>JALJVW010000139.1:49389641-49989641 GCA_024865655.1 Emberiza elegans | reverse complement strand
AGGGCATGCTGGGCTCACTGTGCCTCTTCTGTCCTTTGGTTCACCAAGGAGGAAGCAAAGGGATGGTGGGACGCCAGTGGTTCAGATCAAAGCAGTGTAAGTGACACCTGCTGGCAGATGCCTGAGCAGCCAGAGCACAGCAGGGGTGACATGGGCTCACGGTGGTCACACTGAGCCTCCACACAGCCCCAGCTTCATCAAGTCACAGAATACCCTGAGCTGGAAGGGACCCACAAGGATCACCACAGTCCAGCTCCTGGCTTGGGAATGTCCCCTGTTTAGATCCAACCAGGGCTGCCCAGACAGGGGAACCTTTTGACTCCATCCCTTCACCCTGATTCCCCATTACTGCATTCAGTGGTGGCTCCATGGATTTGTTTTAGACATTGCATGACTCTAAGTGCCCTGCAGGTTATTAATTCATTAGGGCACACTGGGAGGCACTAAACCCAGTTGTTGCTGAAGAACTGGCACCTCCACTGTAGACGTTTGGGGCAATGTGTTTGGCTTAGCTCTTCTCTGGAGCAAGGACCCATTAGCAGCTGGAAGGTGTTGGAAGTGGAACCACATCATCTTCCAATGCTGTTTCATCTGCAAGGACACGAGGCTGAGCCTCCTGCCACCCCTGTGCAACACAGAGCAGCAACTGAGGCAACCAGGACCTTTGCATCCAGAGAGCAACCTGGCTCCAAAATCCACCCTGAATGTGGACACACTCATTAGGCACCAAATCTGACCTGAGCCAAGACTGCAAGGTTTGGCTGTGCTGGAGCACGTATTTTAGAAGGTCTAAGTGGGAAAGGCCATTCCCCAGGTGAACAGTTTTAATGCTGGAGTATTAGACATGGCTGTAAATCAGATTCTCTCATAGTGTGGGAAATTCTAGCATTTTAAAGTATTTCTCTCCATGGAGAATTAATGTAAATTTTAAATGCTGGTTTTGCAACTGATTCTTTTTTTAACTAGCCTTACAGGTCATCAGGAACAGCTGACAGCAAACAATATATACTGCAATATCCAGACACTGTGACTGACAAGGGAGATAGCAATTCCTAGTTTATATTTTAAAATCATTAAGGTCATCTGCAATTTCATGGCACATGAAATATTTCACACTTTTGGCAGCATGAAGATTCTCTGCTGTGTTATAACAAAAGGATTTTCCATTAATTTCGCATTTACTCAGTACTATGTAGCAAATGTACTTAACAGTTTGAAAATTAAAATGAAAATAGATTTAAACGATTTTTCATGCTATAATGTGATAGTAGTAGAATAATATAAAATGAAAATGCATAAATTAACATCAGAAAATACATTTCAGAACAATTTTGTAAAACAAACGGTTTCAAAATATATTGCTCTAGGGATTTCTGTAAGCAACTAGATATTTTTCTGTCAAAAACCCAAACACTTCCATCCAAAGAAGTTTTTTTCAACAAGAAGCTGATTTTAAAATATCTTGTCTACTCTACTAATTATCCTCACTGTGAAAAATTCAGGCCTTATATTAAAACTTATATTTAATTAAATTAATTATGAATTAGTTAGCTTGACCTTCCAGTGCTAAATCCTGTTATGCCTTTGTTAATAAATTAAAGAACCTTCCATCCTCTGAAAGTGTCTCTCCTAACTCATAGGTTGTTTATGAAGTTCTTATCTGAATAATTTCCAGTTCTTTGGTGTTTTTTATTGAAAATGTAGACACCAGAAGTGGACACAGAGTGAGTCTGTTATGGTCTAGAGATGCCAAGGCCACCCTCATTCTGCTAGGTAGCATTTTCTTGCCGATAGATCCCGAAATGTCATAGCTCTGATAGAGCCGATTGCACCAAAAATCCGTGCTTAGTTTTTGTCTGTCACATCTCTTCCATCCTCCTCAGAGCCACTGCTTCCCGTGACAGCAGCCTGTGACCTTCATTTTCTGTTCTGAGATATATAGTCTTGCATTTGGCTATATTAAAATCACATATTGTTCAAATGAGCAGAGCCTGCCAAGGGATCCAGATTGCTCAGTATAACTGACCTACTCCCATCGTTATTTATCACTCCACCAATTTTTATGTCAAGTTGAAATCATTACCTGCATTGATTTCGTATTTTCTTCTGAGTCACCACAAAGATATTGCATGGTATGGACCAAGAACTGATCTCTAGACAACTCATCTTTGAAATTTCTCTGGCAGTGGATGATTCCCCAGTGAATTTGTCAGAAGCACTAATTAGTCGGCTTTTAATTCATTTAACACGTGTAATTCCGATTCCACCTCAAGCTAATTTTTTACCAAGAAAGTGACGGGATGCCAAGTGAAGCGCTGGCCCGGCACCCAAACGCACGGTGACAGAGGCTGCCCCGCACCGCTCTATTTCTCCCTCCTCGCAAACCAAGCCGCGCTCCGAATGTCGTTCCCCGCTGAGCATCCGCACTCCGCGATTGTCGGGGTGGTGCATTCGGGCACTCCGCACCGCGCCGTGCCCAGCGGCCCCCGGCGCCAGCTGCGGGCTCGGCGGGGGCTGCCCCGGGAAAGGCGTGAGCCCCGGGGAAAGGCGGGAGCCCGGCTGCGGGGCTGCCCCGGGGGAAGGAAGGCGGGAGCCCCGGGGAAAGGCGGGGGCCCGGCTGCGGGGCTGCCCCGGGAAAGGAAAGCGGGAGCCCCAGGGAAAGGCGGGGGCCCGGCTGCGGGGCTGCCCCGGAAAGGTGGGGGGGCGGCTGCAGGGCTGCCCTGGGAAGGAAGGCTGGGAAGGCAAGGCGGAGCCCGGCTGGGGCTGCCCTGGGGAAGGAAGGCAAGTTGAAATCATTACCTGCCCGATTTGCCCCTGGGAAAGGGAAGGCTGGAGTCACCACAAAGATATTGGGCTGCCCCCTGACCAAGAACTGAGCCCTAGACAACTCATCTTTGAAATTTCTCTGGCAGTGGATGATTCCCCTGGGAATTTGTCAGGCCACTAATTAGTCCCCTTTTAAAGGCAGCCCTAAAACGTGGGGCCTCCGATTCCACCCGGGAAAGGCGGAGCCTTTACCAAGAAAGTGACGGGATGCCCTGGGAAAGCGCTGGCCCGGGGCACCCAAACGGCGGGAGTGACAGAGGCTGCCCCGCACCGCTCTATTTCTCCCTCCTCGGGAAACCAAGCCGCGCTCCGAATGTCGTTCCCCGGCTGAGCATCCGCCCTCCGCGATTGTCGGGGGAGCCCTGGGGAAAGGCGGGCACCTGGCACCGCGCCGCCCCCCAAAGCGGCCCCGGGAAAGTGCGGGCTCGGCGGGGCTGCCCTGGGAAAGGAAAGCGGGAGCCCTGGGAGCCCGGGGGGCCGGCTGGGGCGCCCTGGGGAAAGGCGGGGGCCCGGCTGCGGGGCTGCCCCGGGGAAAGGCGGGGGCCCGGCTGCGGGGCTGCCCCGGGGAAAGGAAGGCGGGAGCCCCGGGGAAAGGCGGGGGCCCGGCTGCCGGCTGCCCGGGGGTCCCCGCGCCCGGGAGCCTCCGCGGCCGGCGGCGGAGCTGCCGCCGGTAATTAGCGGCATTAGCGGAAGGAAAGTTGCCTGCTCTGATCCCCCGTCCCGAGGCCACAAGGTCCCCGGGCGTCTCCATCCCTCGCCAGCCCTTCCGCTTTCCTTTCCTCACTGCTCTATTGCAGGCCAGGGCGGCCACCCCCTTCTCCCCTTCCCTCCCCGGCGGCCGGGGGAGGCTCCCGCTCGTATTTACCAGCAAATGATTAATTGTTGCTCGGCGCTGGCCGCTAATGCTGCTAATCCGGGCGGCTGCGTGTTCGGCCGCTCGCCCGGTGCCAGGCCCCGCGGGCCGGGCTGCGCCCCCGCCTGTAATTACTGCCCAGACAAATCTCTGCAAACAGAGGAGCGGGGAAATCTCTGCCCATATTGCAAGGGGCTCCGGCCCCCACCCGCGGAATAATTTTGAGACTCAAATCCCAGCAAAGACCTGCTACAAATTGCTGCAAATTAAGCTGATTTTGCCCCGAATGAGGGATTTTCTGCTGCAGATCAGCCCTTCCCGGAGCTGATGAGGTGGGGATTAGAGAAGGGACTGAAATCAAAGGGACGGGATGGTGCGGGAGGGGGGAGCCCGAGAGGGGAGCCCAGCAGTGAAAGTCCTGGAGCATTAACACTTATTGATTTCTACTTTGCTGACATTTTATTCTATTACCAAGTTTACGATTAGCCTAAACTGGGATCCGTGGCAGCCGGGGCAGGGTGCGGAGCCCCGAGGGGTGAGGGGCACTCGCTTCTTGGGTTCGCACCCCAGCAGCCCCGCGAGCCTCTGCTCTGAGCAAATGCCACCTCCGGGGGCTGCCCGGCCCCTGGCAATGGGAGGGCTGCGATGGGAACTGAGTTTGCGACCCTGGGCAGGCTGCGCTCTCTTTTTGCTCACCAAGAGGATGCTGCTGATTTTGAGGAGAGGGAGCTTTCTCCAAATTCTATATCCTTATCAACCCCCAAATCTTTCCTATTATGCTTGATGGGAATAGTCAGCTCACCCGCTTTTCAACATCCGTCTGTCCACCTCTCCATCCCTTCTTCTCTCCCTTCCCTCTGGATCCTCATTTCCATCTGTTTAAACAGCAACAGCAATGTCTGTTGCAGGTATTTCAAATTGCACCATTAAAGATTTTATGTTGTGGATGTTAAAATTAAAAAGATATATGTGCAAATAGTCACTATGAATTTAATCAACTTGATTTAATACTAATAGGAAACAGCAAATGGAATTTATGACTCAAAAAGAAGTGAATTTTTTAAATAAATACAAGTACTTTGTGAAAAACAGAAAAAAAATCCCAATCTGAAGAGTTTATTAGAGTCTAATCCCCCAACAACAACTGAAACCGGGGCTGCCCACCCAATAATCCTGGCTGCCATTAAAATATTAAAGATAAATCTAATCGTCTCTTTATCCAAAATAAGCGACTTTTATGTGGAGAGAAAATGTCTAACCCTTTGGGAAGAGAATTACTCCTAATGCATCAAATGGAATTCAGTCAGGATGGCAAAACTAGGTTTAAAAGCAAATGAGATGGTAATAGAGATAAAGGCCAGTATAACAAATTAAAAATACTCATTTACACGAATTAAAATCACTCCTGAAAGGGTTCTGAGTAAGGAGGCCACTGGATGGTCTTGGCCCTTCTTGGCATGCACGGCTTTATGCAGCCTGTCAGGACACAAGGGAAGGCAGGATGTGGTGCTGAGTGTCTGTGGGGAAGGAGGTCTGTTCCTGACCCCATCTCTCTGAGGCAGTTTTTACCCATATCCTACAGTGGCCCCAAACCCACGCGTAGTGGAAGTTATCTGTCCGTGGGAACACTGTTGAGGATGAGAGTCCCCAGGAAGCTCACCCAGCTGGGGCAAAATCACCTCTGGGACCTGGAAAATGAGCTTGCTGCATGCCAGGAGGAGCTGCACCTGAGCGGGGTTTGAGCACAGAACCCCGTGCAGAGGTCTGGCAGCTGTGAACTTCCTCTCCTTTCCTGCTGCCTGAGAAACTTAACAGGAATGGGGCAAGGCAGAGAGGAAACCTGTGGGCACTGCTGCCTTCCCAAGCCCTGTGCCTGGACAGAACCAGCATCCCAACCACAGTGCCCCTTCCCACAGCTTCACGCCCTGCACATGGGAAACAGCTTCCAGGCACAGCCTGCCTGTTCTGGACCTGCCAGGAGGGTCAGAGCCCCGTGGCAAGGGCATGGATGTGGGCAAGGGCAGCGGCACAGCTGCTGGTGGGTGCTGGGGTGGGGGCTGCTGCGGCATCCCGCCTCCACGTGTATCCCCATGGGCACTGATGCGGTGAAGAACGTTGTAGCTGGTTCCACTACCTTGTTAAATCACTTTGAGATTGTCTGTGTGCCCCGCTTTTGGAAACCCAAACCAATGTTTTGGGAAAATCCCACTGGAATGGTTTTTCCAAAACACAGCCCAGGGCACAGGCAAGGTGCCATTTGCAATGGGTTGTAGGCAAGCACATTTGCCAAAATTGGGAGGTGCTGACTTCCCTCACAGCCAACTTCATGAAAGACATCTGGTAAATCAATAAAACACACCTTCACCTGCTCAGACTTCTCCTTCCATGCATGAAATGCAAACATGGTGCCAAAGAGAGAAAGTAAAACAAATGGAAATGTCCTCACCAGCAATATGTGGCATGAATAAGAGCAGTTCTCTACAGCATCAGAGCTTCAGGCTGCTTGGATTGTCTAGCATCATTTTAGGTTCACTTTGCAGTTTTAAAATTATTGATGCAATTTTATAGGCAAAATAATTTTTTCTTTAGTTAATGATTAGGATCTGGAAAGCAAGATTGCTTCCTTTAGGGAAGAAGCCACTTGTCTTCCAAAATACACAAACCAGTCATGTCAGATGTGCATAACCCGTCCTTAAACTCACCCAGTGAAGTTTCCCCAAGATAGGCATCCTGTCCTAATGCCTGCCCTAAAGAGGATCAGCATCCTGCCCTGACACTTTCCTGACTGTTAAGGAGTTTCTCCTACTGCCTTGCCACAGACAAAGCCATCTGCTGTAATGCCTCTGGGCTATCTGCTATGCACAGTAGATACAGTGGGCAATTTTGGAAGACCACCTGCTACATTTTTTAAAATGTATTTGAAGACTTGTTGGCATCTCACTTCAGCCATCTTCTCTGTAGACCGAAGAAATGTATGCTTTCTAGATATCTCATGATTTTTCTGCTGTCCCTCGCCAACCAGCCCAGATCCATCCTGAAGCTCAGGATGCAGAACAGGCAGAGCAGAGTGCAACCTGGGCCATGGAGTAGCTAGAAATCTGCTTTAGATACTTTATGTTGTGTATTGTCCCCAGGACAAGTACTCACCCATGGACAGAAGCTGAATCTAGTAATATTTTCCTATATATTTATTTTCCTTAAAGATTCCATACCTTGTAAAAAAACTGGATCTCCCTGGGATTTCCCCCCTAACACAAACACATAATTTTATTTAAACAAGGCAGAGGTTTTTTTAATCTGATGATGGAAAGGACATGAAATTGATCCTCGAATTTTCTCTTTCTCACAAACTAAGGAAAGGGAACACCTAATATAGTTAAACGGAAATGCATCAGACAAACCCCTTTGATACAATGTATAATTTACCTGAAGTACTCATGTGCCAAAGCATTATTTAGAAGTGAGCAGGACATCCTCAGCCAAAAATGATACTATAATTGATTATTATAATTAAATGGTAATGAGTGGCCAACATTCATGGTGAATCAAGCAAATCTTTATATACATTGACGGCAGCTTCATTTAGGATGTCCAGGTCAAACATTATTACTTTCCTACACCACACTTTAGCTGACTTTAAAATGATATCTGCTGAACACAATTTAGTCCACATGGTAAAGCCCATGTCTTCCTGCTCTGTTACTTTCTAATAAATCAACACTGGAACTCTTGAAACTGGTTGAATAAAAATAAGTTTAGTTGCTCCAGGAGAATTAAAAGCGTGTCTACATATGAGTCTAGCTTGCTATCAAAATCATTTATAGTAAGCTTCTTTAAAAAGAAGAAATAAACATTTATCCATTGAATAATATTCTCTTCTGTTTCAGGAGTTGGAGAAGAGTGGCAATAAACCTCTGGAGTTGCCCCATCCAGCCCTGCCCAGAGAGAGGAAGGGAACCAGATGTGATGGGGCTCTGACATGCAGCACCCACTCCAGACTGGCCCAAAGGGTTACATTTTTCTCCTCTGATTTCCAGGCTACTGGAAGTTACTGATATATTCAGCTAACAGAAAGCTTTGCTATCCAGCCCTTACCTGCTCAGCAGCCCCCTGCAGAAAAGGTTTTGTTTAACCCCTTGTCACAAGCAGAGCAGAGCCACCCAACACCTCAAGCTGTGCCAGAGGAGAGGCGTCCTGAGTTACTCTGACCTTGCTGCAGGAAGCTGCAGCACAGAGGAACTGCCTGTGGTGCAGCACAGCTGAGTCCTGGCAGCTGGATGTTCCACGTGGCATGAGTGGAGGTGCTCAGCCAGAGAGAAAATAGGAGAAATACGGGTGCATCTGTGTCAGGAGAGAAAGAGAGGTATAACGGGGAAAAAGGAAAATGTCAGAAGTGCTAAGCAAAGTGAAATCTTAGCTCTGCTAAATGTCAGTGACCAAGGTCCTGCTGTCTTCAGTAGGATGAAGATTTTACCCAGGGGTTAAGAGGTGCAGCTCAAAACTACCAGGATGATTCAGAGCAGGCAGAAAGAGACAGGTCTGCTCAGGGCTGCAGTAACTCAGCCAGCAGCTGCCAGCTGGGAGCGTTTGGCCATGGGCATGACAGGTGCCATGATCTCCTGTCATCATGTACTTTGTATCTTTGGTTATTTAGACATCCATAGACTGACATGTAAAGAAAAATGTATGTTCAATAGGACACTAGACATCAGAAGCTTCTTACATGGGAAGGCTTTTATATAGAGAGAACATCCCTATCAGACACTATGAGCTCCATGAAATTCAGGATTTTAGGGCCTGAAGGGGACATGACAAGCTTCTAGCCTGAACTTTGAGATAAAACAGGCTACAAAACCAAATAATTTCTGCATCAGGCCAAAATCTTCTGGATGAGCTATAGATCATCTCTTACAAACTTCCAGCCTTGGTTTGAAGACTTTATATGATAGACAGAATTTAAAACATCTGGTCAGTCTTCATGTCTCAGCAGTTTTGATTAATACAGCAAGTGTCTCTTCTTGTAATATTAGCATTATCATGTCTTATATCCATCTACAGTGCTACATATGGTGCAAGGATAATGTAAAAATGTCCACTGACTGTGACTTCAGTGGATCACCAGTGCTCCCCAAAGTTTAAGAACATAGCTAAAATAAAAACATACTAGGAGAGACTTTGAATAAAAGTATTTTTTCATATGTAAATTTTCAAAGGAGACAAGCAGGAGCTGTATGCGCTTGCACTGCACCACAACTGATGCAGTGCTGGAAGAACCCAAAAGCCATTGTGGAGGAGAAGGAAGAGCCCAGGGAGATCTGTTCTGACCTATCTGTTCGAATCATCAGAGAATCACAGAATGTTTTGGGTCAAAAAGGACCTTAAAGACCATGTAGTTCTAACCCCCCTGCCACGAGCAGGGATGTCACCCACTGGATCAGGTTTCTTCAAGCCCCATCCAGCCTGGCCTTGGACACTTCCAAGGATGGGGCATCCACAACTTTTCTGAGCAACCTGTTCAGTGCCTCACTACTCCCTGAATAAAGAATTTCTTCCTAACATCTAATCTAAATATTTCCTCATTCCATTTAAAACCATCCCCCCTTGTTCTCTGTCTACCCATGTAAAAATTTGCCCTCCATCTTTTTTAAGGCACTTTTATCCACTGAGGTCTGTCTAGACAAGGAAAGCTTTGAACCCAGTGCTGACAGAGGCAGCAAAGAGCATGCTTCTGTTATGGAAATGGAGCAGAAGTGACACTTCTTTAGAGACTAAGGGGTTAACAACAAACATTGCTTCTGCTGGGATTCAAGTTTTCCAGGACACAGGAGAAGGCTGAAGTAAAGCTAAGACTGAAGAAAGAACCAAGTGAGCCCAATACACGAGCCTGGATGAAGGATAGATTTGCAAACAAATGGAAGAAGTGGAAAAGTTCAGCCCCATGGATAAGAGAGATGAACTATGGAAAAGGAAAAAGGATGACCTGGATGAGAAAAATGTGAGGGAATTCAAGGTTTCTAATGTTTCTCTCCCCGGAAACCATCTGAGTCATGTAGCTGAGGAAAGCTTATGTAAAGCCAGATTTTTTCTGGTGAAGACAGGGTAAAAATATTGTCAGAAATTAGTTAGAGAGGTGTTGAGTAATACAACTACTGATATATAAGAAACTTCAGTATACATCAGCAATGTCCATATCTTTATATCCTGACATTGATCAGAGCATTAACTTTGTGTGAACTCTTTCCAATCACCCATCAAGGAGGCTGAAAGTGATAAAGGTGACACTTTTTACATGCTGTAGAGTGGACCTCAGGCTGATAAACTCTGATGGGCTTGACAAATTGGCCTCTGTGTCTAGCTTGAGCTAGAACACCCAAATAACCCACGCCCCTCTACCTGTCCTTGGGCAGGGATGCAGAGCTGGGTCTGAAGGAAAAATAGAGAAATTGTGGTGCACAAAGAGCTGTGCACCAAGCTGAGAAGCAGCCCCTGTGCATATCCACACCCTCTGTGAGCTCTGGGCAGTTCTTTAGGCACCTCCTCACACTGATGCTGGTACCACACAGAGGTATTACAACATTTCAGAGGGCTTTAGACCTGATGGGTTTAGTTCTACAGCAGATTGCAGCTTGGGGCCACATAACTCACACAATGTCATTCTCCTCCAGAGATGTTTGGGAAGAACTGTTTCTGGAGAAATTAGGATCAGTTTACAGAGAACTTGAGAATTGGAGAAATCATAATAAAGTTCTGAATAATTTATTGGCAAGATGATAGCTTGAATTTTTACCCTAATAGACCAGTCATGCTGAGGCACAGCTTGTGTAACTCCAGGTTGAATGCTGGGGAAGGAAATTGCATACCATACCTGGGGAGCCCCAATGGGGTGGGACAGAGGTCAAACCAGGAACTGGCTAATGCAGACAAGACACAACCAAAGTTTGAGGTGGTAGGATTGTCTGATATGTCCCTGACGAGGAGTACAGCACAACCTCCCCACCCTCTAGGGGAGAAGCTGGCTGCACCAGGTCAGCTCACTGAGGAAAGCTGCTAGGAAAGCCCTGGGGGACCCTCACCAGGGGCTCCTCCCTCCTCTGCTTGGCAGCTGCTTTTACACTGAGGGTCTCATTCCTGGCTCCTGCCTGAGCTACAGGCCTGGACCAGGCCAGGTACCTACTGATCTGGACCCTCCCTTGGGTTTTCAGGGACTGGACTTCATGGCCAAAACTTGGAGCTGCCTCATCCCCATCAACTTGTCTGGTGATCTGGACTGAAGGCTGAGTCTGGCTACAGCCCACAGCTGCTCTGCTTGCCCTGCTCAGGTACAGTGAGATGGGGCAGGGCTGGGGGAAACCTGCTCCAATGACTCTTAACACATTTGGCTCCCAGCTTCCTGTCCTTTAGAAAGCAGCTGGCCACCCCAGTGCTCTGGCAGTCTGCATTCACTTCTTCTGAACCATTTCCATCTTTGTGGAGATATGAATTTCTTTAAAATAATGGCTGGGAATATGACTAGGTTGCTGCTCTAACATGAGACAGCCTCAGCAATCCTGCCCTCACAGTGGAGGTGCCCTTGGTTTGCTCAGGGAAGGCAGGATTTTCAGCATCCCCAATTCTTTGGCTGGCCAAAACTCTAAACCAGGATTTCCAAACTATGCAGGACATGGCCTTTGGGCAGTCCAAAACACTTGTGGCCATCCTGGACAGATAACACAAATTTCAGAGAGAGTCCCTGCCCTTGTTTCACATGCACCTGGCACTGGACAGCCTTCTCCAGGGACCAGGAGGACAGGCTTCCCCTGGGGACAGGCTCCCCTCCATGGGAAGGCTGGAGCCATTTATCCTGATGAACCGCCCCGAGGCCTGCAAAACGGAGAAGGGGAGCAATAGGGAGCTGCTTCTCCTCAAAGCTGAGGCAGAAGATGGATTTTTCATGCTGATCTGGAGCTACAGTCCCAGCCCCAGTGTGGTATGCTGCTGATTACCTGGCCCCGTGAGCAGGCTGCAGGAGCCCTGCTGACCGCTATTGCAGGATGCGCGCTGGGGGAGCTCCCCTTCCTTGGGATGAGCTGAACAGGGGGAGTGTTGTGGTTTCTCTTAGTTCAGTGTCTTTGGTTGGGGTAATGCTGGCAGGGATGAGGTGTGTGGTGTCTTGCCCACAGATGATAAGGTTAACAAGTTAACAAGAAACTGTGTGGTTCAGAAACCTTGCTCGTGGGCATGGGTGTCTAGAGAATCCAAGCAACTGTTTCACTTCCTCTGACGGCATGAAGCCGAATGCTTCTCCAACATGCAAGGCTTCCTGCTCAGTATTTTCAAGGAACATTGCTCAGTTTTAATTCTTAGCTCACCTGCATGGGCCCTAATTTCTCTTCTGACCTCTTATTTATCTCAGAATATGGCATGAGCAGGAAAGCCAGAGAGCCCGTGGTTTCCCTACACGTAAGCCTTGCGCATCTCTCCTCCAGGGCCGGTGCCCCACGCCGCGCGTGTTTATGAAAGCAGGGATGCCTCCATCCCTCCCTCCTTCCCTTCCTAACCCCACCTCCCCAGCACGGCTGGAGGCGAAGCGGGGCCGGGGCCTGCGGGGCCGGGCCGCCCTCTCTTTGCGCAGGGGCGGGCGGCAGCCCCAGTCCGCTGCCGGGCACCGGCCCCAGCCCGCCGAGCAGCGGCCCCGCCGCCGCCGGTGCGGCTTTTTGGCATCCCTAATCGCGGCTGGCCCCTGTGATTGGCTGCGCGGCTCTGACCCCGCTCGGGCTCCCGGCTGGGCGCATAAAAGGGGCCTGAGCCGGGGGCTCCCAGGCATTCCCGGAGCGGGCACCAGGGACCGCTGGCCGCAGCATGACGGGCAAAGCGGGCGCGGCGCTGGCCCCCAGCCTGCCCGGCAAGCCCAAGCCCGACGGCGCGGCCGCCGCCCCCGCCGCCCCGCCACTGCCTCCGCCGCCCCCCGCGGCTGGGGTCAAGTCCAACTCCGGGCCCACCCCTCCCCGCTGCACCGGCTTCGGCATCCAGGAGATCCTGGGCTTGAACAAGGAGCCGCCGTCGCACCCTCGGGCCGCCCTGGACTCTCTGCCCGCCGGGCACCTGCTGGCGGCCCGCTCCGTACTCAGCCCCGCCGGGGTGGGCGGCGTGGGCATGGGGCTGCTGGGCGCCAGCGGCATCCCCGGCTTTTACACCCAGCCCACCTTCCTCGAGGTGCTCTCCGACCCCCAGAGCGTCCACCTGCAGCCCCTGGCCCGGGCCCCCGGGCAGCTGGACAGCAGCCAGACGGCCAGCTCAGGTAGGCACGTCCCCGGCCCCCGGGACCCGCTGCGCCCCGCCAGCACCGCCGCCCGCGCCCAGCCGCCGCCCGCGCCCCGTGTCCCGGCGGGAGGCCGCTTGCTCGGCGGTGGAAGGGAGATTTCGTTTCGATCCCGAGAATGAGGAGAAGGGCGGGCGGGACCATATTTTCCCCCGTCCGGGGCTGCGGCCGCGGTCTGATGGCGCGGCCCCGGTCGCCCGGCCTAGGGATGCGCAGAGCCCTGTCGGAGCGGCCCCCGCGAACCCGTGTTGCCGGATAATTGGGGTCTTTCGGCATCCTTTTCCTAGACGGCAGCAGCCTCCCACAACTCTGCTACAGGCCCCGCTCCGCGGCCGCTTCGGGTCCCCCCGGAGGGGCAGGCAGCAGCGCCGGACCCTGGCTCCGGGGGCAATTCCCGGCCTCCCTCCGGCAGCGGCGCCCGTCCCGGGCCGTGCCCGTGGCCCCCGCCCGCAGCACGGCCCGCCGAGCAGCACGGCCCGGGCCCGGGCAGGTGGCGCGGGACCGCGGGCGGGAGTGGGACCGGAGCGCGCATCGAAACACGGGTCCCCGATCCGTCCCCCTTCGGGGCAAAGGCGGCGGCGTCCTGCCCTCGGCACCCCCGGGCCGTGGCATCCCTGGGGAGCCGGGGGCGGCGGATAGGCAGCAGCTCCTCCCGGGGCTTGCTTTTGCTGGTAGCTCCATAAACTTCCGTTTCTCCCTCCCCGCTCCGGTGTTTCTGGGGCGCAGTCCGGGATCCTCGGGCTGGGGCAGGCGGTCGCGGTTGCCCGGCCGCGGAGCGGGGGCTGCAGCTTTCCCGTTTTCCTACGGTTTGGTTGAGCTCGCCGGGCTCTGCGTGCTAGCAGCGAGGCAGCAGCAGCCTCAGCAAACGACTCTGGCGGAGAGAGGCGAGAGCTAGAGCCCGGTCCCGGCGCGGAGCCTTCCCTGGCTGGGGCGTATCGCCCCGAGCTGCCCGCACCGCATCGGGAGCGCCGGTGCCGCGCTGGAGGGAGCAGCCGGCGTCGGGCCCCGTCCGCGGCGCGATCGCAACGAAATCTTGGGCCAGAGGCGGCGGAGGGAGCGGAGCCGGCGGGCCTGGCCCTGCCCGGAGGACTCCGGCGGGGAGCGAGCCCCAGCCCACAGCCGCTGCCTGTCTTTCCGCAGATTCCGAGGATGTCTCCTCCAGCGACCGAAAAATGTCCAAATCCTCCCTAAATCAGAGCAAGAAACGAAAGAAGCGGCGGCACAGGTAAGACAGCGCGGCCACCCCGCCCGCTCCCGTGGCCCCAGCCCCCGGGGAAGCGGCCAGCGGCGAGCCCGGCCGCCCCGGCGGGCACGGCCCGCTCCGGCCCGGGCTGAACGTTCTTCCCGGCCGCCGGAGCGCCCCGGCACTGCTGCGGCTTCTGCAGCGGGTCCTTCCCTTTACTCTTTCTCCCCGTCCGAAATAAATCGGGAACGGGGACGTGCCTATAGGGAGCGGGGGATTCGACCACAGGTGTCATTTTATTTAATTTTTTCTGCCTGCGGATCCAGATATCCCGGCTCGCAATCCTGTGCAGCCCATGAGCTGCGGTGGAATGCGGATCATCAGTGTTTGGAAGGGAGAATCATCAACCTGTCAGAAATAATAAAAGCCGTTTTCAGCTCCACATACAGCAATCTTAATACTGGCTGTCAGCAAGACAGAATTCCTATCAATAATTTAAATATTTTGTTCCGTAAAAATAAATATTTCTCAACTGGATTAAATAGTTGGGAATCAGAGACAGCCTGTAAAGAAGCTAAAGACGGCTGGAAAACTGTTTAAGGAAACGAAGATCCACTTTGGGATTTGGTTTCCTATAAGCACGGTCAGGGTAATAGACTTTGCCTGACTTCTCCCACAGTTAAAATGGAGTTGGTTTGTTTGCGCTTTATAAACAGAAACGAAAAATCCCGTGCTGGGTTCTGGCATTGCTGTGGCCGGGGCGCCAGGACAAAGGAAGGCCAAACACCATCCACTGAGGGTGATTTAGGAATAATTAAATCAATCCTGCCACGATGCAGGAAAGGTGGATTAAAAGACGCTCCAGTGAAAGCTTAGCAGGATGCGGGGTGGAGGGAGACCGACTACCCCAGGAGACATCCTGCTCTGTGTGCAACAGGAGGCTCGGTCTGGAGGGCTGCTTTCCAAAGCCGGCCCCCTCCCCAGGCAAATGTTCCCAGTTTGGGTGCTCTGGAGCAAGTATGAGTTCATTTTCTTCGCCCCCAGACGGGGCTGGGCGATAACGCAGCTGGGACTGTTATACAGGTCCCGATCTGGATGAGAGATAGGAAACGAAATTCAGATTTGTTTTGTTTTCAGTTCTAGACAGAAACAGACCCGCAACATTTGTCTGTAGTTGAATATTTCGTTGTAAACAGTTAAGACCTCTAATTGTGCCGAGGAAGGGCTGGAAGATGACTGGCCAATAGCCTGCAGATAGCTGCAGGATAGAAACGCCAAGAGGGGCAGTGGGTTGTGAATTGCAAAAGGGACGGCGACTACCCGGGCACGAGCTAAAAAGGGAAAACTTCAGCTGAATGTGAGCAAAACCCTCCCGGTGAGGCTGGACGGGCTTCCGCGCTCTTGTGGGAGGAAGATGGAGGGGAATGCTTGAAATCTAAACTGGATCAAAATTGGAATAATTGTTCCTGTGGTCGCAGAGAGACAAAATACACGATTCAGTGTGCCTCTGCTGTCCCTAGAGTTCACAGATTTGGCAGAGTTGAAGAAAAACTGTTTGAAAAGAGAACGGATTTAAAAGTGAATTTAAAAGAAGGGTCTGATTGCAGGCAGGTCCCTTGCATTTGCATCCTGCTTTTGTTAGTATTATTATCGATCTGGTGGAATCCTTTTCATTTTGTATAGCAGAGGATATTTCTGATATTTTCTGTTTATGCTCTCCGGAACTAAAAGTCTTTTCTGAAATTTCGATGTATTTTAGAAAAAGACTCAATTTCCTCTTTCCTTCTGGGAGATACATGGTTTTTAGATTGATGGTAAATTTACACATTTACTTTGCACAAGGGCTGCAATTCGTTGTTGGGTTTAGGGCTGTTTTATTTTGGTTTGGTTTTTTGGTTGAGGTTTTTTTGTTTGATTTGGTTTTTTGGTTGAGGTTTTTTTGTTTGATTTGTTTTTTCAGTTCAGGTTTTTTTGTTTGATTTGGTTTTTTGGTTGAGTTGTTTTTTGTTTTGGTTTGGTTTGGTTTTTGGTTGGTTAGGGTTTTTTGTTTGTTTGTTGTTTGGGTTGGTTTTTTTTTTTTTGCCATTGCAGTATTTTTAGCTTTTATCTAAAATTGGGCTTTGTCTCCTGGAGGAGTTGAAGGGTGGGAGTTTTAACCCTCAGGGAGTGGAAGTAGTCCGAGACTTCTCATCCATCTGCCAGGGAAAGGCTTTCATCTGTCTCGGCTTTCCAGCTGCTGATTTTTCAATTTGGTCATCCCAAACTGAGAACTGGCTGCATGGAGCAGGTTGGGCTGCTGCCTGCCCAGGGCAGTCCAGGAGGATTTCTAGAGGCTAATGGGGTAATGCAAACTGGCAGGGAGCAGCTAAGGAGATTTGGGAGTGGAAGCAGCCAGGGAAAGGCAGAAAAAGGGAGCTGGTCCTGGCTCTCATGGGGAAGAACATGGTGAAAAGTGGTGGGTTAGGGTGGAGAAAACATTTGGAGAATTCGTCCAAAGACTGGGACTCAAGGTGAAGGATTATTTACTCTCGGAGACTGAAGGGGCTAAGGGCCAGCAGCTGGGAAAGGGCTCAGCACCTCTCCAGACGGGGTGCTGAGGATGGGATGATCCTCACGGGAGGCGGCAGAGTCTCCCATCAGCTGCCGTCGCTGCGGGTGCTGGCTGCCGGGAGGCACTGTCTCCAGAGGCAAGTCCCTGAAAGGGAAGGTGATTTGTAACTGTTAAAAATGCTGTCTTCTGGCATTTCATGGTTCTCCTGTCACCCTGGCACTTGACCTTTTGTGCACAGAAACACAGGAGGTGGGGAAAAGCTATGTATTAGCCAGTCACCCAGGTTTCACTGTTTTCAGTGTCCATTTCTCTGACTCTTCATCATCTTTGCTGCTTCTTGTCTTTTGATCAAAGAGTTTTACTCCCCTCAGGACAATCTTCACATCCTATCAACTGGAGGAGCTGGAAAAGGCCTTCAATGAGGCTCACTATCCGGACGTGTACGCTAGAGAGATGTTGGCCATGAAAACAGAGTTGCCAGAAGACAGGATACAGGTAATCATATCTCTTGGACCCCCTTATTGTGCTGCTCTCAGCCGTGCTCATCCCTCCATGAAGAAAAGGCAGTGGCATGGGCAGGCTGACATTTTTCTGAATAAACTTCCCCAGGCTGTCCACTCTCCTGCCTTTGATGGGTAGGCAGACCAGCTCTTCTTGGCAGATTTGTATTTGGTGTTTGCATTTCGACATGTGCTCTATGTGGTGTGTGGTTCCAGCAATTTGGGGGTGTAACAGAGCAGGTCTTAAATCAGAGAAGGACAACAGGCATGCAAAAAGATGACAGTGTGTCAAGGTCTTGGTAAAAGCAAGAAGAGAGCCTCCCAGAGACCATGTCTGGGTAGGCATTGCTGAAGGGAAAGAGCTCATCTCTGCTCCTTTGGCCACAGAAGGATGCACAGGGTGGCGTGGGCAGCTAGTACAGCTGTGGGCAGGAAGCAGTGTGGGAATGATGGGTGAGTCCCAGCGAGATGTTTGCACCACATCTGCCCTTTGACTGGATTTGCCTCCTCAAGCGATGTTTCCTTGAAAGTTTCTGGGGATAATTCTTTGTTATTTTTTTGTTAATCTGTTAGAATTTATTAAGGTAACAGCTTTTAACATTAAGGTTTTAGCTGCACGTCGTGCTGCTGTGAGGAGGTGGCACAGGGAGATGTGGAATATCACTGCTGTGTGGGGAATCCTCCAGCAGGAAGGAGCTGCAGGGCTGGGCCAGGACCAGCCTTTGGCATGCACTACAGCCAGAAAGCTGGAGAAGACTCAACAGCTGCTGTTTCCTGTGTGGGAGGCACACTGGGCAGAGTTAGCTGATGCACACAAGGGTGAGCTCCTGAGCTCCAGCAGCTTCTTTTGCCTCACTTTACCCCATGGCTTGCTCCCACCAGGTTTCTACACAAGGCACAGGACTGCAATGGTCAAGCCTTTGCTTGAGCAGGTGGAGTTCTGGTCTGGCTGGAAGTTAACCTGCCCTGGCTCTCCGCACAGTGGCAGTGGCTGGCCTCTGTGACTGGTGCTCAGTAGTTTCTAAAGAGATGTTGTCCTATGTGCCATGAGGTGTTGGGAGGGTCCTGGTTTCCCTGGTTCCTCCTTCTGTTCATCCCTCATGCATGCCCAGCACCCACCAAGCTGTGTCTTGAGCTCCTGCTCTTCCTTTGCTGAAGAGATGGCCCAAGAGGCTGCTCCCTTGTGGGTTTGGAAGGTAGCTCAGAGGGCACTGAGCAGGATAACACTGACGCTGGAAGCTGCTGAGGTATGACCCTGTGCAGGGACAGGAAGATGCTCCAAAACAAAAGTGTGGCCTTTTCCCCCTCTGTTCTGAGCCCCCCTCACCACCCTTATTCTTGTGCTCAATCAAAGATGACATTTTTATAAAAGCAGCTCATGCTTCTTATCCCATTGACCTGGCAGGACTCCTGCTGATCTAACAGCTTGTAGATAACCTGTGTGCTAACAGGATTTCCACCATTCAGAAATAATGGCCCACCATCTCAAATCCTACCTGATGCATTAGGATTTTGCTCTGAGAAACAAGCCCTGATGCTTTGCCTTTAAAAGGAGTGAAATAGATGGATGGTTACTTCTCCACTTGTGATCCTGCAGGACATCAAGTCAAGAGAGGAGAGATTGTTGGGAGTTTATTGTTGCCCACAGCCACAATTTGGTGCTGGGCTGGAAAGAAGATCCTTTGATTTCCCATAAAAGACCTTTCCAAGGAAGAGGTTCCTCTAGTGGCACAGTGTATGTTGAATTCCAGAGGCCTCATTTCTCTGGGCAGAGCTGAGAGCATTCACTCTGTGTGAGGTGGAGTGAGATGTTGTGGCAGACAGTGTAGAGCTGACACAGCTTGTACAGCCTCAGCACCTGGAACACCCTGAGTATTTTAACTGATTTGGAAATTAATAGCAGGAAAAGTATCTTAGCTGTCCCTGACTGGCCTGCCCTGTCATTCTGCAGCTGGCTAATGAGCAGCTGCTTACCCTTCCTGTATTGCAGCTTTTTAACCTAGGAGGGCTCCTTACTGTGACCCCTCTGCTCCTTGAGATCAGGTTAGCCTTGGGCAGCAGAAGCACCCCAATGTATGGCTGTTCCAAACATCAGGTGTGACTAATGGCACGTGTATTCCAGGAAAAAGTGATTGTGAATAACAGTTTTGCTGACCATGAAAGAAGAAATAATGAGAAACAACAGAATTTCTGTAGCATCTGTTGAGCACGTTGCCAGGGTGAGCATCGGGCTCACAGAGGAGTCCTGAGCACCACTGTTCTTTCCAACAGGTCAGCAATCCATTGTCCCTTACCACACATTCTATGAAATCTCCTTGTCAATATTTTTTGTGTGACAAGCCATGGCAAGGTGATTCCCAACTTTGATCATACTTCTTGATATTTTATCTCATATTCTTTTTCAACTTTGGGCCTTTTTCTTATTATTGGGCCTAATTATTTCCCCTTGGTTATAAAGTTCATGCTCTTTAAATAAATGTAAGATATTTCTTCTCCTGGTCACTTTTGGTTTTCATCATTGCTGAAGCAAGTTCCAAAGATCTTTCCTTAAATCATCCTTTATAAATCCCATGCTCATCTCTCAATCATGTGGTCGTTCTTACATGAATTCCATCCTGTCTGTCAGCCTTCCTGGAGATAAGGGACCCCATGCTGCACACTGGGTGTGTTCACACCAGCTCAGCTGGACTTGTGGGCCTTTGCAGTCTTGGATTAGCACTGGTCTGCTTGCTTCCTTATTTATTTCTATTTCTCTAATTCAGTTGCTTCAAACTTCTTTTAGACAGATTTTATTTTGTGCTCAGGATTTTTCCTTCAGTGTTTTGGGTTTCATATGGAGCTTTGTTAACTTTGGCTGACCAGCATAAAAGCAGCCCTACCAGCTCTGGCAGTGGTGAGAGGTGGGTGCCACACAGGACAGCTCTCTAGTGATACTGAGCACTTTGTCAGTCTCCTGGGATTTTGAATGCATGTAAATATCTTAATGTTCCATGGCAAGAAGTTCTGTAGCAGAACTGCCTCAGTGCAGTAGATCTTCCTTTGAATCTCCTAGCATCATTTAATGCTCCTTGGAAGAGACAGCTTACAATGAATCTTTACTCCCATCTTCATAATATTTATAATTTCACATCATCACATTTTTTTCCTTGCATGAGTTTCCAGCTGCCTGAGGGAGCTGCATAGTTTTGCATTTTCATTGCAGCTTGTGGTTCCTCTCATCTTTCAGCAATGCTCTCTCCCTCCTGTAGGTCATTAATGAAAGTGTTTTCCAATATTGTTGTGAGCATCATATGTTGTGGACTTCTACAGCATTTCATGTGGTTTCCCACTGGATCCTCACCTAAGACTGATGTCTACCCCTTATTTTCATTCATGGAATTATTTCTCAGGAGGTATTAGTCAAAGAAAAAGTAAATAACCTATGAAATTTGATGTGAAAGTGAAATTCAAAGAGGGCAATTGAAAGAATGATATATAGGAACTGTTTGCAGATAAAGCCTTCAGCAGAACACTGCAAATAGCCATCAGAGGGCAAGAAAGTTACTGGTTTAAGAGAACATTGAATACAGGAAAAAAAATTCAAGTCCTCCGTTTAAAGAGGATATGAAAGTGTATTTTCTCCCCAAGGCAGACACACACTGTGTGTGTTTTACTCCCACACTGAGCTGGCTGCTCCTGGAAGGAAAATGAGCATCCTCCCATTGGGCAGCATGGGAAAATAATTTTTTATAATAGTGAGATACTATGCACAAGTCACATCAGATGTCTCTGTGGCCACTTTGCAAGATACTTGTAAAAGACCACATTAATCAATGTATTTGAAAGAACATTCATAGGAGTTGAAGTTCCAGTAGTGGAATAAACCCAGGCTGTTCTGTAAAATACAGAGGAGGTAAGTAGATTCCTGTGGGGAAGTATATCCTTAATAAACAATATGAAGTATTAAAAATGTCCTGAGGCTGACAAATACTGTGACATCTGACTTAAATTGCTGTTTCTCAGAACAAATCTCTTAAGTGTAACATGTAGATTTTAGGTAAGTTATCCCTATTGAATTTATTAATACATAATAGTTCCAAACTTTAAACTGAGTAGTTACAATATGAAAGTTCAGTAACAGTTTGATTTGGGGATTATTGAAATGATTTTGTATGTTTGTCCTTAAAGTATGTCTCCTATTAATCAAACAAATTGATTAATCAGTATTTTAAAAAAATAAGATCCTTACTGCTATTGTAGGGACATTAGAGTCACCTTTTAATGGAAGTAATCAATTAAGAAAAGGTAATAAAACTGCTAAAAATTGTCAGTTCTTGTTGTTAAAAGGTGCATGGTAATTATTGGATGACAATTTTTGGGACAAATGAAATTGCTCGCATAAGCAAAAGGAATCCCAAGAAGAGGCTGGTGCTGCCTGAGGAGGGGCATTGTCTGTGCATCCAGTAAGCTTTGTCAGGCAGCTAAGAGGCCAATTTTGGCTAAAAACAAACCAAGGTCAATTGAATCTCTAATTGAAAAAGTGTTGGTTTAGCTATCAGATTAACACATTTCAGTATCACTGTGAAGCCCTTTAGGAGCTGAACAGGGACAGAGGAACCAGAAGGAGAAATCATTTAGAGGGAAGCAAGTACCACAAGTATTTTGCAAGGACAGAGGCTTACCTTCCTTCAGTTTTGCAAAAAGGTTCTCTGTTCAGAGATGAAGACAATTTGACAAGGCCTGAGGAGCCTGTACTGCACTGAGTGTGAGCTCAGGAGTGAGCCCATGGAGCCCCCTCAAGAAACATGATAGAAAGCATGAAAAAACATTAGTTTTATGCAGCTTTAGCAGCCCTGGCTTCTCCCTCTCCTGCCAGATTTTCCTGCTGGTTGCAGAGTGCTGAGGTGTAGTCTGAATCCCAGAGTAAGTATGGAATGCTGTGATTGCTCCGTGCAGCTGGTGACCTTTCCTGAATGTGTGCCTGGAATGGCTGCCAAAGCATTACTTAGTGCCGCAGAAAGTGGTGATTGTGGCTTTTCTAAGCCTATCACTATCACTCACAGAAGTGAGGACCTGTCTACTTGTGTTAAAATTTTGGGTGACTGTCACACATGGAACGGAGCAAGGCCAGCATGAGGCACGCTGCCAGTGGGTTCCAACTGGTACCTCTGTACAGCACATCCACAGGGACCACGTGGCTGGAAGGAAATTGCCACAGTGGGTAGGGTTGTTGGAGGTAGATTACCAAGGTGAAGGACAAGCCAAAAGTGTTGCTGTTGTGTGAGCCAACTATTCCAAAATATATACATTTTAAGAGCCCTGCAAGTAGTTAATAATGAAATAGAGTTGAGCAGCTAGTGCTGGCTACCTTTGCCAATAATTCGTGAGCACTGGGGCAAGCCATGGCTCTGTGATACCAGATAAATGTCATAAACTTCCCCTATGCTTCTTGAAATGTAGAAAGTACACAAGTGAGACTAATAAAACTAATCAAACTTAGTGGCTTACTGAGAATATTATTATGAGTTTTTCTCATGGCATATGGTGCATCTCTGCCTCCATGTCTTTAATTGGTATGTTAGGAGTTCATCCACTTTTCTGCCTCTTCAATAACATGCTTGTTTAGTTGATCTAAATTCATATTAATTTCCATTTTTCAATTAAGAGTTGTTTAATTTGGCCCTTTCTCTAATGGATTGTTTTCATTACCCTTTATCTATGGCCTGTTTTCAGCCCATGTGCTAGAACTTCGTTTACAAGTTAATTACCAGAGCTGCAAACAGAGGGGCTGGGTGATGGGCAAGAGCAGGGGCCCAGGCAAGTTTTCCAAAGGGATTCTTGTCTGAAAAGTCTTACACCACGTGCTTTTGGACAGAGAAAGAAAATGTGGTAGGAGAAAAGAAGGGAAATGGAGGGCTGGGAATGCCACTTCAGCTTAATGAAGTGGGGGCTCTCCTGCTTGTTGCTAGACCCTGCAGATTCCTGCTTATCTTGTGGGACTTTACCCTGCAACAGCTGGGGCTGCTAGGTGCAGTTTTAAAAGGTCTTTTTGGTGGAGAGGTAAAGGTATAGAGTTATGAAGAATTTCTTTACCCAGGTACTGCTTTATCCCTCTGTGTTCAGTCCCCGAGTTGCTTTAGCCACTGATCAATTTTCTAAATGAAACAAAAAACCAAATAAAACCAAACTTGCCTCTTCTTGCCTTCTGCTCTGTTCTTACAAGATGTTTATGGCTGTCCCAGGATAAGGGACTGGGAATTTGATGTGCTTTTGCACAGAACTGGGAGGAAAACAGGGCCCTTTACTTTTGCTTGTTCTCTCCACGGTTTGGAGACACTATTAGCAAGGATCTGACACCTGCAAGCCCTGGGTCACACCCTGTGAAAGGTGGGTGGGCAACAAAACATGCTGAAGCCCATTCCTCTGGAGTGCCTTGGTAAAGGCTTTCCCCATCATGTCCAAGAGAATCAGGAATGGCTCTGCAGGCATGATGCCAGGCTGAGACAACTCTTCCCTGCATTCATCCCCCCATTTTCTTGCTCTAAACAACAGTAGTTTAAGGCTAACACTTCTCTGAGTTAGCTTAGGCTTGCAGTTCCTCCATCACTTTAGCTCTTCTGGAAATACCACCCCAAACCCCTGTGCTGGGAGCACTTGTATTCACTTCTTCACTTAATTATGAACTTTCTTTTCTCTCTTCTGATACCACAGCAGTTTTTCACATCTGATTTTTAAAATAATTGGTCATCCCAGCAATTTCAGTAGTTAATTCCTCTCCAGGCTTATGACACCTGGCAGAGGGAACAGCTGAAGGTTGTGTTCATGTTTTCCTTTAATGACCCTTTATTACAAAGTTTTCCTCCTTTCCTGGCTTTGAATAGAGATTTTTCTAACAGTTCAATAACACAGGCACTTTAGACACTCAGTTAATTTACTCTTCCCTTTATTTCTTAATGGATCTATTTCTCTCTGTAGTGTTTTTCTTTTACCCTGATAGATCTCAACAAGTTCTTCTGATTCTTCTCTGGAAGCACAAACCTGCTCTCCTTCTCATTGCCCTTCTCTGTGGGTGTTCTGTGAGCCAGGTTTTGCCCAGGCACTGTAGAGCAGTCCAGTCCTCAGCAGACATACCAAGAACCTCAATCTCCACGTGCATGAGGCTGGCAGATCCATCTGGGGAGCAGAAAAGAGGAACTGAGCACTGGAACAAACTGTTCCTACAATATCTTGCAGCAAAGATGCCTTCCAGATGCTTTATCAGAGGCAGGGAAAAAGCATTAGGTGCTCTTCTGTCTACCCTGAGCATGACTGTCCTGGGAGCAGCAGTGAGAGGTGCTCAGTTTAGGACCTGCCCAGTGTGAGAAGCACACTTGCCCACTACTTTCTCTCTCAGCAGGTATCTGGTAGGCTCCCAAATGTCTGAGCAAAGGCAGAGCTGAAACTATGGCTGCCACACGGTTATTTGAGCTTTCAGCTGCAGTTTTCTGCTCCAAATTGTAGCAGGGGAATGCAAGCCAAGCACTGCTTGTAGCTGGTTTCCTTTCTGAGAGTTATATAAATGCTCATGCCATGCATGTTGCACACTCACAACCATGGGGTTATGTCCCTTCCCTGGGCTCAGAAGTGACCTGGTGGCTGACTCGTGCCTGGCTGCTGTAGCTGACCTGCGACAAGGCGGATGAGCAGCAGCACCTTGCCAGGCCAGGTTAGCTCCCACCTGTGCTGCTCAGGCAGGCAGCACAGACAGGCTGCCCACCCAGCCCGGCTCACCTGCAGCTTTGGGACCCACATGGCAGCACACCTTCTCACTGTGCTACCCTTTCCTTTCTAAACACACTGCTTGGCTCATCCAGAGGGAGGGCTGAACTGTCAGTGTCGTTGAGAAAAAAGTTCTTGGAAGGATCTAGCCATCCCATCCATGTGAACATGCATGATGAATACCTGTCATAGCCAGATGTGCCAGTGATGTCCATTCCAAGACAACTTGCTTTATTCCATCACATCTTTCTGACATCTCTGGGTCCCTTCACTCCCAGCCTTCCAATTCAGAGTGCCCCATCACTGTCACAACAACAACTGTCATTTGTTATTTCACTGGATCAACTTCTTCAGCTTATATGATGACCATGACTGAGATCAAGGCTCAGTGTCTAAGTGACAGCTAAGGGAGACACCTGGGACTGTGCTGGTGAGCTCAGATGTGCTGTCCTGGTGTGAGCAGCGTTCCTGGCCAGCCTGCGTGTCACCAGCTCTGCAGGTCACACCATCAGCTGTGCTGTGCCCGAGCTGGTGGCGTCGACTGCAGGTGTCAGCGCCACAGCAGCAGCCAGTGCCTGGAGAGTCAGTTCTGCAACTGGAAGATGTGAAGACCTCTGGAGTTGTGAATTTCCCAAAGAAGGTTAAGGGTACACAGAGCTGAGGAAAAAGTAGAGCCAGGAGCAGACATGTGGTAGGAGTAGAGTGCTGAAGGCCCACCCAAGCTGGTGCATGGAAACTGACTACATCTTACAGCATTTAATAAAATGTCATGTTTGTATAGATATCTTCCAGCTAATGCTTCAAGGGTGCTTGGGGACTTTGCAGACTGTCCCCATGCATGTAAGGCTTGAGCCTTATCTCAGGGAGCAGTGGGCACAGCAGTACTGCAGACACCATCTCTTGCTGCACAGCCTCTGGTGCTGATGTGTTTTTCTGGAGAAGGTCAGAGAGCACCTTTGCCCTTTGCTCAGTGTCTGGGCAGGGCACCAGGGAGCTGATGCTGGCATGCAGGGGGCAGTCCCAGAGCACAGGCAGTGCTCCACAGCCTCAGGGGAATGCTGGCATCCCATGGTGTCATTTAAGGGCCCATTGAAAGGCATCGTGAGGGGGATGTGACATTTCTCCTCTGAATATCCTGACTCACCTTCTCTGGCATGAAAGTGATAATATGGTGTGTCCCTGCATGATTACAGAGTGCATTACTTATGGATGTTTATGAAGATCTATGCTAAGGTTTCCTCTGTGCTAGAGGACCTGCAGAGCAGTGTTAGTGGGGGAAAAGAAGGCAAAATGAAATAACTCAGGCAGGATGGCAGGCTGGTTAATGGAGTCAGGTACTGTGATCACCTAAAGGATGGATGTGCACTATCACGGTTTGTGACAATGACAGATGTCTCCCTGGGTTTCTGTGGATTGGAATCTGACTGCACTCTTGTCAGCTTTCTTGTGACTATCATGGTCTTATGCCCCTGATGTTTTCTTGTTTTCCACTCAGCATGTTAGGAAAAGAGGAATTTGGGTGTTAATCTGCCAGGTCCCAGCATATGGGAGCCTATTCTGTAGTGCCAGCTAAGCTACTGGTCAGCTGGAATTACAGTGTGGCTGTGGTGAGCTCAATGTCTCAGAGATGCATTTGCTGTGCAGATGTGATGCCCACACAGACTGAGTGTGTGCTGAACCACTGATCTCACTGCACTGACCCTGCATGTCGTGTGGACACTCGTTTCCCTTTGGGGATCCCTGCAGCAAATGAAGCTCTTTGCTTTTGAAAGGTTATAGGAAGTGAAAAACATTGCCCATGAGGCCAGGTGAAAACCTCAGATTTACGAAAGGAACACAGCTGAAGACATGTTTCCTAGTGAAGAGAGATTTTATAGCTTTGGTTGCATAAGTCAGCTAAATTGCAACAAACAGTTATTCTTGGTCCATGTAGTGCTTTTAAGAGCGGGATTCAGAGACAAGATTTGCCTTAGGACTGTTGGCATGGTAATATCATGCACATTTTTGCTGGGTGCCCATTAAGCCCATATTTGATGAGTTCCCTGTTGCTCTTTTAGCTTAGAGGAGACCCAAGCATGATGCACCATCATGTCTTCACTCAAGAGGGATGAGCACTGTCTCACAGCTCATCTTGTATCTCTGGTTGGACCTGTTAGCCAACGGGGTTGGACACCACTCCAGCTTTTATCAGAAGGGCTCTTGCTATGTTGTGTATAGGAATAGCCCTTTCTAAAGTGAGTTCAGCAAGCTCTTTCCCAGTGTTTAGCAAGAAGAGGGATGATGAGTCCTTTGATCAGCCATGCAGCCCATGTGCAACCTTTACTGCTCTCATTTAACTTCATAACCACTTTACACCTGCCATAGAAAGTGATGTCACCATAAACAGTACCAATAACTTTGACGTTACATTTGAAAAGACAGCAATAAACTGTTTCCAGGCTTACACAGGTGCTGCAGTCTCCACCAGCAGTCGGGAGGCTTTTCTGTAGTGATTGCTAAAACAGAGGGATTTGAGGAAGCCCCAGGGCGCAGTCAGAGCTCATGCTCCCATGGCAGTCTGTTATACAGCCCCAGTACTCATGGGTATGGGTGGGGACATGCTCCAAGCAAGATATGAGGCCATTATTTGCAGTGTTCTCATCTTCAGATTGAACCCAGCCAGGGCCACAGGTCCTGTCCGATATAGGATGAGGACATCACTGTTTTATCAGAGTTTATCAGAGGAGGTTTTCATTTTGAGCAGTATCATTGTTAATCTTAGGTTGGACAGGGAGGAGGTAGAAAGGGAGAGGTGTATTTGTCAGGAGAAACTGGGTACTGAGACAGCAACAGCCCCGGCCAGGGAGGGCAGCTGGAGGTGCTGGCTCGCCGCCCCCAGAGTGCTTCAGGCAGGGAGTGCCAGACAAAGAGCACACACCCGCCTGTCCGTGCGCTGGGGAAAGGGTCTCGGGGCCACCTGGGGGCCTGGGGCTCTGCCCCTTCCTTCGGGGGCTGTTTCGCCAACAGCTCCTGCAGAGGCACGCGGTGTCCGTGTGTCCGTGTGTCCGTGTGTCCGCGTGTCCGTGTGTCCGCGTGTCCGTGTGTCCGCAGGGGCGCACGGGCTCCTGCCTGCGGCCATCTAGCGGGCACTCGGCTCGTGCTGCTCGGGGATGGCGCTCCGCAAACCTCGCTCCTTGAAACGCCCCGGTTGGAATGCTCCATCAAAGGCAGGACGACAGATTGGTTGAAGCAGAATCTCACAATTATCAAGCCTGGAATTTTCCTTCAATAGATGAGGAATGCTTGGGAAGGAAAAAAAAAAAAATATTTTTGTATTAATAAGAAAAAAAATCCAATATAAATTCTCATGTCTTTTTACCCTAGCTAGGAAAGTAGCTGCCAAGAAAATGAGTGTTACCAGTGGAAAATTTTAGATTGAGAAAATCAGAAACAATATACCGGAATACCACAGATGTTTTAAAATATCCCTTCACTAATTCAGATTTCTGAATTATGGCTAACCTCAGGGAGATTTCTCTCTTCAGCAGACAACGTTTCTGCTGACAAATCAGACACTGATTTGGTAAACAAACTATTATGATGAATGTGGATAACAAGGATGTGTCAAGTCTTATGTCCCCTTGCAAAATGAGAGATTTCTCCTCCTACAATTTGCTCTTCTACATCATCAATAATCTGAAGAAGAATCAGTTGTCATTTGTGATTCAGAGGAGGAAACTGTTGAGATTATCCTTGCCAGTCTTGACTCCAAAATTCCCACTCCAAAACCCTTGCAATCCTATAGTCAAGTACAAAGTGCCTGAACTTTTTTGCTTTGGGCAGTGGGAACTGGAGGTTAGTGTTAGATGATGATTAAAGTTAGAAACATTCCCACTTTTTGCAATACTGCAAGACAAACCTGTGCACTTTTCTCCATTGTTCATTTTTGGAGAACAGGCTTCCTGGAGCAAGCAGATTTCACAAAGGGTGTTTGTGTGAAAATAGAGGTGTGAAACTTCTTGGTCTGTAACACATTGGTCCAAAAGACACCTCTGCACATCACATTGTGACAGCTTTGCACAAACATGTGACATGCTTCAATCTAAAATTAATCAGAAGGTTTCACCACTGCCCATGAGGTGTGGAAACAGAAGCACAGTCCTTTCACCATACCCCGGGCTGTACAGCAGAGACCCAGATGAAAGGAAGGTACAGCAGGGTACAGAGCAATGCCAGTAAAGCATTTCACAAAGCTGAGCCAATCCTCAGGGTGGGAAGGGGCAAGAGGAAATGTGGACAAACCTAGACATTGTTTGAAGCAGACCAAATCTTACAGAGTCAGAGGAAGCAGTAGAGCAGATATCTCCAAGCAAGGACAATAAGCAGCCAAAGAATACAAAACCACAAGAGATGTGTGAGTAAAGTGTAAGGGGGAAACCCTCTCCTGGAAAAGTGAGGTGCCAATACTAAATATCTGCATATTTGGATGTTGTGACTGATGTACCAACACAGCTGAAAATAGCTCTGAGTTACTAAAATCACCATGTAATTCAGCTCAGAATCCAGGCATGTGAAAATTTTGGTAACACATCAATAAATTTGAAGAAATCACTGAGATCTTCTGGTAAATGAAAGCCCCACTGATGGAGCCATCTGAATGAGGACAAAATCATGAAAAGAGGACACGGGACAATCCTGCTGATTTGAAATGGCATGGGGGCTGCTAGTGCCATGCTGGAGCTTGTCACTCAGTGTTCCTCAGAGTGAACTTGTGACAGAGATGCTTGACTGGGATCTGATCCCAGCAATACACAGCATTGAGTACCATTGGTTTCACTTCATTTCATGCTTCAGATGAAGATATGGTTCCTAGCATTAAAGCTAGATAGTCAGTCTTCCTGGTTTCTGTTCTGCTAAACATTCTGGGATTTCAAACTTTCATTTTTCCTTATCAAAACCAAGAGGAAATTCCTATCAAATGACAAAAATTGGTTTTGGAAATCTCAGAATGCTCTTACTGAGATGTTGATGCAATTTTGATTTTCTCATTTGGCTTTAAAGCATAGATTTTTTATGTCTTAGGCAGCTGAGATTAAAATACGGCATTCAGAAGAAAGCTGTAGATAATTTTGATTACACTTCCACTGGGTGGACGCAGTTTTTCCTGTGTGATTGAATCAGCATTTTTGATTGAAGATTTTCTACCAGCTCTAGTCAAAACTGGGCTGCCAGCTGGCAAAGCTTCTGCTGCCTCCAGCATTTGTGTAACAGCACCATGGAAAAGGGGGTGCTCCAGGGTAGCAGGTTTTGTGGCAGTGGGCAGTGCTGAGCCAGGCTGAGAGCCAGGCAGGGAAAAGGAAGAGGAGCATGAGGCAGGCAGGAATATGACAGGGGCATCAGGGCAGGAGGGAAGAGAAAGGGCAAGTGGTAACAGCATCAGTAAAGAGGCACCTGCAGCTCTGCACCCTGTGCTCTGGAATGGGAGGATTCATCACCTGGAGTGAGACCCTCTGCCAGCATCCTGCTGACTGCACAGCCAAGCAAACCCATGTTTCACACAGGCATAGAGGAGAGGGAGAAGAGAGGAAGCTCTGCATTCCTGAGGGTCTTTGCTTAGGCCCTGGAGGATTTCCAACCCTCCCTGGTCCAGGGGTTACACACTGGCAGTATGAAAGTGTAAATCACACCGTTTATCATGCAGAGGAGGTGACACGTGGTGAAGCAGCCTCCTTCCTCAGCCTGCTAAAATCCTCTCTGACATGCACAGAGTGTCTTCTGCTGGGAGAAGCTGGGATCACAGCCAGTGGGACCAGCACCCCACCCATTCCACAGAGCTGTCTGGGGGAGCAGGCTGGCTGGGCTCCTGGGAATGGCCAGCAGTGGCTGTCATCAGTGCTAGCAAGCCACCCATCTGCTTACCCTGCAGCTCTGTCCCTACCATAAGGTTTCAGTGCTGGGCAGTTCTCCTCTGCACAGGTAGAAGATATGATATTGCCTTGCCACCTGAGACCAGGACATCACTCAGTGGCATCAGTCTTATGGTCCCCATGGCAGAGCTGGGGGACTGGCACAGACCCCCAGTGCTCCCCACTGCAGCTTGAGCTCCCCCACAGCTGCGAGTAGTGGGGACAAGAGAGGGTTAAGCTGTCAGCTCTGTAATGTTAAACAGGTGTCAAAGGCACCTCCATATATCTGCAGATTGAAATCAAATTCTTTGCAGTATAAAAAGATAAATTACCCAGGCGATTCCCGCCTCATCCCACTCATCAGGCCAGCGCCAGACGGCAAGCAATTTTTTTTTTTAATGTGCTAACGACCTAATCAAGCAATCAAGTCGGAGAAGATTGCGGAGTGACCCCGAGCATCCATCTGCCAGCGAGACCCCGACATTCATTTCCATTCTGCCGTGTACTTTCCGGGAAAGGGAGGGAAAAAAATAGAAAAGAAAAAAAAATCCTAAACAAATTAACACCCAATTTTCTGTGAGTCTAATTAGTTAAATGAGGAGGTGTTTGGGGTGTCCACCGGGAGGGAGGGACTGCCTCTCGGAGAGGGGCCTGGTAACTCCATGGCATTAATTAGCGCAGGTCAATGGCGTGGTTCCCCAGGGACCAGCTGCTTTAATTTCCCGTGATATTTCAGTGCCTGAGGCCCATCGATTCAAACTGAAATTAACTTATTTTTCAATCAGGCCTGGGCTGCCCCTGGGGCTGACTCTTCCTTTGCCTCCTTCTGAATAGACCTCAAGCAATTTTTCATCTAAAGCTGATGCCTCTGCTCGGGGGGAGAAGGGAGGGGAGCCGGGGAGGGAGGAGGGTGAGGGAGACAAGAGGAATGGAAATCGGAGAGAGAGCACTAATAGATTTCTGCGAGTATCACCCCCTCCCTGCCATTGCTGCCTGCCTCTCTGCTCACTGCCCCCCAGGTCACAGCTCAGAGATTATTCTGCCAATTTTCTGAGAAGATGAGGGGTTTTTCAAACTGGGAATTCAGGGCAAAGCGCACAGAGCAGCTTCCCCCTTCTTTCGAGCATCCGCCCCCATCCCAGCCCTCCCCGCAGGCACCGCTGCCTGCAGCCCTGTACCGCTGCTCAGACACACAGCAAATAATAAAAAGAAAGTCCCAGGCACGAGAGCCAAAAGCCACTAGAAAAAAGACATTGCAATGGCAAATTAATTACATCCTGTGGAGAGGGATGGGACCTGCTTTCACTTTGGCCCTCTCCACTCCTTCAGGGGAAGGAGGGAGAGATACCCAATGTGTGTTGCATGGGGGAAGAGATTGTATTGCCTTTGGGATAAACACCCACCCATTTCATCATGCTGCAGAAATATGTGCATGTTCCCACGTGGGAAGGGGCCTGGCATGCCTTCTCCATGCACAAAACCTGTGTCCCTCCTTGTTGCTCGCTCCAGGTTTGGTTCCAGAACCGCAGGGCCAAATGGCGGAAGAGGGAGAAGTGCTGGGGCAGGAGCAGTGTGATGGCTGAGTACGGGCTCTACGGTGCCATGGTGCGTCACTCCATCCCGCTGCCCGAGTCCATCCTCAAGTCTGCCAAGGATGGCATCATGGAGTCCTGTGCCCCTTGGCTCCTGGGTAAGAGAGCAGCCAACTTCCTGGGGGATGGCAAATGGGTAGAGACAGGGGGATGCAGGGAGGAAATCAGAGTTGTGTTGAAAATAAGTGAGGGGCAGCAGGGCAAGGTCCCCCCATCCTGCCACGCTCAATGCCTCCATCTGCCAACGACCCTTGTCAATAGGATGCCACCAAATTCCTGCTGGACCTTGGCTCATGACCTGTAGAATCTGGCTGGACAACAAATTTGTCCACATGCTCAGGCTGGTGCTAACCTTCCCTTCCCATGGCTCAAGCATATTTCATGCCCAGCTCTGGAGCAGGGGCTCCAATCTTTGCCCAAGGTAGGAGGTCATCCCAGTCTCAGTCCTCCAGCCCTGTGATATTGGATAGACAAATGCTCTGTCTTTGCCCAAGTTTCATTTGGTTTTCTGTGCAGACATGGAGGTAGCAGCTACCCTGTCACACTCCTGCTCTTTGCTTCCCTCTTTCTGATCTTCCAGGCTGGTTCTGCCCCAAGACTAGTATCTGGCATCTTGACTGGGCTGTCCTGTCCTTATGTCTGTGTGAAACAGAGAGAGGCAGAAGGGTGTTTGTGGTTTGATACAGAAATAGAAATATCCCTCCTAATGAGGGATCTCCTTCCCCAGCCTCGGTGAAGCTCAGGCAGCTATGCTTCTGTCTGAGACCCTTATGTCCATGCAGGAACAAGTTAGCTTCAGGTTCACAGAGAGAAGTGAAGGGGAGAGTAATTATAGACCTTTGGGACCAGCCACAGTCCACAGATGCTGGGCTGCCCTCGTGCGGGGGCCAGAGCGAGTGGCTCACCATGACTGCTGTGTGAAGCAAGGGTTTCTGCTTTTCCTTAATTCTGGCCTCTCTTTATCTTTGCTGTTTTCAGTTCAAGATGGCTTTCCCATGCCCAGGCGCTTTTCTAAACCCGAATACCAACAATTCTTTTTAGGGATGCACAAAAAGTCTCTGGAGGCAGCGGCTGAGGCGGGGAGGAAGACAGATGTGGAGCGCCAGGCCCTGCCCAAGCTTGACAAAGGTGACAAGGAAGAAAGGGGCCCTGATCCCAAAACCACCATTTCCCAGGAGGAACTGAGAGAAAACAGCATTGCTGCACTCAGGGCCAAAGCTCAGGAGCACAGCACCAAAGTCCTGGGGACCATTGCTGGGGACAGCCCAGCCCCAGGCAGGAAGCCGGAGACAGGGGAGGAGGCGGCCGTGGCAGAGGATGAGAGACAGACGGAGAAGTTGAACTCATCGCAGAAGGAGGAGAAGCTGATCTAGGGGGAACAGAGGTGGCAGAAGCCAGCCCCGACAGACAGTGTCCTCTGAGGGCCATGTTCCCCTTTGGACTGCCAGGTGTCCCTGGCAACCCCTGCCAGGGAGAGGGGCCCTGGTCTCTGTGTTTGGGGCTGCCTGGCAGGGGTGCCCACTGCCTGCTCCCCTTGAGCATACCCCTGCCCCTCACTCCTCCAGCCCACCAGGCCTTCCTCACCCCCCACCCCTTCCTTCTGGGGAACTGGGAAGTGTCACATCATCGCTGCCACCAATGACACTAAGGCTCTGGTCCCTTCAGCCTCACGACTGGCTCTGGGGCTTTCTCCTTCTGCTGCAGCCCCAAACCCCATTGGCCATCCTGAAGCAAGCCTATTCCCTCCTGCCACACCTCTCCTTGGTGCACATCTCTGCCTAGTGCTGCCCAGGCCTCTCCCCTTGTGCTCTGTCCCGCTGTGCCCCAGGCAGACACGTCACCTTCTGCTGACCATCGCCTCTGCCTGCGGCCCAGGCTGCAGCAGGACAAGCCCATGGCAGAGCTTGCATGAAACGATGACCATCCATCCAGGGCGGTTTGCATCTTCCACCCATCTCTCCCCGCTCAGCACTAAGGTCTGCGGGGAAGGGACTGCAGCTAAAGAGCAGTTATGTTTTGCCTCTCTTTGGCAGGGAGAGGCAGGTTTAGCCCACAGGCATGACACCCTGGTCCCAGCTGGCACCCTGAGCTGACCCCAGCCCATTTCACTGGTTCCTGCAGGGCTGGGTCTGACTCTGCACCAAACACCAAAACCCTACACCCCTGCAGAGGGGATGAATGGTGAATTTATTTATTGAATACATTATTCCAGGTGAGACAACAACATTCACCTAATGTATTTATTGAATTAAATTTGTCCAGCACACCCTCTGAGTGTTAAAGGGAATGACAGCCATGCACATCCACCCTGACACACCCTGTAACGTGTACATACATCCCATAGGAGCACACGCAGACCCACACAGCCAACCTCACTCCATGGTACCATCACCTGCCCATCCCAGTAAAGCACTATTCCCCCTCCGAAAGCTGTAGGACAGTGACTTCCAGGTGACCCTTTCTGTCCTGCTTTCAGCTGTGAGCACCCTTTCCCCAGAGCTACTGTTTCTCTTCCATCAAAGGTTAAGCCCAGACATCCAACCTGTTTTGTCTTTGTCCCCCGGTCATTTGACGTGTTAGATGATAGCCCATGGAGTGTAAATAATGTATATACAGTGAGAAAATAATTCAGTATTGAGGTGTTTGAGATATGGAGCTGTAACAACTTCTAGTCATCCAGCATCTGTGATTTATGTGCCATTTTCTGTAAAGATATGAAGAAGAATAAAACTAAACAGGAATACTGTGTATGAGTCCAGTCACCAATGTGCAAGGAGGGTGAGTTCAGCCAAAGCTCAGAGAGAGCTGGATGTCATGCTGTAGCCAGAGAGAGGTAAGAGATCCAAAGCAGCCCACAGGTCTGCAGTTTCCTCCCCACTGTGGCATGGAAGAGATGGGGCTTGGGCCTCCCTCTGCAGTGAAATATAAAACTGAAAGGGTGTGCTTGTACTTGGAGTACAGCATACGACTGGTGAAAGAACAAGTCACTCCAGTGTCCAGAGCAGCCCTGGTGCTTTGGGTTATCCCATATCACATCTGCCCTGGTGTTCAGAGAGTCACAGACCTCAGGCAGGCTCAGCCTGTGCCAGGAACAGGCTGCAGGGCCCTGCTGGCCTGAGGACCTGGGGCAGCAGCCAGACACCACAAGTGCAGGGGAGCTGGTTGAGAGGGAAGGGCACCCACGGGACTTACAGCCAGGTGAGCTCCAATTCCAGAGCAACGGAAGCCTATTCTGGGTTACCAGGTACAGCGGGTTTAGTGCTGGCCAAACACCAATGCATCCATTAGAATTATTTACTCATTTCCTGCTATGAGATGGATTAGGAGGAGGGCAAAACAGGCTCAAAACTTTAAAGGGTATAAAGAAAACTTTATTAACAGAATTAAAGGAAAAATATAAAAAGAAAATCAGAACAAACCTTCAGAAGACTTCTCCTCCCCCCACACCCTCTTTTGTTTCCCACTGAAAATGTAAAGAGACAAAACCTGGGACTTTCACTCAATTTGTCACCTCTAAAAGTCCTTCTTCAGTTCTCTTAGGGAGAGGAGTCTCTCTTGCCATGCCATGGAGACTTCTCCCCAACAGTTCTCTTGTGGATTTTAATTTCCACATATAGCAACCGCCTGGAAATTTGCAATGATGAAGACCCTCCCATCTCTCGCAGCCCTCCCACACCTGTGTTCATGGGCCATGTCAACTTATAGGGTACTATTTTAAGGATAAGCTGTTCTAGTATAAAAGCAAAAGTTCTTTTCATCCATCTCTGGGAACAGAGGTTTTCTTCTTTCTGTTCCTGGGCAAGGTTTCTCCTCTCTCTAAGTTAAAGCTTCTCATTGGATCACAGCCACTGCAACATCTGCTTATGTCAACAGGTATTCCCTCCAATGCATTCCATGAATTACAGGGAAAAAACCCAAGTCTGATATATCAAATATATCTTCACCATAGCCTTACAAAAAATTTCAGCCCAAACCGAAGGTGTCTCCTCAATCCTCTCCCATCTAGAATTTGACTCCTTCCTCACTGACCTCAGTGTCCCATGTTTTTCCCTACGTGTCTTCACCCTTTCCTTTTCCTGATTCGGGAGAGAACTGGTATTTGTAGGCTTGTTTGTTCTCAAGCTTAATCAATGAAACAGTTTTTATAGAGCTCTGCAGCGCTGAAAGGTTGATCTCATGCAGGCTCTGCATCAGCGACAGCTCACCGTGCCTCTCGCTGTTGGTTATGTGCTCTCCGCTGACACCGCGCCAGCCGTGCCGGCCGCTGGCTCTACTCAGCGCTTTTCTTCACATGGAGCACTGAAAACAGGAAAAGCTGCTGCTGCCATTTTTGTCCTACTGTCCACAGCATGGCTGGCTAAAAGGGACTAAACAAAGTTCATTGTGAGCCATGCTGAGGAGCCACAGCCGCGCACTGCTGTCCCTGTGCAGATTTTGGCCGCGCAATTCCGGCCATGTGGGCGCTCCCGGTTTGGGATGACAGTGGCCACTCCCGGCCCTGGCTGCGCCTGGCCTTGGGGCTGCACCCAGTGCCAACTGTAGGCCCGCTCCAGCGTCGGTCCCGGTCTCGTGGTTGCACTCAGCGTTGGGATGGGCCCCATCAGCATAGCCTGGCGAAGCCGCTGGCAAAAAAGGACCAGCAGGCTCTGCCAGGAAGGGGCCCCTGCTCTTTCACTGGCACAGGGCCTGGCGGGCTTCCCGGGAAGGAGCCAGCGCCACAGCAGAGCCCGGCATGGCCCAGCCCAGCTAGCCACCCGCTCAAAGGCCGAAAGTCAAGAGCGCTTCTCCCAGCCTGCGTTTGTATTTAAACCCGCTTTTCCACTGAGGCGCGTGCAACTCTTCCTGAGTGGCTTAAGCAGCTGTCAATCCTCACAACCAGCCAGCTCATTGGCTCTTCAAACTAGCCAGCTGATTGGCTCTGCCAGGCCCCACAGGGACCCGCCCCTGCGGCCGGTGGGCTCCTCCCCAACGGAACCCAGCCTACGTTAGTGCAGGACACCAGGTAAGGAGGCACCTGCCCTGCTGAGAGAATCTGGGAATGCTCTACTGCAAACACCTAATGGCTTCCAGGGATACCAAAAATGCTGAGGTGCATAGGAAATAAGAGACATGTGGAACAATGAGGCTGCTTGGCCTGACTTTGTGGAGAGGCTGTAGGCCCAAAGGTCCGTGTTTCCTCAGGGGACAGGGCCCTTGTAGGTTCCCACCAAGCTCGGGGTGGCTTTTGACACAAAACAGGTGTGTGGTCTGGGATGAGTGCACCTGATGGGAAATGGTGCCTGTCTCCCACACTGGTGTCCAGCCTGTCCACCAAACATACCAGCTCCATAGATCTTTGAGTGGTGTTGCATTTTGAAGAGCAAAGAGGAGATGTACTAACCCTGTCATCTCTGCTGTTGATTCCTTAGGTGTCCCTGGCTGAGAACAACCCTAGTTGCAGGGAGAGCCTTTCTCTGCTCTTCTCTTGTGCCCCCTAGGAAGAGAAGGGAATTTGGTCAATGACGTTAAGGAGTTCTGTAATTTCTGCCTTTAAAAAACTACCTCTATAGGGCCTGAAGGAAAGGAAGGCAGAAAAAAACCCATTTGGAGGCAGGGATGCAGCTGAGCTCTGCTGTGGTGGGTGGTGGGAGGTCAGCATGAAGAGATGGGCTGCAATGCTTCGTGCCAAACCAACCCCAGCTGCTCCACCATGGCCTCATTGAATGCTCCCAGCCCAGCTGGTGGGTGGTACAGCCAGTCTGCAGTGCTTGGGAGGAGGCAGAGAGCCCTGCCCAACCTGACTGAGGGGCAGCTCTGACAGCCACCCAGCAAGGTGGGATATTCCCCTCCTGCAGCTGACAGCTATGTGAGAAAAACCTTCCCTGGCCCACCACAGCCTAGTGCTGTGCCAGAAATGGGCATTAATTGTGGCCATCACTCATGACTAGCATGGGGGTGGCCCTAAGATTTACAGGGACCTGCCCCACGGTGCCTTTGTGGCCAGCAGAGGACAGGGGGATGCAGTGGGGTGCTGTGGCAAGGGAAGGGATGGTGATGAATAAATGGAGGTGTGACAGAGCCAAGTAGGGATGAAACAGATGGCTCTGGGGATGCAGTGCAGCCCTAGGAGAGAAGGAGCAGGCTCCTGGAGCCTGGCTCAGGCACCTCTGCCCCTGAGGAGAGCCCAGGCACACGTTTAACCTGGCTCCTGTTCAAGAACTGCTGTCAGGACTTCAGATTAGCATGAAGGTTGTTTTCTACAGTCCACCCCTTTCCCCTCCCTTACAGTGACTAAATTTCTTTTTTCCCCATAGTGCTCTGGAAGAGAGGAGAAGAGGAACAAGGCAGGGCAGAAGGGGCGCCCAGGCTCCCTGTGTGAGAGAGCTGCTTTGTGTCCAGTCATCCCAGGAGCACGCAGCCCCACGTTCCACAGAGACCTGAGTCTTACTTGGGCCAGGTGTCCCAAGCAGCTGTGAGGGCTGCAGGTATCCATCTCCTCAGTGAGAGGCAGATACCTGCAGTGATGGCCAGGCTGCTGGCCAGGACCTGCTGCTTCAAAGCTCTTTCTCAGGCTCCCAGATGCCCTTCTGGGCTGGTGGCTGCCAGACCCTGGAGCCACGGCCCTCTCACTGCCTACATGCCTGAAGCCGTCGGCTTCCCCAGACCCAAGGACCACCAAGATTTGTACAAGCTGTCAGTGGAGCAGAGTGACGTCTTCTGGGGAGCACTAGGAAGGAGCCGGCTCACCTGGATCACCCCCTTCCACTCTGTCCAGGACTGTGACTTGTACCAGGGCAGAGTCTCCTGGTTCCTGGGGGGGCAGCTGAATGTGACAGGTAAGGAAGCAGATGGACATGGGATTGTACCAAGTGTGTGCAGGTTCTTCTGTGTGCATGACTTCAGCCTTGGGAATGTATCAGAAGAGCACAGAGTTAAAGGTCTGGAGAGAGGGGGATCCCTAAAAGGTCCAGTTGTTCCTGCAGTGGCTGTAGTGTAAGGTTGTGGCTGACCCTAAGGAAGCAGCTGGGTTTCATTGGAGAGGTCACAGCTGGACTGGTGTGTGCTGGGAGCTGGGTTGCTCTCCCCCAGCCCCCGTGGATCCCACTGCAGTGCAGTAGCTCTGTCCTGCAGGACCATAGGCACTAACACCAAAACCCTGTGCATTCAGCAGGCAGGGTTGCTCTAGGTCATTCCTGCTCAGAAGAGGCAAGATGTATCTGTAGAAAGCAAGATACAGGAGAAATGAGCCATACTGTCACCACTGTAGTGGGAGGCTCTTCTGTGGACTGGGGCTATTGGCTTAGGATGTCTATCAGAGGAAGACACACGGTGGTGACACTGTGTCCTGCTCACAGTGCTGTTGGTCCCTGTGTTCAAAATACAAGACAGACCTCTGAGAAAATCAGATCTTATGTAATCTATCTGGGAACAAGAGCAGGAGTTATTTGCCTTTGGGATTTGACATCTTAGTTTTTCTCCTTTTATATGCATTCCTTTCTCTCCTGGAAAACTACAAATGGTCAGGAGAAAAAAGGTGGTATGCAAACTGGGGCTGCTGCATCATCCCACGACTTTAGCAGGTTTAAGGAAAACAGAGAGTCGAACAAGGCTTCTGAGGAAACTGCAGCTGCCAGCAATGTGGGAAACTACATGGAAGAACTGCAGCCAAAGCCTCAGCTTACAGTGTCCCTGGAAAGCCAGAGCTGTGCACTCTGTATTTACCCTGGCTCTTTTCCATCTTGGATGAATGCACTCTGCAGCCTTCCAGTGCAGAGCTTCCCTTTGTCCTACATTTGTTATTTAGGAGCACCGCCACTAAAAACTGCCCTGGTTTACCCCAGAGGCAGCCGCAAAAGGCAGTGCTGGGTGGAGTGACAGCTTAGTTAATGTTTGTCAGCACTCTGAGGGCACTGGGGATGTGACCTCCAAAGGGACTTCAGGTGTTTTCTGCTCTGGACTGCATGAGGTCACAGTTCAGGAGGAAGCTGATAGTGGGGATTGGCAGGTATTGGACTGGTGAGGACCATAACCAGGCTTGGGATGGTGCTTGTGATCTCCTGGCTGCTATCCACAAAGGTGCCCAAGGCTAATGCTGAGAAAACTCACACACAGCCCTGACTTTGACCTGAAAATGAGACAGGCAGTGCTGGCTTTGTGAGAGGTAAGAGGTACTGAGGGTTGCCCTGTCAATTATACTGGGTTTTCCTTTCCAGTGAATTGTCTGGACCGTCACGTCCATGTAGCCCCAGACAAAGTGGCTTTAATCTGGGAGAAGGATGAACCTGGAGAGGAGGTACGGGTGACATACAGGTCAGTAATTACCTCTCGACATATGAGAGACATATGGTAGCATGCATGGACACTGCACAGGGCCGATGTGCTGATATGTGTCATGTGAGGGAATGCAGCATCCCTTCACACAGATCCAGAGTGTGGTAGCTGTTGGCTTGCTTTTGCTGATCTGAAACTTCAGCCCTGATTAAATCTCCTGGGCCTGGAGGAGTCCCTGCCCAGCTGGGGAGGCAGATATAAGCCCCTTGGGGCAGCCCTGCAATGCTTGTAGGTAAGACACACATGTGTGCCTTCTCACCCAGGTTCCTGTTATCTAAACTTCTGGGTAAGTGGTCTGCAAGGAAAGCAAATTCACAACTGCAAATGCATTGAGAAATCCCACACTCATCCTCATGTCAGCGGTGTTGCTGGATTTGGCTCTCTGGGGTGGCTGCCTGTCCACCCCTGCTAGGTTGGTCTGGGGCCTCCCACCTTCCTGCTTAAATTGCCTGCTCTCTGAGTCAGTGCTGCAGAATTCACTTAAATCCCTCTGCACACCAAACAAGTCCCTCTGTCCTCTCTGACTTCAGGCCTCACAAGACAAATATGACCAGCCACTCCTGCCAATTCCCATGCATGGAAAGCCCTTCCATAAAATGACTCACTGATAGCCAAGCTGTGGTTTCTGGGAGGGACACTTCTTGGGAGAGGCATCATTCTGCTCACTGCTTTCCTACAGCTGTTGTTCTTGCTTGACCTCAGCTTTAGTTAAGCATGGGACCCTGTTTTGTGGAAAGATATCTAACTTCTCACATGTAACCTCTAGATGTGCAGGGTAGTGTGTCACACTGGTTGTACAGGTTGGTAAGAAATGTGGAGGCTGTCATGGAGAAAGTCAGCTGAGGTGTTGTGGGTTTGCTGAGCCAGAGGAATTGCCAGTGGCTGCTGTTGTACAGAAATCATTCTAATTTATGTCTTTTCCATAAATAGCAGTCTATGTTAGAGACTCTCTTCTTTCCTTCTGACTAATTTTTACAGCTCTCCCATGGTCTTCCAGAGTGAGGAGGGTTAGGGAATGTAGGGATATAATCCAGGTCCTTGTGACTCTGAGGCCCCCCATCTTTATGCATGCAGGTAAGATCTACAGGAACACCTCTAACAGTGTCGTTGCTTCTTTGGGCAGGGAACTGCTGGAGCTGACGTGCCGCCTGGGAAATACCCTGAAACGGCAAGGGGTGAAGCAGGGTGACAGGGTGACAATCTACATGCCCCCGTGCCCACTGGCAGTGGCCAGCATGCTGGCTTGTGCCCGCATCGGGGCCGTGCACGCTGTGGTGTTTGCTGGCTTCAGTGCAGAGTCTCTGGCTGACAGGATCCGGGATGGTAAGAGGCAGTAACAGTGAGGTATTTCCCCTGGGGGACAGTGCTGAGCTTGTTGGTTCAGCTGCTCAGGGGGCTCAGGGCTGTGGGGATGGCAAAGGTTTTCTGAGTGAGACTGCCTGGGCTCTCTGAGAGTATCCTGACATAATGTGTAGTCATGGAGCAGGTACTAGCAACCCAATAAATGGCATGAGCTCGCTAAATACATTCCAGCCCATGGGATGAACAGGTTTTCTCTTTCATCCACGGGACTGAAGGACAGGGATACAATGTCTCCTGTAAGGGGATGCAACACAGGCAGAAATGAATGGAAAACCAAGATGCAAAGCTGCTGTATTTGTTAGGTGAAGGACATGAGTACTAAGGGCTGGGAGACAGGGAGGTGAAAGGTCATGGTAAAGCCAGACTGCTCTTTGACTGGTGAAGAAGGGCAGAGTTGCTTATGTGGCTCTTCTGTCTTCTGCAGCCCAGTCAGAGACAGTGATTACAGTGAACCAGGGGCTAAGAGGTGGCAAGATTATTGAGCTGAAGAAGACAGTGGATGAGGCTGTGAAGCAGTGCCCTGGAGTGAAACGGGTTCTGGTTTCCATGAGGACCACCAGCAAGGTTCCCATGACAGCTCTAGATGTGCCCCTGGAGGAGGTGAGAGGCTGCCTAGCAATTCTGCCACTTCTCCTGGGCAAAGTGCTTGCTCTGGGGGCAGGGACACTGGGTGGAGAGGATCTCACCTGGCCATGGCAGTTTTGCTGGCACTGACAGAATTTGGGGACATTGTCCCATAGCAGCAGTGGCAGTCAGAGCTGCACACAAGTTCAGGACAGTCCCAGTAGCCATCAGAATGGGTCACTGGTGTGTCTTCCCACACTACCAGCCCTGTACTGTCAGGGGCAGGTAGTGCAAGCCAGAGCACATAGCAGGGTGGACAGGGGCCTAGAAACATATGAGACATGGGCTGCTACTTTGTGAATCCAGCCTTGGACTGCCACTACACTGTCACACAGGGGTCTGCTGGCAGACCTGGCATGTGCCAATTATCCATAGCACACAGGGTGGCTAGGCTGCCAGCATGGAGCACAACTGAATAGGTGAGCCTCTGCCATCCATTTCTTCTGAAAGATGTTTGTAGGGAGCAGAGTGCTCCCTACAAAGAGATGCACAGGCAGGTGTGGGGATGACACAAGGGAGACTGTGAGACCCTGACAGAACTGCTGTGCTCTTTCCTGCAGGAGATGATGAAGGAGGATGCATACTGTGAGCCTGCTGTCATGGACAGTGAAGACATGTTGTTTCTTCTCTACACATCAGGCAGCACTGGCAAACCCAAGGGCTTGGTTCATTCCCAGGCTGGTTACTTGCTGTTTGCTGCTCTCACACACAAGGTAATGGATCACATTAGTGCTCATGAGCTAGCAGTTCATAGGCAGTACAGGGAAAACACATGCTCCTTGTTGCATTACAAGCTCAACTTTATCTAGTGCAAAGCCTCTAGGAAGCCCTCCAAGCCCCAGCAGACCACATCTGGCTACAGGTAGTGCTCATAGCAGGGTCACCCAAATACATACTGCTCTGAGCTACCTTCTTGGCTTTGTTCTTTCACTGTCCTACACTAAACAGAACCATTGGATAGGATGCTCAGTCTTGCAAGAGCAATTTTATATTACTGGGTTAGGAGGAAAAAGCCAATTGGTTCCTAGAAACTGGCTTTTCCAGTTTTTTTTTCCAGTCTCAAGCTGTGCCAAGGGAGATACAGGCTAGAATTAAGGAAGAAGTTTTTCACAGAAAGAGTGGTCAAATACTGGAATTATCTGCCCAGGGAGGTGGTGGAGTCACCATCCCTTGATATGTTTTAAAAAAGACTGGATGTGGCACTTGGTGCCATAGTCTAGTTGAGGTGTTAGAACATGTGTTGGACTCGATGATCTTAAATGTCTCTTCCAACCTAGAAATTCTGTGATTCTGTGATTTCCTAAATGTAACTACCCCAGCTCAGGTGGGAGATCAAAGGCAGTGCGTCTGGGAGGAGCACCATGTGCAATACCTGTAAAAGCTGGTGATTGCCCTTTAAATATAGACCCCAGGGGGTCTATATCTGAAGAGTGTGGGTCATCTTCGGGAAGAGGAAAACCTTTAACCACAACACATGCCCAAAACAAACTTAGAACTGGATAAAAGGACACTGAGCCCAGCACAGATGCCTTTGGCTGTAGGAATGGTTGGAAGGAGCGTTCCTATGACATAATATGAGGTTCCATGTAAGAGGGAGTTCTTACCTGAACAGTCCCTTAGCTTTGGATCTGGCTGTTCCTGAGTGTGACTGCAGTTCCAGTAGTGCCTCAGAGCACACACCCTGGGACATAGCAGGCTTAGGGCTGGCTGGTCTTCTCTGTTAGCCATGAGTGCTGGAGGCTGTATCTCCTGGGAGGGGTGCCAGAGGTGTGGGAGTCCTTGGCTTTCCAGTGAACTAAGCTGTGCCCAGTGTGATGGGTGACATTCTCAATACCCTCAGAGGTTGGCAAGAGCCAGGGCTGTCATTCCAGAATGGCAATGCAGGGGGTGAGCAGCATGTGGCCATGTTAGCTCCCAGGAGCACTGAAAACCTGGACACAGGGCTGACACACTCAGATCCCTCAGTTGGATGGGGCAGACTGCTGCTACCATAACTCACTGCTCCACTAAAAAGAGACAGAACTAAAAGAAGCTTCCATTATGGCACCTCTGAAAACTTGAGGCCCCAGAGTCCCCAAATGAAAGTCAGCAGGAAGAAAAGAGCAGGATCTGAAACCACAGAAATCAAGAGGACACAGCAAGAAGTGATAGGCTAGTGGAAGAGTGGCCCCTAGGAAGTTTTCCAGACACTGAGTAAATGAAATTAAGAGTGCCTTAGGAAGCTGGTTGTGTTGCCTCCAATATGACAGTACTCACCTCTGCCCTGCACAGGGTAGTCATCATTCCTTCATGTTCCAGCCTTGCAGCCAAGGGTCTCATGAGGAATAAATGGGGCAGTGGGAAGAAGAGCTTGTTTTGCTTTCTGCCTGCAGGCACAGCACTGCACTCACCCAGCTGAGATGGAGAGATTCCAGCTCTTGTGGGCAGGCTGGGGTTGCTCTGGGCCAAGGCATCACATGGTCCCTCTGCTTGCTGCCTCACTGCTCCTGTGCTGGGCTCCTTGCTGAGCTCAGGGGGTTTGGAGTGTTTACTGTCCATCTGGAGTCCAGCAGCGCCTACAGGAGGCTCATGGAGTCCTCTATCACTTTGCTCTTGTCTACAACTCCTCTCCTTCCACGTGGTCACATGAGTACAGAGGCACCTTTCTTACCCAGAAGGTTCTGGATATTACAGGATACTTGGATCAGCCTTGTCTGGATGCCAGCAAAAGGAAAGAAAAGCTGTATCTCTTACCATTGGAAAAGAGCAAATTTGTATGTGGGGTTTTTTTAAGTGTCTGTCTCCTGCACCTTCACAGTTTTGGTTTTTATTTAACTTCAATTTTATTTAACCAATGTTATTTTTTTCTGACTTTTTATAAAAACGTCTTTGCAGGAAGAAGGTGTCCCTGCAGGGGTTGTAGGAAGACAGAAGAACACAGTAATGTTCGGGCTGACAGAGAGTACACTGCTCCCTGTTGTGCCCCTTGCAGGAATGCAGGCCCAGGTGAAACCCTCACTGCCTCTCTTTTCTTGCTCAGTACGTGTTTGACTACAAGGACAGGGACATCTTTGGCTGTGTGGCAGACATCGGCTGGATCACGGGACACACCTACGTGGTCTATGGCCCCCTCTGCAATGGTGGTACCACTGTCCTTTTTGAGAGCACTCCTGTCTACCCTAACCCTGGTGAGTGAGGTGACTCAGGGGAGCTGGGACATCCCACAGCACCCTGAGATCCACAGCAGGCCAGGAGCTGGCAGCTTGATGCCAAGACATGAGCAGCAAAGGCTCTGTTGCCTCAGCAGCAGCCTGTGGGCTGCAAGGGGAAGTCTTTTCCTCTGCTTAGGAAGTCACTGCTGGTTCTCCAGGGATGGAGCTGTTAATCCCTCTCCTTCCCTGCAGAAGGAACAGTAGTAGAGCTGGGTGATCTGAAGAAAAAGGGGCTGCTGCTCCTGAACTGCTTCCATCCTTCCCACCATACAATTAACTTGGTGGAGGGTCCTGGCACTGCTGGAGAGCCTTTGCTCTCACCTCTTCTTTCTCTGCCTTGGTGTTGGGCTGGGAGGACCTGTGTGGATGCTTACTGGCCCTGTTTCCATTCCAGGCCGCTACTGGGAAACAGTAGAGAGGTTAAGAATAAACCAGTTCTATGGGGCACCCACAGCCATCCGCCTGCTCCTGAGGTACGGCAATGAATGGGTGAAGAAGTATGACCGCTCTTCTCTCAAAATGCTTGGCTCAGGTAAGCACAGCAAAATGGGCTGGGGCAGCAAATCCTTGGACATCACATTGTGCCTCTTCATAATGTCCTGGGTTGCCTATATGATGCTTTTATCCCCAATTGTCTTGTTCTGTTTATGCTGAGTAATAAGTTTTGTACCTTTAAGACTTGTTCCAGAGAGTGAAGGGGGAACTTCTTCTTCCAGAGAGAAGCACGCAGTTTGTTTTCAGACACTGCACTCATTCCTCCACATTCTTCTTTCTGGACTGTTGTTGTCTGCGAATGGACAGACAGCGGGACAGAGCTCTCCTTTGTTTTAGTTTTAGTTTTAGCTAGCTGAGACAAAGAAGTTCCCTGACTGTGTTATTTTTCCCTTTTCTTTGCACCTGGACTGAGGGTTTGCCAAGAGTAGCAGCACATGAGACCCCAGAGTCAGGAGACTGCACTATTTCTGCTCTGCCCCACTGTTTTTCCCCTTGCAGTGGGGGAACCCATCAACAAAGAGGCGTGGGAATGGTACTTCCGTGTGGTCGGCGAGACACGATGCCCAGTAGTGGACACTTGGTGGCAAACCGGTGAGATGCATTGATTCCTTGTTCCAGCTTCTGCTCTCTCAGGCTTTAGGAGTGACCTGCTGCTTTTCTGGCCAAGTGATAGTGGTTGTTGCTGACAGTCTTGTATGAGCAAGGCTGTAAGGGCCCTTGAGCACCCAAACATACAAGAGAAAAATGGCCTTTAAAGCTAACCTAGATAAACATGGGGATTTGAGGGTACATCTCAACAGATCCCTACTGAGCTAAATGAACATAATCATCCTTCTGCAAAGTTTCTTCCCCAGCTCTCTGGCAAAGCCAGCCCCAGCCCATGCAGTGTGTAGTAAGGGACAGGGCAAAGGCTGTTGGGGCCAATCAGTGCTACTTGGCATTCCTCTTATCCCTGACTTTGATGAGCCTTACAGTTTCTTTTCCTTCAGAAACAGGAGGCATCTGTATCTCACCCCGTCCTTCTAATCCTGGAGCTGAAATCCTTCCAGGCATGGCTATGAGACCCTTTTTTGGGATCAGCCCCTCCCTCTTGGATGACAAGGTATGTTTATAACCTGCAGTCCAGGTGCTGGCTCAGCCCTCTTTCCCCCAGGTGCTTGCTGTGTGTACTTGCCAATGGGAATGGAAGTCTGTAAGCATCTCTTTCCTGCTCATCCCTGCTAGACAGCAACCTTCCTTACTGGAAAGGGACAAACAGGGAAGCTGTTCTTCCAGCTAGTGCAGAAGCTGAGTTGTTGTCCAGCTTGCGCTGTCCTGACAAGAGAGGCTGTGTTTGGGCTCCCTGGCACATCCATCCAGGAAGGACAGGGCTGGGCAGGGACAGCCAGTCTCCCTGGAGAGGCCTTGCATCCCACCATGGGAAGCATTTTGTTGCAGGCATATGGTGGGAGAGACTAAGCCTGTCCTGTTGAAGTGAGGCACTCAGGACCCTCCTCACTGCCCTCCCTGACATTTCCATCACAGCACTGTTAAACAGGCAGTACCTAAACATCCCAAGTATCTTCAGCCATGGTTACTAAAAGGTAACTATTTTACAGGGAAATGTCCTTCTGGGAAATGATGTCTCAGGAGCTCTTTGCATCTCACAAGCCTGGCCCGGTATGGCACGAACCATTTACAATGACCATAAGAGATTTCTGAAAACTTACCTGACTTCTTATCCAGGTAAGGAAAACAGGTGGCAAGACACTTGCACACGTTTGATTTGGTATGGTTGGGTCCACTTGGTGGCTTGCTGTATGGGGCAGGATTCAAGAGAGTTGGTATTGCTCCTTCCAGAGACCCTCCACAGTCCTGAAGCCTTTCATCTCCCTGATGTGATCTGGTATCACAGCACTGCCCCTCACCAACCTTCCCAATTGGATCACACACTGTTTTAAGGCAGTGGATTTGTCCTTCTGCCTCCAGTCCCCTTGAGCACAGACCTCTTGCTGCATCTCTTGCAAACCTGAAGAGAAGCAGCAAGATCACAGGCACCTGCACTAGAGCAAAGTGCCCCCAGCACATGGTGATGAGACAGGCACAGCATTAGCCAGTACACTGCAGAATTGAGGGCAGGAGCCTGATGATAGAGCAGAACCAACGCAGACAGAAGACTAACAAGGAAGGCAGGCACATTTATCCTGAGCAGTAGAGGAAGAAGCAGAGTACATGGGCCCTGAAGCCAACACAAAGGAGGAAGGGAAATATAGCTGAGTATAGCTGCTGAGCAGCTCACATGCTCCCTCCAACAAGTGACTATGGCATGGTTCTGGCTACTGCAGGATTTTTCTTCACTGGGGATGGTGTGTATCGTACCAGTGAGGGCTACTACCAGCTAACAGGACGGCTGGATGACATCATTAGCATCAGTGGACACCGGCTGGGCACTGCAGAGGTGGAGAATGTTGTGGTAAGAGATGTGGGTGGGACATAAAACCATCCAAACTAAAGCAGTCAGGGGCAGGAGGAAAAGATCAGTGCTTGCAGACCTACTGAGGCAGGAAGGAAAAAGGGCAGAGGCCATCTGAGGTCCTTCCTTATCCCCCTGCACTATTGTGGGCTGCAGCAGCCAAGTCAGGTCAGGGCAGCCCCAGGGGGCAGCCAGCCTGCCAAAAGCAGAGTCAAAGCCCTGCCCTGTTCTCTTCCAGAATCACCATGTGGCAGTGGCAGAGTCTGCTGTCATTGGCTACCCACATGAGATCAAGGGAGAAGGTAAGATGCTTTCTTTCCTGCCCCAAAACATCTCCTGGGGCTATGGCACTGCAGTGGGAAGTGGGACTGGTAGCAGTGCTGTGTCTACACCATACAGCATGTTAGTGGGGATTTCAGCACATCCATCACAACCTGCACCTGCCCACCAACCAGCTAGGCTTTGCCTAAGGTGGCAGCAGCAGTGCTTCTGTGTGGCCAAAAGCATGCAGTTTTGGCTACAGAGCACCCCCTGAGGCTACCAGCAGAGAGGGGCTCTCCTGGCACTAGGTCCAGGCAGGTCTCAGGGGCATGGTATGCACCGTGCTCAGTGACCTGGTGGTCCTTCTGCCAGGAGCCTATGTGTTTGTTGTGCTGAAGAAGAAGGCCAGTGACTACACACAGGAGACTCTTGCTGCCGAGCTGCAGGAGCTCATCTCAAAGAAGATTGCTAAGTATGCAGCCCCAGATTATGTTCAGGTAACACAAGCAAACTGGTCCAACACCCACACTGGCAGATTGGCCGAGCCCTTTCTCTCAGCCTGCACTCTGCTCCTCCCCATCACAGGTCACACACCGGCTGCCCAAGACACGCTCAGGGAAGATTATGCGTCGGGTGCTACGGAAAATTGTGGAGGACAAGGCCAGTGAGCTTGGGGACCTAACCACCCTGGATGACCATGAGGCTGTGCAGCAGATCATAGAGGGACACAAGCACCTTGTGGAGCAGCAGAAGGGCCACTAGCTTGGCTCTGCCAGCAGCTACCTCCTCCTCCTTCACTGCAAAACCAGGGAAACATCCAGAAAAGCCACTAAGCAAGTGGTGGCCAGTAAGTTCTCAGATCACACCTCCACTGAGAGGCCTTGAAGTGACCTCTCCACAACACAAGAGACCCTCAAAACCTGTCTCCGTACACCCATGTAGACAGAGGAGAGAACACGTCTCATCATAGGCCAAAGAGTAAGGGGAGATAAACTGTTTCATTCCATGAAAGCAGAGGGCAGAAAGCCCTCCTTGAGGTTCCTTGTGCCTTGCAGTAGCTGCAGAGGTAGCAGCAGGCAGGATGTCCAGCTCTGGATAGGGATACTACTCCTACCTCTGCTTTGCTTTTTTGCAATAGTCTTGTCCAGGACCACTGCCAATATACAAGCATCTCCTCCACAGCAAACCCCAGAAAGAAAACAGGCAACAGTCCAGTTAACAAATATTGACTCTTCTCCATAAAAACAGTTTGAAAATAGGCCCCAGATTTTAATACAAAAATATTCCTTTCACCTGTAGCCATGTGTTACAAAGAGAGCAAAAACATGCCCTGTGCTAACATTCTTATCCCCTTGTCTCCTGCTGGCAAACACAATTCTTGACAGAGCCACAAGGTACATAAATCTGCAGAGCTGTGTATCCAAGATAGAGCTCCTCACAAGGCACAGAGAGCAAAAAGGAGGTTGCATTCTAACCTCACACCAATGTATTCCAGACAAAGTGGAGGTTTCTCTGGCTGTTATTTCTACAAGACCCATGAGGCAGCATCTTCTCTCAGGGTGGCCTAGGAGGTCAGCTCCTTTCTCTTTTGAGAGCCAGGGAGGCAGAAGGAGGCTGGGAGAAGGGTGGCATGGTTGTGTCTACTGTTGGCAGAACTCCACACCATGAGTACAGACATAGTCTGTGTCCATCAGCAAAATACAGAACTGGTCTTGCACTGTTTGACACAGCTGCTGGCTTGGCAGCTCCATGTCTGCTATTGAGAGCTCTTCCACACATGTGCAGGTTCTGTGGCTGGCCAGACAAGGGGCATGTTCTTCAGTATCCTTCCTCAGAGGGGAGCCGCTTCAACTTCTCACATCGAGTGAGTTCCCATCTTCCCTCCCCATGAAGTTTCAAAATCCAACTGTGGAACTGCAATTCAACAGCACATTGAGGGATGTCTCTACAAGGACATGGTCCACCCACAGTGAGGTCCTCCAGCCTTAGTCACTCTCCTCTGCTTGCCAGAGACCCTCTCTACCTGACCACCACGAGGGAGGCATGGAGCCTCCCTGTCTCACCTTTTCCAGGCTGGGTCTGTGTCCCACACTGATCAGTGTCATGCCCAGCTGAAGGCACATACGGTACAGTTCATGCTCCACCTCTTCTGTCAAGGCACTGGTGGCTTCATCCAACACTGAAAGAAAAGCCTTAAGCCCCACAAATCCTCTCCCAACCAGACATCTCCTGTAGGCAAGAACAGCAACTCCCAAGAACATTTCACATATTAACTGGAGCTCACCAAGAGCATCTGCAGAAGGCAAGTGAGGAGAAACCTAAGGACTCTGGTATTCCTCTGGCACAGCTGGTGTCAGGCAACTAGGAAAGCTGTCTTTCCCCCTCAAGTACTTGAATCCATCCAAACCACACTGTTCACCTCATTCCTCTCCCCCAACAGCTGCCCACCATGCCTCATCCCCATCATGGCAGACATGACCAGCCAAAACATGACTTTCTCCAGGCAGACCACATGCCAGAATGCCAGGCTGAACACCAGTCAGTGTACTCTTCCAGCACAGACCCTACATGGAGCAGGTAGGATGGCCTGTGGCACCTTCCTGACTATTTAAGGGTAAATACTACAGATCTGGAGCAAATAAATTCAAATTATCTCTACAGCTTTTAGTTTGCAATCCACAGGTTCCTTCTGCCCAGACATCACTTAGCTCTGCCATGGGCTTCAGGGGAAAGAGAGGTACTTGTATGTAGCTACCTGCTACTGAAACTGGCTCTGTTCACCCACATCCAACCCAGCTCTCATAGCAAGTCCTCCAACAGCTCAAGCCCCAGCAGAGCCTAAAGAACTGGCCCCAGTAGCTGATCACAGATGCTTCTGTGGTCTCTCAGGACTGTTTCTCCCACTGCTCCTTGTCTTCTTTTGCCACATCAGGGCTAAATCTTCCATATTGCCCCACAACCGTACAGATGCTCGAGAGCTTCAGACATGACAGCTGCTGCCACACTCCCCAACACATGCAGTTTTTTGCATAGCAACTGGTGAGCAGGCTGACAAAGTTCTTCTTCTGGTGCCATTGGACATGAACATTAATCACCAGCTCCCCAAGAAGAAAATGTCCTATGTACAGCCTCTTGATTTACCACCGTCCGCACAAATAATGAAACGTTTTCACATTTCACAAATGAATCCTCTGTGTGCTATGCTGCTAAAATAATGGCCAAGACAAAGCATGTTCCTAGCACAAAAGGGATTTCATGAGCTGTCTCTGTACTAGCTTCTCTATACACCAAAGGCCTTGTGTTTTTTTCTCCCCTCTTTTGTAGTCAGTCACTCACCTGCATATTTTGGCTGGAGGTAGAAGAGCCGTGCAAATGAGAGCCTCTGCATCTCCCCTGGGGACAGGATGTCATACCTGCAGCAGGGTCGAGATTCAACACCTTCCTCAAGAAACAGACCTTGTTTGCTGAAAATCTTATGGCTTCTGATACTGGAGACCAGCAAACAACTGTCCCTGTGTTGTCCCTTGTGCCCCCCTCCATACTGGGACTGGCTCTGCACCCCTGTACACAGTCAGCTGCCTGCAGAACACCACAGCTGGTGATGGTTGGGATAGATGCTTGGGCCATGAAGGTTTTGCTCTGTATCGTGTCCACATCTCATAGAACACAGATGGACACAGATATATCCAGCAGCAATGTGCATCTGCTTAGAAGTGTTCCCCACTCAGAAATCACCCAAATATACACACAGACAGTGGGCTCCCTTACCAGTTCCAGTCCACCTGTTCATCCAGTCCTCCAGCCCTTGCCAGCAAATCAGTCTACAGAGAGCACAGCAGACTTGTGAACACAGTCCCCAACCCTGTTAGCCTATGACTCTGAGCATAACCACCCACTTTTTTCCAGTCTCCCTTTCCCAAGCTGAGCTGAAGTTGTACCATATTTCTCCTCCTCTTTCTGTCCCATAGACAGTTGTGTCCCAGGCACAGACAATGTCCCCACATAAGTTCAGCACACAATCATGCTGTGCTGCCACAAAAAATCATCCCTTCTTCTCTCACTGGTGGCACCAGGAAAGAAGGCAGCAGTGCTATCATCAGGGACTCACCAGCCCAGCCAGCTCCAGGAATCGCACAATCCTCTCATCATCTGCAGACCCTAGGGAGAAAGCCATAGAGCATAAGGAGAGGCTGTGTGTGCTGAGGCCACTGCTGAATGAAGGAGTTGGTGAGGCAGGAGGGAAGAACTGGAGTATCTCCTGAGGCTCAATGTAGTTGACCTGACCACTTAGTTATACCAGATCCTGAGCTTTGGCAGAGATAGTCCCAAAGACTGACCTTCCTTGAAAGTGTTAACCATGCCTGTGAGTAGCACACCAGGAGGTAGCTGGGCTCCACAGATACACCTGAGATTTGCTTCAGTTCATGGCCACAGCCAGAACACAAGGATCCAGGCTTCAACTGCCAAGCCCAGTTGCTCTCTTAGAGCTGAGACTGCACACTACAAATAGTAGTCATGGAGTCATGGGAACAGGGCTCAGGTAAGAGCCAGCAAAAGGACCCTATGTGGAAAAGAAATACCTCAGGGGGAGTCAGCTGTGGAGCAAAACATACACTTGAGCTGGTGCAGTTAGCACCTATGGAAGTTGAGAGGAAGGGCTGTGCATCTGCCATGGACCTCTCTGAAGCTGCTGGAGAGCTACAACAGTAGCTGAGGCCTGTAGTTATTCTCAGCAAGATTGTAACTCCCAAGCTACAGCAGACACGTGGTCTGGCTTCAGAAGAGGGTAGGGGAGAGAAAAGATCCGTATATTCTGACCACAACAGTGTGCAAAGCCCTGAGACATCATTTTGTAAAAAGAGGAAAAGTGAAAGATGGACGTGAATGGAAAATAAGATTAAGGCAAATATGGCTTGCTGAAAGTCAGACTGTACCAAACAAATCAGATGTATCCCAACAGCAACATTTATCATGTCTAGCACAGCAGGAAGAGCATGGCCAGCTTGGCCTCATTATACTAAAAGAGCAAGTTTTTATCATGTGAGTATGCTCCCTCACAAAAGGAGGGAGACACAAAATTGACCTTAACACACACTAATCATCTAGGGAACACCAGAGCGACAAAAGCAAAATGGATGAATGTTCCTGATGGGTTACAGCAGGGAAGAAGCTGCACTGGGTACAGGACAGTGAGGCACTACCACAGCATTGGTTAATTGCTCTAATGGATTTTCACAAACCTGAAAGTGGATAGATCTCCTTCAGGGGATAGATCACCTGTTTAACAGAGCAAAACAAACCATGTCAGAGGGAACTGGACACTGCATCAGAGATGCAATAACATGAACTCAGGCACAAGGGAAGGAGCACCCACAGGTATCCTCCCTCTTGCAGGGTTTGCAGGGCATGACCACAGCTGGGAGGCCAGAGCAAAGACAGACTCTGGGCTCACCTGCTCACGCAGGCTTCCGTCAGTGAAGAAGGGCCTCTGCGGTAGGAACACCACTCCTCGGGGGCCAAAGCAGGTCAGCATCCTGATGCTCCCTGCACAGAGACACTCATCACATCTGCACTATCAGGCAGGAACTTCCCACTGCACTGTGTAGTCCTGTCCCATGAAGTAGCCAACTAGACCCCACAAAAGTGTGTTTGCAACACAGAGCAAAGCAATGAGAGCCAAAGACTGTGACAAGAGATGGGTGGCTCCAATCAGTGTATCAGTGACATATTCACCATCACATGGTGCCACCGGCCTCACAAACTGCCACACTGCCACCTTGCAAACTCAGGGTAGCCTTGGTTGAGAAGAAGGCTGAGGCAAGTAGCAGTCCTCACCCCGTGTGCTCTCCCAGAGTCCCCCGAGGACCCTCAGGAGAGATGTCTTCCCTGTACCAGTGTTTCCCACAATCATCACACTGTTTCCCTGTGAGATCCTGAGGCTCAAGTCCTTGATGAGCAGCTTGCCAGAGGATGGTACTGAGAGTGTCACTTGCTCCAGAAGGAAAGCTGTGTCCCTTGGCACTGGGTCCTCCCCGGAATGGCTGCTGGGCCACCACCAAGACAAAGAACGAGAGATCTGAGGGTAAGTGACCATGCTGAGATTGGCAAAAATCAGGCACCTTAGACCTCCTATGCCTCTGTGACAGTAGCCCTGCCCCACACACCCTGGGAATGACAACTGACAGTGAGCACTGCCTGCTCCAACCAAAAGGATGCAACAGACTGTGACACCAAGAGCCATCTCCCTCCCATGGCAACTCCACACTCTGGCATGTAAGCTGCAAGCCAGCCAGTTGCTCACCCATCCAAATCCCAGCTGGTTTTGGCTTCTGAGTAGTTATCATTTTCTTTTCTGCCAAGGCTCAGCAAGGTCTCCTGCAGTTCACCAATTCTAGACACACAAGAGGTTGCATGAAAGCCAGGGACAACTCCAGCAGCCTCCTCAAAATATCCAAACTTGCCCATGCTTCCACATGAACAATAGGTTTTTTGTTTTTTTTTTTTTTTCAAATCACAGACCTGGGCAGAGTCTTGTTCTGCACTGCCCCTTCCTCCAGAGATGTGCCCACAGATAAGCTCACCTGTGTGTGTAGCCAGCTACATCAGTAACAGTGCTGGAGAGATCTATGAGCTGGCTGAAGCAGCCAATGAGGTAGATGGAAACAAAGGCATTCTGGGGAGAAATCACATGGCAGAGTAAGGGTCAGTGCTGAGCTGGGGCCCTGACCCTTATGCCATGACTGCAAGGAGGCAGCCAACGAGTCCACACATTTGGCCACATCAGCTGCCTCAGCAAGATGAATGAGGAGTGGTGAAGTCATGCAGGATGGCTGGAGTGAAGATGACCAGATGAAAGAAGCAGGGCTTCCCTACTCAGTGCAGCAGTTTCTGCCAGGTACACACACATCCTGTCACCCAGGGATGGTGTTTGCAGAGTGCCTGATGGCTTGCCTAGGGCCCAGCATGCTTGCCCAAGTCACACAGATCCATATCACCAGCCCTGCCTCAGCACCATATATGGCTCAGAGCAGGGTGTCTCAGCCTGCAGTGCCCACTTAGCTATGTTTAGCTCTGCATTCTCTGTCACAAGCCAGCTTTGAGTATCCATAAAGAGTCAGGTCAGGAAGGTGAATGGAAGCCAGCTCAGCCTCACTGGGGGCAAGGCTCACCACAGGCAGTAGCCTAGGGCATAACCCAGATCCACAGCACTGCACAGACCCCATCTCCACCTGCACTGCTGAAAACCTGAGGCTTTCTGACCTCCTGGGTTTTTTAGACACAGAGGTCTGAGCCAGGAAACACTTAGGTAAATGTGTCCTTGACAGTTCTCACGCCCAAGTTAATCAGATACCAGCTGCCTACAATTTTCCATAACACTCTGAGCTGGGACAGTCTAACCTGAAGATCAAGTGCTGCAGGTTATCTTGTCCCAGGGCCACCAGCACCACATGAAACCTCCATCCTCAGTGCCTGCTCACCCTCCACAGTGGGGTCACAGAGATTACCCTTAGCTCACCTTGCTGACAAGGGCACTGAGCTCTGTTGGACTCAGGTCGCCGTAGACACCAGAAAAGATGGGAATGGCAATGACCACGTAGCTCAGGATGCTGCCCAGGTAATCAAAGGTGTTGATCCCAACTAGGCACAAGCACATTCAAAGAAGACAGTGAGGTAATGTAGAAACCTCTGTCCCAGCCAGGCCCAAGTGCTGACCCTGAGCCCAGTCAGAGGAAGAGCTATGTTCTTGCCTTGGCCCTTTATGATGAACCAGAGCAGAAAAACCCATTTTGCAGGATAGCACAAGCACCAGGGTAAAAATGCATTTGCCAAGCAGAGCACCTTGGGGCAGGCCCCTGAGCAGAGAATCATCATCCAGACACACAGCTCAGTGTGTGGGGCAAAAGCCATTTTGCCTGCTTGTTGCTATGCTTCAGGGGCCTGACTGATTCACAGTAAACAAGAGGGAAGGGCAAAAAGGAAGCTCTAGGGTGAGATAGTTTGCCATGAAATGTGTCTTGGGAGCACACAGGCAGAAACATTTAAGATTCCAAATTCCCACAGACACTACTGTTCAGGGTTCTACCTTCATTACACTGCTCAGAAGCTTGCTGTGCTGCTGAGATCAGGAAGAGCTGCCTTTATAGGGGTTGTTTAAAGAAAAAAAAACTCAGTAAAAAGGGAGAAGGAATATTTTCAAGGAACAACTATGCTTAAGTGACAGGTTCTATAGGAAAGAAGTTTCCAAGCTCCCAACAACATATACAGTGCCTAAAGCTCAAACCCTTACCTCTTTTCTTGGTGTGTGAACACCTGCACCACAAAAAGACAGATTCTGGGTCCTCCACAACTTTGCCTTTTTATGAGGCTTTTACACAACAGGATTCCTATTTAGCACTGCAGGAGGCACCCTCTGTTCACCCTCAAGGCTTTCACAGAGCAGCAAGAGGCAGAAGAAGAAAACACAGCACCCACCCAACTGCTCTAGCAGTAGTTTCCCAGCGTGTGGGCCACCAGAATGGAGTTACCACACATCCCACTTCCCCCCCCAGTTTGCACACTCACTGTATAGCCACAGCTCCTTGCCTATCAGCTCTCTCTGGGTCTTCAGCAGGCTCTGCAGCCTCCGGTTTGTGCGCATGTGCTCCACTCGCCCAGCCCTGTAGAAGTAACAATGCAACATGCCAGACATCCTAGGACCTTGGGTCCTTTAAAACTGAAGCTTTAAATGGGCCTGGCACCTTTGCTTCTGACTAACAAACCAGGAACTGAACAGCAGGACTGCCTTCCTGAAGGGTATCATCAAGGAACTCTGGCTGAAGCAAGCAGTCCTACAAATCTCTCCCAGAGCCCATGGCTGCTGCTGTTGCAGCAGGAGGAGGTAAAGACAGGCCAGACACTGTCAGGAGGCTCCAGCCTAAAGCACTGTACACCCAAGGTCAAACACGGTTCCCAAATACAGCCTGGCTGGAAAAGAGGGATGGCACTGCTACACAGCTGGATCCAGAAAGGAGAGGGCAGAGGAGAGTCCAGGGGTTGATAATCAGCCCACATGGCCAGCAGCCTTAGCCCACCTCTTCCCATTTCCCACTCTACAGGAATGGGACAAAGGCAAGTCCTGAGCAGTGCAACCCCCAGTAACACCACAACTTCCCCCTTCCCAGGGCTATCTCCATCAGGTCACCCACCTCACAAGTTAGTGGTGATGCTCCAGTGGCCAAGGCTGAGCCAGGAGCAAGGAGACATTTCCTAAACCACCCCCTTCAAGCAAGTGTGACAGCTCCTTCTGCTGCTCTGCAAGGCCTGGGCTGCCCTCAGGTGGCAAAATGCAGAGAGCACTCCAAGTCTCGTTTCAGTCTCCCACCTGCCATAGCACCTATTGCCCCTGACATCCAACACAGGCTTGTGCCCACTACACACAATCTATGCAACAAGGGAGTCACTAGGGCCCAAGAAGATAAGGCCAGAAGCAGCACAAAAACATCCAAAATAAGATTTTTGAGGTCTCATTTCTAAAGAGTCTCAGTTCACAGAAAAATACATTTTCTTTTTCAAAAATGCACCTGGTTAGAGTTCAGCTTAGCTTTATTTCCTTACAACACATCTCAGGTAACTACTGAGCTGCACTCTTTACTTTCCATGTATTAGGAATGGAGAAAGGCTTGGATACAAGAAATTAAAGGTGAGAAAGGAACCAGGGACCTTTGTTTTAGAGCTATTATTCTGTTGCGGATGAAGAGAGATTGCTGTATTGGTTTCTCTTTTCCTCCCATCCACTTCACTTTTACAGCAAGTTTGCCAAGGACTTAGTAACAAAAGAAGTAAAAAGGTGGCAGTGCTCTGCTTCTGTTTCTTCCTTTACCAAAGCAATGTTTAGGCAGTCTTAAGAGGACAAGATCACAAGCTAGAGAAGTTGAGCAATCAAAACCAGCCACTCACCATATGCTTCTCCTCTTGCAGGATTCTAGGAATGCAACCTTTTAAAAATTCCTTTATTTTTAATTATGATGCATACTATGAAAATGCCTGGTTGTGTGCACCTCAGCTAAGTTCTAGTTTCACACAAAATGACACTTTTCTACTAAAACAATGTACTGAACCAAAACCTTCTATTTTCTGGTACAATAATCCACTTTCCATTTTCTACTTAGTAATAGAATTTGAAAAAAAAAATTCAAAATTGTGAGGGAAAGTACTGCATCTTAAATAAGGACATGTAATTACAGTATCTTTTCCATTACAAAAAATTATCATCATCCAGTAAGAATAAGAGTACAAAGCAATAACTCAGACTTGCCAGTGCAAACCAAGATTGATTTTGGTTATTTAAATTAGTTTCATGCCTGTCAATATAAGTTGTTATGAAATCAGTGATTTTGAATCAAACCACTGTGAGGACAGTATCACAACACTTGAAATGCTCACCCAATATAGTATGAAGGAGCCAAATACAGATCGTGGGCAGGAAAGACTGGAGAGAGGACATGTGCTACAATTCCTGGAAGAAGTGCAGTTTCACAACGCATACGGCAAAGGCAGACTCATGACAAGAAAGAGGCAACAACCTCCTGCCACCCCAACACAAGCTACACCAAATTCATGCCTCTTTTACTGGTGAACCAAGCAGCAGCTCAACAGGCGTCAGGGCATCACTAAATGGGGGAGGTGCTGCTGGGCTCCTGATTGTGTGCTCAGCTCTGGGGTGAATGGCATTGAGCAAATTCAGAGTGCCAGTACAGCATACGGAGGGTCAGGGCACAGACTGAGCAAGAGGAGCAAAGCAGAGCTAAGGTGGACAAGGAGCAGCTAGCACACCCACAGAAGACATGCAGGCAAGCAGCAGCAGGATGGGGCCAGAAGTAACATGCAACAAGTCCTCAGCAGAATCCAATGCAGTAAGACTTTGAGCAATCTTCCATGTAAGGACCTGGCAAAACATCAGTAACAATCTCTAAGCCAGCACCAAATCTGTATCTGCCTCTGAGGATGTTAGAAGGGAGGCAAAGGAAAGATAGCTGTCTCCAGTTGCTGTGGATTATTTCTGCAGATGATGCACAGAATGCAAAGAACCAAGTGTCAGGGCTGTATGATGCTGCAGTGGAAGGGATAGAAAGCTGCAGCCACAGAATTTGGGCTCCTTTGGGATATGTGAACAGAACAAGGATGCTCTGAACTGGGACAATCCTTTTGAGGAAACAAAGAAATTAATACTACTAACCTGTAGAAAGCAGCTGGTTCTGCGTTGACACGAATCTGCATGTGCTTGAACCTGTACAACCAAAAAGAACATAATTGTGCACAAATGCTCAGTGAATTATGTAGCCAAAACCATTCCTAGAGGAAACTTATCTTGCATGTTAGAGCAGTGATTTGAGGCATCTCTTGAGAGAAATATTCAACAGGCTCAGAAAGGCACCAGAGACCAAGGCTTAACATGAGGTGCCATCATTCAGGGCCAGCTCAGTGGTACATTTGTTTGATATCCTGCTCTCTGTGCACATCTTCTTAGCCTTGGGCTTACTCTTTGCTGCTAGTCCAGCATCTCCACTGTACAAAACCACCACAGCCAACTGCCCTGGGCTGGGTTCCCTGTGCCACAACAGCTTATCCTGCTGTCCCTGGATGCCTTGAACCCCAGGGAAAGCTACAAAGCCCCTGCTACATACACAGCCAACCCTGCAAGCAAGGGGGAGGAGGGGAGTTGCAGAGCATATGGAAAGACTGGGCTGTGAGACTGAACCAAGGGCATTGCCTGCCATGACACAAAGCTGTGAATGGTTGGCAAGACCTCAGTACACTGACTCTGAGGCACCATTGCACAGGTAGCCTTCTCTGAGTGTGGGAAAGTCACAGACAAGAGAATTAGCTACATGCACAGCCCTGAATGGGGACAAAAAAGCAGCTCTCACAGGAGCTGCCAAGGGGCAATGAAAACACAGCTCTGCTGGGACTCACCTGAAATCTCCCTCCAGTTTTTCCTGCTGCACAAGTTTAGACACAATTGGGCTCATCAACACTTTGTTAATCATCGTCCCAATGATGAAATACCCAAAGATGCTCACCGGGCCTAGCCAGCCTGTGCTACAGAGGAGAAAGAGAAGTCAGCCAATAATCCAAGCAAAAGGACACTCCTGCATCATTAGGCTCAAGCAATCAGAGCCCTCAGCTGTCACCTCTCTTGGCTTTCACAGAAGTTTGGGAGCCAATATTGCACATCCCAGCATCCCCAAGGCAGAGTGCTCCTTGGAGCACAGAGACCACTCACCCAGATGTACAAATATCCATCAGGGGAGTTGTGATGTGGGTGGCAGGCTCCAAAAAAAGAGCACAGAAAAGAGGTGTGCAAGCAGGGCCAGGATACATCCTTACCTGTGAAAGCACTGGTATGTGTAGTAGGCCAGTGTGAAGGGTGAGATGACAAGCTTGCTGGCCATGGAGCTGAGCTGCCTGCAGAACCTCTCCACATCCTGGCTGATGCGCTGGTCCCTGCTCAACACAAAGAGCCATTGGCACCATTACAGCCCAGAAGCAAGAGCCAGTACTAAACCCTAACAGGGCACAAAGCAGGCTGTTTCAGTGCATGAACACAGGACAGGCAGCAGGTGAACAACCTTACCTGGGAAGGATCTGCAGATTCCCCACAGGAGACCATTTTCATGGCCCAGAAGAACCCACCCAAGGGCCTTCATGGCACCCAGGAAGGCAACTCTTGTCATTGCTTTCAACCTGTTCCTTGTATTTATCCCTTGTTCCACTTTCAACATTGTTCAACACTTGTGCTGAAGGTCTCTGCATCATTGTCCTTTACTACTCTCCTGGCACAACCCACATACTATGAAAAACTACTGACTGTTCCCCTAACCTTCAGTACTGGACTGAGATGCCATCAGACCCACCAGGACAGGCTAAAGCACAGGCCAGGCCTTCACCAGCTATTGGATAGTTACAAACACTTCCAAAGCTACCCTTTCACGAGAGCCAATCCCTTGGTTCTGCATGGAGTGCCTCTGGTTCCTTTGTGGCAAAGAAGGAAGTGCTTCCACTCACCCCAGCCCACAAGAGCAGGAAGCAGCACACCAAACCTTCTCACCTCACTAGCAGCAGCACATGGGTGACAAACCCTCAAATCCCATCTATCCCACTACTGAGCAGGAGTTGCACTTGGGATAACTAGGAAAAATTTCAGTATATTTACTCCTCAGCACCTCATCTGTCCAGAGCACATGGATGAAGGCTTCAGCCTACTGTGCTAAGCTCCAGTGGAAAGGCCATAACTTAATGCTGGAGTTAAAATGAAGAGCAAGGATGGACTCCTAGATAGTCTCAGTGCAGATACTACCACAAATGCATTCACCTTTTAACACTTTTGCAGTGTCTGGAACAGCAATGGATTTAATTCTGGGGCAGCTCTCACCCTGACTGACCTCACAGCATCATTTTTCCTTCTCCTCAGACTGTAATATTCCCACAAAATTATAACTTAAATTGTGCTATAGTCTCATAGGAGGATATTGCTTTTTACAAGCTATTAAGTAAAATGCAATGAAAACACATGAAACACATCAACTCAAATGCCCTACTAGATGCTGCCACTCAGAACCCACTCTTCATTCCTTCAAAGTAGGTGACTCCATGCATTTAACACTCAGTTTGGTTTGCACTGCGTAATGGGAGGTCTCTCTTGCTCTAGTTTGTTCTCTTAAGTACCTGGTGCAGGGAAAAAGCTCTCATCAAGGAATTGCAAGATGAAGAGAATTTTTGCAGTGGAACCAAAACCACACTGAACAGTTAAGACTGAAACTTGGAGCAGGAGCAAGGTGTAATGAGACATACTCCACAGTAATCCCACACATTTGGTCTGCAAAGGCCATGAGAGCTGTCTCTTGCTGCAGGGCAGACTGACCCAGTTGTCTCCTACATTTCACTGCACAATGTGAACATGTTCCCTAGTTAAAAATAAACCTGAGCAGAATAATCATGTGGTGAGGGGCCTCTGTCCTTTGCTTCCACTTGTGTCCCCAAAGAAAAAGGCATGCAGGAGCTTCTGGCTTCACTGTGCTGCACTGCCTGGGAAGAGCTGCATGCCCTGGTGACAAACATGGTTTTTTAACCTCTCCTTGTAACTCCATGCCACTGAAAACACTATCAGAAATGAACATTTAATGATATTGGGAGTAAACAACAGCAACCTGGAAGTGCATCAGCTTGATAACGACGACCTACTGCCCAACATGTGGAGCTGTTTGACCCAAGCTGAACCTCTCTCCTCGCTTGCTGCTCCCCCTTAGATACCCAGCACATTTTCTTGCAGCAGCCACACAAACCACCCTGCTCTGCAATGAAGGAGCAAGGACAGGCAGCCAGTAGCAACAGGCAGCAGAACTGCAGAAGGTGCTTCAGTTTCTTTAAATTTCCACTATCAGCAAGAGTTAGGAGTCCCTGCAAGACAGCAATTTTTTCCCAGGATCCTGGGCGTGGTTTCTTGTTGCCATCAACATGGGATATGGCACCAGTGCAGTGACTAGATTAGAGGTGCCCACTCCAGCAGAGAAGAGCTTGGAGTCTCAAAACAATGATATAACAACACATTATTTAGAAAATATTCCCCTTTGATTTCTAGTTTTTCAGCTAGTATTTAGTAATAACAACTTCAAATTCTGGAGGGGGAAGAATCAGGAAATTCTACACTTAAAATAGCTCAGTTGGTTAAAGCACAGTGCTAATAATGCCACGGGTTCAATCCTGTGTAGGCTACTCACTTAAAGAGTTGGAGTCAATGATCCATGTGGGTCCACTCCAGCTAAGAGTATTTTGTGATTCTGTGACCTCTCACATTATGTCTAACATAGGATTTTTAGATTTTCACAGTGTGCAACTATGCCCTGTGTGTGAGGACAGGCTGGAAGGCCAAGGTCCACACACAGCTGCGAGGAAGGGCATTCAACCTTTGCAGCACAGCCCAGGTAGATCAACAGCTCTGCAGTAAGCAGGACAGTGCACAAAGCAAACTGGAGAGGGACCTCTTGGGGGTGGGTCCGGGATCCACGAGGAGACTGAATGCTCCTCCTCTTATATTTCAAGTCATCATTGACACTTCCTTCCCAGGAACAGGAAAGGGAAATGCAGCCCTCATACAGTGCAAAACAAAGCCTTTTCTGGATTTGGCTCCCATGGGTTATCAAACCACTAAAATACAACTGAACTGTGCTCAGCTGAAGATCCTGATGTTTGAAGTTCAAACAGAACAGGGACTGTCCTAATGCACCAGCTGTGTGAAGGAAAGGAGAGGCACTGCTGACTCCAGCCAGGCCCTTTGCAACATCACACAGTGTCAAGGGTTGAGTTTGCAGACAGCATGTTTTATAGCAGCACTAGATAGAGTCCTGTTCCAATGGGCATCCACTTTCCTTGCAGCTGAGACATCCTGCCCCCAAAACCATCAGGACCAGCAGTCACAGGAGCTCCCAGCAATAGGTATCACCTCCCACCAGGGTAGAAGAGGGTGCCTAGATGGCAAAAGCTTCTAGGGCTCAAGTCCCTACCCAGAGACAAAGAGAAGTCAAGAAAAGGTGCGCAGCAGCCCAGGAGAAGCCAAGCAAGATACTGAAAGAAGCTGCTAGCAGCCTACGGGTTATCGATGTCCTCACGCAGCACGAGCAGGTTGTAGTAGACCTGGCCTTGGAAGTAGCAGCTGTGGAGGTACTCAGTGAGGGATTTCCTCCAGTTCACATACATCATGTTGCAGATAAACTGGTCGAAACTTTTTAGCTGGAACAAGGGCAAAGAGATGGATGGGGAGAGGTAAGTGAGAACAAACATTTTTTCAAAACGAAATAAAAACCAGCAGTTTGAACTAGTGATCCAGGGCATGGGCAGACTTGAATCCTTTATGACCAAGATCATGCCAGGAGCCATGGGCAGTTTTCTCTTCCTCTCCCAAGACACGTGAGCCTCTGTTCTTACCGTGGAGTTCACAATGATCAGAGTCACAGCAACGGCAGTCAATGTTTTGAATCCGGAGAAGTCCTTGTTCCCTAGGACCTCATAGTACTGGCTGGGGATGACGCCGACCTGGTAAATAACCAGCTGCTCTGGAGGAGAAAGGCAAGCAGGGGAAGGAATTGATGGACTGCGGTGACAAGGCAAAGTGGGGACCACAGGGAGCAGACGTGGGGTGCAGCCCCCCATCCCCACCACCCGGGCTCACCCAGCAAGGCGACACCGAGCAGCGTCAGGAACATGAGGGCGCTCGGGGAGGGCCACCCGGGAAAGAGCACGGCCAGGAGCCGCAGGAACCGCCGCAGGAACAGCCCGTCCAGCCGGGAGCCAGCCCTGCAATGGAGGGAGAGGCGGGGGGGTGGCAGTGAGCTCGGGGGTCCCACCCCAGCTCCCCTCCGCCACGTCCCGGCCCAGCCCGCTCCGTCCTCACCGCCCGCGGGCCCCGGCGCCCCCCGCGCTGCTGCTGCCCCCCGCCATCGGCGCCCTCCGGACCTGACCGGCCCCGCCCGGCCCGGCAGGCGAGACCCGCCCCCGCGGGCGCTTTACATGAATATTCATCACCTCTCCTCGCCCGGCATCCGCCCCGCCCGGGGCCACCGCCGCTGCCGCCGCTTCCGCGTGCGGCGTCACCACAGAGCTCCCGCCCAGCGCCGCCTCTCCCGCGCGGACCGCGGGGCACTGCGCCCCCTGGCGGCGCCGGGCGGGTGTGCTGCTCAGCGCCCGCGCCGCCCCCACACCGCGGAGCCGGGCGGCCCCATCCCGGCGGGCCCATCCCGGCGGGCCCATCCCGGCGGGCCCATCCCGGCGGGCCCATCCCGGCGGGCCCATCCCGGCGGGCCCATCCCGGCGCGGTGGGTGTGCTCGCGTCCCTCACCTCTGCCCACCGCGTGCTCACAGAGCCGCACCGTGGTGCCGGGCAGGGTCCAGGGCCGAACCGCAGCCGCAGGGCCGCAGAACCGGGCACTAAGGCCTCTCTTGAGGAAAGGAGCTGGACAGGCACGAACTGAGGGACAGTCGCCCTGGGGAGCAGGTATTGCCCGCCTGTTAGAGGGGAGACAAGAAAGAAGTACCAGTACTAATTCTGCACATTCGTCTTATTTTGGGGTGGGCAGTGAAGTTTCAGGTTCCTTCCTAAGGACTCCCAACTCGCAGTGGCCACTGCAGGGGATTTCCCAGGCCGGACATCGGGATTAGGCAGCGGTGCCCAGCGCGATGGTGAGTGGCAGTGCGCGCTCCCCACCGCTGCAGGACCGCGAACGAAGCAGTGCGAAACCCCCGGCAGAGGGAGGGACTTCAAGAAAGCGGCAATGAGCTGTCAGTGAATGGACCCTCTCTGGCTTCTCAGTGACCCCAGTTTTAATACAGAAACCGACTAATTTTTTTTTTTCCAGGTTTGGGTTGGAATCTGGTTTCATAACCCAAAATGTTATGAAATAGTTCAGAACAAGTAAATTTCTGGACAAACCTGGTGATTAGAGATGAGAGATCCTGTGAGCTGCCATGCCTTCCTTATTCGTGTGTCTCTCACCTACCGTCCACTTGATGCCATTTCTTCTGCAGAGCCTTTGGGCTTTTGTGTGCACCCTGTGGGTCCCTCTTCTCATATGCCTAGTAGCTTTGTTCTTCTGCCATTTCCCTGCCTCCCAGCCCTCCTTCTCTTCCTTCATCCTCATCTCCTTCATCTTTGCTCTGCTGCTACCTGCTCAGTGGTCCAGATAATTCATACTTCACACTTCACAAAATCAGTGTATATGTTCTCAGGTATGAAAGAAGACACATCAGTGTGTTTCCTCAGCAAATGGCCTTGTCTCTAAGCAGTGCCCCTTTCTCCTTGCCCTCATCTCCCTTCTCTCATCTCTTTTGGAATTCACAATGCTATCAGTCATACCTAAAGGTTAAGCTCCAGAGGGCAGAGATCAGCCCTGTGAAAACCTGACCTCAGTGATGACTAACTTTTATGTTAAAAGAATCATGGGGGTTTTTTCTCAGCTGTTGCATCAGACCTGGGTGACGTTTGCTCCTAGGCAGTCACATCCTCTCATGGGGCAGTACTGCAGCTGTGGCAATTGTGTGGGTCACCTTGTCAGTAGTTACCAGGATTGAACTGACTCCTTTGCTCTGCCGTCCGCTTTATAATGAGGGGGTATTCCTTCTCTTCCCTCCTCGACTGATGAAATGGCTTTCCAGCACCAGGGGAGTCAGAGGATCTAACACAGAGATGAGATGGCCACAACTGTCTGTCCCAAGCCCGCCCTCCTACTTCTTCCTTCTCCCAGCCCTTTGTTCTGTCACTGGCACCCCATGACCTCCCCCTGATAAAGCACACGCTGTGAGCTCCCTTTGGCGTATCAGCTTCACGATTTTTCCTGGGAACTCTCCTAAGGCAGCCAAGATCAAGAACAAAAGAGAAGTGCTTTTTCAGTGCCTCTCCATCCCCCCTCCGAGGCTGTGCCCTAGACACTCAGCTGCTGTCAGCACAGAAACATTTACATCTTTTACAGCACTCCAGCTCTACTTCTCACGTTTCTCCCCCAGCAAACACCATAGCCATTTCAGTGTGTGCCTGGGGGCAGGGCTTGGGAAAGGACTGGGGAATCACAACTTGAGCAGAGTTTTATGGGTCTGTTTGCACTGAAGGGCCATATCTCAGCTCCCTGACTAGCTACAGACCCAGGAGAAACCCCCTCTGCATTGCTAACCTGTCACCGAAGTGTATGCCATGAATCCAGGGAAGGGAGAGCTGGACCTGGCTTGCTAGGTCCTGGGCTCCTTGAGGCAGTGCAAGTTAATTCCTTGTGGTGTTTAACCGCAGCCCCATCTGCTCCTGCTTGCTAGGTGTGAAACATCCCATCCCCCATCCTCCCCTGCCTGTTCCATGCATTTTTGCCCTGCCCTGGACCAGTGAAGGAAGCCAGATCCTCCTGCATCCCTGGTCTCCCAGCCCCTGGCTTGCGTTCCCCACTGCCCCTCTATGTTTCCATTTCCCTGTGGTCCCTCTCTGCCTGCTGGCCTGAAGCTGGGATGCAGGGAGAAGCCTGACAAATGCATCTTTTGCTGCCTTTGTGTGGTAAGTGGTCCTGGGTGTCCTCTGGAGCAAGCAGCCGCTTCTGTCATCACAGAAACAACACAAAACTGCAGGCTTGAATCTGTAGTTTGCTTTCCCTCTTTCCCAGGTCTTCCTTAATGCTGCTGCCTTTGTGATGTTGCATAATGAAGCACTGCCAGAAGATTATCCCCTTCCTGGGCTTTCCAAAACTGAATCCACCATTTCCTGCCCATGTTTCCAATTTCGAGTCTCCTCACAGGTACCTGTCCTCACCGGAGCTTGCAGTTTCTTCAGTGTGGGATCACCTACAAGCTTTAGCCCTCTGGCAGATCATTAGTAAGGAAGGGATAATAAAAATTCCTATCCTGAGTTTCAGCTCTGGCTGTATTAGGGTGTGAACTAAACCAGTTAATTTTCAGCTGGATCAGCAAGCTGAACTGACTGACAGAGTCTCTCACACTCCTGTGCCACCCCAAAGCAGAGGGTGGGAATGGGAAACCAAGGGGGAGCAAACAGCATAGGCCAGGCTCAGCACGGCTTAAACCTCCATGGAGCCGCACCACGGGCTCCTGCTGTGATATCTTAATGATTCTGTCTTTTCCTTCTCCACACTCTCTGTCTTAATTAGCCTTTCCCCCTCCTGTGGGCCAAACTGCTCTGCTTTCTTTTCAATCCTCCTTCCTTGTGCTTTGCCTCTAACAGTGTCTTTCTACTGTACACTTCAAAGGCTTTGCTTGCTGCATCTCCCCCATGCTGGCATTGGCTGGTAACACCCCCAAAGCAGGCCGGGTCTGCCATGAACTCATAGTCATTGAAACGGCTTTGGGCCCTTTGGATCTGGGTAAGAAGCAGGCACAGGGGAGGAGAGGTCAAGGATTTTCGGCATTTCACCTATAAGAAGAATTATTAGTAACACAGGAAAAAAAAAGGGGGGGGGGGGAAGGGACCCCTCCTCCACCCACCCTCCCCAGAGGAGAGCCCGCTGAGGGCAGAGTGCTTTTATGTGCAAGTGGGAGGGAAGGAGAGTGTTAGGGCTTCAGAGGGAAATGCTTTGATCTTGACTTTGAATCTCCTTCAGTTCCCAGCTCTCCCCCACTCTCCCACCTATGGCCAGGACCACAGGATGTGGCCAGGACTCCTAGTCCTTGCTCAGTGCTATGGTACTTCACTTGCTGTTTCACATTTAATTTCCTCCCATGCACCTGGGAGCCTCACAGAGGCCTTGTGGAGCAAGAGCACAGTGCCAACACCAAGTTCAAACTTTCCCACTATCTCACAGAATGGGAAGAGAAAGAGCCCAGTTGGACAGAAGCCAGAAGGGAAAAGAGCCCCGAGATGAGCAGAGGTGAATTAGAGATGGGACCTGCTCTCAAGGTTCCCCAGGGTGGGCATCAGGCAGACCTGGCTCTCCCATGTGTCCTGGTGCATTAGACTGGTCAGTGCTGAACATGACCCAGAAGATGAACTAGGAAGCAGTAACCATTGGGAGAGGGACAGGGAATGCCTCTCAGAAGACAGCACTGATGTCCCACAAGGAGTTATTTTAAGTTGGAGAGAGGAGAACAACAATGAGAGCCCTTGGTGTTCTCTGCAGGATGGGAAGGAGATGGCACTGATGAGTGCTGGTCGATGGTCAACAACCCTGAGTTCTGATTCACTTCAAAGGAAGAGGACTATAGGGTGTGAGAGAGACTTAGGGGCCTTCAGTCTCTTGTCCAAGGTGGAATCTAATGTGTAGGCAAGTTCCCCACTTCCCTTGGGAGATGAAACTCCTGACTGGGCCTTGCCCTTAAGCTGTCTTCAAGTTCAGGCCAAATACTTCTGTGTCTGTGTTGCTCCTTTTTTTCTCAGCTGAAGTCACTCCTGTTAACTGCTGTCCCTTGCTGAGGTTGATGCACTTGAATATCCCTGCCTGCCAGTTCTCACTTCAGCACCACTAAATAGATTTTTTTCTCACATCATCTCCTATTTATAATTTAATCACTCCAGCTTTGCTACTGAAAACTTCCTATAGTTTGTTACTGTCCCTTTCAGTATGATTGAAGCAGACCTATCTGCTGGTCCAGCACTGTCCCAGGCATGCACAGACCAGAGGATGCCCCACAGGACTTCTCTGCAGAGCCCAACCATTGCTCTCTCTGAGCATCACTTTAAGGGCTTCAGCACAGACATGAAGCAGTGGGTTCAAAGGTGGTTTCAGGCCTGGGAATGAGAAGTATCAGACAATGTGAATGCCAAAACAGGACTTCAGTCATTCACAGTAAACAAGTTACTGCAAAAATTGTGGTGGACTTCATGTTTTCCAGGTCCCTCTTGGAAGATATTGCACCAGAACCCTTTGAACTTTCTTCTCCCTAAGACTGGTGGGCATATTGCAGCTGCAGCAGTCTGATTTCTCTTGCCAGTTTCAGGCTGCAAGGTCTGTTCATTGCTCTTTCCTAGGAGCAATGCAAGGCACAGGAGAGAAAGCAGCCAAGACAGTAGACACTTTGGACCCTCCTAGGAGCTCCCATGCTCTCATTTCCATCAGCCCCTCTACAGTCCCATCTCTCCTGACTTCCTGGAGACATTCAAATTCTGCAGTGCTCTGGAGCGAGAAACTTGGGGAAAACAGAAGCCAGGGTACCAGCAATGACTTTAAGAAGATGGATGTGTCAATTTAACCCATATATAGAATATAAATCAGTCATAAAGTAGTGTGGATCAATCTTTTCCAGCTCCAGAAGTGGTTTTGACAACTGGTCCACAGTCTGACCTTCCCCAAATGGCATTTGGCTGCCCAGGTGTTTCAGTTATATCCCATCCTCTCTGAATAGTCTCATCTGGTCCACCCATGGACAGCCCTGCAGCAGGTAGGGTGCTCTGACTCCCTCCACTCCTGGAGGTCCCCTAGGTGGGAGTGGGGAACTTTCCTGATGGGGTGGATAGCTGAGTGTTTAAATGTTGTCCCCATGTGTGACACTGTCAAGATTGTCACATTCCAGTGACAGAACCAGAGCAAACGCTGTCTTATTATACAAGAACTCAGCACTAAGTCCTTGAGACATCCTCATGAGGTTCAAGCCAACAAGAATTCTATCTGCTAAACCCACACATTCTTCAAAGCCATGATCTTCCTGTGCTCAGGCTCCATCATTCACAGCCTAAATGGCGAACAAGATATCCAAAAAATAGGAGGACTCAAAAAAATACTACCCACAACCACTGCATGCTTCACCATTGGCAACCTCGCCCTAATAAGAATACCATTTCTAGCAGGGTTCTACTCAAAAGACCAAATCATTGAAAGCCTAAACACATCCTACCTAAACACTTGAGCCCTACTCCTAGCCCTACTAGCCACATCATTCACCGCAGTGTACACGATCCGCATGACCGTATTAGTACAGACCGGCTTCCTTAGAATTCCACCCTGAGGTTGCTCAGGGAGAAAACTCCTGCTCAAACCTGGAGCAGTAAAACCAGCCTTACAGCACATGTGCCTGGAGACCCCCCACAGCTGGACATCTCTGCACCTTTTCTCTGAGTCTTGTCAGGGAGAGAACAGGCTGCAAGCAGGCAGGTTAAAACCCAACAGACAGAAAAGCTTCTGGCAGTCATAGCTAAACTGCAAAGGTCTCCATGGCTGTAATGAAGAAGCATGCTGCACCAAAGCAGGAAGCACTCTGATCCCCCACTGAACTCCTCCAAGGAACAGAAAAATGCTAACTACTTGTTTATAAGCTGGAAGCGGGTGTGTGCAGTCATCTGCATAACAGAACTGCCCAAGCTGTCTCTTTGTGTGTTTTCCAGCTCCTATGTTAATCACTGACCCTGCTGACTCCGGCATTTACCAGTGTCTCACTGCCCTGTGAGCACCGCTTTGCATTTGCAACCAAAGAAGTTAAAAGGATGAAGGATGAGAAGGGAAGTTCAGCAGCTGTGGATATGAACACCAGCCTGCCAGAGGGGAAAAGAGCCAGGACTGGACAGGTCGATAGAGAAAGTGGAGCTGGCTTTGAAAGATTGTCTGAAGGGGATAAAGAATGGTTTAGGTCTCTCTTCCTTGCACTGTAACTTCTCTGGGTCCAGTGAGAGTGACCTCTTTGAGTCCTGAAGGCCAGGGTTCAGTGTCACCTGGGATGATGACTCCTAATTGAGGCTGGGAGGACCCTCAATCAGCCAGTCCACAGCTTCCAGGGAGCCCTTTCCTCCTGTCAAACCCTGCATTCCTGGGATCAAATGTGAGACAAGAGAAGTGGGGAAAACCGCTCAGGGATATGTGCTTCTGGGCAGTGAAGGTATGCCTTGATTTGTGCAGCAATGCTTGCCCCTGGACTGCGGTGTAAGCAAAGGCAGCAGGAGAGGGAGCTGGGCACATTTACCCTTTGAAATATCTGTGTTTGGTTGCTTCCTGAATTGCACAGGAATCGTATACATGGTGTCTCTGTGAGCCCTCCTGCCCTCTTGTTGCCAAATGCTGCAGCAGAAATGATGCCACAGTGTCGTTCCCCAAGGGCAGAGGTGTGTAGGGCAGGAAGCCCTTGCTGTCTGTGGCATCAGGAGTTACTTTGTACCCCTCACTGGATTTGGAGCAATTGTGGAGGTTTCAGGGTGGTCCCCAGGGATAGGCTGGGGAGAGGGAGAGGAGACTAGATACTGCCTGCAACCAGAGCTACACACACACAGGGGACATGGAAGCACTGACACAATGAGTGAAGATCCCAACTCTTCCCTCTTGACCAAACTATGACCCCTGTCATTAAAATGCACCCAGCCTCACACCCAAGACCAGATAGGCTCCTTGGGTTCCTGTTTTGGGGTGGTGTAGGTTGGGATGAGACAGGTTCTGGAGGAACCTCTAGAGCTCTGGACATGTGCAGAAGCCATAGAGTGGAGGTGGTGTTAACAACCTAGCAATGCTGGATCGATGCTGGAACGAGGTGCCTGATGTGCTGGCTGTTTGCACAGCCTCACGTGATGCCCAAGAGACAGGATGAAGCCATTGTGAGAGCGGGAGTTAAGGAGCGGGACCTCGGCCCTGAGATTAGGCTGAGGAGGCAGCAGGGCACAGATAATGGGGAGAAAGACAGCTCCACTGAGGGCCCAGGCATCAGCAGGCAGATGTAGGGCTGTCCAGAGCTGAGGACAGGGAAAAGGTTTCTGTAATTTGGGTGCTTCCCACGGACAAATGAGAAGGTTTTGATGGGCATCTTTGTCTGCCTTAGGAGCCCAAGGGTCCCACCAGCCTGGCCTTGCTGGTGAAAGGGCTCCACTCGGGAAGGAGAGAGGAAAGGGCATGTCCTAGCTAGCAGGACAGAAGGACCATGGCCTCGTCAGGAGCAAGCCAGGAGAAAGGTGCAGACACACATACAGGCTGGGCCAACCCTCGGGCTGCAGTGACACTCACCCGGGACATGCCTTCTCCCCGTGGCACACGATGGCGCAGGCAGGCTCCCAGCTCCCACCCCGTGGCCCCATGGGTTCCGCCACTCGCCATGCGGCTCAAGCCATGCGGGCGGGATGAGGGGCAGGAGGATGCTTTGGGGCGCGGGGTGCCCGGGCGCTCCGGGGCGCAGCGGGGCAGGGCGGCCGGAGGCGGCGGGCCCTTTAAGTGCGGCGGCGGCGGCACAATGGCCATTATCACTTTAGCTTTGGAAGTGACCCCCGGCCCGCTCCGCTTTCATCTGGGCCGGGGCCGCGGGGATGGCCCGCTTCCTGGCGGGGGAGGGGAGGGCGGGGGCCGGCGGGGAGGGGAGGGGGGGCGGCCCGGCCCGGCTCGGCCCGGCCCGGCGCCGCACGCGGCCGCCTGCTCCCGGGGGTCACTGCGGGGCTGGCACCGGGGCGGCCGCGGCTCCGCGCCGCTTCCTGCCGCCGCCCTTAAAGGTGCGGGGCGGCCCAGGGTGCGGGCTGGGCGTGACTTGACCCGCGGAGTCAGGTGAGTGCCGAGCCGTGCTGGGCGCCGTCGGGGCCGCGGCTCCTCGGCTCCTCGCCATCCCTTCCAAAGCCGCGGGCTGTCCCGCTGTGGCGGCACCATCCCCGGGCGGGCGGGCGTCCAGTCCCCTTCTGCCCTCGGTCTCCGCTCGGCAGCTACCCGGGCACTGGCGGCCTCTCCCCCGGCCCGGGGCTGTGTGTCCCTTTGTCTCCTGGCGAGGGGAGCGGCCGCCTGTGGTCCCACCCGGGGTGCGGGGCCGTCGCCGTCGCGGGGCAGCCGCACGGAGCTCTCTCCTTCGGGAGAGGCGTGAGCAGCCGCGGGTGCCCGGGCTGGGGGTGTCTGTCAGGCGCCGCCCGCACCGAGCGCTCAGTGCCCCCGCCCGAGGGGCGGACGGAGCCGGACTTGGCTGCAGCGCTCCGGCCTAGGTTAAGGTGGGTCTGAGGCTTTTCCCTCTCCTGCTGAGCTACGTCCCATTTGTGAGCTTCGTTGGATATGTGGATGTTGGCAGATGGAGCAGGCATCCTGCTGCCTTTGCTGCTTGCTCCTGGAGCTCCTCCGGTGATATTTCTAGCCTAGACAGCTGCTGGAGGCTACCACTTCTGTGCTCCTGCCGTAAGGTCCCGCTGGTTCAAATATCCTCCTCTCAAACGAGAGCCTGTAGCACTGGGGTGGTGTGAACCCGCAGCTGGGGCTGGGCAGTGAGCCACTTTACCCAGGCGGGCTGGGGTGCATGAACACCCCTCCTCCTCTGGGGTACATGGGGTCTTGGACAGTTGGGGCTGAAGTCTCCTGGATTCTTGCTGGTGGGGGCATTTTTGGGACTGGCTGGGGGAACTTGCACTACTGGATGCCACCAGCCCATCAGTTTAGGTGAGGGAACGTGACCTGCAGCTGTTTCTTATCTGTTACAATGCAAAAGTGGCCAGGTTAGGTAAAACCTTTATCAGCAGCAGAAAGCTCCCTTGGTTACTTCTTGGTGCTGAGGTGGTTTAGTGAACACTTGTCTGTCGTGTTCAGCATGCTTCCCTGGGGCTGTGCAGGGAGAAGTGTTCCCTTTGCTTCTGGTCCTCTGTGCTGAGAGCTGCTGGGTTTGATCTGGCCATGAACCAAGCCCCCCAGCTTTTCTGACTTCTGCTTCTGATTTCCCCAAGCCTCTCTCCACCTGCCCCAGGAGTTCCCTGCTGCTGATTCAGCTGTGGGTTTTGCCTTAGGATTGCTCTGGGAAGCCCGAGCTGACAGTGACATTGAGGCTGTAGATTTATTGCTGAAGAAAAGGATTAATTGCCATTAAGCTGTGCCTCCAGCTCTTCCTCAGTCTATAAAGGGTTGGGAAATGCCAACTAGGACAGAAATACCAGGGTTGTTGCTGATGATTTCTAGTCTATATCAATTATGTCCTTACCCTCTTCCAGGTGAAAAACGTCTGTCTTGTCTTTCTTGGCTCTTCTGGTGGGACAGTGCTCAGCAGAGCTTGGCTGCTGCAAGGGGAGGTAGCTGGCTCCTAAAGCATTTGACAGACCACCACAGAGAGGGAGGACTTGGGCTCTCTTAGCCTTGTAGTTGTCCTGAGTTGTGCCTTTGTTTCAGCTCCTCAAGCTCATGTCACGCAACATAGTCAAAATTTCTACAGACTTCTAGGAAAATAACAATGCAGATCTGACCTGAAGTGACAATTCCATACCTTCTCAGGGATTTTAGGACAGGTTTATCTTCCCTGCTTCACAGCTGTGTGCATTCTCCTGTGTTTGTCTCTAGTAACTGATGCCCTACAGCTGTGGGAGCAGCTGTAAGAATGTTCTGGCCTCTGACACGCAGGAGATTGTGGAGAAGTTTGGAGCTGGGGAAAGGATGCAATTGGTGATTACCTGTGATCTGATTAAAGGCAAGAGGCAGCAGCACAGAGGCTCCTTGTGATGAAGAACTTGTATGTGTCTGTGTGATTCTGTGGCACCTCATGTGGTTTGTTCATGGCCAGGGGCTATAGGTGTTACAGCACTAATAACCATATGCAGCAGGGCTGAAAACTGGGAGAGTTCTGGCTGGACATCTGCTTTACTGTAGAGCTGCTGCTTGTCCTGCTTCTGCTCTTCCTCATGTACCCACAGAGCTGTGAGTGCATAGTGATACCTGTGGAGTGTTGAGAGAAGGTGAGCTCTGGCTGGGCTGTGAACTGAGCAGGCTGCAAAGTGATGCTGTACATATCAGGCATGATATAAAAATGAAGCTTAGGAGAAAATGGGGGAGATTTGGCTTCTTGAGTGAGGCGTTGTGGTCCCTGGGAGAAAACTGGCCCAAAAGGGGGGAGAGGCTGTCTGGGGAGAGGTCTGAGCTATCTGACTGTGAAAGGGTGCTGAAGAGGGCTGCACTGATGAAGCTGGAGTTAAGAGCTGTGCAGACATCATGAAAGCCCCTTGAGTGGTGGGGACAGAACCACATAGGAATCTAAAAGCTGAACAAAGCTTTTGAATTCCTATGTGGAATCCAGTAGAAATACAAAGCTTTGACCCTTTGTATTCCATGAGTGGGAGCTGGCATGCAGAGGGAGGCAGGACAGGACTGGGGCTGGCTCAGGCAGGGAGGAGTGCTCCATAAAGGCTCTGAAATACCCACTCAGTGCTTTCACTCTGTACTTTTGGGTTGCCTCCTGCCTGGTAGCTCATCCAAGAGAAGCCCTCCTTTCGTGCCTTCTCCTTAGCTGGTGGTGTGTGTCAGCTGCAAGGGACACCTAGTGTCGGCTCAGGTAGCATAGCCATGGCTTGGGCTGGCTCTGTCACTTCCATCCGAGGTTCTGTGGCAGTTTTTGGTGCACGCAATGGGTGCAGCTGCAGTGCCCTGCTCTGAGGGACAAGGCAGGCTCCTTGCCCCTTCTTCTGTTGAGCTTGAGCCAGGTGCGTCCATGGCCCCATGCAGGGTGGTTCTGTCACAGGTCCCTTCCTGCAGAGATGACAAGCGTTTTCCCTGTGAGGGAAAATTCTCTCTGGGTGCTGGTAGGGGAGTAGTAAAATGGAAATGATGGAACCACTAGAGGGAGAGGTGGGTGTAGGGGTGATGCCAGGCCAAAACCAGGTATGCAGTGGTAGGAGGTGACTTGGCTTCCCGCACCATGGGTGCAGTCCCTCTTTAGTTTTGCCGAGGCAAGTGGAGGCTGTGTGCCATGTGTGCTGCCCACAGGAGGTCACTGGTGAGCAAGCTGAGCCTATGCTTCACTCCCGGGTCTACCTGGTGAGGACCAGGGCTTCTTCCTTTGTCCTTGGAATGTGCATGGTGGCCTTTCCTCTACCTTTTTCCCCCATCCTGTCCTTTGGTCAGGAGCTGGACTTGGAGGCTGGGTCACTGCCAGTCTGGAGTGTGCAATGTCTTCATCTCCGGTGACTTCTTTATTTTTGCCATCCTTCAGGATGATCCAGAGGCACCAGCTGGTGCAGTCTGTGCTGCAGGAGCTACAGGAAGCCACCGAATGCTTTGGTCTGGAGGGCCTCACCAGTGCTGCACTGGAGGCAGAGAGGACTTTGTCATCCTTCTCTCTGCCTGGTTATTGTGGAAGTCAGTTCCAAGAGGAGCTGGAGGTTGACCGGGTGGCCAGGAGCCTCTATCCTGAGGATGCCCCAAGTAACATGCTGCCTCTCGTTTGCAAGGGTGAGGGAAACCGCCTTTTCGAGGCTGCTAGTGTGCTGCTCTGGGGCAACCCCAGCCTCAGCCTGGAGCTGCAGGTGCGAACTGTGGTGGAGATGCTGCTGCACAAACAATACTACTTGAATGGCATGATTGATTCCAAAGTGATGCTGCAGGCTGCCCGCTATTCCCTCTGCACTGAGGAGACCCCGGAGATGACCAGCCTCCCCATGGCTATCCTGGAAGCCATCTTTGATGCTGATATCAAAGCTACCTGTTTTCCTGGCACCTTTGCCAACATGTGGCATGTCTATGCTCTTGCCTCAGTACTGCAGTGTAATATCTACTCCATCTATCCCATGAGCAACTTGAAGATCCGACCCTATTTTAACCGGCTTATCCGGCCCAGGAAGTGTGGCCCACGAACCTCCACGCTACACATCATGTGGTCAGGGCAGCAGCTCTCCCGGCAGGTCTTCAAAGCCCAGTATTTTGTGGCTGTGGTTGGCCTGGAGGAGCTGGAACCCACAATACCTTCACCAGAGCCTCCTGTCCAGCCCATGAAGACCCTTGAGCTGCTGAACAGTGACCCCCAGCTGACCTACTCCAACCTGCGTGACCGCTACAGCATTACCAAGAGCACCTTCTACCGCTGGAAGCGCCAGTCTCGGGAGCACCGGCAGAAAGCGGCTGCCAGGTTTGCAGCTAAACACTTCCTGCAGTCCTGCTTTCAGGAGGGCAACGTAATCCCCCTCCAGCACTTCCGACAAATGTTTCCAGAAATCTCCCGATCCACATACTATGCCTGGAAGCATGAGATGCAGAGCATGGTCAATGGTGATACCTCTGCTCTGTCTGAGGCCCACAGCTTGCAGGAACTTCACAGGGTTGTCCCAAAAAAGGCTGATGTGAATGAGCCAAGAAATCCACAGGGGAGCTTAAAATCCTCAAGTACTTCCTCAGATCCCATTCAAGCAGGAATCTTTATGCAAGGAGCCAAATCCTACCTGGAGAAATGCATTTCCATGAACACTCTGGTGCCTTACAGATGCTTCAAACGCAGCTTCCCAGGCATCTCCAGGTCCACTTACTATAACTGGCGAAGAAAAGCAATCAAGGAGAACCCCAACTTCAAACACCCCCAGTCACCCTTGGATAACCAGAAAACTCTAGCTATAGGAAAGCCATTCCTGCAGTTGAAGCCAAGCAGTGCGCCTGTTAGGAAAAGACGCAATGGAGACCGGCCAGCATCCAGGAGTCTGCTGCAGCTTCATCCTTCTCTGTGCTGGAGAAAGCAGCTGCGAGATGTGGCCAGGAGGCAGGTCCAGCAATGGCAGCTGCCGTTCTGCAAGTACCGCCTGCGCTATCCATCTCTCTCCTCCACAGCCTACTGGTTTTGGAAGGGCAGTGGCCAAACCATTTGGCAGCATCGCCTGCCCTGGAGCAGCTCCAGGCTGCCATTGAACCGTGTGGCTTCCCTGGCACCTCCGAGAGCAGAGCCAGGCCTCAAACCTCAGTGCCATGTGGAAGTAGCCACTAAGCACATGGATAAGCCAGTGCCTGCCGTGCCATGCAACACCAGCATTTCGGGCTATGCCATGTCGGAGAGAGCCAGCAGCCGGATGTTTGTGATGGATGTCATTGCCACTGCCCAGTTCAAGGCACAGGCCAAGCTGTTCCTGCAGCAGCGCTTTGAGTCGAAGACCTTCCCAACCTACAAAGAGTTCAGTGCCCGCTTCCCACTCACGGCCCGCTCCACCTATTACATGTGGAAGCGCGCCCTGCACGATGGGCTGACATTGGTGGATGCCTGAGCTGGCCACAGCTCCTCTGCTGGTGTGCCCTTTGGCTCTCTGGTGCAGTGCCCAGGTTAGGGCCTCGCTGATTTTTGTTCGGTTTGGTTTTGTTTTGTTCCTAGTCTCTGGCTTTCTTTTTTGTGTGGTTCAATCAGGTATGGGAGCATCCTTATAGTGCCTATTACCAGAGGCTGGAGGAGTGGAAGGAGAAGGCATTGAGTATCCCAAGGGAGAGGGGCCAGGTAATTTTCCTTTCTTTGTGCTCAGAGGATGAGCAAGGGAGGTAATACTGTGCCAGTGTCGTGGGATGCTGCTGGGCCTCATGAGATGGAGGATGTGAGTCTCTCTGCCCCAGGTGGTTGCTTGAATGAGTAATGTGGATGTGCAGGATGAGCATGGAGGTGCCTAGCATCTCATCAGTGAGCAGAGTAGTACTGGCTCAGCTGTAGGTGAGGAGAGGTTTGGGGAGTGCTCAGCTTTATGTAAGAGGCATCTTTGGGCTTTTCCCAGCTAAGGAGAATAAAAGCTTCACTTGGGATGAGTGAAGCTCTTGCTTTTAATACCTGCCTCTGGCTGCCCTGATCTTTCCTAGATGGAGCAGAGACTGGTAGATAAGGGGAATTGTTTATGTCCTCACTGTAATCTGTGTGCTGGGAATGCTAAGCTAGGAGTCAGTGTCTTTTGCAGGCTCTGGAGAAGCTGTCCCTGACCTTTCAGGTCTTGTAGCAATAACCTTTCACACAAACCTTTATTCTCTCAGCTGGCAGCTACCCTACTTTTCTAGGGTCTCTCTTCCTGAAGTCTAGGAGAATGCAGAGAGACTGCAACTTGTGTGCCCAGTGTCCCTGCATCCCCTGAGCTGTGCTGCAAGCAACATGGATGCATATTTCTCACTTGTAAGAAACCAAAGCAATAAAGACTCTTCCACTCCTTGTCCTGTGTGGTTTCTCACTCTCCCTGCATGATTTCTAAGCAAGGCTTTTTTCCCCCCTTCCTCTCTGCTTTCTAAAACTGTTGAATGGGCAGGGAGACACTGTGCACACCTCAATTCCTGCTCATGAGAAGGTCCTCTTCTGGTTCCTGGTGGGGAGTGTCTGCTGCTTGATGTCACCTCTCTGGAGGCCTGGCTGGAGCTGTGCTTTCCCTGGTAAGAGCCTAAGGGTTGCTTTCCAGAACAGATGCCAGGCTGGAGATAACCCAGTGTGCCCAGCCCTGTGTGACAGCAGGGGTGCACAGACAATGTCTGAGATGGTGGTGGTCATGCCCTGAAGTGGTGGTGGTGTACTGGGAGGCTGAAACCACCTGCTTGTACTTCTGCCCTGTGAGCATCTTGAGGTGTAGGGCTGAGGAGGTCTCTGCCTGACTCCAAAACCCCTCATCCCCTTAGTGTGAGTTCTCCTGTGCTGTCTGTCAGCATGGCTGTGCAGGACTAAGCTGTAGGATGTCTAGGGCTGGCTGGTACCACTGGCTGTCACCGCTGCTGTTGTGACAACTGCAGTACCTGGTCTTGCTTCCCAGGCAGCTGTCGGAATTCAGAGCAGCCCACAGATGTGTGGGGAGACCTTCCCAAGCGCTGCATTTACAAGGTCAGCTCCTGAGGCTGGGTCAGCAGGACTGACTCTTGTCTTACTCTCAGGCCTCTGACAGGGCATTATGAGCTTTGGTGACCATGTTAAGAGGAGATGCCATAACACATGTGGTGTCTGTCCCAAATCCACCCCCCTGCTCTGCCCCACCTCCTCCCAAAACTGCTCACAAATAACTTGTTTTCCTTAAGGTGTCTGGAACCTGTCACCGGCTGCTGCAGCCTGGTCCTGTTCCTGATGTAGTCTGGCTTCACTCCCTGTCAGCCTCCCAGGCAGAGGGACCCAATGCTAGAAAGTTCTGCTGAGCTTTCTTCTGCAGCACCCTTGCAGGAGAAAGGGGTGCTCAGGCTTGTCCTGTTGGGGCAGCCCTGTTGAACCAGGATCTGGGGCATGTCTAAGAAACCATTTAGCCCCTTTTCCTTGGTGATGGTGGGGTCTCACCACTGCCCATCCAGTCCAGCATGTCCTCTGTGGTCCCAGAGGAGCAGTTCTGTGGCACTTGCTGTTTTGGGAAGGGAGGCACATAAGGAGCAGGGAGCTGCCAAGCAGTGCTGTGTGCTGCTGCAGAGAGCCCTGGGCTCTGTGTCAGGAAGTAATTGAAGTAATTAGCTGCCAGGGAGGACTTATCCATGAACTCCTCTAAGGGAGCGAGCTGGTAATTACTGCAGAAAGATTGCCTATGTCTCCAAACTGCTGGAGGCTGGAGATAGCTGCTTTCAGCAGCTTCTCTGCCATGCCTGAGCCAAGGGAAGCAGCAGGAAGGGTGTGTTTTCTGATAGTGGCTGGTGCCAACATGGGCCCTATTTGGATGGCCATGAGGCTGGGGCAGCCTGTGCCTGACAGCAGGGCTGGGGCATCCATCAGCATGGCACAGCACAAGGGGTGGTGGTCAGGTGCTGCTGGGAGCAGGTGGGCATCAGGAGAGCCTGGGGGAGCCTTTGTGATGTGCCCAGTGCTCTGCAGAGTGAAGGAATGGCTTCTGCTTCACACCACCCAACTCTCCCTGAAATGGGAGTGCTGCATGCATAGCACCTGGCCAGTTGCAGGATGAACCTCTTCTGGGTACTGGGCTCCACAACCCTTTGCAAGACAATTTTTAGAAGCCCTGATGAAGAGATCCAGGTGTAATATTTTCCTTGCCCTTAGCTGGATGTCTGGGTGGGGCATGATGGGGAGACTAATACTCATTTCCCTCCCTATGCCTTGATGGCAGCAGGCCATGTTGGACCACTGCCTGCTGGCACCACCTAAATGGTGAGTGCTTGTTCGTTATTGATGTCGTTTGTGGCTGAGCACAGTTTAAATGGGGGGAAATTGTAGCACTTGATTGGTCAATGTCGTGCTGCTATCACATTGAGCTGGTGCTGGCTCTGCTGCTCCACATCACAGTGCCAGGCACTGGGTGGTGAATCTCTCCCTTTGCACCTGGGCAGTGAGCTTTAGCTCAGGTGCCACCTGAACTCCTTCACAGACAGGTGCTTATAAATACTGACCCCAGAAAAGATGAAAATGAAAAGGTGACTGAAAAGCAGAAGCTGGGGGGCTGCAAAGCACACAGGGACCAGCCTTTAGCTAACCTGTAATTTGGGGTTCTCCTCTGCCCTGCCACTAAGGCATCTCATTTGCGTCCCTGGGAGGAGTGTGGAAGGTGGGCAGTGCAGTGCAGCAGAGCCTGCCCAGGTGCTGTGGGAATAGTTGATTATGCTCAAGCAAAGCTTTGGGAGATTTAGCTGATACATGTTAGCTCAAGCACGGCTTTGCCTCCAGATCTTGCACAGGCAGCTTGTTTGTTGGTGTAAAGAGCAATAGTGTTGGTCTTAAAAGCACATCAAGGTGGCAAAAGGGTTTCATTTCACAGAATAGCTCCTGTGCTTCCCTGGGATCGTCAGAGTAGAGAAGTAGCAGCAGAACGAAGATAGAGAAGCCAGAGCCACCATTCAAAACTGCTCATGTGCTGACAAGCATAGCAGCAATTCATTATCAAGAATATCTGTGTGGGAGGGGAAAAAAAGATGAGAGGGAAAAAAGGGATCATTTTTATCAGTTCTCTGCATAATTCTCTCTGTAGGTCCAGACTACAGGCAACTAGCGCTGCCAAGCCAATTCAGTTGTTCAAACAGAATCTTTTTCCTCCTGTGCCCCAGGGGTATTTGTGGGGAACCATTTGCCTCTGTCCCAGCAGGTTATGCCAGCCACTGTCACTGTTCCCTGTTCTTCTACCACCCGCTCTGCCTCCTTTCCATTAAAATTCATCTCATGTGCTGTGGCTGAAAATGTCTTCTGGAGTCCAGCTGTGGCCCATCACTGCCCTGCCATTATGCTTCATGAATATTTTTTTACTGAACCAATTACCCAAACATCAGATCTGCCTTTTTCATGTTAGAGCAATGGCTCAGGCCTTCCCCTGGTTGCTGCCAGCTGAGGACCTCCCTGCCTGCTGCAGCAATTCCTGCTGGCAACACCTCATTGCGTTTCCCTGCATTGAATCCCATCTCCACCACTCCTGCCTTCAAGCTAGCCCAGTTTCTTGACTCTTCTGTATTTCAAAACCCTTCTAATTTGTCTCATTAGCAAATGACACTAAGGTATGTAGCAAATGATATTCTTTCCTATGCCAGCTTGCTAGTGAAAATATGGAAGATCAGTCCTCATATAGATCCTCAAGGATCTTGCCCTTCAGCCCAACTGATCTTCTAAAATATCAACAGCCCATTAATACCTGTCTTAGCTTTCTTGGACCAGCCCCCACCTGACAATTCTTGGTGTGGTTCCATCCCAGCAGTTTGGCCCAGTTCCAGATGTAGTGTTCCAGCCTTTCCTCTTCTAGAAAACAAGTAAGCTGATGTGTAAGGCTATTTTTGCACAATCAACATCTGGAAAATACTGCAGTTTTGGAGAAAATACTCAGGTGTGAAGCACTTCAGGAAGCAAACTTTCCTTTTTCTAGCCTAATAGTGTCGAGGGTTTGGTGCCTATGCCTAGACTTTGATATACTATTTTGAGGATGGCATTTCAGCAGATACTGCACTTACATATGCATTTCTCCTCCCCTGGCATCTTCCTTTACTGTTCTCCCCATGCCTTTTCCATCACTTCAGTAACTGTAGTGCTGGGAAAGGTAGGAGAGCTGGGGCAGGATGGACATGCACTCCTGCCAAACTCAGGTGCTTGAGAATAAAGTTATATCTTCAAGGCCCTTCCATAACTGGGTGAGTCTGGGCAGGGAGCCTGCCTGGGTGGCTGGAAGGCCCCTTGCCCACTGGGCTGTCCCTCAGCTCCCTGTGCCAGGAGAAGGCAGCACTCTCTGTGAGAAACTGGGGTTGATCCTGCCTGACATTTTGATTAAGCAACAAGATTTATTTAAAAATGAACTCAGCAAATACTGAAAGGATTAAAAACTGGTTAAGCATTGTGTCTCCAAAAGTAGGCAGAGCAATTGCAGAGCAGGGGCATTTCTGCTGGGAAGCCTTCAGAGGGTGGGAGCAAGTTGAGCACAGCCCCACAGCCAGCAAAGCTCCTGAGCAGGAGTGGGGCAGGGTGGGGGAAGGAGAGAGGCTCTTCCACCACTGCCCCCATCCCATCCTCATCCCAATCTCTGTCATACCTGGAGGGGCAGCACCAGCTTCTCTGCTCAGGGGAGATCCTGCTGATTTTGGGTGGGGAGACACAGGCTCTGTCTGGCCTAGGAACTCCTAAGCTGGGTGCTTCTGACACCTGTTAGTCTTGAGTCTCCAAATCTTCTGAAGTACCATCAATGAGAATATTTAAATTGCATCTTCAACATACACCTACTAAAGGGCATTTGTGGTCCATCTGCAAAGGCCTTCCTTGCTTCTGAGATCCAGCCCAGACATCAACTAGAGCAAAACCAGGGTCAGTTCAGACGAGCAGCACACCTGCAGACCTGGTCCCCAAATGTCCCTGTGCCTGGACACCACCAGGACATGGAGTGGAGCAGTGGAGAGGGGGCTGTATTGGGTACAGTCCCTTGGCACCAAAAGGGATAGCTGGGCAGTGGAGGGTGGTGCCAACTGTGTCACCCTCACTGACCAAGCTCCTCCAGAGGCATCACAGCAAGCCCTGTCACTCACCAGTGACCATGGAAACCATGCCTTGTCCTCAGCAAGATGTTCCCACCTAGTGCTCTGTCCCATCTTGACAGCACTTGTCCTCTTGCCCCATGGGGACAGCTTGACCCCAGCAGTGTGTTCTGGCACGTGTGGCTGCCAGAATCTGTGCAAGAGTGAGCTGGTGCCTGTGTGTGTGGTGAGAGCAGAGCTAATGAAGCTCCTGATTTCCCAGCAGCTGATGCCTGCCTGAGCAATAGCTCTTAATTGGCTTCTCTCTGCAAAAATCCTCTCTCACCAGCCCCAGGAGAGATGGCATTGCCACAGGCTGTGCCTCCCCATGTTCTCTGCACTGCAGGCTGTTTTGGGGGGCAAAGAGGAAAAGATAAACTAGTGAAGAGATGCACTGCTACATGATTTTTTAGGGTTTATTTTTGGACAGAAATAAAAATTTGCCCTGTTTCAGCTAATTAGCTATTTCCTTACTGGATTACTGTGAAGGGAAAACACTCGCTATGCTATTAAGTGAGCGAAAGGACTCACTCTGCTTTGATTTCCCCATGTCCCTTTTCTCACCATCCTCCAGATGAGAGGTTGGGGTGAAATAAAGGCATTTCTGCTCCACCAGCATGGCTGCAATCCCACCCCCCTGATGGGTGCTGGTGAAAGAGCAGATGGTGGCTTTGTCCTCCCAGGCAGTGAGGGTGCTGGGAGTGCAGCAGGAAGGACACCCCATATCCTGCTCTCGTAGTGTCCACATCACCCGCCTTGGGGCTGACCCCAGGGAGGGGCAGCTTGGCTGGGAGTGTGTGGGAGAACCAGTGTCCTAGTGGATCCCACTGGCTGGGGACAGTGTCCCACAGGGGTTCTGAGTCCCCTACAAACCACACCAGGTTTTTTCCCCTTTGCCATCCTCTCACCTCATCCCTGTGGGAGGAGGAGTGAGATCCAGCATGGCCCCATCCCAGCATCTCCCATGAGTACTTCCCAGCTCCTGTTTGTAGCCAGTGAGACTGTTTTGGCACAGCCCAGCACTTGCCAGGGGTGAGCAGTGACAGCAGGTGACAGCTCAGAGGTATTGATCACTCAGATCTGTGCTGAGGAGCTGGTGCTTCTTTCCTCAGCAGCTTTCTTCCTGGCTGCATCCAGAAGGGGGTAGGATTCAAAGGCCACCCCCGCCCTTGGCACAGGCTTCATCCACCCTGTCCTTAGCTGCTTTTGAAGAGAAAAGCCCACAGGAAGTGCTCACCTTGGTGCTGTGGAGGTTACAAAAGGAGCTCAGGCTGGAAGACAATGTTTTCCACTGCTGTGAAAAGAAACCAAGTCCCAATACACATCAGACTGTGCTGCTCTGAGCTCCTGGCTGAGCAAGGAGCATCTCCAAGGCAGGGGAGGGATGGAGGAGATGTTCAGCCAGTCCAGGGAGTGGGGCTGGCTTGGTCCCCAAGTTCTTGTCCTCACAGCAAGGAGGGTATCTGTGACACCTGGTCATGGCTCTTCTGTCAACCCAAAGGCCACAGAGTGTGTGAAATGAGAGAGGGGTGTTTGTGCACAGATATGGGGAAGGGGGCAGGGAATGGGCTTTCTGGTGACTGTCCATGTCTGTCACTCAGTGTCACTGGCTTAGGATGAAGGCTGGTAGTACTGGTGGGGAAACTGAGCCAGGACATGGGCATTTGGGGGCAGTGGGGAGGACGGTGATGGTACAGGGTGGCTGAGGCCAGGGCGTTGAAAGACCTGTGCTGAGGGTGCCAGTCAGTGCCTGTGTTCACAGGGACAGGCACCTGCAGCCATCTGGAGGGGAACTGGGTTACAAACAGATGTCCCAGTCATGAATGGAGAAGAGGGAGTTGTTCTGCTGGGTCATAGAACTCTGCAGTACCACTTGTGGTTATTTTTTAGAAAGCTCTGGGATGCAGAGAAGGACAGCAGGTTGTGGTTATAGAGCATCACTGTTTTACCAACCCTCTTCCATCCCCATCTCAGAGACCCCAAAGTCTCCCTCATCAGCCACCAGAGATGTCACTTTGTCACCGCCCCTCTACACAAACAAAGGGCATCTTTGCACTTTCTGCCCTTTGGATCACCTCCCACAGCAGTGACCTGCCAGGCTCCCTCCATTCCTTCTTTCTGAGCTAGACATGTTGCCAGGCCAGAACTTGAGGCTATTCCTCCTTTCCCCCAAATTTCTGAGTATCCCCTGTGGGATCTGGACCATTACAGAGCTCTGCTGCTGAGCTGAGGGTCCTGGATGGGAGAGGGACCCCTTCTCTTGGAGGATAGGAGGAAGGGGGTGAAGAGTCACTTCTTCCACACCCACTGGTAGCTTAATTTAACTTTTTTTTAAGCTCAGTCGAAGTTCTGGAGCTTGAACCTTCCCTGGCTGCTGTGTCTTGTTGCCTTTTTGCTTCCTTCCCTTCTGCTCAGGCAGCTACAGCAGACGCTGTGAGTCTATAATAAGTTATTCAACAGTGATCATGCTCTTCCTTGGATTTAAATTTCCACATGTTTCCCTTCAGGCTGTTTCCAACTAATTTCTGCATTTGCATAATGCCCCCTTTAGGGATGCTCTGGCACAGCCCCTTCTCCCCCGCTTTGACAAGTTCATCAGGGATTCAGGCTATTAGTGGAAAAGACTCTAATTCTGTGGGCCCTTTAGCCTGCTCCTTCCCCATGCCGCTCCAATTTAAAAAGACAAAGAAGCAGTTTGGGGTTCAGAGGGATGGACTGCCCATGGGAAGTGGGCTGAAGACTGCTGGACCCCCCACCCTTGGAAGCCCCTGGAGGGAACCAGCTGGAAGAATTACAAATTCAGAAGCAAATGCTGTATCTTATTGTAGATTCTGGTCTGGCAGCCCAAATAATTTTGTCTCAGCCAGAATCAGCAGGGACCTCCCTACCCCTGCTGATTCTGGTTGGATAAAGGAGGCTTTAGCTGGGACAGCACGGAGCTGGGGGTGGTGGGGCTGGTCACCCCTGCTGCAGATGCACCCACAGACCTGCCCTCTCCTGAAATAATGCTCTTGCTTGGTTATTTGGAGGGATGGACATCCAGGAAGGCTGACCACATCTGGTAGAGGGGAATGAAAACCACCACATGGGTGCCAGGTGAGTCTGCCCCTTATTACTCTTCTCTAAGGCCACCTCATCTCTTTTGGACATGCCAGCCCTTCCCTGCAGATTCTGCCTCTCTGTCTGCCATCAGAAGCAAGATCTGCTTATTTCCTCCTGATGTTTGTATTTTTCTGCCCCTCTTCAAGCAGATTTTATGCTTCTACTACACACAGATGCTCCATTCTCTCTGTCCCTAATTCTTGCTCAGCTACACAGGGGGGAAAAAAAGCCTTCACCACCATCCTGCTCTTGGTGGTATTTGCCCACTGTGATCTACACTGAAATACACCTCCCTCCAAGGTACCCAGACACCAGCTAGATTATAACTTCCTTCAGCAATAGCATAAACACCTCCAGGTTTAAGTGAGTGTGGCACTCTCGTGAAGCTCACCTCTTTGATAGCCAACTCCACATTATTACAAACAGTCTTTTCTCCTGCTTTTTTTATTAGTTCTTCCATGTTAAAAAACATAATGGGAACTTTCAGACCAGCTTCTGTACAGGTCTCTGATGCACTTCTCTCTTTTATGGCTCAAGTACAATGGCAATCGCAGACATTAACATGCTTCTTTAGGATGAAACGTACATTTGAATGGCACCCAGCTGGAGGAACATGCTGCATCTCTTGCAAAGCTGGCTGCAGCCTGCCCAGAAACTCTGGGAAGGGGGTGAGGGATGCCCAGAGTCTGCCTGCAGTCTCCTGCACATGGGGAAAAGAGGCAACAGGAGAGCCAGAGAGAGGAGGGATGGTCAAAGGTGGATGCTGGAGAGTGGGGGGTGAGGCATGGCTTCTTAACATCAGCCCTTTGGGGCAACCATTGCCTTCATACACCCTTCTGAAGCATTTCATGTGTTGCTGACCATATACAAATAAGCAAAAGTAAGATGTATGGCAGGGGGTGCTTGGTATTTCCTTGTTACCAGAGGCTTTTGGATGGATGGAGATACCTCTCTCCAAGGCATGGGAAGGAGTGTGTTGAGGTCACCCTGTGTCTCAGGCTCCTTCCACGTCTCCTCCTTCTCTGGATCTCATCCCCTCACAAACAGCACTCCCACCCCAGGTTCTGCAGGTTTTGTCAGCCTTTTCTTTCCATCCCTCTTTGTGTGCAGGGCCCTGACCTAGCACAAGGAGCGGAATCCTTCAAGGCCAGCACACCTCCCAGGACACTTCTTAGGTAGAGATTTCCATTACAAATCTTTTGAGGGCCCAGCACTCTGGGACAGCAACCTTATGAGGGTTCTGATCATCATGGCAGTCACTATTAACACAGAGAAAACCTTGCTGTCTCTACCAGCTTATGCCAACAATAGGAGAGATGGCCTGCCTTCCTCCTTGGGATGTTCTCCTGTGGATCAGGGGTCTGTCTGCAGAGGGATGCAGAGAGCGTGTCTGTTGGTCTTGTCCATGCTCTGTCCTCCTACTTCACTGCAGCTGAGGCGTCAGGCCACCCCATGGTGCTGAAGTGGGAATGTTGTCCCCATCACAGGAGTCTGGAGACCCCGCCAGGACTCTGGGCTCCCAGGAGAAGCAGCAGTCATTCCCTGGCACCACACCCCCTCTTCTCCCTGTGTGTACCCTTCAGGGGCCAAGCCTGGGCAAGGGAAGGGTCTCCCAGCTGCGGGGCTCAGAAGGGAAGCTGTAGCCCCAGACTGGGGTGGTTGCACCAGCCCAGCAGCAGCATGTGGTTTCTCTCCTGCACATCTTCCACCAGGCAAATGTGCTCCTCCTTGTGCCAGCAGCCAGGCTGGTGCTCAGTTCCCTGTTGTTAGACGGTCACATGCCACAGCCCCAGGGAGAACAGGAGTCTACTGTTTGTCTGCAAGAGGAAGAAACCTGCACAGGACATCCATGCTGGGGCCCTGCTGTGCAAGCAGCCCTCGCAGGCCCCGGTGCTCTGTGCTCCGCAGGAAAGCTCAATCCCAGCAGGGTCAGCGGCCAGGGATGGCAGTGACATGCAGGTGGCAGCTACACGTGGCCCCCTTTGGAGAGATAAGCAATCAGTGCTACCACCACCCCGATGTACACTCCTGTGCCAATGGTGATGGAGAGCGCCGCAAGGAACAGGGCTCGGCGGGAAGCTGAGCTGGCCAGGTGAAAATCTCCTTTGGAGACAGCCTTGCTGGTCTGGAAGGAGAAGAAATGCTTGTTGCTCACTGCTGTACCAACCTGGCCTTTAACCAGCATGCAGTTGTTTGATTTCTGAGTCAGTGCTTCTGGCCATGGAGGCTGGGAACAGACAGCAAGGTGTCTGTCAGTCTGGCAGGGCTCAGAACAGCAGTGCCACCTGCACGCATTTCCCTGTGGATTTTGCTTCCAAGGGAAGCATGGGCTTCAGCTACTTGTCTGAGAGACCATCTGGGGACACAGCCAGAGCTGTGAGAAGGTGGCTGAACTCTTGTGAGATCTCAGTGCATGGGGTGATTGATGGCTGTGTGGTACCGACCAGGTACCAGTGCACCCTATACAGAGCTGTAACGAGAACTGCCTGGGCTCAGGGAGCTGACTCTTGATGGCATGGTCTGTTGGTCCAGCTGCGCTGCCACCTGATTTTTCCTGCATGGGATTTTCAGCTGAAGCCTATTTGCTGCTGAAGGGCTGATGAAACCAGCAGTGGAGACAGATCTTTATCTCTATGGAAAAGGATGGCAACTTCCATCTTCTCTGAGTGCTCAGGGCATATCCCAATATGCTCTTGTTACGTACTACTTGAGTTCAAGTTGCCAGGGGGACATCAATGCACTCAGTGTGCAAAGACACCAAACAAAGATATGGTCCTTGCCTCAGTGAGTTAACAAAGAGGGTAGTTACGGAAAATGGAATTAAACTGCCCCATCTACATCACCATGTGGAGAGTGCACTGTGCTGTCTTGCACTATGTGGAAAAATGTGAAATCAGCTGCTCCTTGGGGCCCTAATCAATTAATGTCTCTCACCAACTCTGTGCCAGGAACTCATGTAATACATTTTTCCATCTCTGTTCCTATCCTCTTGATTTAACTTCTTAATGCCTCCTCCCATCTATTCTTGGTAAAGCAGCATCTATGCAAATGTGGAGTAAATCCTCTGGCTCTGCATGAATTATTCTGGGTCAACAGCAATGTAAGTGAGCCCAGGCTCCAGGCTAAGTCCTCAGGGACACAGCAGCTCCTGTGAGCTGCTGCAGCCTGAGGGCCATTGCCTCTCCAGCCTCTTCCAGCCTGGCATTGGCTCCCACAGGTCAGCCAATGTGCATCAGAAACAAGCGCAGAAGAGGAGCTGTAGTGTGATATGGACACCAAGCTCCCCTTTGCCTCCAGCCTCCAGAGCAGCCTGGCTCCTGCAGCATGAGCTGCCCCAGTCTGTGTGATGGTGTAGAACCTTCACATTACTGGAGAATGGGAGGACAGGTGGGAAAATGCCATTTTCCTGAACCTGGCTGGAGGGTGAGATGCTGGGCAAGGGGCCAAGAGGAGCCCCAGTTCCCTAAATAATAGCCAGAGAACCCAAAGGAAAAGCCTGGCCTCCAGTAACCCAGAACTGGAGGGGTTCCAACCCCACAACAATTGTGGAGACATCCAGGAGCACCCTTTGTCTCAACCCTCAGAGTGATGGCCATGGCACAGAGATGAGCCTTGGCCTGAGGCTTTCAGGGCGCTTGCTGTAACACTTGGCACATGCAGGCAAGCAAAGGGATTCCTTACCCCTTGGGAGAAGTAGAAGGCAGCAATCCCCAGGGGCCAGAAGCAACACAGCATGGAGAAAAGGGCCAAGCCCAAGTGGTCCCGGGGGGGCAGCATCAGGAAGTGATCCTCGCTTTCGCTGTCGCTGGAGGAGTCGCTCTGCAAAACCAGATGGATTCAGCACATGCCCACCTCCCCGTGCCGCTCTGCAGGCTGCATCTCAGCACCTCGCCTCCCAGCTCCCACTCTCTCCTGATCCCATCACATGTTCTCATACAATTCCCAGTGGCACATTCAAGGAGTAAATTTCAGAAATATTTTAGATTCCTCAGCATGGTTTGATGAGGAACAACGTAGCTCAGTGAATTGGATTCTTGGCTCCCTGCCAGAGCAAATGCTGGGGGTCTGGGATTTCCCTGCATTAGAGAGAGTCTTAAACTGAAATATCTTCAGCTTTGGCAGAACTGACTGTTTGTCAGCTTAAACAAACTTAAACAGAGTGACTTATCCCCATTAGAGTCTAGGAGATCAATATCTTGCTAAACTAATTTAGGAAGTGAGGGAAAGCATTTGAAGTGGAGCCTCCATTGCAGGGCAGCATGCCCTGTCCCCTTAGTGAGCCACTGCTCAGTGGCTGTGGGGAGCCCTCTTGCCTTTGGGCACTGCTGGGCCAGCCTCAGACCACCCTGTAGGTGATGTGTCTTGGTGGGGAAGGGACACCGAGGTGGGGACATCCCTGCTGCCTCTGAACAGGCTGTGTCACCCACACCAAAAGAAGCAGAGCTGTGCTGGCTCATCAGGCATCAGCTCCAGTGGGCTCTGGGACCCCCTCCCACTTCTCAAGGTCCTGGATGATGTTTCCCAGCCTTGGCACCACTGTTCAAGCACAGCACAGCAAGGAGGCTGCTTTGTCAGCTCTCATTCTTGCTGTGCAGGATTCATCCTGTCTTTATATCTATCTATAAAGCTTTCTCTCAGCTGTTGCCATCATGCATGTGAATTTTGCTGTTATGCAAGAATTGCTGTTTCTCTTTAGCTCGAGTGCCCCAGCAGCAGCAGGCTGTCCTTCTCAAAGCATTCCCATTTCCCAAGGGTCCTGCAGAGACCCATATCCCTTTTGCTCCCAGCAGCAGGCAGCCAGGCTTCTCTTGGGGAAGCTGACTTCCTTCCGAGGTCAGCAGTGAGGAAAAGGAGAAAAGGAACAGAAATGATAGGGAGGAAGCAGAAATACTGGGTGCACAGGGAGGCTGGTGAGGCAGGAGATAGTAGGATTTGGAGAGAGTTCTGGGCAAAGAAGGGAGAATAAATTATTGAGAATTTGAACCAATGTCCAGAAAGAATGACCACAGGAGTTTAGTGCCATCCTACCTGTCCAAGCTCACCTCATACTCCTGGAACTCCTCTTCCTCCACCTCATAGGAAACAGTTTGGATACGGATGTCACTCTCTACCAGGCAGGACCCTTGTGCCTCTTGCCCTTCAGGAGCTTCAGATGAAGACTCTTTGCTCTCTGTAAAAGTGGTCTCGCAACTTTCCATCTTGCTGTCCTTGGCCTTGAGAGCAGTCTCATCCTTCACGAGGATGAAACTGGGGCCGTACAAAGCCTCAACAGCCAGCTGCAGGGAACTGGCATCCAGCAGCTGGTGAGTCCTGGCACCACCAGTGTTTTGGAATATGTAGGAATACAGTTTCCCTTGGCAGCGGTGGCTGGGGTAGTCCTGGCTGTGGTGCTGGTGGTAAGAATAGCTGCTGCCCAGGTGGCCATTGGGCTTGGCCAGGAGCGGGTTTTGGAGCTCACGCACGCTCTCCATGCTGCCGGCAGAGCTGGGGGGGAGATCCTGCAGGAGCAGAGGGGTGGGAGGGAGTCGGCTGTTATTTCAGCAAGGCACAGGAGCACAAAGGCACAGCCAATGTCAAGAGGCTGGTGGGAACAGAAAAAATTGGCAATACCGGAGAAAACAAGACCCCTCCCCACCTCTGCACAGCTTGAATGCTATCTCCCCAGGCGGCAGATAAGGATGCAACCCTGCAGTAAGGTTATCTGATTCAGGCTGGATTAGCAGGAGGACTTGCTGTATCTATAATGCATCTCAAGTTGGCCATGTGCAGCCTGACAGGAAAGGACCTACTGCATCTTTTCTGCTGGTTGATAATGTGTGCTGTGACTGGCAGCACAGAAGTAGATAAGAGACTGACAATCATTCAAGGAGCCTCCCTGACTCCCCAAAGCAGAGGGTTGCCTGGTGAATTATATCCCACTGGACATTACACATACACCTAACTGGCTTTCAGGCGCATGGGAAGTTCTCTAGGACTCATCCAAGCCTCAACTGGGGCTGAGGCAAGTGCAGTGAGCCACCAAGGGAAGCCAGGGGCTGCTGTGAGGACATGGAGGTGGTGTTTAGCCTGGGTGGGAGTGCTGGATGCTCAGCCAGCTGTGAGGAGGAACAGAAAGACGTGGACATTAAAGGGGAGACTTCATGGGGTTTGGTCCACTTTGAAATGATGAAATTTTGAGTAAATGATCCATCACATCAAAGTGCTGTTTAAACCAGCTCCACCCCTGGGTACAGAGGCAGCCAGACATCCTTGGCTCTGGGCCAGCAGCTTCAGAAAATGCTGAGTCCAGAGGAGATCCTCAGCTACAAATGTCAACATGGATTTCTTCCTCAGGGAAATTCACCTCCCTCTCCTTTTCTCCATTTCAGAGTGCTGAAGGCTTGTACTGTTCTCTTTTTTCCCATGAAAATTTTTCCCATGAAATATTTCCACCCCTTTCCTTCAGAGGAGCATTTACTATTTTGGCTTCCCAACCCACCTTGGAACAAATAAAAAGTACAGTGAAATATCAGCATTCTCAGGAGAGAGAAACAATTACTTTGCCCTCTTCACCTCCTGAGCCCCAGGTTTTACAGTCTCTTTAGCATTTTCCCAGCTCCCAGACCATGCCACCTCATTGCCTTGCAACCTCAAATGTTCTCCTCAGAGACCTGGGTCACTGACTCCTCTGCAGGATGCTGTGCAGCAGGGTCACACTTCCTCCTGCTGTAACAATGCCTGAGGTGCACTAGGTTTTCTGATAGACAGCACATCATCTTGGCTTTAAATCTCAAGAGAGAAATATAAATAGAGCAACGGAAGACTTTAAAAACTGAGAAGCCCAAGTGGTCCTATTTCCTTGGCCAAACTCTACCACACCATGCAGATGGAGAGCCATGCACGGTTATAAATGGACCTGTCCATTGGCTTTGTTTGGGCAGTGGTCATCACATTTTGGAAATCTGCTCAGGAAAATGGAACTGTTCAAAAGCTCCCTTGTGCTGCTAAAACACTGTGCATTTTGGTGAATGTCCTTCACTTCTCCCTTCCTAAAACCATTCCCTGCCTTCCACAGTCTCCCACCTTACTTATAAAGCTGGTAGTGGCTCGTGCAGCAGATGGCCATTAAGTATTTTCAAAATATTTAAGGGAGATGCATATTTATAGCAAAGATGGGTTTATTTTCTGCACAGACACAGAGAAGCTCAAAGCTACATCCCAGTTTTCAGACAAGGAAACCACAATCCTCTTCTTTGCTTACCTTAACATGCAAATTAAGATTTCTAATAAAATAACCTATTTTTTAACAGAACTGTAAGGAGACACTGGTCACCAAGTGTCATTTGAGAGCAGCAGCCAAAGCAGGAGCCCAGCACTAATGAGAGAGAAAACCAACAGCTTTAGTACAGCATCCATGCCTTATTTCAAGAAATGATTCTGGCAGCAAGCTAGGGTAGGAAGGAATGGGATCTTGCTGAGAACTGCTGAAGGGAGCCAGTTCCAAACGTGCTGAGAAACACCAGCAGAGGGACCCCAGGCAGGCTGCTGGGCCTGGGCAGCAGGTGCTGCCTGTGTGGAACCTGCTGGGCTCCACATGTGGGTCCTCAGCTACAGGCTGGGAAGGAGCAGAGCTGCACAGGAAAACCACACGTTCACAGCAGCAAGCACTGGGAAACAGAGAGCGGGAGGGGGAAAGAAGGGAAAGGAGCTGGGAGGAATTGGAAACCCAAAAGGCAGTTTGGGATGTGCCAGGGAAGCAGTGTGGGAAGAGTGCATCCATGCTGCTGGACGTGGACTCTGTTGGGTCCCAAAGGATGCTAGAAGGGCTAGTGGGAGATGTCTCACTGACCTGGCCTCTGGGGAAGAGGCAGCAAGGTCTTGCAGGCAGCAAATGTCCAAGGCTGAACATACCTTGGAAAAGTAACAGTGTGGGTATCAAAAGAAATCACAGGGAAAAACTCCTCAAGTATGAGGAAGTCTGTGAATGTGGGCTGGGCAGGGCTGAGGCTTCATCCCAGGGAAATGGGGTGAGCTGAAACCTTTCTGGTCCCTCAGATTGTCCTGGAGCTGTCCTTAGAGCAGAGCCAGGATCTTGGAGCTACTGCACAAAGCATGGACAGGGCAGGGCTACAGCTAGAAGGATTTAGCCTGTGCTAGTCCTGTACCCTCTGCAATTAAAAAATATTTACCTGTACTAAAGTCTCATTTCCTTGCTGGCTTCCGCTCCTGGGAGTTGGGGCTCATGCTCTCCCTGGGAGACTGCAGGGACAAGGGAAAAAGGGCAGAAGAAAATCTCACAGTGCTTCTGATAAATAAGCAGAGGAGCCACCAACTGCAGCCTTCGTGCCCAGTCCTGGCGTTTGTCAGCAGTGGGGAGGGGACAAAGAGGGCCAGTGTCACAACACGCTTACAGCAGTGTGCTCAGCCCTGCTGGAGAGCAGCCAGGCTGAAACCTTCCTCTCCAACAATGGTGAAGGGGTGAAAGGGTTAGAGATGCTTCCCACTCCTCATCACCAAGATCAGCACATCACACAGAGGCTGTGTACACATGGTCTGGGTTTGCAGGTGTAGACAAGGGCCATCGGGCCTCTAGAGATGACATTAGACAGGGAATGGCAGAGAGGATGAGGCCCAGCCCTGCATGCACATGTGCAGGGAAGGAGAGAGTCAGACCAGCCCTGCAGTTGTCCCCAAACCCCATTTGGGTTATCTGAATCCTACAGGGAATTTAGCTACACAGGGAATTAAAAAAGGAAGACTAGTAATAAAATAAGCCTGGTGAGAAAGAAAGCCTGTTAATAACCAAGCTTGGGAAAAGAGAAATGAAGTCAGAAGATGAAAGGAAGAACGCAGTAAAAGACAAAATTGTCAAAGAGTGGCCACTGATTGCCAGCAAGACTGGATAGCATGCATCAGCCCCATGGGGCTGGTCTGGGCTGTACTGGCAGCAGGGAGGTGAAATGGAGGATGACATGCTGATGGCTGCTGGGTGCAGGAGTGCACACACACACACACACACACACACACACACACACACAGATGGGGGTGCAGGAGGATGCACACACACACACAGAGATGTGCTGCTGGGTGCACAGGGAGGATGCGCACACACACACACACACACACACACACACACACACACACACACAGATGTGTGCTGCACAGGGGATGCACACACACACACACACACACACACACACACACACACACACACACACACACACACACAGATGTGCGGGGTGCACAGGGACATGCACACACACACACACACACACACACACACACACACACACACACACAGATGTGCACACACACACACACACACACACACACACACACACACACACACACACACACACACAGATGTGCTGCTGGGTGCACAGGAGGATGCACACACACACACACACACACACACACACACACACACACAGATGTGCTGCTGGGTGCACAGGGAGGATGCACACACACACACACACACACACACACAGATGTGCTGCTGGGTGCACAGGAGGATGCAGGCTGCTGGGTGCACATGCACACACACACACACACACACACACACACACACACACACATGTGCTGCTGGGTGCACAGGGAGGATGCACACACACACACACACACACACAGATGTGCTGCACAGGGGGGATGCACACACACACACACACACACACACACACACACACACACACACATGTGCTGCTGGGTGCACTGAGGGATGCACACACACAAGCATACACGCACAACTTGGGCACACCCGGGAGGAGGCAGCCTGCGGTGCCCTAGCTGAGCTGAAGAACCATTGCTGCAGCTCTGCTGCTGCCTGACAGCTGCTGGCTCCCTACTGAACTGCCTCCCCTGTGCACGGCTGCTCCTGTAACCAGCTGGCTGAGCGGGCCCCCTCACTCCCCAGCCTGGCTGCAGCAGTCCCCAGCAGAGTGGGGAATGCACAGCTGTGTTGTGCACTCTCAGATTCTTAAGGCGAGTGCTGGGTAAAATGAGCCAAAATGAGGCACGAAAATAAATGGGTAGCAAATTTAGCTTTGTATTTCACAGATCTCACCTCCACACCACATCCCCTGAGGCAGTTCTCAGAGGCACCCTTGGCACAGATGCCGGCTATGATAAGCCAGCTAATGATGAATTAAGTAGCTGTTCCAGGAATCAATCATCATTTAATTGCCCTGTCAAGCAAACACTCTGCCTTGCTTCCCGGGCTCATTAGCAGGTTGTGGCTGTGGTGCATGTCCCCAGACTCCAGAGTGAGAAGGTTAGCCCACCCTGGCTGAAGGCTTTCCCCCTCAGGACAGCACCAGGGGAGGTCGGTGTCCTCAGGCATTGGTGTCCTGCTGCACTGCCATGCCCTGGCTGGTTTGAGGGCAGGGGACAGTGTGAATGCCTCTTCCTGATCCAGCTGATGCTAAGCAGCACCATGGCCAGGTACAGGTGCCATAGCCCCAGGACAGATGTGGACCCACTCCTGATGGAAGAGGAAAGTATAGCAGATTTGCTGAGCACTTGTCCCTGAGCCCAGACCTTCCTAGAAGCTCTCAGGAGGTGCTTTGGATGCTGTAAGCAGAGGCCCAGGTCCAGTCAGGACACAGTACCTCTGCCTCAGGGCATCTAAGCTTGTGATTCTGCTGGAGAGAAAACCATCTCACAAGAGCTGCTGAGAAGCAAAGGCACAGCATTGCCTGGCCAGCTGTCATTTTGGAAAGGGCAGGGAAGGAATGGCTGTGAGAGCTCATGGACAGTGTGTGTGGCAGGAGTGGACCAAGCCCCCTCTCAGCCCCGAGCAGCAGCATGGATCCCTGGCATGTCTCAGCCCTGAGCCCTGCAGGGTGACCCACAGCTCAAGGGGAGAAGGAAGCGCTTTCATCAGCCCCACAGACATGGTTGCAGAAAGCAGTTTGGCTCCAGTCAACACTGAAGCACTCCCATGGGTGCTCATCTGACACCACTGCTTCTGGCCTGGGCACAGCACGTGCGTGTAGATTGAGGGGTGCTCATCCCCGGGGTGTAACAGAGCCTCCAGCAGTCCTGGGAGAGGTTGCTGTGGCACCAGGTGAGGTTGGGGGAAAGGTCAGAGGGGTGATGTGGGGGAGGCAGGTCTCAGTGTGGGGCAGGAGGGAAGGGGGGTGAGACATGATGGCCCCAGTGGGGCTGGCAGAGATGGCACCCAGAGAAACAAGAGAGCACAGTAGGGAGAGCGGTGGGAAGGGAAATGGTGGGCAAGAAGCATGGGGCAGGGGGAGCAAAGGGACATCTGAGCCAGGCAGAGAAAAACCCTGGCACCAACACGGAGAAGAAAAGGACTATGAAGCTGCTGGAGGGGGAAGAGCTGGTGAGGACCAGGAGGGAAGGAAGAAGGTGACACAAAGCCTGGACTTGGATTAGAGAGAGGATAGCTGAGGCATTTGTGATGTAGAGAATCTGATTCAAACCTTTGATGCAGCTGGTTTGATAGAGCTGGAAAGGAGTGAATAAAATGCTTGTTCTGATCTCCTGACAGGTGGAAAGCCAGTACCAAAGGGCTGCTGGCTCCAACAGAGACTAAATTGCTCTGAGAATTGGGATGCCATGGGCTGCTTTTCAAGGATCACAAGTCAAATCGGGCAATTTCCAGGCGGAAACCGGGTCTTTATTGTCTCTGATAAAAATGTTCTCTGCGGCAGTGTTCTGACCCAGCTATGCTCAGAACTAAGGTCCTGCTCCTGATGGTAGGGAGCAGCAAATCCATCCCTGGGGCTGGCAGGGAAGAGCTGGACTGGTTTTGGAGAAGCTGTTCCAGGAGCTCTCCAGGGCTGGGGCTCCCACCCCTCTCTGTCCCCAGCTCCGGTGCCAGCAATCCGGACACGCTGCCGGTGCGCATCGCATCCACAGGGGCAGTGGAAACTCCGTCGCCTCCAGGCAGCATTCCCGCAACACCGGCTTCTCGCCGGGCGTGCCTGCACACGCACAGGCCGTGCGGCGCCGCAGGGTGGTCCTGGCTGCCGTGTCCCCCGCCCGGCCGCGTCCGGCGCTCGCCAGGCGGCCACCAGGTGTCCCCGGCGCGCCGCGCAGCGCCCACCGCGCCAACAGACCCGCGCCAACAGCCCCGCACAGCCCCGCGCCAACAGCCCCGCATCAACAGCCCCGCACCAACAGCCCCGCGCCAACAGCACAGCCCCGCACCAACAGCACAGCCCCGCACAGCCCCGCGCCAACAGCCCCGCACCAACAGCCCCGCACCAACAGCCCCGCACCAACAGCACAGCCCCGCACCAACAGCCCCGCGCCAACAGCCCCGCACCAACAGCACAGCCCCGCACCAACAGCCCCGCGCCAACAGCCCCGCACCAACAGCACAGCCCCGCACCAACAGCCCCGCACCAACAGCACCGCACAGCCCCGCACCAACAGCACAGCCCCGCACCAACAGCCCCGCACCAACAGCCCCGCACCAACAGCACAGCCCCGCACCAACAGCCCCGCGCCAACAGCCCCGCATCAACAGCCCCGCATCAACAGCCCCGCACAGCCCCGCACCAACAGCACAGCCACGTACCAACAGCCCCGCACCAACAGCCCCGCACCAACAGCCCCGCACCAACAGCCCCGCACAGCCCCGCACCAACAGCCCCGCGCCAACAGCACAGCCCGGGTCCGATGCCGGTGTGCCCAAATCGCTGGGATGGCTACGGCGCCCCAGCACCCCACGGCTGCGCTGGCTCGTCTAGCGAGGGCACCGCGCCGGCCCGGGGCCGGAGCTCACCCAGCGGGCCGGGATGCGCCCGCCGTGCCCCTCGGGCAGCAGAGGTACGGGAAGGGCTCATCGGGCCGGCGACGCGGGAAGAAGGAAGCATGGATGGTGATGGAAATAAAGCACATGGTGGTGTGGGTGGCTAGGTGTAAAATTAGCAGGTTTGGACTCTCTTGGCATGGCCTTTTTTAAGCAGGAGACGCAAACAAGTAAATAAGGTGGTGTCGGAAGTTTCTGCAGGCTGTTCCGTGTACGTGGGACCAGGGAGGAGAGCAGGCAGGGTCGGGGGCTGCTCCCGCGGCTGGTCCGGAGCTGGAGGGCAGCAGAGTGGCCATGCGGTGCCCAGCTGAGACCCAGCAGAGTGGGTGACCCGACTGGCAGCACCGGGCCAGGGAAGTGGACCAGGACAGGATTAGGGATGGGCAAGTTCTGGAGGTTCCAACAGCTACAGTGGGACAGTCCTCGGCCTCAGAGCACTCCTGATGGGTTTGCACCCAAACAAACAGCAGCCCTGCAGCACCCTCAACAAGGAGCCCCTGAGAGGGGCTTTAAAGGGGCACATGACACCAAACAAAGCTGATGGATTGCTCTCACCAGAGGCTTCTTCACTTTCCTGTCTGGGGACCCAGCAGGGTTGTTGGGAGGCAGTGGAGGTCAGGGCAATGACTCCCAGGTGTGGTCGCTGCTGGGACTGTCAGCATCTCCAGCCCTTTGAGGCATTAGACAGTGAAGACAGTTTGGGAAGCTGTTGGGCTTTCACTTCTCATCTGAGCCAAAAAATACCAGCTGAGGGTCAGAAGAGACTAATTCCCCTGCCTGCCACAGCATCTAAATCACTGTCCTGGAGGAACATGAGCTCACACTGGGTCTGGGCTTCAACATTCTCTTCCTCAGCTCAGGACCACCCTAAGGACTTACACTAAGACTGCTCTCTGGAGAGAGGGGCATTGGCATTCTGCCCTCAGTGTAGAAAACCTGCTCAGAAAGATCCATATATGCAGAGGCACTGAGAGCCAAACTCACTGACGCCTGGGCTCCAATGCCTCCAGCACAGAGGCAGCCCAGCCCCTCGCCCCAGATCAGGCTCCTTGCTCAGAGTGCCCAGAGGGACAACAAGTATCCCACTGGACTGCTCACAGAGGTCCTTCAAGATGCGTTTACTATCAAGACATTCTCTCTGCTGCTGGAAGATGCACAGAAGCTCTTGCTGACAGATTGTAATTTTGCTCATGGCTGATTTTCCTCTGCTAATGACTACAGTCCTCAATTTCACATCAGGTTTTCTCCCAAACTATTTATACTCAGTATTGAACTGATCACAATGGTTATCCTAAATGGCTCCATGCTCTTCTCCAAGTAGGCACTTTTACCCAGACCCTTTTCTCCAGTCCCATCATTTCTGCTTCAAGGCTCTCCTGCTCATGAGGTCCCACAGGCCATTAAAGGCTGCTGTTATTATGGGACCCTGCACCCCATTGTCCCCAGAGACCACTCTGAGAGCATCAGTGCCCTGTGCTGGAGCAGACCTGTGCCTCATGCTCCCCTCCAGCCGTGTTCCCCTTTGCCCTGCAGCCCAGCCTGCGGCCATCGGCAGGTCTGCATCCCAAGGAAGATCTCCCTTCAACATCCTGGCACCCGGCCCAGCAGTGGGCAGGCAGATGGGACCTGCCTTTCTTCCGGGTGAGAGACTTGCACCATCCAAGACCAAAATGGGGACAGGGACGTAGCACTCAAGGTGGCAGCAGTTGTTGGGGACACAGAAAGGTGTCCTCCCCTTCACAGCTGTGCCTTGCTGATAGAGCAGCTTAGCCACAGCACCTAACTCCATGCTCACATCTCCCTGAAAATCCCGCTGTTATCAATTGAAGCTGGCAATGTAAAGCATCTGTTAAGGGCTGCTCATTTGTCTCTGTTCAGAACACATCCGTACTCAAATGATTCATTAGCACCCTGAAGGCTAGTGCATGCAGCACCCTCCTCTCCCCACTGCCCTGTTTATTTTATCCACGTCTCCCTGCTTTCAGCTCAGGGCCATTTCCACCTTGCTTACTGTGTCCTGATTCTCCTGGGGATTCACAAGGCTCCTCTGTAGTTCAGATGTTTAATTCATCTGCCAATGATCTGCTCTCTCTTTAAAAACGAACTTAAGTTGTGGAGATGACACTTTTCTAGCTTACTTTTCCAAGCCCTACGTTTCTAATTATCAGCAGTGAGATGATTTCCTGGTCCAGCAAATAAGTGGATTGCTGTCTCCCCATCTGGCAAACATCTGCAGGCCCAGAAAAACTTCAAGGTGTTAAAAATATTACTAGGGTCAAAAAGTGCAATCCAAACCAGATGTTGAGAGTCTCTTCCATATTCCAAAATTCCATATTGCCAAAGAATACTCAAGTGGAGACGTACCCTCTGAGTCTGAGGAGGGCAGTTCACACTGGTTTATTCTATTGTCAGGAATATAATGGGAGGAAAGGCAGAAGCTGCCCCCAGCCATCCCACCACCCTTGTCCATCCCACAGTATCAGACTCCGGGATGATGCAGAGGATAGTGCTAAATTTTCTTCCACATAATATGGAAACAAAGCTGTTACAAAACAATATCACACCTTCTTTTCCATGATCTGGTCAAGTCGCCTTGCTGAGGCACTCTCTGGACTGCTCCTTCATTTGCTGTGTGGATGTTTTCCATTTCCTCCTGGCCCATTTCTCTTCCCAGCCCATGGCAGCACCCCCCTGGGAGAGGACTCAGCTTGCTTCTTGCACCCACCCGGTGTCACAGTGTTGAAAGAGGCAGCTGTGCACTGTGGGTCCTGCGTGGGCTGAGGGAGGACATTCTGCTCACGGTGTTTCCCTCCCACCATGATCCTGCTGGGTGGGTGGGGACCCTCTTGTCCTTCCCTGCCTCCATGGAAGTCATGGAGAGCAGGAAGAATTTGCAGAGAAACCTCTCCCCAGCTCAGGAGCCGCATCAGTGTGGCTGTCACACGTGGCATTGAATCTCTGATGTGCCTTGGGCCAATATTTCACACCAGCTGTTGAGCTTCCAGACACATAGCTTGGGGACAAATCCTGCGACCAGCTCTGGTTTTCAAAACATCCCTGAAGTGTTTTACTCCAAAAGGAAGCTGGTTTAAGTGATGCACCCAAGAAACACTGGGGATCATTGTAGCCTTCCCCTCCAGGCTGAGCAAAGTGTTCGTCTTGCTGCCTTTTTCACTTTGCAAACAAACAGCCACAGAAGGACAATTTGGAGGAAACCTGTAACTCAATTTTTCCCTCTCTAATGTGTGCCTTGGCCCTTCACTCAGAAAAGCCAATCATTTGCCCATCTCCAACTCTACAAATTGAGAAATTCTGTCTAAAGATGTTGCCTGAAATTACCACCCTGAAAGCAGCAATGGAGTTGCAGCTCCTGCAAGTGGTACCTGCCAGTCACAGGCTCAGGTACAGAACTTTAGAAAATAGGCAGGAAAAAGGGGGCAGAAAGGGCAGAGCTTTGGACTACCTAGTGAAGTCAAAGATGGTCCTGGGAAGATGTGAGTAGATCCCAACACAAACAGAGGGGTTGTGAGGGGGCAGAAAACCCAAAATGGCCAGAAGTACCCATGCCCATGACAGGGGCCCACAGAGTGCTCGGCCATAAACTCCTGGGCTGGGCAGGATTGGCCCTTCTGGGGCTTGCTCCAGGCAGCTTGTAGGTGGTAGAGGGAGATTTTAAGGGCAAATTTTTTTTCTGAGTACTTGGTCACTTCTCTGCAAGTGATGGTGGCGTCTGTAGGCTGGGCTGAGGGCAGGAAGGAGTTGGGAACCATGCAAAAGCAGGGATCTGCTGTACAAATTCACTGTGCTAGAGCTGCAGCAAATTACTCATTCTTTAATAATGGTGTTTATTACCTGCCTCTGACGGTGGCTCAGGGAGACAAAGTGAAGTGGATTCAGCTCCCCAAAGCTTCAGCTCTGCCAGCTGTTTTTATGACACACGAAACTTTTGCCAGAGAAATGCAGTCACTGCATTTTGGCTTGGGTAATGTCTTCTCATGACAATCTACAAAGTAACCAGCAACTATCCCTCAGAGACCTAGGCTATTTTTTTCCTTGCGGGTGGCAGGCAGGCTCAGACCCCACTTCTCTGGTTTCCCCTGGCATTTATATAGTGCTACCTTCCTCCTGGGAAAAAAGGTTTTTACTGGTGGCAGATCCAAGCTAGATGAAAGGGGAATTTATCTTTTTCAGAAGCAAAGGAAGCAGCCCAGTAAAATGGGTTTGGGAGAGCAGCATGGCTTTTGTGAAACCCGCAGCAGCTTCGGAGAAGGAATTATAAACAGGCACTGGGTAGAGAAGGAAAGTGCTTCCCATTGAAACTCCCGAACGAGTGGCTTTTTCCCCCAGACACAAAATGGGAGGTCATCCTCAGGTCTACAGGGAGATGGTGCTGCTCAGGGCAGTCGTGTCGCTGGCACAAGTCACGGCACCCCCGGCAGCTGCGTGTGCCGAGGTCCCGGACCGCTCCCCTGCCCAGCCGCATGCCGCCCATGGCCGGGGCTCCCGCCGGCTGCTGGGGCTTCTCAGAAGAACAAAACCACCCCCAAACTTCAGCCGGCGGCTGAGCTGCCCCCCGGGGAGGGAGTCCTGAAGGCAGCCTGGGTCCGAGGTGTCATTGCAATTGCTCCGACATATCTGGCCTCCAAAACTTTGGTTGAAATCCTTACATTTTGGCCACCCCAGAGCCTCCGACGAGGTAATTTGTCCTGGTTTCTCCAGGTTGTAGCCTTTCATTTTCACATCCCCAAGGTATTTTCTGACCCCCTGGCGCCAACTGGAGCTCGGCGCGAGGCTGCCTTTCCCTGGGGCTGCGCTGCCATCCCACCGGAGCAGCCTGGGGACGCTGGGGACGAGCCTCCGCACCCCCCGGGGACGCCGACCGGCCCGGGTGCCAGCGGGGGTGCCCCCACCCGAGCGCCGTGCGCGGGTCCTTACCTGCGTGCCGAGGCAGGGCTCACCCGCCAAGTTGGAGCGCCGGCGGCGGGAGCGGGGAGGCGGCGGCCGGCATGACGGCGGCCGGCAGCGCTCGGCGGCCCCGCCGCGGCCTGTGGCCGGGTGGGCGGCGGGCGGCCCTGCGGCGGCCGGGCCGCGGCCGGGGGCGGCGGGAGCGCGGAGCCCCGGCCGGTGCGGGGTGCGGCGGCGCGGGGCCGGCGGGAGCGGCTGCGGCCGGAGCCGCTTCAGCCCCGCAGAGCCGCGCTCGATCGGCGCTGCTGCGATCCGCGGCTCGAGGGCTGGCCGAGGGGAGCCGCGCCGCTGCTCCCGACGTGACTGCTTCTGCCGCTGCTTCCGAGAGCGCGGCACAAACTCTCTCCTTTCTCTCCGGATCGCTGCATTTCCCAGGGCACAGCCCTTCCCACTCCCCCAGCGAGGGAAAGACCCGGTGCCAGCGAGCAGAGTTTAAAGGAAAAGGATAAAAGCGATTTCTCGCTGCCCGAGCCGGTGCTGCGGGGACCGGCAGCCCGGCCTGGGGGCTGCGCCCCAGGGACAGCCAGCTCCTTTGCCGGCTCGGTCAGGTGTTTTTCTGCCCTGCTCCGTAAGAATCAGGGTGGCAGGCTGATTTGCCCCGCACGCATCTGGGCATCGCTCCGGTTAGTGGAGGTAACCCGGGCTTGCACCAGCGCGGCAAGAGTCAAGATCAGAGCCCCTACAGCCCATTCGTCCCTAGCCCCTTTCCCCCGCTACCCCAAATGTCCCGGGGAGCTCGTGATGCTCCCTCACGTTTCGGCAGCTCCCTGAGCCCTGTACCGATGCCCTGCTGTTCCTTAACTCCCTAGATGTCCCCGTAATGGTTTTCCCCACCTGAGGACCACCCAGCCCCGAGACGGCTGCTGACAGATGCACACGCGGCTGGAGCCTGGTCTGGCCACAGCGACCTGCTCGAGAGGCAGAGAGCCGCCCGCCTTCAGCATCCCCAGCGCTGCTGTGCCACGGGCAGCCCGTGACGGGCACAGCCAGGTGCCACCCTCAGCCGCCCGTGGCCACCAGCAATGCTGCCCAGCTGTCACCCCCTGCAGCCCACGGCCAGGCTCCCGTGGGACTGTGCTGCGTCTTCTCAGCACAGCGTGACTTTCTGAAGGTCCGGGCTTGTCTCTAACACCTCCCAGCTTCTTCCAGGAGCTGAGCTGGCAGCTGACGGGCTATGTGCCACGGCAGCTGGGTCTCAAGGTCCCGTTACCCGAGGGGCTGGGGCACTGGCTAGGGAAGGAGATGGGCAGGCAGCCTCCCTCTGCTCCAGCTCTCTCAGGTAGCTGCACATCTTTCCAGTAGCAGCAGAGACACCCTTTTACCCTTTTGAAAAGCTAAAAGGACTGAATTACATGGGCTAGCAACAGGACTGAAATGCATGTGTTCCCCAAAGAAGCAGTGGCAGGTGGCCAGCTTTCCCTGCCTGGGGGTAATGTCTGTGTCCCACTGCTGACAACCCCAGCAGTCTGGGGAGGATTTGAGCCCAGAATGCACGCCCCAGGCTGGGGGCCTCAGCAGGGAAGCTGTCTCTGAGGATGTCAGCCAGAGCACAAAGGCTGCTGCTATGAGCAGAGGGATCTTCAGGGAAAAGAGATCCCTGTGGCCAAACACAGCCAGCACAGTTTGAGGGGAATCTGAGAAGGAAATAGTTGTCCCCATGTCCCTGGGGAGTGGGACAGACAGGAAAGGGCTAGGGGAGAAGTAAGGAAGCCTTTCATCTCTGCCATCCTAGGTCTGTCAATCAGATTAGAAGAATGCTTCGGAAGTGGCGTCAGGATGTGACTTGGGACACAGGAACAGAGCGGATGGCTTGTAGGGTTCCTTCAGCCCTGCTGACTCCAACTGCAGCAAGGTCCCGGCAGGTGTGAAGTAAAGCTCTGGCTGTGCACACCTCGAGATACAGTGTGGGAGTGGGGTGAGCTGCAGCCCTGTGAGGAAGCAGGGGAGTCAGTGGGACTTGCTGTGGCACGGGTGGGAACAAGGAGGTTTGGTGGCAATCACCTTCCCTGAAAGTCCCTATAGGGGCCCTGCTCATGTCCTTGGGAGCTCATGGGGATGCAGTGACCACTGACTGCCTCCTTCCCAGTCCTGCTGTTTGCCTCAGTTACGAGATCCCATGCAGCTCTGTCCAGCCAGCATGGGCTAATTAACGGGAAAGAGGCCCCATTCCTCAAGGACAGCCTCTTGGCAAGGATGGAGAGGCTGTGGAGTTATAGGGAAGCAAGACATGTTCAAAGCTCCATCTCTCCCTGTCCTGGGGGAGCATGAAAGAAAAACTCAGTTGCTGGATGAAGCATCTTCATCCATGTCTTGCTGAGGCCCAGAGAGCTCTGTTGGCTTTTCCACATGCAGAAAGATGGAGGGTGGCACACAGGGGTTCACTGCCACAATGGTGTGCATGGTCACCTCCACCACAGCCATCCCTGCACAGTTCTGGCCAGCTCCTTCCATCAGCTGGGGATGCCTGCTCCATCCTGCACCAGAGCCAGGCATATCCCTGGAGTAATGTGCAGGTGCAGCAGTTGCCTGGCCAGGCAGAAGATGAGCCCTCACCAACTTTTACAGATACACTGCTTAGCAGCAGAGCTGCAGCACTGCTTCTCCTGCTTGAACAATGAGGAGGTGACATTAGCATCCCAAATCAGAGCCTCTCTGACCTCAAGTGGCTCAGAGAGAAATGTATGCATACACAGATATGTACACGCTCGTGGGGGTATGGCAAAAATCAGCCTAAGTGATGTGGTTTGGGGCTTTGCTTTTATAACCATACCCATTCAGCCCAGATCAAAGAGGGGCAGTGTCCCTGGGAGGTGACATGAGGCAAGAGGCTGTGTGACCTAGAAGAGTCAGCCAGAGATAAAACACTTCTGGGGCACTGAGGATAAGCTGCCAGTTGGAAACTTTCCTGCCCAGAAAATGAAGAGGGACAGACTCTGAAGGGAATGTAGCAAAATGCACAGAGCCTCCCACTCCACTGAAACTTCTTGTTGTATTTATGCATCCACTGGGATGCATGAAATGAAAATGGATATCAAAATGGCCCTTTGCTCTCAGCTGCAAGGGAGACTCTGTTGAGAACCCATCCAACAGAAGAAAATGAGATCCCATTACATTAAATATTAGCTGATGCACTATCCCGTTGGACTTGTTATACAATCCAAATGATGCACCTCTTCAAAAAATAATTAGAAAAAATGTTGCTGGAGACCTAAAATACAAAAGGAAAAGGCTATACTTGTGTTTCAGGCCTGCCTGGCATGGAAAGGTGGGGTTTTGTTTTTGATTATGTTCTCTCAAACATTAAAATCTGCCTGCCAATACGTTCTGAGCTTCACATGCTTCATTTAACTACAGACATAGCAACAGATAAATATGCCATGGCAAATTTGGTAACATTACTTTATTGACAGCCAAAAAAAACCCCAGATCACTCAAGACTAAAAGCCTGAACTCCTGCCAAACAATCACAAGCGGAGTGCTGAGATGAAAGATTTCGCGCCAGAAATGGACCAACGCTACTGAAACGCCCAATAACTGGAAGGTCTCCACAAAGGTGAGGGCTCAGCTGCAGAGCATCCTCAGAGAAACAGAAACAGAGAGTGAAAACACAATGAAAGGGACACAAACCACACCTGAGATGGCTGAGCATTGCTGCTCAGGTGACTGCATCAGCAGGACAAGAGAACATCAGGCAGGACTCTCCTGTCAGAGGCACTCAGCGCAGGTGAGGCATGTGGGGGGATTTGAAGCACCTGTTTATGATGGCTGAGGGGAGCCATGAGCAGATTAAAGCTATATTTGCAGCTATTAAAAATGATCAGATTAGTGAAATCTAGAGACAAGAGAGAAGCTTCAGAGGGATGAGCCAAAGCTAATTAATTGGGCAGTGTGATGGGAGAAGAAATTAAGCGTGGACAAGGGGAAGGTAAAACATATTGGAAGGACCAAGTTCAGTGCTTCATAATCACTAGTGATTTCTAAATTAACTGGAAGCATGAGGGCAAAAAAATTATGTGGGCGTATCTGTGGACAATAGAGCGAAAACCATCTGGTTAATGTACAGTGGTGAGGAAAAAAATCCCGAACATGCTGTCAGATTGCTTTCATAAAGGGATGCAGAAAATAATAAAAAAATTACAGTACTGTGTTGGTCATGACTCAGCTGTTATGGATAAATTGAGATTTTTCAATTAGAAGAGAGATTCAGATCATTTATTGTGAAAAATACAGTTTAAAAACCTCAAGTCTCCTGTAAAAGTGAAGCATTAAGCCCTGGAGGGCAGAATGAAGTTTTTAAAGTGTTCATGAGGAAGCCTGGCCATTTAGGAGGCAACAGTAAACAACATATAAGATGCAGTTCCCTTACGAAACATGGCACCCAGCATCAGATCTTGTCAGGACTCTGATATGATGTGAATAGCATCTGATAACACAGAAAACTCCAACCTCACATGGAGTTAAAGCTCCTGAGAAGCCTGTGTTTGCAATATATATGAATAGCATCCTTCTGGAATTAGTGTAATTTTCCTCCTTCTTAGCAAACGTTGTCTTCTGAGGAGGCTGGAGACTGAAATTCTTCAGTGCAGTAAAATCCACAGGGAATCCCTTCCTATCCCTCCCTTGCTCCCTGTCACCCACGGCCCTGAGTGTCTCATGTGGCCATGTCCGAGTGTCTCATGTGTCTCACTCCCTTGTGAGTGGTGCCAAAGCAGCATTCAGGTGTCAGGCACGGTTCTTTGGCACGAGCTCGAGGGGGGAAGGAGGTACTTTAGGAAAGCACCTGAATTCTGCAGTCATTAAGCTCCCAGCTGACATGCTGTGAATAGACATTCAGTGTGACCTTTTCCTTGCTCCAACTATGAAATCTTCCTGGATGCCTAAAGTATGTGGCAGAATCTCCAGCTCCTCACAGCGTAAGAAACTCCCATTCTCCTGGACGGTTGCCTTAGGAGGACAGGACATGGAGGTCATTATGGAAAAGGGCAAGAGACCTCCATGAATTCCAAACATCCCCGCCAGAGCTGATGCTCCTGGACCAGAGCCAGCTGAGGGGTAGGCTGGGAGAGCTGGGGAGCAGTGTGGGATTTTCAAGGATAGGAAGGGGGCAAGGAGGGAGAAGGAGGTGGTGTGCATGGGTGCAGTCACGTCATGTAGGGGATATGTTCAGGGAAATAGCAGACATCTGGAGGACGAGTGGGATACGGAAGGGAACCCTGTGTGCTGTCTAGCTGCTTTGCATTGCTCTGGAAAAGCAAAGCAGCTCTAAACCCAGAATAGCTGCTCCATATGCTTTGGCTGTTTTCGCCTGCAGCCAGCAGAGCTTTGTGGTAAATCTGGCCATGAAAGATAACAGTCTCTTAAAAATGCTGAGCTGGTGGGACTACTTGTCCACCATGGATGGCCTCAGAACAGTCCTTCCAGCCTGATTCACCGTGATTCTGCAACTGCTGAAGGTAAAACTTAGGTGAGCTATGAAGAAAATCAAGGGGCTGAAAATCAAGGGGGAAAACCACACAACATCAAATCTCTACTCCCATGTAGCCTGAAACAACAAAAAACTCAGTGAGCTTCAGCTGTAAAAATGTAGATGTGCTTGTGACAGGGCAGAGTGTTTGAGGCCTCTCTGTGCACTTTTGCACCATATTATGTTGAATTTAAGTCATAAACTGAAGAATTCACTTTGACATAACTCTTCCCAAGAATAGAAGTCTGTGACATGTGGTTGCCTGGCAAATCTTGCCCATCTCTGATTGTGAGAGAAGTGAGGTCAATGGCTGACAGATGTGATCCAGCCTTCCTGTTACAAGGGCTGGTTCTGCTCTCACAGACTGCAGCCACTAGTCCCTAGGGCCTTGGAGGGCACAGAGCAAATAGCGGGATTCAGCCATGTTTTCAGAGGAGATGACAAAGAGAAAACTCCTCATGTCCCACAGCTGGCTTTGAGACAACAGGGTTCAATCCCATTCTCTCTCAAGGGCCTGGACTGTGGTGTGTGCTTCACTTCAATAAAGATTATTCTACTTACTCTTTCTTCCTGTTCCCTCTCATTTTCCAAAGTCGACCCTTTCTGCCCAAAAACCCCATGCTGAGTGAGGATGTGTGCCAGCCTACGCCTGGGGGACATGGACAGCCACAGCAGCTGGGGGCTCTCAGACTGTCCACGTGCTGGGATGTAGTAGCAGCGGGTTTAAGTCCAACCCCAGGAAATACAGCTGCTACCTGAGGTGGCCATCCCTTGCATGATAGCAGGCCTCCCACTGACTAATTGCTGAATAAACCGTCTTTAGGGCTGGCAGAGTGATCCCTGGGGACCTCCTTATGCAGCCATCAGCAGGAGGCAATGCCTCTGGGAATGAAGCTTTACCAGGCTGCTGAAGCCCCAGAAGAAAGGCAGGCAGCAGGGTTAGGAGGGAAATACCCGTGAGTGGCTGTGTGAGCACCACTGGGACCTTCCCCCTTTGAGCTCAGTCCCTTGCTGGCTCAGAGGAGCAGTGGTGGGCTGCATCCCTGTCTTTGAGATCCTGGAGTCTCCTGCAGACCCTTTAGCATCCCTCTGCCTCCCCTGGGTGCTTGTGCTCGATCTGTGAGCAGCTGAGGGCACCCTCCACTTCATGGCTGTAGTGGGGAGTGGACCTTGCATCAGGGCAGCCTCCTGGAGCAACCCCATGCACACAGACCTGCAAATCTCTTGATTTCTCCTCGTTTCCTCATTTCTGGTATCCAATCTCTGAAAAACTGACTATGAACACATTAAGGAAATTCAACTTGTCAAACAGGAACAGAAGGACTTTGCCCCCCAAACCCTTAAAAAGTATTGAAATTCACTCGAATAAGCAAAAAAAATGATTGAGCTATCACACATGAGGCACATGAATCATCTTCAGGGAGGAAAGCAACTCTGGCGATGTCTGGGCTTGAAGTAACTGTAGTTAACATTATAATGACTCATACCACATATGCGTCATATCGCTTTTCATTAAGAGCAGCATTCTGATGTCCTGTGACTAACTGGAAGCTGGAATTGTGCTCCCAAAGCCTTGGGATGGGAACTTGTCTTGCTCATAAGTTCTGTCTTACTGTCAAAGGCATTATCAGCTTCCAAATATTAAAATAATAACAACAACAACAATAACTCTCAGATCAAACACTTCATTCAAGTGACAAATTGAGATGGGCTTTGTCATCTTCAAGAGCGCCACGATTTTAGTAGGGAGAAAATGGATAAATTGAGGGCAGGCACCTCCAGAGAGGCCATTCTTCTGCTCTCAGCTCATTAATGTCAAACCAGGCTCTTCAGCCCATTTCTGATCTTCAGACAAGGTCAAAATTTCCATTTTTGTCTCTCCACAGAAAGACCTTGGATTCTTTTTCTATAACCTTATGACCCCCTCAGCATCCTCCCAACAAATTTTTTCTTGTGCAAATCCATGCTAGTCAGGCATGGACATCAGCTCTGGCAGCCCAGGCTGCTCAGCCACGACCACCCAGAGCAGCCCGTGTGTCACCTCTGTTTGTCTGCCCCTGCCAGGACCAGAGCTGGCACCGACCCCTCACCCTGCAAAACTGGGCTCTGCAGTGCTGCACAAGAGATGAGATACAAAGATGGATGAGTTGGGGGCCACAAATGCAGGGGATTGGGGGAAAGAACTAGTGGCAACTCATTGAGGACAACCTCAATTTTTTGAGAGCAGAAGCTGCCGTTTTTGTGGGCTCAGCCCATTACACTTGGCCAGGGGAAGTGTCATGGCTCTGGGATGATGTTAGCTCGTAGATCAGACCAGTCCTCTCCACCATTTCAGCCTTGCTGTTGCTCCATGAGGTCAATCAGGCTGTTTTGGGGGCTGCTTGCACTCTGTTGGGGTGGGTCTGGAGGACAGTAAGCACACCAAGGCAATGCCAGTGGACCATTGCCTCTGTTCCAATGCCAAAATACTCAAATTATATCAAAATTTGAGGAGTGGTGGGAGAAAATTACCAGGCAATGGGAGGTAAAGGTGAGGAGATCCCCAGAAACAACCTGTCACAGGGAAAAATGGGGGAGGTGTAGCTCTGGGATATGAGCCAAGGATGCACTGAGCTGCCAGGGGAGCAATTTTGGGTGCCATGTTTTGATAGTAGCACAACTCCACTGCCCAAAGAGCTGCCATGGGCTTTGAAGCGCAGCTGATGTCACTTGTTGGCCACGGTTGCCTTGTTTTTGTGCTGGTAGAGCTCCAGCACCCGGTCAGGGACGGCGTGCTCAGTGGGGGATTGCAATGAGCAGTCCTGAAGTGGCTGCTGGAGCCTGCAGAAGGTCACAGGCTGGATACCGTAGGAGGCTGTGTAGCTGAGACCTTCCTGCTGAGACCTGCCTGGGATAAGGCCTTGAAGAGATGGGGGAGAAGCCCTGGTGCAGAGCAGCCACAGATGTGCTGTAGCAAGATGGACTTCAGTGGCTGTCCTTGGGGTCAGCCTGATGTTCTCAGGGCAATGGCTCCTCCAGGCTCTGGGCCCCACTAAATGTCGTGCTGTCAGCTTAAAACCATTCCTCATAACCTCCAGCATAATGACAATGTGGAATCTGGGTGCGAGCAGAGTAGCTGAGGGCTGTGCTGGAGTTACTGTATCAAACTGCAGGAAGAGAAAAAACACAATCTGCAAGATACCTGCGGTGCTAAACACACATTACCCTGCTGTCTGAAGAAACAGATCAGCCAAAAAAATTATTATCAAACTTTACAAAATATACCACCTATGGGCTGAAGGAAGCAAGAGAAAGTGCAACTCAAAGGGAAATATTTATAGAAAAAGTGATGAACTACAAGAACGAGTTGCTTACATTTGAAGCTCCCTCTCAATCGTTGCAGCAGGACAAGGACAGTACTCTCCCTGCTGAAGAGCAAACGCTGTCATGGGTGGCACTGACGCACCCTCTGAAATCCATAGCAGGCCAATAATCATTTGCATCAGCTGCTGAAATACCTTTTAGAGGCTAGATTGGCAGGAGGGAGACTCTTACAAACCTTGGGAGGTGAAATTGCCCGGAGATAGAGACAAAAATACAATAGCAGTGGGGTCCAGAGGGAAACAGCAGTCATATAAATTGCCCATTCAGCTTTGCCTCCCGAACCCCAGGACATCCATCCCCAAGCTGGACCTGTGAGAAGGCTGCAGCGTCTGCAGACCAGCTCCAAAGTACGTTCACAAGCAGACAGGCCGTGGTGGGGAGCTTGACTCTAAGAAGTGGCCAATATATTTGTTTTCTTGTGGATGCTTGGTTGTAAAAGCAAACTGTGCATGAAGTCCATACAGCTATTTGGTTTTTTATTTGGGTCCCTTCTCAGGGTTATAGATTTAGCTATATCATTAATTGCCTCAGCCTCAGACTAGAGATCATTTATAAACAGGAAAGTATTTCAAGTGTTGAATGTGCCAGGCTATGACATAAATGGGTATAGTTTGGAGGGACTGTGCGCTATAATCAATTGTCTCAGGATACTGTTATCTGTGAGACACAGATACAATCTCATAAAAACAGTTCTAAAAGCTGAGAATACAAATAAAAATATTTTACAACCTCTCTCTCATTGATGGAATTTTAATACAGCAATTCTAATAAAGCATGTCAAACCCATCAGCACAAATGGCATCATTGCTGCCCCAAAGGCCTGTGCCGTTTTCCTTCACCTCCCTCCCCAGGTGGTGAGACCCACATGTGCAGCCCTGTGGGCTCAGGTCACAGCTCTGGGCCTGAGCAGGACAGCCTGAGCACCAAAATCGCTCTGTAGCTTCTGGATTCAGGTGTCCCAGCCAGGGTCATCTCAGAGCAGCATGAGATTGCCTATTGCAGCATCTCTCAGGGGTCATTCCCTATTGCAGCATCTCTCAGTGGTCCAAAGGTCCCATGTTTTTAAAAATAAGCTTCTGCTCTAGACTGATGGGCCAGCTTTGCAAAGTTGCTCTGATTCAGCTCTTCACACCTGAGTATCATTGCCCTGCACTCTGCACCCCATACCAGTGTCCTTTCAAGTCATCAGGGTCCTGGCTCTGGAAACGGGGAAGGTGGGGGACCAAAGTGCATTCTTTGTTTTGAGCCAGTAGTGCAATTTGCACAGGCTGTACTCTGATTTACTGCACCCCCTGATGACCATGCAAGAGCAGTAAACACCTACATGGCCATTTGGCTCAATTATTGTAATTCCCTCTCCACAGGGCTTCTCCTTTGTGCCTTGCAGGTTGTTCTGGAAGCAGCAGCACACTGGCTGGAGCTTCATTATCATATCATCTTCACTTCTGCCACCTGTAAAGCAGAGGATTGATTGACTTGGTCTCACTAGTCCCTAAAGCCTTCATCAATGTTTATTGTGGATGTCTTAAAATCCCATTCTCCATCCACACAGGAACTGCCTGTCAAGTCTTGTCAAACCTCTGTCCTCACCTTATCCCCCTCTGCTCTTTCAGCAGGGCTGCTATGGAGCAGGAAGGGCGGGGCCCTGCAGACACTGCACGATTGGTATTATTCTTGTTTCTCACCCAGCTGCAGTGTAATTTGTAATGGTAATTGCTGAAGTAATTACCATTTTCTAACACCCAGAGATGTCAGTGACAGGCAGTATGCTGGCAGCAGGTACTGCATGGACATGAAAAAGGGAAATGTAGAGGCCATATCTGGGGTGCTGCACATAATAGCACACAGCCAGAAGTGCACTCAGAATAGCACTCAGCACAAGTGCCTTTGAGAGAGCTCAGAGCTAGAGTGGTCAGTGGACCAGGAAGAATGATCAGAAGCTAAGCAGAAAAGAGAGGAAGGATAGAGTTAGGGAGTTGAGGTTGAAGAGTTCAAACCTGATTCAAGAAGAAGCCAGCAGAGAGAAAGCAATTGATATCACAGCCTGGAGACAGAAGCAGGTGCTATAGGGCATGGGCTGAAGAAGGCAGAGATAAAAGAGCATGGTTGGGAGCTGCAAAGCAGAGGCTGTGATTTTGACCAGCACCTGATTAGAGCTGTCCATGCACTGGGGCAAGCCAGACTCTAGAAAGGCCAGGCACAACGGATCAGCACAACCTGGACGTGGGCTGGGTGTGCAAGGAGAGGGATGGAGGATGATGAAGGTGCTCACTCCATTTTCAAGCTTCAGTTACAGTGTGGGGAGCATCACCAGAAGAATGTCACCCCGCTGGTATGGTAGCTTTTTAGCATTCTCCTTGCCACCCTCTTTTTCCCTCCTGTTCTGCACCAATTTCCTCTAATTTGCTCATTAAAGGGAGCTGGGTTATTACAAAAAAAATGTGGCATTTTCTCTTTAAACCTGTGGAATAGCCAGAGCCCTGAAATTGCCCTGAACTCTAATGGGTACAATCCTGGCTCTAATAAATTATTGGCAAGCTTCTCACCGACTCTTGCAGAGCCAAGATTTCACCTCAGATGGACCCTATCTTTCAATTAAAGGTATTGCTCTTAATATTCATTAAAATTCTGTCTAATCCTAGCTTTGCAAGGGGCAAACCCTGAAATTCATTAAGATTTGTATAAAAACCAGAAAGGACCAGTCAGGAAAAGGGCCTTATTTGCGAGGCTAAGGAATGCCACCTTAAATTGACCTTAAATTGACCAGGTCTGAAAAGAGGGACAAATTGGTGCTGGAGCCCACTGGGAACATGACATCCCTGGGTGTGAGTGGTGACGGAGCAGGTGGGAACTCCTCCAGCTCCCCATGGTTTTGTTCCTGTAGCTCCTTCCATTTTCCAAGGGTCCCAGCACTGAGGCAGAAGAGGGCAGGTGAAGGAGGCAGCATGGAGTTAAAGATGTAGGAAGTGCCCAGCTCATGCCTTTGCTTCACCTTCTCTTCATCCTTCAACCTCCTTCAGGTACCCATCCGCACAGACACGACGAGTGCTTCCCCCGCTGCCATCCCAGCAGCTCAGCCCACAGCCATGCTGTGGGCACAGGGCAGTCTGGTCTGTGACCCTGCAGGCCCCACCTTTGCTATCCCGTGTTCTGTCCATCTGCCGTGCTCCAAATCCTCTCACAGAAAAACCTTGAAACAGTGCAGCCATTGGTGGGGAGCAGCTGCTGCCTGTTCTGCCCTGGGGGAGAAGCCAAGAGCGCTGCTCAGCCAGGGCTCTGGTGGTGATCATCCACCCTTCACCACTCTTCGGGGCCAGGGATGCAGAAGACACTCTCTGCTCATGAGGGAGACAGCCCAGAGCCCCGCTCCTTACCAGGTGGGGGGCTCTCCCAGCTGACCCTTCCAAGGACCTCAGCTGCATTCCTGACTCTGGGATGTCACAGCATCTACCCAGGGAGCTGTGCTGGTTCTCAGCTTCCCAAGGCTTCTCCAGGCTGGAAGCATGCCAGACACTGGCTCCAGCTCACAGACTGCCAGCAGACTTCCATGCCTGTGTGAAAGAAGGATAAGGGTGACAAGCAAACATGGGAACCATCTTGGCTGGCTGCTGCCCACCCTCCTCCAGCACGCTGCCTGCTGCTGGCTAAGCAGCCGTGTGCAACTCCTTCCTCTTTATGGTACTTTGGCCTCTGCCTGCAGATCAGAAGGTCACCCAAGAAGCCCCAAGAAATCCAGGGCCCACCATATTCCTGAAGAAAACCAGCCCTGGTTTTGCACTCTGCTCAATGGGACCTTCATCCCCACCACAGCCTGCACTTCATTGCACGCCTGTGCAAAGCCCCACGGGCTGCTTGTGGCCGACTGCTGGCACCTGAGGCTGCTCTGGCCTTCTAATCCAGCACTCGCCAAGCCATTGAGGGAGCACCCTGATAAACTGGCCAAGGGTTTGCTGTTACCTGCCTGGAGAGGGGCAGGGGGAGCCAGTGCGTGCAGCCCTGAGTTAGCTCTGGGATAAAAAACCTACTGAAAGGAAAAAATACCTTGGAGGCTGGAAGAGGGAGAAATGAAATGGAAGAAGCTGGCCAGCTGAACTCTGCAAGGGTCTTTCTTCAGACCAAAGGCTGGGATCAAGTCCCAGGCTAAGAGACATTTGGCCAAAAAGCTAATGAGTCACCTCAGTCAGGAGCTGAATCCTGGATATAATAGTATTTTCTGGCCCTCAGATGTGAACCAAGGTGCCTTGGGTCTGTCCTTTGGTCACTTTATTTCAGTGTAGGCATCCTAGATTCTCTGCTTGCGTTTGTAGATGCTGTAATTTTGTATGCATTCTCATGAGGCTCATATAAATAAAAAATATTTCTTCATCAAATTAGTATCAGTACATTATTTACAGGCTGCAGCTGTAGGTGGTTGCTTGACCTCTGTGAGAAGCCCCAGTTTGCTACATGTTAGACAAACAATTTTTCACTGTCTCTTGTGTTTCTCTGCACCTCTTAATTCCTTTATTTTTATTTCAAAAGCGGTCCCATCAGGCTTAATGACTCCTAAATCCCTGTTCACACACTTTCTCTCTCTCTACACATTCTGAAATCCAGGTTTAACCTAGGAGGGCTAATGTTGTCTGAAGCCATAAAGAAAGCTGCCCAAAGTCCCCACTCCCTCTTCTCCCAAACACCAGCTCCTTTCCCCAGCTATGAAATACTCTGGATGAAACACATTAGGTTCCCTCAGTTGATAATCCATCAGTACTCCTGAGCACCAGGGAAGCAGCCATCTTCTGCTTCTTCCAGCGAATTCCCTGAGAACTGTTCTGTCTCCCCTGCTGCCCTGCCATATTCTGTTTCTCTCTATCACTCCTTTGTCCCTGTCTTGCTTCCCAAGTCTGACACTGTTCCTCCTTCTGTTCCTCCTTGTTCCTCCACTGTTCCTCCTTTCCTTAAACTTTTCTTAAACTCCTTTCCTCTCCACTCTGCTTTCTCCTTACTTCTATCTCTTAATAAATTGTATATTGTCATTTACAACTATAGCGATGATGAAAGACTACAGATGTGGAAACATCAGGCATCAGTTTCCTACCCGTCCCTTCCCTCCTTCCCTCACACCCCAGGCATATTTCATTTTTCCAGGTCTCCCACAGCCAGAGCAGCAGAGATCCAGCCTGGCTGGGGAGCATCCACGTCATGCCAGCAGATGCAAAATTGACGAAGGATGTCAGAAAGGGCCATCTCCCCTGGCAAAGCCCCTTTGGGAAGCTGTGATATTACAGCTGGAGCAAGGTGAGGGCTGGCTGCAGAGTGCTTTGCACCCAGCCATCGCCAAGTGCTCTGCAGTGATAGGCAAATTGCTTTATCTCTGTGACACAGATGGAGAAGTTGAAACAAATCATTGGGTTCTGAAATGAATGAGAGGGACACAGGCAGAGTGCCTTCCCTCTATGCTCTGATGGAAAATATCACTCAAGGGCCCTGGCCCCAGGGACCGACCATAGCTGAGCTTGACTCTCCCAGTGGGGGCGGTAGCAAACTTTTCACTGCAAATCTGGAATCTGCAATGTGAAATTCAGCCTAAACTTCTACACCCTCCTGCCTGCAGCTTGCTGCTGAGGTGGCAGAGGGCTGACTCCCTGGGCGCCCATGCCAAGGCTGGACCTTGGTCACAGCACACTGCCTGCTGGAGAAAGCTGAGGGCAGCAAGCCCTTCAGCAGGGAATCTGAGAGAGCAAATGAACACGGCAATGGATATGACCCTGGCATAGCAAATGCCATGAGAGGCAGACATAGCTCACATAGCCTCACAGAAACTCCCACCTTCTCATTACCCACACCCTAGGGAAGAGACAGATTTATTGGAAGTTGATCCAAGAAGTCCCTGGACAAATCCAGCCCATCATCTCACCTTGGCCATAGCAACAGACCACAGAGCCACCACTCTGCTCCTGTTCATCCTGTTTTCCTTTAAAGGAAGGGATTTTAGTCACCTCTCTTCTTCAAGTGCTTTTTGGCTGTCCCTCCTCTTGAAATACCTGCACCTGTCCTTATATTGCGTGTGTCATTCTTGATGATCTCAGTAAATCAAGCAGGTAACCAACTGTTGGCTGAACATTAGCCGTGCTGGAGATGCTTTTCCAGTGGTATAAGCTGTTTCGATAGGATAATGAAAAATTAGTCAAGCATTCATGAACAGATGCTCTTCCTTCTGAAGAACACAGGGCTCACTTCATTGTTTGAACCAATCTTTCTGCTAAGCTACTGCTAGCTGCTAAGGTGCTGATTTGATGTGATGTGTACCATTTGTCTTCATAACAGTTTCCAAGTTGAGTGCTACAAACTGAAGCCTGCCGGCACCCATGGGCTCTTTTGGCTGAGTCAGACACACTTTGCAGCAAGTGCCTTCAGTAGATGGAAAGAAAACTTCTCGACCTGGTCCAGGAGGCCACCACATTGAAAGTGCTGGCCTCCTCGTTTCAGTGTCTCCCCACTGCTCCTCTTTCAGTGCCACTGGGCACTTGGCCACAATGTGTGAGATCCACAAAGCCAGTGGTTGTTCTTGTGTTGGTCCTGAGGAGCACAGAGACCAGTCCTCTGTTTTCTTTCATCTGTGGAAAGCATGCACAGCTCCCCACAAGGGCACAGTGTGACAGGAGGATGGAGGGTGACCTTCACAGTGGGCCATCCTCACGGCAGTGGCACAAGGGTGTGGATACCCAGTCAGGGACAGACACCTAGATCCAGCATTCTGCCCGTTTGCAATAATGAGTGAGAAATGTAATGTCTTCTCAAGAGGACCAACTCAAAAAAGCAGGTCAGTGCTGGTTCAACCACGTGATACAAAGCCATGCTAGTGTCACCTGATATTTGCAGGGAGAAATTAAAAAAAACCACAGGTTTTTTTTTTTTTGTGTATCAGGAATCCCTGTGGGAAAAAAAAAAGCATATGTACAAACAACTCACATTTCTGGAATAAAAGCAAACACTGGAGTTTGGAGGCTCAGTGGCTTCATTCACATAGATCAAACTCTCTATAAAAAGTTGATAAATTGATACTTCTGCTTGTGAATCCAAAAGCTACAGCTCTTCACACAGGGACTGGATGAAGCCAGGCTCTCAGGATGCTTATTTAGTATCTGTCAGGCTCTTGCCATTTATTCTTGTCCAGCCTCTCAAAGCTTTAAACATCAAGCACAGATCCATGCTGCTCTCTCCATGGGGTCTTGTTTCTAGGCTTAGCACAGCTTTGTGCTGCTGAAATCCTTGCCACTTGCACCAATACATAAAAAAGAGGTAATTCTCCTGAATGTATGGGTCTTTCCATTGTTCTTACAGCTCTGAGGCTATCTTGTATTGCAGTTCTTTTATTTGGTACAAGCTATATTTATTTGGTATGAAGCTATAACCCAGCCCATTCTTTTTCTTCAAGGTTGCACACCCAAAGCTCTAGTTTTTTCACCCCACTTCTCTCCCTGGGATGCTACATTTATTCCTTGTTGTCTGATATGAACTCAGTCATGGACATCATGGGGCACAGGAAACAATTATAAGGAGCAGAAATAGCCCCTACACACAGTGGGAGCAGCTCTCTAATTCTGAGCCCTTATTATAGATCAGAGCCCATAAAATTCAAAGTTTGTATAGACCATAAGAGACTGTGTGGTTTCTGGATTTCCTCTGAAGCATGCTATGGCAAGTAGAAAAAGACACATCTTTCATGTAAAAAAAAAATCATTTAACCCTTGCCAGCCTGGGGTGGACCAGTGTAGTAGAAAGATGGTTGTCTGAAGCTGGGGCTAGGTTAAGGTGGGACACATTAGCCCAGATACTTTTACATCTGGGTTCTGCAGCAGCAATAGATTACTTGATTAGGGTTGGTGCTGAATCTCCAGGGCTGGTTGGACTAATTGTCTCTCTTGCCCTGAAAATGCACTCTCATTTCTCAGAAAACTGCTTTTTGTGTCCATGGGCATCTTCTCACTCACTGATTTACCTTGTACTCTAGTGGAACTTTTAACAGGCAAAGGTGTCCAGCTGGTGGGACACAACTTACTCTGAGAGATGTTTCTAATCAAAGTCATTGCCTCTCCAAAGCAGAATTACCCTGAATCCTTGGGAAGTCCCCGGTTTTGTGAAGCTGTACATGACCAGGCTGTATTTCATGGCACTGTTTCCCCTGTGGCTCTGTGGTGCTGGTGGCAGAGCAGGGATTTCTTCATCTGCTTTCCTGTTTCTACCTCCACCCCAGTGCTGGGCCCGTCCTTTCCTGACACCACTTCTTTGGGGTGGGCAGAACCACTACCTGGATCTGCTTTACCAAGCAGTCTGCACCACACTCGGTGCTTCCTGATCATCCATCATGGCAACTGAAGATGCAGCCCCTCCTCAGGGCTCCCAGCAGAGGACACCGATATTTGTTGTTTCCCCTCTGCTTTCTGCTGTCAGACATTCACACACCTCACTGCCCCAGCCCAGCAGCTCGTCAGTGCCAGGGATGTTTGTGAGGCCCATCAGAGCTGGGGATTAGGGCCTTCACAAGACACCAGCTCTCAGCTGAATGCACCCCCAACTCCACTGACAAATCTGCAGCAGCAATGACCCAATTTCATCTCTCTCCACCACTCAACCTGAGACAGGAACGTGGGATTTATTATGCTGAGATTTGTGTTCCTAATAGGAGCATGAGGATGTTGCTATTATCAGCAGTCAACAGGCCATCAAGAAAACATTGCTGTCAAAGTGACAGTCAGTGGTTAGCATTTCCCCAAACCCCCATTTTCTGCAAACAGGAGGAGGAGTACAACTCCTGCCCATGGACACAGGTTCCTGTAGACCTGGGGGGATCATTCCCCTGACCAGGATGGGGTGTGGGTTTCAGCTCTCCAGCATCGCTGCTGGAGGATGAACCATTTCTGATCTGGATGCTGAGCTCTGCTGCCGGCAAGAGGAAACCCTGGCTGCCTTGCCAAAGACTTTTTTGGTTGGTGAGAGATAATGACAGTCAGTGTGCTGGGGCTGTCCACCACGTCAGCATCCTATTTTTTGGAAGAATGTGTGTCAGGCTTGAATAGCATCTAAGCACAGCAGGAGACATCTCAGCATGGAGCATTTGGCCCACAGGCTTTCTAATCTGAGAATTACCTAGGAATGGTTACTAGCCACATTCTTTTTCCTTTTTTTTTTTTTTTAATTAAAACAAATTCTTTCTTGTTAAGCCTCCTTTTCAAAATTTAGGACCACAGTTCTCGGCAGGCCATTTTCCCAGATGATGAAGACACTCTTACTCTGTGTCCTCAATTCTTTTGGAGGAGGATGCCCTGCCAGAAGCATCAAGGGGCCATCACACACACAGCACTGCCAGGCTGGCAAAGAGGAGGTCACCTGCACATGCATTATTTAAAGCAGAGCCCAGACTGACTTCTCCCTAGAGTGCTCTTGAGCTGGGCTGCTCTAAAATGCAATTGTTTGAAATGTCATGTCAGAAGGACCTTTATCAGCAACTGCTGAAAAACAGGCATTTTGGAAGGATGCATGTGTTTTAGATCTTTTTAGGGGTTGGTGTCACAGGGGAATGGGCTGTTTCCATCACTTTGTGTCTGTTTTCTCTGGGTCAAGGCAGTTCATAGCTGTTTGGTTACTTTTCATAACGAATAAGGGGTTTCTGTCTGAAACAAAGCCAGTGCACAGGATGTAAAGTGCTCTTCCACAAGGGAAACTACCCTAAGGTTTCAAGGTATTGAATTGCTCCCCTGTGTACATGGGTGTTTTTGCCTTAAAAATGTGTCACAAAGTAATGGGGAAAAAGAAAAAAAGAAAGAGAGGAAAAAAGTGATGAAGTCCATTTGTGATTCAAACAGCCACGTCCAAATATTAAAGACAGATTTTAGCACTTATATCCTCCTTTTAGAAAATCCTTCATCTCTGTGAGGTGCTTTAGTGAAGTGCCCAGAGGTATTAAAAGATTGGGGATGATGCACAACCCTGGCTCTGAATGAACACCCTTGGCTGAAGTTTCATCACAGAAAATCAGGAGCCACCTATTCCTTAAAATTAGATTTTCTGCAGCCTGTTTTTTTCATCCAGGCAGTGTCTGCAGCATTAGGTGGGACACAGTAAAAAGCTCAGCTCTGCTGTTGGCGGGCAGGAGGTGAGCTGGAGCTGTCCTCTTTGATGGGAAAGGAAAGCAAATTAATCCTGTTCAGACTCAAAGCCTACCATCAGAGGAAGGCTGAGAGGTCAATGGAGAACTGCTCTACATAGCCACATTTTTGTTGTATTAATTCCCCTGCTGCTCAGTCAGAGGGTTCAAGAGCAAATCCACTTTACAACTGACATGTAAATAGAGAAAACATTTTAGAAAATGGTGAGAATCAGTACCACCATGGCAAAAGTCTGCACCATCCAGCTTTGCTTTTCTCAGGAACAAGGCTACCTTTCCAGGGTGATCTCCTGGTACTTGTTCTCATGGTCCTTGAAAGCAGCAGATATTAAATAGGGGTTTCACTGATGGGGCTGACTCAAACTCAACATTGAGCATTACACTGGAGATACTTGTCTGGGGCAGAGTTCCTACACTCTTGCCTTATTTCAGAGAGCAAAGATGGCAGGTTTTTTACCCCAAACCTTTCCCACAATATCAGTTGGAAAGGAAATACTCCTTTTTTCACTCCAAATCAGAAATTCAGAAGATTAGAGAAAAAAATGGTCAATTGCTATTTTTATCATTTAGATAGAGATCAACTTTCTCTGCCTTGATTGAGCTTCTCTTTCTTCTTCTGCTAATGCAGAAGCTTACAGAGCAGTTTCCCAATTAAATAGGGATGGTATGCATGTTAACTGCTGAACTGCATTAAATTATTATGACTCTATATTGTCATTATTGGAAAGTTGGGGTAAAATTTAGCTGTCATCTCATGAAGCTGAGGCTTGATTTCTACTTCCCCAGTGTTTTGGCTGCTCATCTTCGCAGGCAACTGCATGGACCTGGTGAAGCAGCACAGTCTGACGGCTTGGGAAGTGCAGCATGACTATCAGGAACTGTTTCCCTTATTCCATTTGAACATCCTCTTTCTGCTGCTAATGTGGAGGTCTGTCTGTAAAGGTGCTTCCCATAGGAACTACAGTTGCAGGGGATTCCCAGAGTTTCCAGCCCCTGAAGCCTCCATCATCACTCTGTTAGGAAATACAGAGCTCACCAGCAAAAGCTGAGGCTGGTGCCTGCTCCCCCCTCCCAAAAGAGGGACTTTGGTTACTGTTTGAATTATTTGGGTCCAGCAAGGTTCTGTGAGGGATCCATAAGACTGCAGAGAGGACTAGCACCCTGACCCCAAAAGGGCTAGAGGGGCTGGGGACCAGAGCCCAGGACTGGCTTTGGCACAGCCGCTGGGATGGGGGAGCACAGGCTGGGGAAGTGGGAGCAGCAATGCAGAGGACCTGGGGGAACAGGGAGGTGCCAGACAAAAGTAACAGTGAGGTGCAAACTGAAGGGAAGTACAACCTGACCGGAGCTGCTCTGAGCACCCAAGTCCAAGCAGTGTCTGACAGCGCTGTCCCTGACCATGTCTTTAGCCTCAGTGCTGCAGAGCCCAAGTTCTGGGTACTCCTCCTGAGGGCTTGCCCAGCCTGCAGAGGAGTGCCAAAGAAGGGAGGCCTTACTGCCACCCAGCTAGTGCCTTGAGATGCAGGGACAGCTACAAGGGAAATGGCAGGAGGCTGCAGTCATTGCCACATTGAGCAAAGTGATGTTAGACTTGTCCCTCAGTGTGACTGCAAGCAGGACAATGCAGGGAGGACTCTTCTGTGATAATTCCATTTGTCTCATTTTTATCTCTCTTTTGCTACCTTGCCTGGTCTTCTCCTACAAGACCTCTTTCTCTGACTCATCTCCCTTTTCTTCTTACTGCAGGGCTCCTGCATCCCTTCTCCCACCTTCTGGTTGGTCCCATTTCTTTTCCTCCTTTTCTCTGTGCCCACATCCCCATCTGGAGTTTCCACATGCCCACACACCAGTGTTACATGTGACAAGGTCAGCTTTTTGATCCCCCTTCACAGCTAACCAGACTATTGCTGACTTCTAAGAGGCAACAAAGAAAATGTAGATAGTTGCCCTCCTGGGGAATGGAGAAATGCTTGAGGTGGGTGACCCAGGCATTGGATGCTGCTGGAAAGGGTTCAGCTCTGATCCAGGATGGGAAAGCTGCTTCACTGCCATTGACTTTTGCTGTCTCTGTTGGGCTGGCCTCCGTGGTTTCAGCTGAGTGCTCACTAGAGGTGATCCTCAGGCTCTGGGGCTGAGCACAGGCATCCTCTTGGAGATGGAGGGGTCTCCTCTGGGCAGGTCTTCAGTGACAGTTTTGCTGGTCTTGAAGACAGGCTGATGTTTGACAGAGAACCTGTTATCTCTGCTTTACAAGTGCCAAGCAGAGTGCCCACAGCCTGCAGTGCCCACTCTCCAGGCCAAAGGGAGAGACACCACACTGTGGCCACGTGGTGGAGGGATTCCTGGAAATCACCTTGGTGGGCAACAAGCTTCAAAGGATCTGCCTGCCAGCCTGCCCCCACAACACCCCACCCCAGGCCCTTTCCTGGGTCACAGGACCCAGGAGAAAATGTGTTTTGGGATGTTTTTAGCTGATCCTGTGCGGGCTGCTCTGGTTGAAGTGCCTGCCAAGGCAGGGCCCCTTCACTGCCAGCACACTGCTGACAGTACAAGTTCCCACAGCTGGCTCTGCCAGCCCCCTCACTCACACTTATTGGAAAAAATAATTGGATGGATTGAAGTGCAGCACCATTTTACTTAACAGATAAGAAATTTCATATCTGCCCTGATTAAGGGCTAGGAGATATGAGCTTGCTCTAGAGCCAGCAGCAGAGGCAATTTCATTTCACTTCTGCTGACAGAGAAAGAAGATTGAGGGGCTAAGCACTGCTGCAGTTTGCTGCATTAATGTCACCACAGGAGGGACCTGCCTGCTCCCAGTGGGCATGGGGACACTGAGGAGCTCAGGGATGCTGAGGAGCTCGGCCAGGAAGGCATCATGCCAGCTGGCTGTCATCTGGCAGTGAACACAACATGAGGGCTTGGGGCAGTGTGAGATGCTCATCCTCCTGCTCAGCACCTGGAGAGCAGAGGGTTCCCAGGCTCTTGCTGCCTGTGCTGGTGGTACCTGGCACCTCATTGCCTCTGCTCTTTCATCCTAAGTGCAAAACACCCAGACTGGTAAAGAAAATCAAAGTCAGGCTGAAGCCATCATAGCACATGGGTGTGTTTAAGCTTGGTGTCACCCTGTGTCAGATGTGTAGCACTTTTGTGATGTCTTTCACACCTCAGCATGACAAAATGTCTTTACTAGATGTATTGCCTAATTCTCTTGGAACTGAAGTCCCTGCTGCTTTCTGGCTGTCTCGCTGCCACAGACCATGTGAAATGGGCTGTGTCACAGCACAGTGAGCTCTGCACATGGGCCAGAACACAAATCATGTCACAGCAGGGGTGCATGTGCTTGAGCATCTCTGTCCTCAGCAGTGGTCCAAGGTATGCAGCAAGTCCATGGTAGGCTGGATGTCCTTCATGACCCAGAGGGGCCAGCTGGCCAGGACCAAATTGGTCTCAGTAGTCCTGGCATCCAACAGGGCAAAGCTCAAGTTGGGAAAACTTGGGCAGCTCTCCAACTCTGCAACCAAAGCTGGAGTAGGTGAGTGTGCAGGTATGAACAGGAGGCATGAAGAGAAGGACCTTTGCCTGTACTTGGAGTGAAACGAGTGACGTTATTGATTGCCATCAGCATGATGAGTCAGAGCAGGACGCTACACTGAGCTGGGGGAAGTGGCATCTGAGATTGAGGCAGCAAAGTCAGGAGTAGATATAAATGACAGCAGGTGTGAAGTTGCTCTTTGAACACAGGGTCCTCCGGGTGGGGACCGAGGAGGAGGAGACATGTGGAGCACTGAGGACCAGGCCACTTGTTTCCTGATAGCACAAACACTTGTCATGCAGACAGTGCAGTCAGTCCTCAAAACATCATTCCTAAGGTCATGGAGTTTGATCCCCCTCCCTTTGAGGCCAATACTTCTGTGAGCTGTAAATAAAATTTTTAATAAATTTTAATATTGTTCATATATTAAAAAAAAAATCTAGCCTGCCACAGTGTAAGATGGACTATGCAACTAGGAAACATTGGCAGTGTTGCATCCTGCATCAGGGGCAATCCTTATGAAGGAAATAGGAGTGGTTTGGCTAAGGTGGCATGTCCTTGGGATCCAGGAGCATCCAAAATGCTCCCAACACCACGCAGCAAAGGGCAGCAGGTCCACATGGTGCTGTTTGTAGGCCTCAAAATACACCAGTCCCTAGGTGATCCACAAAATGGAAGAGACCAAGCACCCTTCATATGCTGAGAGGCTTTTGGGGAGTTGAGTGCTCTGTCACAAAACCCTGTACAAGGCATAGGGCAGAGATGAAACAGGGACAGAGAGCAGTGTGATAAATGTACTCCTGCTGTCAGCCAGGGCCAGGCACTGGTGTTCACAGGTGGAAACCAGGAAGGTTTCAACTCTCTTACAAAACTGATGTTGAGTTTTTAAATCAATAGCTTCACCTTCTAAAATGTTCCAGAAGAACCTGTAACGATTTTTAATCTATTCTAAATGTCAGAACAACTGAATTCTCTTCTGAAAAGCTTTCAGGCAGTGGTGCTGGGAGGCAGGCGGGCAGGGAGTGCAGTTCCATCTGTCTGCTCTGGACTACACAGCTGCCACAGGGGCCGTCTTGTACCTATCCATGGTCCTTGGCTGCTGCAAGGAGCCTTGGCCTTGGCTGCGGCAGGAAACAGTTTTATTTCTTGAGCTATTTTGTATTAAAACAGGAATATATACAGAGAAGACCTGTGCCCTGAGACAAAACTTGATCACCATCTGTTGCTGCTATGTATGGCCTAATTTGAAGGAATCAGGCTCCAGGGAATGTTTTCAGCCCCCCAGAGGGGAAGGATGTCAACCCTGAAACCTGCTTTGGCTTAAGGTAAATGTCTCTGGCAGCTGTCAGGGCTGAGAGGTCCTCGGGGCTCTGGTCTGGGAGCGCTAGTGTCAAGCCTGTTGCAGTGACACAAGGCATTCTCAGGAGTGAGCTGCTTCAGTGGACATCCTTTCAGCAGTCCTTTGGTCCTCTAGGGATTTGCAGGCAGCTCAAGTCACAACTCCTGCTTGCTTTCTTCTCTCTTACCTTTGCAGATGTATTTTCCTTACACTTCCTCCAGCAAGCCTCTCTTTCCCTCCTCCAGGCTGCAGGAGAAGGAAGAGTGAAGACAGGAAAATGCTGAATTCATGGAAATAGGTCAGAATCTCTCAGGTCTCACGGTGTGCCAGAACAGGTTACAGTGACAGGCAAGCTTTAAGCTATGTAAGCCATGAAATGAGGCAGAGGGTTCTGCCTGGCACCAGCTTTTCTCACCCTCCCAGCTCAAGGACGTATCTTGTAAAGGTCTGTCTTATTGAGCTCAAAATAAGTCTCAGACAGCCCAGCCCTGTCTGGCATGGGCAATTGTGAAGTCCCCTGCCAGACCTGTGCCCGTAGCCTCTCTAACCTGCTGAGGCCTGGGTGGGAATTGCTGAGAGGTGTGTGGGCAGCCAAAGCTGTGCCACAGCCGCTGCCCGGCCCAGAGGTGCTGTGTGAGAGCAGAGGTCTCAGTGTGCACTGGTACCCTGTGTTGTAAATGGTAATCTCCTCTTGACATCTAATCTTGCTGCTGAAAAGCACATAAATCTCTCAACAGGCTGCACAGGACACAGCATTTGGTGCCTGTGCCTGCTCCCCTCTCTCCAGTCTATAAATCTTGCATTCAAGCTCTCCAAGGGTCCCCTTGATTAGGAACATGATTATGCCAGAAACCTCTGTGTTTCCTTCTCCATGCTGTATGAAAAATTGAAGGATGGTTCTAGCTTATTTATAGTTCCTTTCCCCACTATTATATGCTAAAAACAATCAGGGCCCCAGATTTCACCCTGACAGCAGAGCTGAGGCTTGAGCCAAAGGCAGGAGCAGGCACATCACCCTGTGAGTACCTGTGCCATGCTTCCTACTGCAGGCAGAGAAGTGCTGGTGGGAGTTGGGTCAGGGGGAAACCATTAGGCAGCCACATGGAGCTGCCCTGGGCACAAATGGAACCTGCCCAAATGGTGTCAAGCAGCTCTGCTCCCTGTGCAGCTCTTGGGGTTTGCCCAGCACTGCACTGCTTCAGATGCCTGGGTTGTGCCCAGGAACACGTGAAACATGCTTGGCACATACAAAGCTTGCCTCAAAATGCAGCTTGCAGGATGCCTAAATTTTCAGACACATTTGTGGCAAGATTTATCTGAAAATGTATGGAATATTTTTTTCCTGAAAATGTCAAAACATTATGTTTGGACATTTAACAAATGATGTAGCTTGGCTTTCTTTCAATATGACAGTTGTATTTCAAAACTAACCTACCTTTTAATCATTTTTTAAGCTAAATAATATGAAATATTTGGGGTTCAAATTGACATTTTGGTTTTATTTTTTGCAAGTACCTCCTCAAGTTTTCCATTTGGTTTGAATGGACAGGTCTCCCCCTTCCTCCTATCTGTGTATGGAGGAATAGGGTGGGTTAGCAGATGATGAAATTTAGTCTCCCCATGGAGCCAAGAGTACAGGGAGCTTACCCATGATGCTCCTTCTCTTTGTGCTGGAGCACTGTCTTGAATACCTGTGTATTCCCCACCCTATTCTCCCTCCCTGAGGTTTTACTCTACTGCCCTGTTGCGCCATCCTGGAAATAAAAATGCTGCTGTCAAGGCTGCCTGTGCCTCTCCACTTTCCACCCTCCCTGTCTCCCTCCAAAGTGTTTTCCATTAAAGCTAAAGATTAATTTCTGACCTCACTGATTGACAATGTGCCAAGGGGGAAAAAATGGTGCAGGCTGAGGAGTGAAAGACATGGAGGCTATGGAAGAAGGCAAAAAATCAGGGGTGGCATCAGTTCCGTATCAGTAGCTTTCTAGCAGGGCAGGGTGTGTGTGGGGATGGCTCTGAGGTGCATGCAATCCCCCAAAACCTGCCCTGCAGAGCCCTGGGACCTGTGCATTCCCATCGCATTCTTTTCCCTGGTCTGGCTGGGGGTGAACTGGGGCAGCCTGGGTGTTGCTACCTTCATCAGAAGCATCAGGATGGTCCTGTTCTCCCAGCTTTCAGCTGGCCCAGGACAGGATGAAGCCTCATTTCCCTCCATTGGCTTCCCCGCACAGCTGCCACCACCGATTGCTATGGAAACCCAGGAGGATGTGAAGCAAGGGAAAGCTGCCTGGCTGGGAGGCTCCCGCAGTGGGAAGGGGTCCCGCAGGAGGAGGCTGGATGTGGCAAGGCTGGGTGCTTCTGTGGGGTGAGCCCAGGGCCGAGCCCCTGCAAGAAGGGAGAGGATGAGCGCTGGCTCGGTCCCCCCATCCCACTGACACCCCGGGGGGGTTGAGGTGCTAGTTATTGCCTACAGAGGATTCTGTGCTTTTCTCTCTCTGTCTCTGCATCAGTCATGACAGGAGCTTGCAGCAGAAAAGCACCTCCCTCACCAGCTGGGAACTGTTGCCAGATTTCAGCCTCACCAGTCTTTCTTCCCCTACCAATATACAGAGATTTTCTTATGTGCAGCTCAAAGGCTCTTCTGTTTGACTTTCTTGTGAAGACCATCAAAGTGCTCATAGAATTTTTTTCTTTTTCATTTTTTTAATGTTAAGCAGCTTTTAAGAGGGGTCTCAGCACAGGCAAGAGGCTCTCATCAGGCACAGGTTCTGCCTTCCCCTTTGAGCAGCAGAAAGACAGCAGAGAGAGAATGCCTCTTAATTAGTGAGCCAGCGCCTCCCTTTCTTTCTCTCCCTGTCCAAGCCCCAGCAAAAGGCCATGAACATCCATCTGGGGCACCAAAATCAGCTTCTGATGACAGTGCCCTTGGCTGGACACCCATGTGTCCTGGCAGCCCTGTGAAACTCTAAGGAAAACATGTAACAACTTTGTCAAAGACGCCAAACCAGCTTTATCTACCCTAGGCATGTTCTCAGTTCTTTCCTTTTAGTATCTCTTAGCTGTTAAAGCAGACTCCTGCTGATACTCTTATCTCAGCATTACAGTTCATGAGGTGACATGAGCAAAGGTCATGTTGGCAAAGTTAAGACAAGCTATCTCTGTAGGCAGTCTCTGAATAGCATGGCCTGTACTGGGATCATCAGCCAAAACCATATCAGAGAGGCATATGCATAGGAATTATTAGGTTTTTAAGGATGTCCAGGTTATGTCTCCTCCCTCTCTTCCCCTGGGGTAAATTCATACAGAGAAAATCCTTTGCAGTGCTGCTGGCACTGCCAGCAATGTGAAGATGTCTGGGACCCAGGGACCCAGCTCTACAGTGACTCTGCTAATAAAATGTACTCTTTGGAAACCTACTGTCCCAAGGAACAGGCCTGCCTGCACAGAATTGAGCTGAAGAGAGAAAGCAGGTGTTTAGATCAGACCTGAGAGACTTCAGCAAGGTAGCAGCTGAATCACCATGCTGCCTGAGGCAGTGAAGAGGTGTGACCAAGCCCAAGGGACAGACAAATGCTGTCTGCAGCCCTTGTTGAGGAATGGTGCAGTGCCCCTCACATCAGTTTGTGAGAAGAGGGAGCCAGAAAGAGAGCTGCTCCCTGGCACCCAGCATCCTTTTTTTTATGTAAAAAGGTGGGTGTTGTTTTCAGTCGTTCCTGAATCCTGACTTTGATGTGACAACTTGTGCAGGAAGGTACAAAAGAAAGCAGGGAGATCTGGAAAATGCTTCTTGCCTGAGCTGAGGTTTAGTTAGACTCCTATAATTAACGACTGCGGCTCTCCTAAGAAAGATCCCAGCTGCTTTCCTCTGCAGCTTGCTCTATAAATTTTTCTCTCACGCAACTGACACACACCAAAACTCATTCCTGTGAAGAAGGGAACAAGCATGTATAAATCAAACGTATCTGAAAAACATGAACAAGAAGAGAGGGGACAAAAGGAGCACAGACTCCAAAAGAAGTTACATAAATCAGCTTCCTTGGGAAGATGCAATCAGGTCCCTCTGGGCAAGAGGTAGCTTGCAGGCTCATGTGTAGCAAGCCTTTCACATCTGATCAGTAAGTGAGGAGCTCAGGCAGTAATTGAGACCTCTCTGTGCCCAGCATTGAACATGCTGTGCAAAGTGTGCCCTCCTTTTGTCTTAGGATAAACAACTCTTTCAATAAGCTGTTCTGCTGAACTACTTGGTGTTTGGAGCACCTCCAGGGGAGCTAGGACCTCCTTGTCCATCCCCAAGGCTCAGTCTTCACAAGGTCTCCCAAACTGAGTAGTCTCATCTGCCCTGTAAAATTATCTCATCCAGCACAGATCAAAAGGACATCAACCCACAAAGCCCAGGATACTGCAGAAGGTGGCATTCTCAAGCAGCAGAAGTCTGTTCCTCAAATCCTTACAACAGGAGCCTTTACTGCTTTTGAGAACTTGCCCTTGCTCCTAAGCATATAAAACAATCACCAAGGCTCTGTGCACCCTTGCTTTTCAGATCTGCTGCATTTTCTTCAGGCCAGCGGGGCCCAGTTCTTGAAAAGCGAGCAACGTTCCAGTCCTTTGGCAGGTTTTCACTCTGAGACTTTGGCAGTTTCAGTTTGCTGATGGTCCTTCTGCACAGACTGCTGCCATTCAAAGTTCAGCTAATGCAGAGAAGAGCAGGTAAGTGACTTCATGGATCTGGCACCCCCAACACTTGTATCTTGGGGTGACAGGTGCCCAGCAGGCACAGGCACATGGTCTCCTCAGACCTTTCATTCCCTTGTTCTTCCTGCTGACTCTTTGTTCCTCCAGTCCCTTCATTTTTGTCTACTTGAACTATACACCAACTCTTCACCAGTCTTGTCTTCTCAGAGTCTCACAGGTCTTACCAGGTTTTTGCCTCTTACAATACCTGGACAGCTCTAAGTGCCCTCCCACTTTCTGAGTGGTTCATCCACCCACCAAACTGTTTCCATAGCAGAGTTGGGGGAGGCTCAGCATATACCTCCTGTTGCCTTCCACCCCTAAGCATCTCTCTGGGCTATTCCTCCTTCTCCCAAACCATCCTGTTTTGCCTGTGCTCTCTCACAATCCTTTGAGCTCTATTTGATTTGCAGACACAATTTTCTTTCATGCAATTCAGCTCTGCCCTGTGAATCAGCTCTTCACTGATACATTTTTGCTTAGCTTGAAGAGGATTAAGTAAATTCTTTCACCATGGCAGGCCTATTTCTGCCTGTGCCTGTTATCAGGGAACATAGGACAGTGGCAGCAGGGGGAAGCATTTTATTAAGAGGCCAAGGTATCTGCCACACGGTCCTACTGCTTTCCTGCTCCCCACTAAGCTTTTGCAGGCATTGGTAGATAAAGTTCTGCTAACAATAGCATTGCCCCATTACTTCTGCCTTTGTCACCAAAGGCAGCTACTGAATTTTTTTCCCCAAACGCTTTAGCTCTTCCCTCTAAAGTTTCTGTATTAATGTAAATCTTCCATGTCTGAAGTTTGTGGCAATCATGCATGGACAGGCAGGGAGGTGAAGGGAAGCCTGCCACGCAGCCTGCCCAACCTGCTCACCTGGACACAGAACAGGATGCCAAGGACAAGCTGAACAGGAGGCCCTGCCACTCCCTCACTCAGTGCCTGCTTGAGAGGAGGGGAAGCACCTAAAGCTACCCTGGCTGTGTGGCTCTGAGCCACAGCTGCAGGGCTAGGACTGAGCCAGCACAGAAACCTCCTGTGGGTCCTAGCCCACAGCACAAACTCACCAGGCCAGAGCAGCCCTCAGCAGAAGGCTGTATCTGCTCTCAGGCTGTTGCACAGCAGGTTAGCTCCCCACAACAGACAGAGCATGTACAGCAAAACCTTCTCTGTTCCCTCTACCCTGGCACCTCATGGGGCCAAGCCAGCCTGGTCCAGCACCAGCAGCACATCCTCCAGCAAGCTTCTGTCCATGCAAACCACACAGAGTTTGTCCTGGTGCTCAACACCTAAGGAGGTCCCCACATCTTAGAGAACATTCTCAGTGCTTTCAAGAAATAGCTCCCAGCCAAACACTGGCAATGTGAACAGGCAGTAATCTTTCCAGGGTGAAATCCTGCAAGGTCAGCAATGTAGAGGACTCACTGGTCTTTGTTCTTCCCTTGATCAAACAGCACAAACCCAGGCTGACTGTGACAGCTCTTTGTCATGTATGATCTGTTACAGCAAGGAAAACTGTGCTTCAGCAGCACCTGCCTTAACTGGGAGACCTGTTCTGAAGATCACCTCTGTCTCCATGCTGACTTCTGAATGGACAGAGCTTTATCATCCTTTGTTTCAGCATGTGGTAAAGACTAGTGATGCAGATGTAGGAGAGCTCTACCACATCCTCTCCCCAGATAACTATTGCATCAGGCTAGAACTGTGCAAGACACAAGCTTTTTTCCCTCAGTAACCAAGATTAGACCATGAATAAAAGGAATTAGCTAAAGGTCAAGCCAGCTAGAACAAGAATAATGAAAGCGGGCTTAAGGAACAGCTGTGTGCTATTGCTCAAAGTACAGCAGATTTTGTCCTTTTCCTGACTCAGTGTCTGGGGGAGGCAGAAATTTTAGCAGTGGCCAAAAGCACTTCTGGGTGGTGGACTGTTAGATGCATCATAAGCATATACCTGTCTTCTCTGCCCTGTATCTCCTGAGTCCCACACAAAACAGATAAGCATTGCCTTTCATCCCTTACTCACTGATGGGTGCTGCCTCCTGAGCAGTCAAAGCTGCCCCCCTTGCAAGAACATCCCTCACTCCCCAGGTTAATGTGATGTGCCCTGGTGCCTCCAGTCACAGCAGACAAAAGCTTCTTCTCTTTGGAGTCTTAGACCCTGTAATTAACCCTTGGCCCTTTGGAGCAAAAGAAGCTGGGACACTTTGACCTCTGGAACCTGTTGGAAAATTCAATAAACTTCAAGGGCCTTTGCCAGGAACATTAGTTGAGGAAACAAAGAATTCAGAGAAGTGCTGGAACACTGTCATCAAATTGTTCTGAATGTATCTATTTTTAGAGGGTGAAGAAGAGAAGGAGCTGAAGAGAATACCTTGGAACCTTGGTGCATGGCATGGTGGCAGCAGCTATGGGCCTCTCTCAGCCCCAAGCCTGAGTCAGAGGAGGAAAGGGGGTGATGATATTGGTGTTGGTAGCATCTTTCTTTATTTTTAAAATTTTTTAAGAGATGAAGTTCCATTTTCACCACCCCACCCCCATGGTCAGAAAATGAGACCCACAGATAGAGCTGAAGATAATGGCAGGTTGCCATGGAAATGTGCATTTAGTCTCACTGTTTCCATGGCAACTGAAAGACATACCATTCTGTTCCTCTGAAGGATGCCAAAGGTAAATGAGCACTGATTAAAACAGGGGCACAAACTTGGGTTCTAATCAACAACAAAGACTAGGACCATAAACTCTTATTGCTCAAGCAGGAGATATTAAGAGCCATACAAATTCTGGGAAGGCCAGTGGCAGGAAGCACTGCACACAAACTGCTCCCCACGGGCTGCAGAATCACAGCCTTGGTGTAATGGCCCATCTCACTGTCATGAACAGCTTCAGCTGACTCACACCGTATTTCTGTCCACAGCTGGATACTAAACCAACCCAAAGTTCATGATCTACTCAGCTGCTTCCTGAGCAGGTATCTGCACAGATCAAAGCCAGTTGCAGCCTAATCCTGGAAACCATGCAGAGCAAACATATTCCTTAGAACTCAGCAGGATCTGAACTGCACCATTAATCCTCTACCTAGCCCCTAATGGCATTTGGTTCAAGAATTTATCCTCTAAAAAAAAAAAAAACAAACCAAAAGAAACAAAAAGAAGAAGAAGAAAATTTGAAAATGGAAGAAAAAAAATTTAAAAAAGAAAAAAAAAGAAAAAAGAAAAAAAAAAGAAACAAGAAAAAAAAAAAGAAAAAAGAAAAAAAGAGAAAAAAAGAAAAAAGGAAAAAAAGAAAAAAAAACAAAACAAAACAAAAAAGAAGCCAATAAAGAGCTTCCCAAATAGAAGTCTGATACAATACAGGTGGCTGCAGTTTATTCTTGCCAATGCTCTGTGTCCTTGAATGGTGGTTCTTTAGCCAGGCTGGCTGACAGGTGTATCAAACACACCATTACACAAGGCTATCCCTTCCTCTACTGCCAGTCTCTCTGGCAGCTATGGCCCATTCCAGAGAAGCATGGTCAGAGCTTTGGCTGGTGCGCATGAAAACAGGCAAAGAAAAGGGAGCATCAAAACACTGCACATGCTGTCATGCTCTCTGCTAATGAATTTGATGGTGGTGTTTGCTTGTGGAGGCAATGTTGTGTTCAGTCCTTGAGCATATGTTGTAGCAGCTCATCAGGAAATACAGCACAGTTTCAGCCTGGAGGAGACTGAGGGGAGACCTCACTGCAGTTACAACTTCCTAGTGAGGAGGAGTGGTGGACACTGATCTCCTTTGTGATCATTGATAGGACCCAAGGAAATGGCATGAAGTTGTGTCAGGGGAGGTTTAGGATAGATATTAGGAAGAGATTGTTCATCCAGAAGGTGACTGAGAGGATTAAGCTCCATGGGGAAATGATTACAGGACCAAGCCTGCCAGAGCTCAAGAAGCATTTGGACAATGCTCTCAGGTACATGTGACTCTTGGGGCTATCCTGTGTGGGGCCAGGAGTAGGACTCAATGATCCTTGGGGGTCCCTTCCAACTTAGGACATCCTATAATACAATAAACTCCACTGACCAGTCCCAGCTTACAGTGTGAACAGGGGAACTATTCACAGTGTAAAAACTCAATTTTAAAAACTCTGATTTTTCCTTGCAGCTGCCACCAGATGTTTGAAATGTTTGTAAGGTTGAAGGCAGTCTTAGTACAAAGCATGTGCCTTCCCAGCGTGGGAAACAGACAAGAGAAACCTTCTTTCATGCATTTCTGCCTTCCCATTACTGCCTCCTCCACTGTTCAATGATTCCTCCCCCAGGTGCTGGATTCAGACAAGCCCTTAAAGTGGCAAGAAATGACACTACTGTGTGGGAGAAGCAGAAGTCCCAGTGGGTGTCATCCATAGGGTACTGGTTCCACAACTTTAGCTGTCTTCCTGACAGCTCTATACAGATGTACAATGACACAAGAGAAAGGTCTGACATTAGTGAAATTTTACAGATAAAAATTTGTGGGTGAGATGGACTGCTATTCCCCTAACATTCACCTTAGGTTGGCCATTGCTCCTATTGTAGCTACTCACCTCAAAATGCTCTTTGTAGTAAATGATATCACACAGGGGCCCACCAACACAAGCACAGCACTCATGCATATCCCTAAACCACAAAAAAAAGGGATAACAAAGATCTCCTATTTCCCTACCACTGCCTGGCTTGAGGCCCTGAAGTGGGACCTTCAGTAAAGACTAGATAGATAGACAGACAGACAGACAGACAGATAGATAGATAGATAGACAGATACTGAATCTGAAGAACAGAGCCAGTCACAGGCTGAGGATGTGCTGGTCATCCACCAACAAGTCTCCACAGAGCTCCCAGAAGCTCTCACCAAAGGGAGAATTTCTATTCCATCTTCTTCTACCTTCTTGTCAGTGACACTGAGGATTGTGCCCTTTTCCCTTGAAGTTTCATCTTAAGGTTTCCATAAATATCTTTCTTGATCATTCACTCCTTGTCAGGTGGGTGAACTGAGAGAATCCTCCTTCTTTATGTGGGAGCAGAGAAAGATTTTCCACTGCAGTTTCTCATTTGGCATGAAGGCAGCACCTCCAGCTCCTTCAGCTTCTTCTCAGTGGCTCAGCACAAGGGCTCGCAACTATTCCCACACTGCAGACATGCCTGGCAGCCCCTCATGGTCCAGGCAGCATCAAATTCCCTGTCTAATCTTCTGTGTCCTTCTCTTGGCACCACAAGTCTCGCCCCACAGGCTACAGTGTGGTGCCATCTTTGTCACCTATTCAGGGCACAAAACTTGACAGGTTAAGCTTTTTCAGTAGGAACCAAGACCTAGCCTTTCTGCCTACACAGCCAAAATGCACCAAGATCACCTTTGTACCCCAGTGTCAACAAGAGCCCCTTTGCTGACTTGCAACATTGACTGAAGTTCTGATGTACTGACAGACTTCTGAAAAGAGGCAGGACAACTCTGGAGGTGACAGACAGCCCTTTACACCCATTCCCTAATGGGAACTGGAAAACCAGTAGCTTTTGCCAATAGGTTACACCTTCTCCCAAGAAGCAGGTCTAGGAATCCAAGAGCAACATGGTGTATGGGCTGGAATCTCTCTGACTCCTAGCAGGTTCTCTGATCTAAAGACCACATTGGAGCAATACCAGCCTGCCTCCAAAACAGACAGCTGCAAAGAAACTTTTGCTCTTGCTTGGGTCCTGCGTGGAGCAGATCCAGCCTCACGCCAGAATGCCTGTGTAAGTCCAGTGCAGTGAGTCCCAAGGAGAAAGGGGTCCACCTAGTGCAGTCAGAGCAGTACTGCCAGAACCGTGGGCAGAGCACAGCACTCATGCCAGCTGCACAGGTGACACTGGTGGGCAGCGAAGCCTGGCGCTCTGCACAGCCCCCTGGAGTGAGAGGCAGACCCTCTGCAAAGGGCAGCACCCCATGTGGACACCATCTGCTCCATCTACTGCATCAGCACAGAGCAAGTGTAGGAACCTGGCTGGGTGAACAGACACGGCACATTTACATTCAGCAAGAACAGCAATCCAAGATGAAGCCTGTGTGTTTACAGGGGCTGAAGGCTGGCTTTAGGCCAGGGAAGAAAAGCCTTGGTAGCTGCTGACTTGCTACCTCTCCAGCACTACTGCTGCCCTTTCATTTCCCATAAAAGATCTCAAGAGACTTGACCTAGGTCAGTCTGTGTGAAATGGATCAAGAATGGATCTTCCTGGTTCAGAAAGCAACTCCTTTGGCCTACTTATAGCTATCCCAGCTGAAAGAAATTGAGTTTCTCTAATGTATTCTACCTACACAAGCTTTAAGGTTTTACACTTTTCAAAGGCAGTTCTGGCTGACACCACCTTCAAGATCTGGGAGCATAAATATAGGGTTAAAATACCTTGAAGGGGTTTAGACAAATCTTTTAACCACATTCTTTTAGTCCCTTTTACAAAATGTGACAGCTCTCTCTGACACCAACATAACTAGGAAGATGTTGTTGGCTACAGGAAATGGAAAGGGCTAAACTGAAAGAGCCACTGCTCCACATCCTATCCATGTGCATCCCCATGTGACAAAGTCAGAGCAGATCATATATGAGCTCCTGTAACATCTGCTGACGAAACTGAAACTAGCTGGCTATCAGTTCTGAGCACTAGAAATAAACAGGCAAAACAGAGCTGAACATAGGCACTGCTAAATAGTTTTTAAAGGCTTTTAAGAACCTTAACAAAAAATGCCTGTGGCATGGTCTAGAAAAGCTCATCGTTTGCCACAGGCGGTTCCCTTGAGACCAGAGTCATGCAGTGCTCCCACACTCACGTGAAAGACTCAAGTCTTAAACAATTTGGTTATGATCAGATAAAACACAAAAGAGGGAACAAAAATAGCTTCCCCACCTCTCCTTTTATCCAGAAGCAGGTGAATCACTGACTTAAAAGACATCTAGTGGCAGATAAAAAACTATAGAAAATGACAAATCGAAAGGATGTTATTCTGGAAACTTCTAGACTTCCCATTCCATGGGAGTCTTAGAAAGGAGTGGAGTTCCAGTCTTTCATCAAACCATGAATACTAGACAGAGACTAAATGATAAACCAAGTTATGGAAAAGCTTCCCAGACAACTGTAAGTCAAAAGGACTTGTGAACCCTTAGGCAGTACTCCTGCTCTCCTCTATCACCTCAACCTCCCTTCCTGCTGGCAAGAGCAGGCAACAACCACACTGTGAAACCTGAGAGCCTGTACGACCTAAAATTCCAAGTCAGGCTTAAACAGCACTGAAGCATAGAGAGCTGTGTACTTTACATATAAGATTTTTCTTCTTTTTATATATAAAAGACACAAGATATTAATTCTTCTGACCTCAATTTTTTTGGTTTCACTTACGCTGAACAAGTAAAAACCATCATCCCAGGAACTTACAGCAAAGCCACCACAGGTTCCTGGGACCAAGAGAATCCTGTTCAGCAAGAAAAAAGAAAAGCATCTGGAAAAGCCCACTGTAAGCTGGGCAGTGGAGAGTCAGCAGTACATGTGAGAAAGACTCCAAGTCCCATTTGCTTGGAAGAAAAGGAATAAGCAACACTGGCCTGAAAGAACCCAGATTCTACCCGCATGTAAATACACAAGCAATACCAATCAACCTCACAGACTTTTTTTAGTAAGACCTTTCAATAAACACACATATACGTATACAGCCTTCTCTTGCAGAGACAGTTCCACAATCAGGACAGGGCAGCCAATCAGCACCACCAGGCCAGTGGTTCACAAGGTGCTGAAGATGCTCCTGTGTGCATGCTCATGGTTACTGCATCGTTTCTGAAGGGAAGGCCAATAAGTCTTGGAGACAGGCTCAGTGCAAACACACACACAGCTGCAGTATTCTGTAACAGCTGTGTCACAGGGTAAGGGAGATGAGAGGGAGCAGCAGAGAAAAGAACAAACATAAACCCTCTGCCAAAAGTGTCTGCAAACAGTGTCCATCCATGGTAAGTCCAGTCAGATTTTGATAGAGAAGGAAGTTCCACATGAGCAACCCTTCTCTGCCTGGGGGTTGCTCACCACCTGGAAGGAGCTTCGGATCAGCTCTTGGCTGAAATCCACCATGGATCCTTTCACAAAGGCCAGGCTGTCCACATCCACAACCACACGGGCACCACCTTGTTCAAACACCCTGCAAAAAGCATTTTAACCACTAACTGTGCCAAAGACCTTACAGAAAAGCACAACCTCAGCATGCTCCTTATCTCACAGGCTTCTTCCCTTCAATGCAAGACACTATCATCTCACACATACCCCTCCTGCCATTTTTGCCAAGAACGGTAACACCTGACCACCAAAATGTCCCTTTGTCCTTGCCTGTCATCTGGATTGATAACTGTGTCCAAGGAAAACTTGTACTGGAAGCCAGAGCAGCCGCCTCCTTCAACCTGCAGCCTGAGAAACTCTGATCCTTCTGCAATCTCCAGCAGCCTCTGCAAATAAATAAAAGGAAGAGGATTAAAAGGCCTGCTGAACAAACTAGTGAACACTCAACTGTCTCTCTGTGTGACGGCAGGGCAGGCAGGGTGGAAACCCTCCCAGAGGCACCAGACCGCTCCGAGTCCCCACCTTCACGCAGCTCTCGCTGAGGAAGATCTGTCCTTCGCTGGGGCCGCTCTCCGTCGGGCCCGGCTCGGACAAGGACGACGCCCAGCGCAGCAGGGAGCCAGCGGGGCGGGCAGGGCCTCCCGGGGGCCTGGGCAGCGCTCGGCCTGGGCACGGTGAAGCGGAGCAGCGGCTACCTCGGGAAGAAGGGAGAGGGGGCGCCTCAGAGAGGTCCGCGCCGCCGGAGCGGGCGGCGGGCCCGGCCCCTGCAGCCACCACCCCCTACCGCGCAGCGGGGACGTTCTGTGCCCCCGAGGGAGGGTCCGAGGGTCCGAGTGCCCAAAGGAACGGTACCTCGTCCGGCCGCCCAGCGCCAACACGCACCACCGCCGCAGCGCCGCCGGCGCCGCCATGCCGGCCCAGCCCCGCCCCGCCGCCATGGCGGAAGTGCGGCCGCGGCGGGCGGGAGCGGCCGCGCCCACAGCGGGGCGGCCCCGGAGCGTCCGTGGCGGTGCCCATGCCCGTGCCCGTGCCCGTGCCCGTGCCCGTGCCCGTGCCCCTTCGCTGGCAGTGCTCGGCGTCAGCTTGGAGAAACGCGTTACAGGCGCTCAAAGGCACGAAGCTGCTGTTCGCTATTAGGGGTGTTTGCAGCCATGAAGCAGTGAAGAGTGATAAAATAAGCAGCGAGCGCTGTCCGTCCGCGCATGCTTGTCCTGGGATTAACCGTAAGGTTATCCTGAGGAGAGCCCAGAGAAGGATCAAGGTGCAGCCGCAGGGCAGTTGGATGGGCTGTTTTAGGGTTTCTCCCTGATTCCGGCTTTTCCGCTCTGCTCTCCTTTATCAGCTGGAGGCCAGTCGTCCGTCCCCAGTTGGAGCGCTTGCCCGGCGCTCTCACACCCACACCGTCCCTCGCCTCCCACCTCAGCGAGGGCGGGAGCAGGCCCCGGCCCCGGAGGGCCCCCGACTGCAGGCAGGCCCCTACGGCCACCCAGGGCTCGTTGCCCTCCCACGATGGTTTCAGCTCCTCCTGATCGTTTGCCGATCGTTTGCCGTGTGACGGTGACCTAGCCGGTCGGTCACGGAGCCCTCGTGGTAAAAAGAGTGTTTATCTCTGTTCCTCATGTGCTTCTGGGGGAGGAATCCTGTTCCTCAGCCCTAGCCAGACCTGTGGAGAGTCATGCAGTGACTGTGTGAAAGACTGGTGGAAGAAAACCTGTCATCCCAGCAGGAGGGGGTGATTTACCGTCAGAAGACTTCAGGACCTTGTCGCAGTTAGCTTTCTCACCATCCTGCTCCAAGCAAAGTGATTCTGTTGTAAGACAGGGTTTTGCTTTTTGTTCCACCCTGAGCATGTAAATAAAGACTGGTTTGAGCTGTTGAATTTTGCCTACTCTTGGGTTAGCTCTAATGATGCTAGGATAAAGCCAGGAAAGTACTGCAGGCAGGGTCCCAGCAGGACTGGTACTAATGCAGGCACCTGCAATAGTTGATGAATCCTCATCAGGCATAATGGAACACTACTGAATGTTTAAATAAAAACATATTGAGGTGTTTCTCCATTATTATCAATGTAGCATCTCAAAAGCTGACAACTTTGGAGGAGGGAATGAAAACCTCCTCGGAGAAAAAAAGCAGAGGGATCATACCTGATTTCTTTCCATATTGCATTAGCTTTCTTTCTCACTCCTGTAGGGTGTATTAGACTGATTTTGCTGCATTTCTCCATGTTGTGGCTGTATTCACTGTGAACACCTTTGGAGAATGGATGTAGCCCCAAAAAACAGACACTTACTTTGGAGTTGCCTTCATTTTTACTGTGTTAAAGTGACAGAAAGGTGTTAAGTGACAGAAGTGTGGCAAGCAGCTTCAAGGGTCTTTGGGACATTGCTGAAATGATTACTGCAGACTGAAAGAATGAGGAAAAGGCCAAATAACCTGCTGTGCTGAGGAGAGACTCGTGGTCTGGGGACAACTTTTTGGTGTGACAAAAGGAGGTTGGGGGTAACTAAGGAGAACAGCTATTCCCTTGCATCTCATCACTGGCCATTTTTTTCTTCAGCCAGCTATGTGGTACAGGGATGGTTAGTGGTTTTTTTTTTTTTCATGGAGTTACAGTCTAGTTTTTCTTCCTTCTTGGATTCTCATAATTTTTTGGTCATCTTGTTTCTGATAGGTAGACATAATCTGGTTTTAAGTTTGTATTTTGATTTTCTCTTCTTATTCTGGTTTGTGGTGTCTTGGTTTGGGGAGTTCCTTTAGCTCTCTTTAAGCGCACTCTATTGAAGACATTTATCTGAGAGTTGAATTTTCTAGCTATTTTGCTCATTTCTCCTCTGCAATATGATGCTAAAATCATCTTTTATCTATTCTGAAGGGAAACTAAACTTGTTTCAGTGCTTCAGAAACTGGTGATAATAAAACCTCTGGCGTGGTGTTGAATGCAAGAGTGGATGTGATGAATTTAAATGTGAGTTCTGACGATCTGTAGCAAAAGGAACATGTTCTGGCTGAAAGAACAGTTAAATTGATTAGTCTCTATGTGGATTTTCTTGAGAACCTGCCTGCTGTATTCACTGCCACTGTAGTGCCTGCAAGCATATCTGTTTACTGAGCTGCAAGTGCTGTTGGAGGGATTTGGATTAATCAGGTGTAGATGGCTGATGAAGTGGAACTTCAGGCTTTTTCCTCGTGTAATAGAGTTGCTTGAACTACAAAATTTAACAAGTCCAATATCAGTCTTGCTGGAGAGAATTTGTCTGCTAGCTGTCTTAGCCTTTTCCACTGGTGTTTCTGCAGTGCAGCATAAGCTCCCTGTGATGCTGGTAATCTGAAAGGACCTCCATCCACAAAATAATGAGATCAGCCTGAAGTTGATTTGAATCTTTCTGAAGCAATTTTTGGCTCCAAAGGAACCTGGAGGCTTATGCCTGTTATCAGATGTCACAGGGGGCATGTGCCTAAAAGCAAGGTCTGTTTGGCCCAAGAAGATTTTGCTGCCCTGGGGAATTAAAGCTTTAGTGATGTTATTGCAAAACTGACACTGCAGTAATGTATGATATCGGCTAAAAACCTTGGGCAGAAGGTTTCTGCTTCTTTCTTCTGTAAAGGCCTTGGCTGTAGATTTACAGACATACACTTATTAGGCTTTTTACTATTCCATTTTGGGGTGCAGGGAGGGAAACATTTTCTGTGAAAATGTTAATTTGGATCCTAGATGCAATGATTTTTAGTTCAAAGCCTTTGAAATATGTGTTAGCTTGTATGTGCATAGTCACTGCCATTGTGCAAAAGCATCTGTGAAGCAAAGATACCTGGTGAGTTGTTTCACAGGGAGACATCCCGATTTAATGGACTGTGGAATTTGCTCCCAAGCAAATTCCAAGCACTGCTTATCCTGTGAATGTGTGAAGGCACTTTATGGTGTTGCTCTGACTTGACTGTATTTCTGTTACTAGCAGTCAGATAGGCAGCTTTGTTTACCATCTGTAAGACTTGAAGGATGTGGATAAGGGAGGCCCTTTGAAGGGCATGCTTTCCATGTGCAAGGAAAAGCCTTTATCTGGGTCAGTTATAAAGTGTGCTAGGTAGTGTTATATACATGGCTTAGTATCAGCAGGGGTTTTTTGCGGGTGGTTTTTTTTTTTTGGGGGGGGGAGTTTTTGGTTGTTTTGGTTGCTTGTTTGTTTTGTTTGGTTTTTTTTGTATTTGTTTGGTTTGTTTTTTTGGGTTTTTTAAATAGAGCTTTGGTAAGTATCCTGCTATGCATGTGTCTTGAAACTGAATGCTTAGCTGAAATCTAAAAAAAACCCCATGACACACCTCTTTCACACCCCTTTCTGATGTGACACCCTTTGCAGAGGGCCTGAGCAAAGCATGGGGTGCCACCTCTGAGTCACTGGGCTGTGCAGCTGCAGCTGAGCAGGCAGACACCTCACTGGGACAGAGGTCTGAAGGGCGACGCTGTGTCAGCTCTGCCATGTTCCTACCAAATCAGCACTCACGTGCCTCTCTACTGTGTTCTAACATGATCCCAGAAAGGCAAAAATTTGCTACCGTGTGAAATTGGTGAAAAGTTGTAAACTTCAGCTTGGGTCAAATGCTTTCTGAAGCGTTATCTGGTTTGCCTTGGCATCCACAGCACAAAGCAGGGAGTCTCTAGCAATTCATGAGTTTGAGAACCAGAACTGGCGTGTGTGTGCTGTGAGAGATGGCAGACACGCCAGGTACTCAGCAGATGTAACGCTTGGCACTCGTGTTACGCAAACAGCTTTCAACACGCAGAACAGGAGGTGTGGGATATGTACGAACAAGGCCACGGACGAGTCTACTACAGCAGCTTTGTGGGCGTTGTTTTATCCCCTTTCAGCAGGGGCAGCAAAAGAGCTTCCCGGTCCATGGCACTGTATCTGAGCCTGTCCTCCGGCTGCTGCCTTTGACACTGACTGTCCCAGGGCAGCCCGGGAGTAGGCATGGCCAGTGGCAGCGCTTTTGGAGACGGTGTCAGTCCGTCTGTCCAAGGGCTGTAGTTCCAGCACACCGCCACCACTCCCGGGCTGTCCTGTCGTCCCCTGTCACGACAGGGGCGGTCGTGAGGGGCTCCCTCCGCCCTTTTCGCGGCTGCAGCCTTGCCCTCGGCCACGGGGGCGGGCGGTTCCTCCCCCCGGCCCCCGGGAGCGCTCGGTGGCTCCGGCCCGGCCCCGCGGGCGGGGCTCGCCCCAGCTGACCGGCGGGCGGGGCCGCCGCGCTCATGTGACACCGCGGAGCCGCCGCTGCCGCCGCCGTGCCCGCCGCCGTGCCCGCTGCCGCCGCCATGGTGCCCTCCCCGCTCGCCCTGCTCCTGGCGCTGGGCGCCGCCGCCACCGCCCTGGCCGAGCCCCTCCGCTTCGTTGACTGCGGTGAGTGGCTCCGGCCCGCGGGGCAGCGGGAGGAGAGAAGCCGGCGGAGGCGGCCCGGTAATCCTGACTCTTCCTTGCAGGTTCCATAGACGGCAGCATCCAGGAGGTGAACGTGAGCCCCTGCCCCACTCAGCCCTGCCTGCTTCACAAGGGGACATCCTACAGCATCAACGTCACCTTCGCCAGCAGTAAGGAGCACATCCCCAGAGGGAGTGGGCAGGGGCAGGGGATCCCCTCTGTGTCCCACTGCTGGGAGGGGAGAAGGGCGGCTGGAGAAGGATCTGGGTGGAGGGAGAGTGTCCCTTAGTTGTGTTCTTGCAGCTTCTGGGGTGTGTGAAGGGCATGTGTGGTACACGTGTGTTTTCTGTGTTTTGCAGAGATCGAGAGCCAGGGCAGTAAAGCAAGGGTGTACGGGGAGATGCTGCACGTGGACATACCCTTCCCTATTCCTGAGCCTGATGGATGCAAGTCTGGGATCCAGTGCCCCATTCAGAAGGGCCATTCCTACAGCTACCTGAATAAACTGCCTGTGAAGAGCGAGTACCCCAGTGTAAGTATGCAGGCAGCTGGTCAGCTTCTCAGCTACCGCCTATACTGGAGTAGTCTCACCACCTGCCTTTCAGGGAAGACACCTCGTTCTGTTCTGGTGAGACAGAGTAGAGTCCAGAGACAGTCTGGTGTTCTTTTTGCTGTATGACCCTAGTTTCAAGTTCCCACTTTGGGACAGGCCCAGCAAAGGAAGCAGCCTATCTCCAGCTGCTGAGAAGTGGCTTCAGCTGCTCCAGTACCTTCCTGTGCTGTGCTTCCTGCCCCGTGCTTCCCACCAGAGCCTGCTGCATGCAGCTGAATGCTCCCAGACTGGGCGTGCTTGATTCTGTCATGCAGTTCAGCTAGGGATGCATGCAGTTCAGCTAGGGATCCCAGACTGAGAAGGGTACCTTCCTGTGCTGTGCTTCCTGCCCCGTGCTTCCCACCAGAGCCTGCTGCATGCAGCTGAATGCTCCCAGACTGGGCGTGCTTGATTCTGTCATGCAGTTCAGCTAGGGATGCTGCAGGGTGCTTGCACTCTACTTTTGCAGGGAGTGGGAATTCAAGTGTGTGGAGGTCTCCTGTGTCATGTAACTGGGTGCTCTCCATCCACAGATGGTGCTCCAGGAATCAGTGCATGAGCATGGCCCACCGACTGCACGCAAGGGCAAGGCCCCAGCTCTGTCCTCTTTGTGCAGAGCTCCCAGAACCTCTTGTTCCACACAAGTGATAACTTTCCTCCTGATGCCCTTGCCTTAAGATTTCCTGAATGATTTCCCTCTACTTCTCTCTCTTTCAGATTAAACTGATTGTGAAGTGGGAGCTGGTAGATGACCAGGACCAGATGTTGTTCTGCTGGAAGATACCAGTGCAGATTACCAGCTGAGGAGCTCTGCCATTAGTAGGGTTTGGGAAGGGGAAAACCGGAAAAAACACAGGCCAAATTCTTTTATATAATAAACATTTCTTACTGCTTCCTTCAGAGCTCTGCAGCCTCTGAGCAGCCAGCACTGTGTTCCTTGCAAGATCAGCCCCTGGCAGAGTGCTCTTACTGTGTTTAGGTGACACCCCTGGGGTGTTTTCCTAGCAGCTCAAAGGCCAGCAGAGTCTGCTGCAGGAATGACTGAGCATCATCCTTCAGCTGCTCTGCAGAGGCGCTTTATCTGTTAGACATGAGCTGTCTGTCCTCACAAAGGAATTTCTCAGTGATGAACCTGGCTATTGTCTGAGCTACCTGATAACCCTTCAGTGCCTCTTCTAGAATGCCGGCTGCATCCACCCTCCTGTGTTTCTCCTGCTCTGTTGTGATTGGGATGCCCCCAGGACCTGCATTTGATATCCATGCAGTGAAGCAGAGGGAAGGAGAGGAGTCTTTCCCTGAGCTGACAGCCTGCTATGTCCCAGGCTTCTGCTCAAGCCAGCAGGACTCCAGCTGGGAAAACTTCCGTTTTGTGGATGCAAAGCCAAATGGTGTTCAATGTCTCTGCAGGGATGATTCTTTCTTTAACCAATGGTTTGCACTACTACTAACTTGGAGCTGCTGTGAGCTCCTGAATCTCTTTTTATAACTTTCCTTTTAATAAAGGCTAGACAAAATCTGCTTGTGTTGTATTCTATGAGTGAAGAGGATCAGGAGGAACAGCAGAGTGTCTGGGCATGTTCTAGTTGGGATTCAGTTGGTCGTCCTTAGCTGAAGGCATGAATAGAGGTGGTATGCTGGCCTAAGTGTGGGTGACCTGGAAGTAGTCAAACATCTCTGTTGCCGGTATCCAGCTGGCAATGTCTGGCTGTGCTCCTGCTTTGCTAGTCCTATGCAGACTTGAAATTGTGCAAAGGCTCCCTGAAGAGGTGGTGGCATAGAACATAGCCTTGCTTGCTGCAGCATAGGTAAAGGTCTTCGTACTGAGGGCTCCAGGGCTGCAAAAACAACTGCCAGACCTGCCAGAGAGGCCTTACCAACTTAGCAGTAAGCTATACCTTACTTAGCAGTAAGCTATACTTTCTCACGTGGGAACTGCAGCTCCCTTGTGTGAGAACAAGGCAGGGTGTGAACAGCTACAACTTCCATGCTGTCTGCAGGGACTGGAATTGGCTCCTGCCATGGGTGCTGGGCTGGGGATTTGGCCTGGCAAAGCTCCCTACTCCGGTTTGGGAGCAGGAGGAGGCCATGTGCCAGCTGAGAGGGCCAAGAATTGGCTTACAAGTGGGATGGCTGTGCCCTTGGCAGAGGCAAGACAAGCATAGTTCTGACAAGCCCCAGTGTCTTGAGCCACAGGGGCCCAAAATAAATGTTTTATTTAACAACATGAGAGAAGTTTCCAGCAGACTCAGTTAAAAAAAATAACCACCAACAACTTTACAGAAAGGAAGCTGGACCTGCTCCCCCTCCCCCTGCCCAGCTAGCATGGGGCACAAAGTATAGGGCTAAAGGCCACAGGGAGAGCTGGCTCTGGGGCCCCTCAGGCCTCTTTCCCATGCTCCAAGGTTAGGCAGCAGCTCTAGAAAGCTGGGGTGGAACCCCCATCTTAAGCTCTGGCCTGGGGGCTGGACGCTTCACAAGGAGTGGAGCCAGCACCCATGGTGTGGGTAAGGCTTGTCACTAGGTCAGTGCAGCAGTGGCAGGGAGGTGAACCCCCTTTCTTGGCAGGGTGAGGGGGACAGGCAGGGGCTGTGTGGCAAGGGAAGGTGTCCTGTGAGCCTCCATGACACAGGGCAATGTGACAGGCGCTGAGGGCTGGGGTGAGCTCTGCTGCAGGAAGAGCAGGGGCTGGCAGGGCCAAGAGGGGTGCAGAGGCTGGGAGCTCAGCCCTGACCTGTAGAGAGAGGTGGTGGGGAAGCTGTGCACTTCGAAGGCGAAGGAACAAAGAGCCTCGAAGCACCCACAGCCGTGGGAGGCCTTTCTCTGTGCTCCCAGGTCCCAGAGCCATGTGCAGGGGAGCAGCCTCACCCCTGCTCTCCTAGAGCTACGCAGCTGCTGGGTTCTGGGCTGTCTGGGGCACGCAGTGGTGTGACCTGGCCAGGGCCACGTAGCCCGGCAAGCATTGGCAGCGGTAGGAGCCCTCTGTGTTCTCGCAGGTGCCACCTCGGCACAGGGGCTCAGCATTGCCCACTTCCTCACACTCGTTGATATCTGCAAGGAGAAGGATTGGGCTGAGCTGGTGGCACAGTGAGTAGTCCCAACCTACAGCCATCTCCTTGTGCCCCTGCTGTCCCCCCTGGCCCTCCCACACAGGTTCTGCCTGCCCTGTCTCCCAACCAGTACCTTCAGGATGTCCACAGTGACCCCACCAGCCTCCCATGCCCTCAGCACATCTGCAGAGCATCTGTAGTATCCAAGGGTGGCATCTCCAGTGTCCTTCAGCACAGTACTGAACCCTGCTCCAAGCACACCAGACAAGAACCCCTCCATGCTCTGCAGCTGGTGACACACCCTGGCTAGCAGCTTTTGGCTAACAAGTTATAACAGCCTAAGATCTAGGGAAAAGGCCACTTCTAGCCTTGGAAATGTCCTTTTCTGATCCAACAAGGTCAACCAGGCAAATGATGGTGGCCCTGAGAGGCTGGTTATCACCTCCAGGACCAAAACACAGAGGGACTTCGTGCTGCACAAACAACAGCTTATTTTATTAACCTGAAAACTGTGCCAAAGGGCTCCGTTGGCCAGTTTGTCAGGCTGGAGTGTGCACGTGAGCCCTACAGCAGCTGCCCTACTGTGACAGGTCTGCCCTGCTACAGGTACTCACCCAGACACTGCCTGAGATACACCCACTTGTGGTGGGGCCATGAGCAGGACAGAGCAGCCACGTACAACCCCAGAACCACTGTTTACACCCACAGGTGCAAACAGCCCAAATCCTCACCCACCAAGGCAGGCCCAACCCCTCTGACCACACACTCCAGACTCAACCCCCACTGATCAGCAGGGAGTGGGGAGCAGCTGATGGGTTCAGCTGGCTACCCAAGGGAGAAAGAAGGCCCCAGCAGTAGCCAATGGACCCTGGCAGGACCAAAGTGCTCTGCCACCCCAGGGAGCTTAGATTATCTCTGGCATAGGTGGAGGGGGCCATCTGATAAAGAAAGAGAAGCGCAACCCCAGGGAGGGATGCTGGAAACAAAATTTTAAGGGAGGTAAGAGAAAGCACAGCAGTAACAGGAGGAAGACGGAGAGGGGAAACATAAGAAGAGAGAGCTTGAGGAACAAGGTAGACTTCACACACAGCCAAACCAATTGCTGAACTGACACTGTGGACTCACAGTAAACCTCAGGATCAGACATTGCCATGAACAGGATGGCTTGCTCGGAAGCCCAAGGAGAAGTCAGGCACATTGAGGGAGGGAGATGTGCTTTGCAGCCTCAGCAGCAAGGGAAAGTAAAAGCTGAAAGAGCAGACAGGCTGGTCTGGCCACCAAATCGAGAGGAGAAATGAAACAAGGACACTTTAGCCCAGAGAGACCCAAAAGCAACAGTGTAGTGTTGCTAGCAGTTTGCACCAAGTCCTGGAGTTTGCCCACTTGGGCAGGGGTGGGGACACACAGCGCACTTTCAGGGCATGGGTATGCTGTTGCCATAGGGAAGTGAGAGGGAAAGTGCTGCAGCAGCTGTAGGAATATTCTAAAGGCCTGAAGTCAGCAAGGTAAAAACTAAGAATCAAGCAGGAGAATTGAAAGGAAAAAAAAACCAGTCTGCAGTGTAAAATGAGGGCTAGTTAGTTCGGGATAGAAAAGGCAACAAGCAAAGGCTCCATAAATATGTAGCAGGAAACAATGGGGAATGTCAGTCTATTTCTTATCAACAGAGAAAACAAAAGCCAGCTGAGCTGGCTGGAGCAGCTAACACGGGTTTTGTTCCAGCCATCGTAAAAACACTCATGGTGATCAGACAGGGCACAGACCATGTTTGAAGTGTTTAAACAAGGGTGCAGGAGCACAGGGAGAGAAAGGTCACACTGTGATGGAGAGGTTCAACAATCAGATATAAAGCAGTTACATCCATAAAGGTTTGCAGCAACACAAATTCATGTGCTTAATGCTGCCTGCAGTCCCTTAAAAGTTGACAGTTCTCTTTGAGATGGGAGCATAAAGGAGGCCTCAGAAAAGCAACAAATCTCATAACCATCTTCAAAAACAGAAGGGAAAATCCAGAATTATAGTCTGCTCACCCCTAAGCAGTTCAGGTTTGTGAGTGATTAGGTCATAACCCTCTAAAGAATAACAAGATCATTAAATAGCTGGTGCAGATCAGTTAAGGCCTGATTACGTTAAGCCAATCTGGTTCTCTTCCCTGACCTGATAACTGGCCTGTCAGATAAGGGAGAAGTGGTGGATATGATGGGCTTTGGCCATGGTGAGGATTTCAACACACTCTCACATGACACACTCAAACAGATTGAGAAAATACCCTCTAGATTAAACTGTGGCAATTGCACAATGGACCACACAGCTGCACTCCATAGACAATTAGCAACACCTGGCTGTTACAACAAAAACCCTTTAAAGCACAGGCTGCAGTGGTCTGTACTTACCCCTACTCCAAGCAAATGTTGTCATTAAGGTAGACAAAGGAAGAATCCCCAGCTTATAAAATATATGTGTGTGACACCAGACTGCAAGCACTTTGCAGGGTTCAGACTTACTCTAATATAGTAGCAGTCCAAATTCAACCAGACAAAATTCATTGAAAGCTAATGCAAAGCATTATGGCAAATGAAAGGAAAACAGTGCACAAATGCAGAAGAGAGAGTAACATCTCAGGCTGCCGTTTTGCACAGCTGCATTTGGGGTGGTATAGACCATGGGTTCTGTATGAAGAAGCTGCACCATTGTTTTTTGTACAGTAAGGATGTCCTGAGTTGGAGTAAGTGCTGTGCCTAAGGAAAAAGAGAGCGTCTTCATCTGCTCTGAGGAGTGCCCGAGGTCTCAGCTGGCTTGGAGACATATAAGTGAAAAGGATGGAGACATGGCATAGGGATTTAGAGGAAATGCAGAGAGAAAATTTAGAAACCATGTCTCATAGGGCAGGGTGGAAAGTGAGGAATTTCACCAGGGCAGTGGCAAATGTAGAGGACATTAATCACAGTAAGCATGGCTTGTGATGTACAAGAGTGGTATGAGAAGACAAGAGACATCAGCCGCTCTCGGTGATGCCCCGAGCTGCTCTTACCTAGCGGCCAGCAGAAAGTGGCCGGCGGAACTTCCACGAGGGCCCTCCCAGCCGTATGGGAAGGAATCGGAAGAGCGGGAGGGCTCCTGCTGCCGTCCCGGCCGGCACCGGCAGGGAGCAGCCGCGGCCAGGGGACGCGGGGCCTCACTCACCCACGCAGGCCATGCGGGTCATGTCCAGCTGGAAGCCGTCGAAGCAGTCGCAGGTGTATCCCTCCGGGACGCGCACGCAGCGCCCGTTCTCGCAGCCGTTGAGGATCCCGCACTCCTCCGCCTGCAGCCCCTCGAAGCCCTCGTAGAGACCTGAGGGGGGCAAGGCGGGGCCAGAGCAGGATGAGCCTCAGCCCAGTCACACAGGGAATATCGGACATGCAGCAAGACAGTCACTGACCAGGACTGACTCAGGACAGGCAGGAACAGAGCTTGCTCCAAGCCTGGAGCAGCCCGGCCAGCGTGGAAACAAGGAGGCAGTCAGTCCCCATGGAGACAGTGTGGGTGGGGAGGCACTGCTGTGTCTCCAGTACTCACCAGTTTGGCCGGGCAGGTAGCGGGGTGGAGACCGCGCTGGGCCATGGTGGAGAGGGCTGCCACGAAACTCACTGCTGGGTACCCTCCGAGGGAAACCGGCCTCGGGGCTTCCGTACTCAGACTCCAGGTAGTTGTAGTAGGGGCTGGGAAGGCCATAGTGGGGGTCTTCCAAGCCTGCTCCGTACTCATACCTAGGTCTTTCTCGGAGCTCACCCCCTCGCTCACTGTCTTCACTGGCCCCATTACACAGGAAAGCAAAATCAGCTGCAGGTAGTGAGGAAAAGGAAGAGTCAGTGCAGCCTGGCTCAAGGTCCACTATATGGCCAGAGAGTGTGCATCCACACTGGGTCAGCTGAGCCAGACCTGTATTCAGTGCCCTCCAAAGCTGCGGCTCTGTAGTTTTTTGATTGTCAAGAAGACCAGCTCCTGTCTGGGGCCAGCAGGTTCTTAAGCAGCAAAAACCCAAATTCCCAGGGTGCTCCCATCCTCAGCTACCGCTACCTCCTAACATGTGCAGAAGCAGTGGGATGCACAGGGCAACTCTCCCCTCAAATACCTTGGACTTGCTGCAAACCAGTTTCAGGCACATTCTACCCACTGGTGCAGCTCAGCCCTGTAGAAGTGTGTGTGGGGTTACCTACTCCTTGGGCTGGCTCCAGCAGTGCAGAGATCTTACGCATGACATGACAAGTGGCAGGCCAGCCCATTCCCACCTCTGCTGGGAGATGCTTGCCCATGCCACCCAACTTACCAGAGGACCTGTGGGGACAAAGTGCACAGTTCTGGCCCCAGGCTTCGCCGAGCCGGCAGCAGCACTCAGTGTACGTGGTCTGCTGGCCATGCAGCAGGTCTTGGCAGATGTAGTCGGCAACGGTCTGCCAGCAGACGTCCAGGTGGATTTCATACTCCTCCAAGGTATCTGTGAGTGACACAAGCAAAGGATGCCATGGAAATCATCCAGAACAGTGCCTGTCCATCTTGTCCCACAAGAGATTGCTTCTGCCCCCTCCCTGCCCTGGCTGCACCCTGTGCTGGTGCTGACACACGTCAGCCAGACACCAAGTCCCCACCCACTGCTCCTCTTGGAGGACCCAGCCATGGGGCAGGATGTGTGGGGCAAAGGTATGCTGCAGTGGGGGATCAGGCTCACCTGCCCTGCTGGAGAAATTCACACACCGGTTGCCAGTGGCATCCAGCACAAGAGGGAGGCTGCAGAAGCAGTGGTAGGAGCCTTCTGTGTTCAGACACTCGCCATTGATGCAGTACACTTCATTCTGACACTCATCCTGATCTGCCCACACACAAGGACAGAGCAATGTTTCAGGCTGGCAGACATGAGCAATGTGACCCTTTCCCTTCCCAAATGGGGACCTCACGGCCCTCAGGCCCTCCTCTCTTGTTCCCCAGGAGGGTCCCAGGAAGCCTGTTACCTAGACCTGGCCCAGCAGGGACAAGTCTGGGTGTAGCAGTGCAGCTGTCCCCCCTGTGTGCAGTGGGGGGCCCACTGCTCTTTGAGGCCATCTTACCAACACACTCAAGCCTGCTGGAGTCATAGAAGTATCCTGTACGGCAGAAGCACTTGTAGCCCGGCACTGTGTTCAAACACTGTCCATTGCGGCAGAACTCAGAGCCAAATATCTCACACTCATCCATGTCTGAAAGAGGGATGGAGGGAGGGCAAGTGTCTCAGGAAGCAAGGTGTGCTGGGTGCTATACCTGCAGAAAGCTGTCACAGCACCTTGCCTGAATCACTGACAGGTCCCTGAGTGAGCCCCCCACCTCTCCCACAGGCCCCATGCTTGGGAGCAGAGGCAGAAGCACCCCCAGGAGGAGGGATGGTGTGAGCAGGACACGCACAAATAGGAAATTCATGTGTGTCTTAAGCACACAACCCCCATGGAGGCAAAGTGCCAAAGACTGAGCGAGCTGGCCACTGGGAGATCTGATCAGTAACTGGAAGAGCTTAATGGTCCCCATCCCTGGTTCATAATGGGAGACTTGCACCAAGAAAGAACCACTGCCAGCAATGAGGCAGGAGTGGAGGCAGGGGCACTTCCAGCCCAACAATACTGTCAGTCTGGGATTTCTCTGGAATAGGGAAAGCAGTAGCAGGATGTTAGCATCCTCCCGATAGGCCTGGGGAGATAGATTTGTTAATGCATTTTCATGAAGGGTTTTACATACTGTTCTCCCTCTTCCCCCAGAAGAAATGAAAGAAAATGGTGCTAGTACCTGTGAAAGAGACTTTTCCTGAGAGCAGATCTTCCTGGGGAATATAGCCCTTTCCAAGAGGGCAGATCTCTTGGTACTCCACTGACCAAGATACAGATGCCAAGAGGAGATGGAAAGAAAAGAAGCAGCTCGTTAGTGCAGTCAAGGTGGAGCTGGCAGGCAGAGCACTGGCCCTGCCTGGTGTGGTGGGGTCACAGTCCTACCTGTGCCTGGGATGGGGCAGGGGTAAGTCTCACAGTTGTCACCCCAGGCTGCCCCCACCGTACAGCAGCACTCCTCCTTGCTGATGTTCTTGGCCAGGACGCTGTCACACAGGCGGACGTCACTGATGTGGTAGTAGCACTGCTTGCGCTCTGCGCTGTCAGAGGCATGGGCTGCACGTGTGTCAGAGCCCTCTGGAAGACAGCAGAGCAGGGACGGGATGGGGTCCTTGGCACCCCAACGCAGCATCCCATACCTAGGAGGTCCCAGAGCACACCCCTCACCAGCAGCGTGGTCTTCCCAGGTCCTCGCTTTCAGGCTCCTGAGTTCTCCCCAGACTAACACTTGCCCATTATCTGTGGAGGCTTGTACAGCCCTGTCAGGCCCTCATCTTTATCTCACCCCAGCCAGGGCTACCACGCTCCTGCTCTAGCTGCCACCCATGCTGTGTCACAGTTGCCTACTCACCCACGGCAGCTCGGGGCTTGCACTGCCCTGCCTCTGTGTCGTACTCCTCGTGGTCACTGGGGCAGAGGCACAGGAAGGATCCCTCCACGTTCTCACAAAGCGCAGTTCCACACACGGCCACCATCAGCTCACACTCATTCACATCTGCAAAGCAAAGAGCAGCAGTGGGCAGCAGGAGCCCTGCCTCTGCATGAGCACCCTGTGCAGGGCCTGCAGCATGAAGCTACTCTGCAGGAGGGAGAAGAAAGCTGCTAGGGATGAGCTGAGAACTACGTTCACACTGTGGCTCAACACAAGTCTGGCAGGAGTCTCATGCCCTGCTCTTAGTGGATCCAGAGCCTGAACTCCAGCTTGCTGAATTCCAGTGGGTTGCTGGATCACAGAATCATCTAGGTTTGGAGGACTCCAGTCCAACCCCCTACTCAATCACAGGATCCCACCAGGCTGCTCAGAGCTTTTTCTTGTTGGGTCTTTAAAATCTCCAAAGATGGCACCTGAACAAACATCACAGGCAACTATTCCAGTGCCTGCCTGTCTTCACAATGAAAATGTTCTTCCTTGTAATACACCCTGCCTGTTCTCTACAGGCACCCATTAAAGTACCTTTCTAGCACCTTCAGTGCCTCCATCCCCCAAGGACCTCCTTTCCACCTGGACAGAAAAGGGCTCCATGTTCACTGTTAAACACTCACTTTTTCAGAGCCTGGTCCTTTGCAATCCCAAAGATCTGCTGTGATAAGGGAAGGGATTTTGACTCCATGAGCTGTGCTGTCCATGTGTGTGATTCTCAATGCGTGAGAGCAGTCCCTGTCTGTGGTCTGGGAGCCACCACCAGCAGGGATGGCTCTCCTTTACTGACTCCAGACTCACCAATGCAGTAGTGCCCAGAAGGTGAGCTCTCATAGCCACGGTCACAGAGGCAGCGGAAGGAGCCATCCGAGTTCTCGCAGAAGCCGTGGCTCCCACACAGCGTCTCGTTGGCACATTCATCAATGTCTGCAGCAAAGCCAAAAACAAGAATTGTCCTAGACCCCACTTCTCCCAGTGGACACCCCTACTCAGGCCCTTTGGCTCTGACCCCAAGATCTGTGAGTGGGACAGGCATTTCCTTGATGTGAAGGACTGGGTCTGGCTGCTCCAGTTACCTATGAGTGTGCATGTTAAGAGAAGCTTCTTGCAACATTGGGAGCTACAAAGAAGGCATGTGAAAAGAGCAATAGGGGCAGGGCAGGAATGAGAAATTGATGGGAAGTATGGGAGGTGACTGGCAGGAGTGGCTGAGGGTAGCAGTTTCCTGCAGAGGTGTAAAGGGACACAGAACCTACAAGCTCCAGCTGCTGCATGGAAGCTTTCTTGGAGCAGTCAAACAGCTGTGTGTTCACAGCCCACAGTTCCCAAGGCCAGGAGCAGCTCCACATGCTAAGGCTGAGTCTTAGTGCAGCCCAAAGCCCAGTGGCTGGCAGCAGCTCCTCCCTGCTGCAACCTTCCCCAGCTGGAGTGAGCCTCAAAAACTGCAAAAACCCCTTTGCTCTTTCCTCTTTGCTGGAGCCTGGGCTTCAAACCCAGACTCACTAGTCTAACATGCTCTGGTACCAGCAGCCTTTCCACTCACCCAGGCCTGCCAGGCAGGTGACTGGCAGTGGCCCCAGCAAGCAGAGCTTACAGGGAGCTGCGGTCCAGCCCCAAGACTGGAATGGCTGTAACCTGCCCAGGACTCTCCCCAAGCGGAAAGCAGCACAATGCAGTGTCTGTTCCAGATGCCAGGAAGAGAGAAGTCTAGACGCAAGCAGGCAGCGCAGCCAAGAAAACAAATTCTCAGCATTATCTGCCTCTCCACCAGCCACACATTTCCTCCTCCTCCTTCTCCCCTGCGCCTCTGGCAGAGATGTCCCACAAGCACCCTGTTCCTGCCAGGGTGAGGGGCAGGGAGAACCAGGGCTGCACTCACCAATGCAGTCACCCAAGGGGGTCCAGTGGAAGCCAGGCTGGCAGCCCATGATACAACGGTAGGAGCCCAGGCTGTTCTGGCACCGCCATGTGCCACAGATGGCATCCCCATATTCTTTACACTCATCCACATCTGCAGGAAGGAGAGCAAGGGGATGAGGATGGTGAGATGGGGACCCTGTTTGTTCAATGCAGCACCTGGGTCTGCTTCAGCTGGCCAGAGGCCTTGAACCAGTGCTAGTCCTCCTTACAAGTCACCAGCAACTTTGAGTGCTGGGAGCAGAACTGCCCTCCCCTGTACTGGCTTCATTCGTCCCCTCAGATTCTGGGAGGCTGATCTCCCCAGCAATGAGCTCTCACCCACGCAATCATCAGTCTCCTGGGAGTGTTTGAATCCATTTTCACACAGACATCTGTAGGAGCCTTCTGTGTTCAGACACTGGCCTTGTGAGCACAGGGACTTGTCTGCACATTCATCCACATCTGTGAAATCAAGACAAAAACATCAGCCTGGATCTCACAGCAGGGCAGGAAGCAGAGGGCAGGACCTAAGGTTTGTTCCTGCCACCCTTCAACTCACCTTGGCAGCTGACTCCACCAGCCACATTTGAGAAGCCAGGAGCACAAATGCAGAAGTAGGATCCTTGACTGTTGAGACATTCGCCATTGGGACTACAGATCTCACTGTTCAGGCACTCATTCACATCTGCAGAGGGAGCAGAATCAGGAGCATGCACCCAGCCCTGGGGTACATCCTTCACCAGAGCCACACGGATTCCCTGTTCCCAGTCTCTTACAGGCAGCCCTCAAAGGGCTCCTGGCTCCTTGTTTTCTCATCATGGAAACAGAGATCTTCCCTGTCCATGGTAAGCCCAAATTTGACTACAGCCTTATGGATGTGCCATGCATGGTGGCATCACTTGCCTTGGCACCAGCATCCTCCCTGCTGAGAAAGAAGGGGGATCCAGTATGTCCTGGACCCAGAGGGCTGCATGGATGGGGTTCATACCTTTGCATATGGTGCCATTGATGAGCTCAAAGCCAGTCTGGCAGTGGCACTCATAGGAGCCTGGTGTGTTTCTGCACTCTCCCCCCAGGCACTGGACAGCAGGGTCCTCACACTCATCCAGATCTACCAAGAGGAAGGGCACAGCACAGAGTGGGCCCCAGCTCTTGCCACCACTGGAGAAGATCCCCATCCACAGAAGCATCACCCAGCTGCTGGCCTGCAAAGTCGGTTTGAGGTGTCCTCCCAGATCATCCCATCACAGTGAGAAGAGGGCAGAGACTCCCTGTTACTGGGATGTGCAGATTCTTGCAGCCCAGACTCTTCACTCCCTTCCATCATAGGGACCAGCAAAACATTATCCCAGCACAGAGCCAGTGGTGCCCAGTGACAGGATCAGAGGCAAGGGGCACAAACTGAAATACAGGAGGTCCTGCCTGAACACTCTTTCTGTGACGGTGGCAGAGCATTGGCCCAGGTTTCCCAAAGACATTGTGGAGTCTCCCTTCTTGGAGATACTGAAAAACTATCTGGATGTAGTCCTTGGCAGGCAACTGTTGGTGGCTCTGCATGAGCAGTGTGTTGATGAGATGAACTCCAGAGGTCCCCTCCAGCCTTCGACATTCAGAGATTCTGTGAGCACAGGGATACTGCTAACCCCAGTGTCTGTCTCCAGCAGAACTCTGCTCTGCATACAACAACCACCAAGAGGGAAGTGCAGAGTCACAGTTGTTGACAAATCCTCTCTTCAGCCAACTGCACAAGAGCAAACATCAGTAGAACAACGCAGCCCCAGCCCTACTTCCCGAGGCTCTGCTTTCTCACTTGCCAGACTTGTCTGCAATGTCCTTCTCGTGGAAGAGCTTCCAAGGACCTACAACAACTCTTACCCAACTGCAGAGCTCTCCACAAACCCTCTCTCAACCAACTGTCCCAGGCCTTAGCCAGAATCTGCTGTCACTCTGAGGATTTTGCTCACAGCAGAAAAAAGAGGATACCTTCCCTCACACAGAGGGCTGCAAGATGCCAGCAGACTGCCTGCAGCCCTTGAGGTAGGGGCAAGCACGGGAGAACACTGCACTGACAGGAGGTAAAGCCCTGAGACTAGCAGCTCCTGAAGGTAGGGAGGAACACTTTCCCCCTCCAGAGCACTGAGCATGCCACAGGCACAAGAGCATTTGCTCCCTACCACCCCAGGGCAGGATTCCCAGCTTTTCACTCTGAAAGGGTTGCAAGAAGCAGTATTATTGAATCCTTTTGGAGAGGAACCAAAATCTAGTTTATTTAGAAAAAAACTACCACAAAACCCTTATCATGTTTCAAATATGAAACCTAAATCCACAGACAAGGCCATCAGCCAAGGCAGGGAGGAACATACCATCCTGCCATCAGGTCAGTGTGACCCTAACAATATCAAACCCTGATAAGATGCCCTCATGAAATGGCTGGGGCAAGGTGGCTGAGCTGGGGCAGCTCATGTGGAGGGAGTCTTGGGAAAAGGGGAGGGCAGATGTAAAGCATCAAACCACGGCTCTTCCATCACACCCAAAAATCAAATGCAAAAGAAGTTCATTTCACACTAGTTTACTCAGACATCAAAACAGAGAGAATTAAGGGAGGAAAACTTCCCTTTCCTCCCCTCCTGGAGGCCCCCTTACAGGGGGATCCTTCTGAGAGTCACATCAAAGGCAAGATCTTACATTTGCCAGCTACGTGCAGGCTGCAGGGCTCTGCAGTGCTCCAGAGATAAATTCTCAGCACGTGGCCATTCTTTAAACAAATACCTTTGCCAGCTCTGCCCTTTCCCTTCCCTTGCTCCAAACAGGGAATTTGCATCAAGCCATCTCAAGCCCAGGATATCCCCCCACAATCAGCCATCAGAGATGGAGTTTTCCTGCTTGTGCTGGGGCAGCTGAGCTGTAAAGCTGAGACTGAGCACTCTCATGTCTCAGCACTGCAACCAACACAAATCAGTGCTGCTGTTAAGTCTCCGCCAGCATACCTGGCACAGCAGACACCTTGTTCTAAGCTTTCCCTTTTAAACATGTCCAAGTTATATTAGGGACTGGAGAAAAATGATGAAACCTGGGTGCTCACAGTCTCTCCATGGACCCAAGGTTTCTCCTTCTGTTGAAGGCCTACATTTGATGTATATGCACACAGTTCTGAACTAAAAGACACACAACTCTGCCAATGTTTCCAGGCCTCCTGTACTCCTGTACTGGCCTTTGTCAGCATCTTCTAGATCATCTTGGTCCATACATCCTTCCCCCCATCCCTTTCCTTTGTGAGTAAAATCACCTTCCTGCTGCTCCAAGTGACATCTGCTCACAGCCTTCCGTGCTCTCTGCTGAGCAGGTAGCTACAGAGCTGGAAAAGGATCCTGAGGCTAAAGCCCTCCTGCCCCACCAGTAACCCAGCTATGGCAATGTCTCTTCCCTCATTTCCTCCAGCACCCCTCCTCTGTTCCCAGGGAAGGGATACCTTCACGATGCTGCCATCTCTGGAGACAGCATAGCCCAGGTGTCTGGGACATGCAGGAATAGGAGCCCTCAGTATTTAGGCAGAGTCCAGAAGGACAGGGAGCCCGGGCTGTGCATTCATCAATGTCTGCATAAACACATGGGGAGACAGGGATAAGAGGAAAAATTCAGAGCAACCATGACCAGGGACACATGTGCTGGGAAAACTAGCCAGCATGATGGCCAGGACTCAGGCAGAGCCAAGTGCTTAAGGAGAGCCTAGGGAACCCTCTGGACTGAGTGTGTGACACTTCAGAGTGTCTGGACACAGGCTCCTTAGTACCTTGGCAGCTCTTCCCATCAGGTGCCAGCTCGTAGCCCCAGGTAGCAGGAGCAGCGGAAGGAGCCATCCAGGTTGACACACTGTCCATGAGCACAAGTCCCCAGGAACGAGACACTCATCCACATCTGTGTGACACAGCAGAAGGCAACATGGCATGGGAGGGTGCTCAGGGCAGTCCCTCCACACAAGCTATGAGTGCAATATGCTCTGGCCAAACAGGCTGGCTGACTGCAGGAGAAGGATGCTGCCTGTGCCCTGCTCCTTTGAGGGCTTACAGGGAGCACTGCCATGGGGGCAGGGGTGCAGCTGCCCAAATTTCTCACCAATACATCTTCCGCCCAAGGGCCGGTAGCCAGCCCCACAGCTGACACACTGGTAGGATCCTAGTGTATTAACACATCTCCCACTGGGGCAAGAGCTGGGATCCATGCACTCGTTGACATCTGCCAAGAAACACAGTTCTTTCAGGCTCCCAAAGGTAAACAGTGCAGCAGTCCCCAATGTGTCCTTTCCAGCTGGATCCTCAGAGTTTCCCTCAGGGCACAATGATGTCCAATAGGAGTTGAGATGAGTTTGCTGGAGCTCCAAAATCTCTTATGGCCCCACCTATCCCTCAGGATTCTACACCCACATCTGAGGGGCTGACATAAGTCAGCAGCTAAACTCACTGCTGCAGGGTGTTGCCAAGGCCAGGAATGTGCATGGGCAGAGAAAGGGATCAGAGAACATCTGTGCAGGGCTGTCTCATCAGGGCATTTCATAACTATGATTAGGATGCAGCACCTCAGCTCAGTTGTCCTTAAGGCAAGTGCTTTCTGGAGGCTCTGGAGCAGAACAGCATGCTGTGCATGCCCTATTTCCTGTACTGCCTCCCAAAATAGCCTCCACCCTGTGATGGAGATGAGCTACTGAGAGGGGGACTTGTCTTTGATCAAGCACAACATACATTGGGACAAGGGTGAAAGCAAGGGCCCAGGTCTGAGAAGCCAGGAGCCAAATGTGAATGGGATGCAGTGGGGGCATCATTCACATCTGCAGAGGGAGCAGAATCAGGAGCATGCACCCAGCCCTGGGGTACATCCTTCACCAGAGCCACACGGATTCCTGTTCCCAGTCTCTCTTACAGGCAGCCCTCAAAGGGCTCCTGGCTCCTTGTTTCTCATCATGGAAACAGAGATCTTCCCTGTCCATGGTAAGCCCAAATTTGACTACAGCCTTATGGATGTGCCATGCATGGTGGCATCACTTGCCTTGGCACCAGCATCCTCCCTGCTGAGAAAGAAGGGGGATCCAGTATGTCCTGGACCCAGAGGGCTGCATGGATGGGGTTCATACCTTTGCATATGGTGCCATTGATGAGCTCAAAGCCAGTCTGGCAGTGGCACTCATAGGAGCCTGGTGTGTTTCTGCACTCTCCCCCCAGGCACTGGACAGCAGGGTCCTCACACTCATCCAGATCTACCAAGAGGAAGGGCACAGCACAGAGTGAGGCCCCAGCTCTTGCCACCACTGGAGAAGATCCCCATCCACAGAAGCATCACCCAGCTGCTGGCCTGCAAAGTCGGTTTGAGGTGTCCTCCCAGATCATCCCATCACAGTGAGAAGAGGGCAGAGACTCCCTGTTACTGGGATGTGCAGATTCTTGCAGCCCAGACTCTTCACTCCCTTCCATCATAGGGACCAGCAAAACATTATCCCAGCACAGAGCCAGTGGTGCCCAGTGACAGGACCAGAGGCAAGGGGCACAAACTGAAATACAGGAGGTCCTGCCTGAACACTCTTTCTGTGACGGTGGCAGAGCATTGGCCCAGGTTTCCCAAAGACATTGTGGAGTCTCCCTTCTTGGAGATACTGAAAAACTATCTGGATGTAGTCCTTGGCAGGCAACTGTTGGTGACTCTGCATGAGCAGTGTGTGGATGAGATGAACTCCAGAGGTCCCCTCCAGCCTTCGACATTCAGAGATTCTGTGAGCACAGGGATACTGCTAACCCCAGTGTCTGTCTCCAGCAGAACTCTGCTCTGCATACAACAACCACCAAGAGGGAAGTGCAGAGTCACAGTTGTTGACAAATCCTCTCTTCAGCCAACTGCACAAGAGCAAACATCAGTAGAACAACGCAGCCCCAGCCCTACTTCCTGAGGCTCTGCTTTCTCACTTGCCAGACTTGTCTGCAATGTCCTTCTCGTGGAAGAGCTTCCAAGGACCTACAACAACTCTTACCCAACTGCAGAGCTCTCCACAAACCCTCTCTCAACCAACTGTCCCAGGCCTTAGCCAGAATCTGCTGTCACTCTGAGGATTTTGCTCACAGCAGAAAAAGAGGGATACCTTCCCTCACACAGAGGGCTGCAAGATGCCAGCAGACTGCCTGCAGCCCTTGAGGTAGGGGCAAGCACGGGAGAACACTGCACTGACAGGAGGTAAAGCCCTGAGACTAGCAGCTCCTGAAGGTAGGGAGGAACACTTTCCCCTTCGCAGAGCACTGAGCATGCCACAGGCACAAAGAGCATTGCTCCCTACCACCCCAGGGCAGGATTCCCAGCTTTTCACTCTGAAAGGGTTGCAAGAAGCAGTATTATTGAATCCTTTTGGAGAGGAACCAAAATCTAGTTTATTTACAAAAAAACTACCACAAAACCCTTATCATGTTTCAAATATGAAACCTAAATCCACAGACAAGGCCATCAGCCAAGGCAGGGAGGAACATACCATCCTGCCATCAGGTCAGTGTGACCCTAACAATATCAAACCCTGATAAGATGCCCTCATGAAATGGCTGGGGCAAGGTGGCTGAGCTGGGGCAGCTCATGTGGAGTCTTGGGAAAAGGGGAGGGCAGATGTAAGGCATCAAACCACGGCTCTTCCATCACACCCAAAAATCAAATGCAAAAGAAGTTCATTTCACACTAGTTTACTCAGACATCAAAACAGAGAGAATTAAGGGAGGAAAACTTCCCTCTCCTCCCCTCCTGGAGGCCCCCTTACAGGGGGATCCTTCTGAGAGTCACATCAAAGGCAAGATCTTACATTTGCCAGCTACGTGCAGGCTGCAGGGCTCTGCAGTGCTCCAGAGATAAATTCTCAGCACGTGGCCATTCTTTAAACAAATACCTTTGCCAGCTCTGCCCTTTCCCTTCCTTGCTCCAAACAGGGAATTTGCATCAAGCCATCTCAAGCCCAGGATATCCCCCCACAATCAGCCATCAGAGATGGAGTTTTCCTGCTTGTGCTGGGGCAGCTGAGCTGTAAAGCTGAGACTGAGCACTCTCATGTCTCAGCACTGCAACCAACACAAATCAGTGCTGCTGTTAAGTCTCCGCCAGCATACCTGGCACAGCAGACACCTTGTTCTAAGCTTTCCCTTTTAAACATGTCCAAGTTATATTAGGGACTGGAGAAAAATGATGAAACCTGGGTGCTCACAGTCTCTCCATGGACCCAAGGTTTCTCCTTCTGTTGAAGGCCTACATTTGATGTATATGCACACAGTTCTGAATTAAAAGACACACAACTCTGCCAATGTTTCCAGGCCTCCTGTACTCCTGTACTGGCCTTTGTCAGCATCTTCTAGATCATCTTGGTCCATACATCCTTCCCCCCATCCCTTTCCTTTGTGAGTAAAATCACCTTCCTGCTGCTCCAAGTGACATCTGCTCACAGCCTTCCGTGCTCTCTGCTGAGCAGGTAGCTACAGAGCTGGAAAAGGATCCTGAGGCTAAAGAAGCCCTCCTGCCCCACCAGTAACCCAGCTATGGCAATGTCTCTTCCCTCATTTCCTCCAGCACCCCCTCCTCTGTTCCCAGGGAAGGGATACCTTCACACGTGCTGCCATCTCTGGAGACAGCATAGCCGGTGTCACAGGACATGCAGGAATAGGAGCCCTCAGTATTTAGGCAGAGTCCAGAAGGACAGGGAGCCCGGGCTGTGCATTCATCAATGTCTGCATAAACACATGAGGGAGACAGGGATAAGAGGAAAAAATTCAGAGCAACCATGACCAGGGACACATGTGCTGGGAAAACTAGCCAGCATGATGGCCAGGACTCAGGCAGAGCCAAGTGCTTAAGGAGAGCCTAGGGAACCCTCTGGACTGAGTGTGTGACACTTCAGAGTGTCTGGACACAGGCTCCTTAGTACCTTGGCAGCTCTTCCCATCAGGTGCCAGCTCGTAGCCCCGGTAGCAGGAGCAGCGGAAGGAGCCATCCAGGTTGACACACTGTCCATGAGCACAAGTCCCCTCCACGAGACACTCATCCACATCTGTGTGACACAGCAGAAGGCAACATGGCATGGGAGGGTGCTAAGGGCAGTCCCTCCACACAAGCTATGAGTGCAATATGCTCTGGCCAAACAGGCTGGCTGACTGCAGGAGAAGGATGCTGCCTGTGCCCCTGCTCCTTTTGAGGCTTACAGGGAGCACTGCCATGGGGGCAGGGGTGCTGCCCAAATTTCTCACCAATACATCTTCCGTTCCTGGGCCGGTAGCCAGCCCCACAGCTGACACACTGGTAGGATCCTAGTGTATTAACACATCTCCCACTGGGGCAAGAGCTGGGATCCATGCACTCGTTGACATCTGCCAAGAAACACAGATCTTTCAGGCTCCCAAAGGTAAACAGTGCAGCAGTCCCCAATGTGTCCTTTCCAGCTGGATCCTCAGAGTTTCCCTCCAGGGCACAATGATATCCAATAGGAGTTGAGATGAGTTTGCTGGAGCTTAGACAAAATCTCTTATGGCCCCACCTATCCCTCAGGATTCTACACCCACATCTGAGGGCTGACATAAGTCAGCAGCTAAACTCACTGCTGCAGGGTGTTGCCAAGGCCAGGAATGTGCATGGGCAGAGAAAGGGATCAGAGAACATCTGTGCAGGGCTGTCTCATCAGGGCATTTCATAACTATGATTAGGATGCAGCCTCCAGCTCAGTTGTCCTTAAGGCAAGTGCTTTCTGGAGGCTCTGGGGGGAAGCAGCATGCTGTGCATGCCCTATTTCCTGTACTGCCTCCTAAAATAGCCTCCACCCTGTGATGGAGATGAGCTACTGAGAGAGGGGAGTCTTTGATCAAGCACAACATACATTGACAAGGGTGAAAGCTTTGAAGGGCCCAGGTCTTGCCATGTGAATGGGATGCAGTGGGGATGGGTGGCCTGAGTCTCTGCAGCCTGCTCTCCCTGCAGTCCACCTGCCAGCATGACAATTTTGTGACAAAGCCAAGGTGGCATGAAAATATATAGGCATGTCCTTCCATAATGGGAAGCTGGAATGGGCTGGTCATTGGGGAACTCCATGGAGCAAGGGGAGAGGATCTTGGGAGAACTCCACTCCTTCTGCCCAGGAAAGCCTGTTCCTCCTGCAGTCAAAGGAGAGGACAGGCAGTCCTTGGGGAGGGCACAGGGCAGACAAATGTGGGAGTGTCCTACCTCCCTTACAGGAGAGACACAGAGTGATGAGAAAAAGAAGTGTTCAGCCATGCATAGGGCAGGTTGGAGGGGCAGGGGTTGCTGGGAGCAGCAAGCTTTACCTTCACACTGTCCTCTGGGGCCCATGGCAAAGCCCTCCTTGCACTGGCAGTGGTAGGAGCCAGGTGTGTTGATGCACTGCTGTCCTCGGCAGATAGAAGGCTGCTCACATTCATCTCGGTCTGGCAACACACAGGGAGACAGTCCTGAGTTTTCCCCAGCAGTGTCAGGAAGAAGTGCAGGAGAGGACCTGCTCCCCCTGCAGCTGGCTCTACCCAAGGGATCTGTGCTGGGGCTCTCCTCTATCCCCCACCTGCCCTAGCATCCTCCTAGCCATGAAGCAGTGATCAGGGCTGGCGTCACAGACTCCTGCCTGGATCATCATGGGCCAGGTCCTATCCCCAGGCAAGCAGGAGAGAGTGATTGCCATGATCAAGCTGTCTGGCAGGCCTGTGGGAAGGGAGGATGTGCAGGTGTGCCCGTGTGTGTGCACATTCATGACAGAGTGTGAGGCTGAGAGAACAAAGAGGTCCTGGAGAGATGGCAGCTCTGTGCCAGGTAAACACTACTCACCCTCACAGCTTTGCTTGCCCGCTGAAACAGCCAGGGTGTACCCAGAGTAGCAGAGGCAGAAATAGGAACCCACACTATTGATGCAGCGACCTTTTCCAGCACAAGGGTCTTTCTGACACTCATCTTCATCTACCACCAGGCAGGGAAGGAAGACCAGCAGTCACCACCTTCTGCTTGCAGCCCCTGCCAGCCCAGCAGTGCAGCAGCGGGCAGGGCCTCGGCAGAGCTGCCAGAAGACCTTCCCCCAGTGGCCAGAAGGACTGAAAGGGCTGCTGAGGCCCAGAAGGCAGAGCAGTCAAACCATCAATTGCCAACCTACCAATGCAGTGGAGGCGACTGGGGTCCAAGGTGTAACCAGGGTGGCACAAGCAGCTATATCCCTCTGGGGTCAGAACACAAGCACCAGCTCCACAGGAAAGGGGTGAGGAGGCACAGCCACTGAGCCCTGCAAAGAGAGAGCACAGGGTTGGGAGCAGCACCAAAAGGGTGCATGGAATCTAGCGCCTGCTTTGTGTCCAGCACCATACCAGGAGGCTGCTTTTTCCCTTGGAGAGTGATGTTGAGCCTGCTCCTCTCCTTCAGAGAGCCTGCACCCACGGGACAGCAGGGAGGACACAGCAGATCCTGTCACCTCCTGGGGCTTCTGTGGCCTGAGCTGGCATGCCCCAGTGCCGTATATACTCACCTGCACTGCGGCTCTATGCCTCAAACTAGACCTGGCAGCAGAGCCTGACACCTGTGATGGCGTTCCTTGTGGGGTGACAGCAGGGCCCCCCACCTCGCACCACCCTGCTATGCTGAGCACAGGCAGAGCAGTGAAGGGGCAGCGAGGCACCACACACCCCTCGGCACAAAGCCAGCGGGGAGTGAGGGGCAGCCCAACCCAAACAAAAGGCTATTGAGGAGACGCATTCCTCAGCAAGGTGCCTCCGCCAGGCCCGCTCCCCAAGGTGCTCCAGCCCCCGGCGCAGGGCAGGGACCACACTCCCAGACACTTGAGCAAGCCTGGAACAACAGCGGCCTTGTTTCCGGCACAGTAAACAAGCCGCCCCGGGAGCCACATGGCTGCCCTGCTCCCCCTGCCCGATGAGTCAGCGCTGGCTGGGGCCAGAGCCACCGAGCGGTGTGGGATTGTCCTGCTCGGCAGCCACTGCTGTGCTGGGCAAGGAGCTGCAGGCGGGGAAGGACTCGGAGATACAAGCGCTTTGCTCCCCATACAGCTGCGGTCTTGTGACTCCCCACGGCCGGCAGCAGCTGGGCCCAGGCTGGGACAAGAGTGGCAGGTCAGGGACTTTTCTTTGGGAAAGTCAAGGAGGCATGTGGGCAGATAAACAGACTGGTTAAGGGAGAGAGCCCCTGGGCAGAACTTAGGACATAATTTAACTGTAGTACCAGGCACAGAGGGGCTGTGGCAGGAAATCCCCATGACCAGTGGACACACACCCACCTGCTGGCACCTGTGTTGGAGCAGCAGCATCCCAGGTGGGAGTGGGGCCAGGCTGGCGAGGACCATGCCAGAACTCCTCTTCCTCTGCTGTGGAAGAAGAGAGAGGCAAGTCAAGCTACCTGATCCCAGGCAGAGATGCTAACCCAAGATTTACCTGTGCTGGCTGTCCTGGCAACCACAGCACCAAAAAAAAGAACATAAGAAGAGGCTGCAGGGTGGTTGCAACTCTATATCTTATTATTTAACACAGCCTCCTTCACCTTGCTCCTTATTCATCACCTTCCCACTTTCCAATAGCCCCACATCAGCCTCCCAGTGTGATGGGGTCCTCTGTGCTGCCCACAGCCAGCCCAGCCTGAAGCCTGTCCTGCCCAGCACTGGGGGCTGCCATGCAGGGAAGGGGGCATGGCATGAGCTCCCAGTCTCCCCACTTTCCTCACTGCCCCATTCTCTTCCCCACACGTGCCCTGCCCTCCCACCAGCCCAGCACTCACCTCTGTGCACGGCAGGCTCTGCAGTGGCATCAGCAGTTCCCTGAGGGACAGAAACAGGATTCTTGTGCATGGAACTGGGATGCAGCACCCTGTGACGTTTTCCCACCCACCTCCTGCCTCCTCTTTCTCCCCCAGACCACCATCCTAGGAGGCCAAGCTGCCCCAGATGGGTGCATTCATTCGGCAGGGCTGCTCTGTCCTGAACCTGTCATCCTGGGCAAAACAGCTTCAGGCCATGCCCCGAGGGCCAGCCACAGAGGGGCTGTGGCAGCACAGTGTGCAGGTAAGACCAGGGCACTGCTACCAGGCAGGCATCTCCTCAAGGTGGCCAGGAAGGTCATCCAGGCACAGTAAATATTGCCACTGTCACCAGCAGCTCTGGAGGGCTGAGGACAGCTGCTGCTTTGACCAGCCTCAACAGTGCTCCCTTACCAAAAGGGTGTTTTGTGCTAGAAGCTCTTTCTCAGCATCCCCTCCAGGCAAACCCATGGCTGCCAAAGGAAATGCTGGAGCACAACCTGAGTCCCAAGTCCCTGCTCTGTGGAGCTTTCCACAATGGATGAAGAAAACAGGCAACTGAACAATGTAAGTTGTAGACTTCACATTTGGAAGCTTTGGTTCAAATTTCTGCCCTGTCTTGAGATTTCTCACATGTACTTGAGCCAAGTCACTTCATGTTTATGAAGCAGTGACAATGGCAGTGCTGTCCCTTCCCTCAGAGGTGCTGCATATGTCTGAGGGATGAGCTGATATAGTATGAGAGCACAGAGAGATATGCTCAGGAGGGATATGGCCAAACCTCTACTGACAGCACAGATCAAGAGGCACACATTTTTCAAGTGAGACTCAAATGAAGTCACACAGCCCCAGGAGAGCCTAACAGAAAATCAGTCCCCAGGCTGCTTCCATCAGACAGGGTGAATTCACACAGCCAGTGTTGGAGACTCCTGCCCCAACTGCTCCAGTGGTGTTCCTGCTGCACCCACCTCCACACAGGGTGAGCTGGGCTTGAGCAGGACACTGGGCTCCATGAGAGAAGCATGCCTAAAGCAGACTACAGCAGTTCCTCTTATCTTGCTGCCCATCAGCCCTACAGCCAGGCCAGTCTGACAGTGAGTGCCCACACCTCAGCTGTGTAAGTACAGCTGATATTAACTGAAGTTAGTGAAAGCAGAGCAAACTTGAATATGCAGCATATAACAGAATTTTAAATCAAAATTCTCCTTGATGTCCTTTTATGGTGGGATAGATCCTTGCTGTTATTCACCCTTTTCCTCTTTAGGACTGAGTTCATAATGGATAATCCCTCCCATCTAGAGCTGCAGTCCCTGTGAGAGGCAGTGTAGACACGGCTGGAGCCACAACTCCCATACCTGCCTGGCTGAACAGCAAAAGAGTGTAAGCAGAAATGGAATCATAGAATGTTTTGGGTTGGAAGGGACCTTAAAGATCGTCTAGTTCCACCCCCCTGCCATGGGCAAGGATGCCTTCTACTAGACCAGGTTGCTCAGAGCCCCATCCCATTTGGTCTTGAAAACTTCCTGCCCTGGGGCATCCACAACTTCTTGGGCAATCTGTTCCAGTGTCTCACCACCCTCACAGTAAAGACCCTCTTCCTAATATCTAATCTGAATCTCCACTCTTTTAGTTAATTTCTATGACATCACCCTTCCAGCCCATCCAGCTACCATAGATGTATTGAGCTGTAGCAAGACAAGCCTTACTCACCTGCACAGCAGGAGAAATTTCACCTGGAAAAGAAACAGTGCATGATGAGTAGAGAGAAGACAGATAGGCATCCTCCTCAAACCCTGACTGCCCTAACTGCACCCCACCTCTAAGACACTGCCATTCAGTCCCTCACATTTGTCTGCAAGAGCTTGTTCCCAAAGCCAACACACCTGGACTCCTGGCACTGTGCAGACACCAGGAACAACTGCTCCAGCAAACACTGGCACAAGCAGTTGGTCACACTGCCCTCCAGCTGGGTTGGACAGAAACCCAAGGACTGGAGTCCTAGGCTTGCCACTCAGGCCTGAGGTCCTGGTGGAGGCAGCCCGGCCAGTCAGCACAAACTGCAAAGATGCACTTGCAGGAGCCTGAAACACTCAACCTTCTTTCACAAAGATTTGAAGACCTAGTGCCTCATGCCTCAGGAACACTACAGTCATTCAGATGTAGGGAGCCCTTTGCAGCCAGAGGTCCATCCATGGTATATGACAGGACCTGAGAAATTTTCCACCCTTGCTAGGGGCCCAGATGGAGCAGCTTTAAGCAGTAGACCCCACACTACCCTGTCTTGCTGAGGTGCCAGGGTAGAGGAATGTCTCCAGGACGCTGCCACGCAGGCTGTCCTGCAGTTGATGTCTCCTCCCTGTCCAGTCCAAAGTCCAGTTGCCATTCTCCCCTTGCTCTTCTAAGCTGAGGGGCAGCTCCTCTCTCTCTGCTTTTCTCATTGACAGTCGGATATCAGAGCTGGAGTAGGTGTAGCCATGTCCTGCTGGGCAAATTTCCTTGAAGGCCTCTGTGAAGGAAAATCAAATCAAAACTTTAGAAAGTAGAGGTTGGAGGCTGGTGGAGGGATCACCTGGCTTACCATACCCAGACATGATAGTGGGACAGTGGAATAAAGGAGTGAAGATGGGCAGGCATGTATGTGACTGCAGGTGCCAGTTTCCCCAATCCTATAATTTTCTGTAATTTCTAAGGGTTAAATTCTTAAAGAAACACATCTCAATTGCAGTGGGTGGATGCTTCAAGTGTAAGGAATGTGCTCACAGAGCAGGGTGGATTTCTCACAGGCATTCCCAGAACCCCAAAATGAAATCCCTTCCCATGGTCAGTACTGCTAGAAAGAGGTCATGCCACAGGAAGGTCCAAGCTGACCAAGGGAGCAGATAAAAGCAAACCTGGAGTACCTCAGCACTGAGCACTCTGCACAGCACTCAGGATATTCTGCACATACTACCTGAACATTTTTCCGGTCCCTGAGGATTTTTGTGCTTTTCCTTCCACCCAGTCCCATGCTGAGATACTCAAACTCATCCTCACCTGTTTTTCTTCCCAGCAAAAGATGTAAGACAGAAAAGGGTTGTTGAATAAAGTCAGGCACACACATGGCTGTGTTCTCCCTCTGGTACAGAGGGGTTTCCCATTACGGACTTCTTCATCTTCCCATTTTTATCCAGGTCTGCTTCCTGGGTTCTGTACCCATCTGCCAGGACAGCATTTGCACTGCTCAGCTCTGGGTCCTGCAGCTGTCTGTGTCCGGGCAAACCCCACCCCGAGGCTGTGTCCAGGCAAACCCCACCCCCAGTGTAACCAGAGCGGAGCCGAAGCAGGTGCATCTCACCTGAGCCGGGCGCGGGGCACTCCTGGCAGCTGTCGCCCCAGCCCTTGCCGACGCGGCTGCAGCAGCAGATCTGCTGGGTGATGCGGTGCGGCAGGGGCAGGGCGCACACGCCTCCGGCGGCCGAGCGGTAGCACAGCCCCTGCTCCATCGACACCGCCTTGTCCGCTGAAACAAACAGCGTGTCAGGGCCGGAGGTGCCCGAGCTCTCCAAAGAGACAATGGGGGACAGTCAGCTCTCCCCCTTGGCTCCTTCTCTGCTTGTGCCTCCCAGCCTGCCCGAGGGCTGCCCTGTCTTCTCTCCAGGACACCCCCTGGCCATCAACCATTGGGCCTTTACCACAACAGTGTCATCCCCAAAAAATCCAGCTCATGTGGGAGTTCTCTCATCCCAGGGGGCTGTGTCCTCTGCTGCCACACCACCTGCACATTCTCTTCAGCCTCTTCAGGGACCATGCAATGTCCATGGAGAATGATAATGCATGGCTGGGACCCATTATGCACACAAGTGCAGAACAACCCAGCTCAGGTACACTCAAAGGAGATGTGAAGCATGCTGTGGCTTCCACTCAGCCATGGGGTCCTGCTCAGGGCCCTCCCCAGACCGAGGGGTTCCCTGGAGCACTTACAGATGCAGTGGCTGCGGGATGGGTCTAGCATGCTTCCAGGCTTGCAGGTACACCGGAAGCTGCCCCGGGTGTTCATACATTCAGCATCTTTGCAAAGGCCCTGCATCAAGCACTCATTGATATCTGTGGAGAGAAGAGAAGAGAACCTTGTGAGATGTGAAGAAGCTGAGGGTGAACTAAACTCCCTACGCAGTGCCTCCCATTGAGGTGCTGCAAACCGAAGGGGTCTCAGCTGGGCTGGTGTCTGAGGCAGCCTCTACACCAAGTGGGGATCTCTGTGGTGACAGTAGTCCCACATCTGCAGAGCTTGCTTGCTGCAGCTGCAGGATGGCTTGTGGATGACTGCTCTGCTTTTTGGTCCTTGTGGAAAACAGATGTGGCCCCTACGGTGAGCCACTCTGTCAGGGTCACTATTATCATGGCTGTTTGCAAGCCAGGAATGGTGAGCCCTGTCCTTTCTCCCAATTCCTGGTACTGCTTCCATAGAACTATCATCCACAGAGGATCCTTGCTGAGAAACTCGGTGCCAGCATGCAGGTAGGGCATTGACAGATCCCATCTAGAGGCAGAGGGGTGGTGGGCCAGGCTGTGGCTCACTGTGCCTTCTTCTAAGAACAGGGTGAGCAAGTGTGAAGTCATCACATTCAAGCCCTGCCTCAAGTTCTGCCTCTGCCCCTGACTCAGCACTCATCAGACACAGTCTTTGGGAAGGAAGCTGGTTTTATCCTAGGGAAACTCCATTGGGATCACCCATTTGGCCTGCAGTAAAGGCTTTCCTACAGTGCCATGTAAGAATGTATGAGCTAAGCCAGAGAAAACAGGGATTGGCAAAAAGTGGATTTAAGGGGAGCTGAGGGCAGTTTTCAGAGAGACAGTAAGGAGGAAGGTGTCCTCATGGAATAATGTAGCCTGGCCCAAAAAACTCAGAATGCTGATGAAATGTGCTGTGTCAGGAGGCACAAGCAGTGCAGGAAGAGCTGGATGAGACACAGAGCAGCTGGACTGGGAGCAACCTCACCACCACCCTGAGACAAACCACAGGAACATATACTGCAAGCTAAGAGGTGAAAGCCATCAGTGAGAAGGTTCCGGGCCCACTCACTGCTCACAGGACAGCTCTGAGCTGCCAAGACCAAGAAATGCCAACATGATGCTAGGCCAAAGACACAGAGCAGTCCCAGTGCCAGTGTACATGGCCCTGGTGAGACCTCAAGTACCCTCAGAGCACTCAGTGGTGCTCTAAGGACTGTTTCAAGATGGATGGGGTGGAAGACTCAGGAACAGCTTTCCCAGCACTGCCTTATTCCTCAGAGCCAAAGCACTACTGCTTGGTGGGTGGGGGGTGCTGTCCTGTGAGGCACACAGCCAGGAATGACAGCTGAAGTTCAGACTTAATGACCCTGAGGTCCTCCCCAGTCCTGTGCTCTAAAACTCCTCCATTCATCCCACCAGCTGCTCCATACACAGGTGAGACATGCAAGGGCCATGAAGACCAGGCCAGAAGTTAAGTCGATCAGGGGTACCAATGCTACAGGGATCTGCAGAAGGACAGGGAGGAGTAGGATTTGGCTGCATGATGTAGTGTAGCCAAGTCCTCCAGTGCCTTCCTCTCCTGGAAGGCACTAGAGAAAACCCCTTCTGCCCATACTGAACAGAGCAAAGTGGGCTTCTGCCAGGGTCCTCCTCCAGTCACAGCTCTTTAACAATAGCCCACAAAGGCAGGTAGTCTCCCCTCCTACCTGGGCTGGCAAAAGAAGACCCTGTGTAGCCTCTCCTACATCTGTCCACCAAATTGCTCACTCTGGGCCCTAAAGTGAGGTGCTAAGGCTTCCTGACACATGTTCTGCTGCAACAGTAGAGATGGGGATAGCACCTTGAAGCAGTAGTGTCTGAAGAACAGAACTTCTCCAGTCCAGCTTACAAAGGAGTATCCAGAGGCACAAATCTCTGGTTCATGCTTTTTCCTGTGCAAAAACATCTTCCTAGCCAAATCCACACTGTCATCTCCCTCTGCTCCTCCCTGATCCACAGGGGACAGAAATCCAGAACAGGCACTGTAGGTTTCTGCTTTCTGACATGAGTCCCTCCAGCTGCTTTGTTCCTCCAACTTGTATTTTATGTCTCTGGGTAGCTCCTCATAATCACAGCACTGTCTGTGGCCACATAAGGGATGAGATCTGAGCACCAAGCTGAATAGTTGTTGTGTTGTTAAAAGTTCTCCCTCAGGACAATGTGGGCAGGTTGAATCACTAATTAAGTGAGCATGGTGGAAAGTCCCCAGCTAAAAGAGATGAGTCATTGGACTGCCAGCCCTGGGTTTGCTCCCTGCTGCATCTGTGAGATGACACCTCAGCTTTTCGGGGATCACGAGAAGGGAAAAATAAAATTCCTCTTTAGTCAGAGGGCAGAAAAATACAGTGTAGGTCCAAGAAATGCCAAATAAACATGAACAAGAGAGAAAAGGGGAGAGATTGGTGCCTTCCTAATATGGAACTGAGGGACCACAGAAGTGAGAAACAGATCGATCCTGGCAGCCTGGGACAGGCAGAGGAGCCCAGCAGCATGAAGAAGTGACACAGAACAGAAGGCATCACTTTTATGGTACTCTCCCACTTGTGAATGTTCAAATTGACACTATCCTGCTTATAAATGAACAAATGAACAAGCTGATAACCTTCACAAATATTTTTAGGAAACAGAATTTCTGTTGCTTCAGACCATGGAAGAAGTGTTTTTACACCCACACTTAACAGAGCATAAGCACAGGTCCTTACTGGGTCAGTAGGACTTAACAGGGGAGTTTCCTTGTACTGGCCCAGCTATGCGCTCACTGTGCTTGTCAGCAGAGTCTCACAGTCCTGTTTTTACCTGGCTTTCTCTCATTCTTGATGAGAACAGGAGATTTTTATAAGTCACATTCTTTGCAGAGCCATACCAGGGATTTAGATAAATGTATTTTGCGTAGATAATTTCAGCTCTAGCAGTGGATGTGAGAAGGAGAGATACAGATGAAAGCAGCATCCTTACCTTGGCAGTGGCTCCGGTTCAGCCTCTTGTATCCCTGGGGACACTCCACCTGTCCGTTCTCAATCACAGGGTGTGCTGGGGAAAAAAGCAAACGGTGTGGGACACTGGCACCAGAGCCAGCCACCAGTGTCCTCCCTTCTCTGCCTTCCTTCAGAGGGGAAAGGGTCCCTAGGCCTGCCTTGGGTGGGCTTCTGATGACTCCCAGGGCAGAGGGAAAGGTAAGAGCAGCCACGTTATTCATGCAGTGTCTTCTGCTTCTCAGCCAGTGCCAAACTGGTAACCCAGAGGCACTGCCTGTGCCTCATATCCACCACTGTGTCACTTTGTCTCCTTCTAGGTCAGTTTGGATAGCCAGGTGGCACATGACAAGGGAGATCAGAGTGAAAGGAATGGCTGAGGTCCTTGACAAGCTGCTGAAATAACAACTCAGGCCCTGTTTATTACATTTCTTTTTATACTGGATGTGATTTCCTGCCCCAATTCCTCTCATCAAAGAAAAATTCAGATTTCTGCTTTAAATAGTTTTGTGGGTTTCAAAATGTTCTGTAACACGCACAATTAAACCTCTCCAAAATTTTTAAAGGCAAGTAAAATGTGGCCCATAAATTCCTAGGAAGTCAAATTTAGGCACTGAATTTTGGAGCAAGGAAAAGGGAATCTGAGTGGATAGGTTGGGAAATGAGTAAGAATGGAGTGGGGTGGGGTAGGAAGAAGGATACTTTGCCTAAGTTTGGGATTTTCCCAGGGTGGGGTTTCTTTTACAATTTCTGGATCTTTTGCTTGGGAACAAGGAGTGCATGCAACAGCTAAGAGACTGCCCAGGCATATTCCAACCACTCTTAATTTCTCCTGCCTGGCATCAGTAGCTCACTCCTTGGTGTCATATGTAGAAAGCCCTCCATGGCAATAGTCATATCAAGGGTCTGGCAGATTCCTTACACATTGCAACTTCAAGAACCAGGGACAAACTGAGACCATCCTTACAGCAGGAGATCCTTGGCAAGAGCCTGCAAAGTTTAAGACCACAAAGAAAGCCTGCAAAGTTTAAGAACACATTCTGGGGCCAAAGAGCAGGCATGTCCATAACTCTTTCTCTTGAACACTTGAACTCTATAAAGCAATTTAAAGCCATTCTAGGACAGTTCTTCTAAAGCAAAAGTTAGAGACCAGCCTCCTAAGATAAAGGTGCTTAGGAAATAAAAGATAGGAGAGCACATCATTACCAGCCTGTACCAGGAAGGAGAACAGAAAACCTGGTTTTCTCAGGTATATTAAATGAAGCCACAAGGTTTTCCATGTGTATATTGATCCTCAGCAGCTGAGTGAATGACAAAGAAAAAAAAAATCTATCTTCTACAGTTTAGTCATGAATTGTAGGCAGCAGGTGCTAACAATTATCTGGATGTTAGGGATGAGGGAGCTCCTGGTGATACTGGGAATCCCAGAGTACCTTTCCAACCTTCTGGGAAGGTAAAAAACCTCTGGCTTATGGGCTCCAGGCTCAGTAGCCCAGTGGGATTTCAGGTCCTCCCACACCATAGCTTGTGGGCTCGGGGCTGCCGACAGGCATTAACTGTGCTTGGAAGCATCTGTCAACCTCAGCACAATGTGATAACAGACACTCAAATGAAGCACCATTGTTATGTGCAAGCCCTCTGAGCAGAAGCCAAGCGTGCTGGAGATCAAACAGTGATGACATGTCAGAGCCATGCTCCCCCTCTGAAAAGTTTGCAGAGAAACAGATTCTGCAGCATCCCTCCAACAGATGCTGCTGGGGAGAGGGCAAGGCAGAAAATGCCAGTGGTGGGCAGATGAGTTTGCAGGTCTGTGCCACCTTAGCACTTATCAAACTCCAGTTTGGAGAAACCTCTCTACTTCAGCAAATCACTTGTGAAGCTATGGACAAACGTCTTAACTCTGCAAAGAAACCCATGTTCCCTGGAAAGAATAATTGTAATGTGAGCAGATCTCTCTGTTCCAAGAGGCAACCAAGAGAGTTTTGAAGTATTGGATGGAGACTGCCAGGAACTGTCCACAAGGGAAGACAGTGTGTGGCTGCAGGAGGATATAAGCTATTAACTCTCAGCTTTGTTCTTGGTTTCTTGAGTAGAGGACTATTTCCTTCCACACACTCAGATGTGGGCAAACAACAACAGAGATGCCCAAAACCTCCTGAAAAAAACCAGCCTAGGACACCTAGGTTTCCTGCAAAGGTGATCAGCATCCAACCTTCTCTCATGCAGCTGTTGGGAGGCTATTCCTCTGGAACCCACCAAAAGGAAAAAGCTAATCTGATGATCAGAGGGCAGAAATCTGTCACATCCAGAGCTGAAGGGGCCCCAGTCTCCTGTGTCTGTCTCCACTCTCTCCAAGAAGGGTTCTCCCAGAGCCTGAGGCTAGGGATGGAGCAGCTGAGTTGCATCTGTCAGGCAGACAGACTTCAGGCTTGCTGAGGGCAGGGAGCCCTGGTTCCTCATTCAAGGCTGTGATTTCAGAACCTTGCCTCCTGGGCATTTCAGCCCTGAGGACACTGTGCCAAACCAATGTGGTCACCAGGCAGCTGCACATTAGGAGTCCCTCTCGGCTCTCCTCATTGCTTCCTCTATCTCTTTGCAAGCTCTGCAGGCACCAGGCATCCTTGTCAGGGCTGGGCTCATACAAAGAAGCGTGCATGTAATAAGCTCAGAGGCTCAGAAAGGAGGTGAGTGTGAAGCAGACACAGCCCAGGGCTCCCACCAGCATCTTTGTCCCCAGCTCGAAAAATACTCAAGTAGATCATAATATGAAAAGAAATCAATAAATGGAAATTGGGCAGAGGGATTTTGTCACCTAGCAGGATAGTCTTTAAGAAGTTAGGCTAATTTTTTATCACTTCCTAGGAGAAGAGATTTTACCCAACAGCCCTGGCTCTCCAAACATTGTCTGGAGAAGCTCAGGGTGGTGGTGAAGTGGAAAACTTCTCCTTGTGGTGGTAGTCACAAAGGTGTGAAGTGAGACAATGTTTGTTGGATGAGATATTACATTACATTAGTCCATACAATACCACTCTGTTAACAGGGGAAGAAGCAAGCCTGTGGTCAGATGAGAAGTGAGGAAATGCCCATTTCCTGAAAGCTAGCCCATTTATTTTGACTCTTTCCATCTACCATACTAAAGACATCAACTCACTGAGAAACCTTGAGGGCCACTGTGGTGCCTCTGCTAGTCCTGGGAGGCGAAAGGAGCCAGAGTGAATGGTCTCATGACACCCGGAGGAACGGAGCTGGTGGACTCAGTCAAGCCTCAGCCTGGTTTAGTGTGAAGCAGAGAAGATTAGCCTCCACTGCACAGAGGACATGAGCTGCTGAGCTCACTGGCAGAAGAGCAGAGCAGTTTGGGCCCCACAGCAGCCTCCAGGGATGTATTAGAGGTGCCATGGCAGAAATTAGGCTGTGGCTGTGGGGATCAGCTGAGTTCTAAGGCAGAGTGGACACGAGGGAAAGAGACAAATCCTTCTGTCCAGGTCTGTCATGACTGCTCTCTGGATGGTCTGTTGTAAGGAGGCTCCAGCAAGACTTTCTCCAATGCCCCAACAAGAGTTGATAGTAGTGGTGAGGAGGGCATGCACCAGTGCTACATGTGCGACACAAAATGCAGTCCTCTGGCTCTACTCATGATCAGTAAAGACCTTGAAGGTGTAAAAGATGCTTGAAGGAAAAAGACTCTGATAATTCCTTTTTGCCATTTACTGGTTCAACAGAAAGATCCTTATTCTGCTCCCAAGGTGGCTTCCAACTCCAAGAAGATGCCTTGTGCCTAAAAACCCCTAGTTTTGTAACACTGTGCTGCTGCGTACTGCTACAACAATGCTGTATGTGAATGATGAGCAAAACAAGCACTGTGCAGAACAAAGCACTCCTGAAAATGCTGCGCTTTCCCAGGTTAAGCATTGCTTTCTGTGGTACTGGCACGACCTTGCAGAGGTTTCAGCTTCTTTCCCCACCTCCAGCCTTTCTTTACTGTTCCACACAGACTCCCTGTGGCACATGGTAACAGTGGCCTCTGTAGCCTCCTTCCCATATATCCAGGGATTTTTTCCCTGTATCCTACCCCATGTGTTCCCAGGAGCAGAGCAGGGGGTTGATTTCCAAGGGGCTGCCTGTGGCTGTTTCAATGCCTGCAGGCACGGCGCAGGGGAGGCTTGCAGAGCCACTTGGCGTTTCTGACATGACAGCTCCATGGGTGAGCTGCCACCCCTCTCACAGTGGGAGGTCTGTTAGGGGAGTGCTGCGGGTGCCAAGCCAGACATTACAAGATCCAACTTTCCAGTGAAATTCAGACTTTTCTCTAGGACAAAAAACTTGAAAAAACACGTGGAGTGGGAATAAAAACAAAACAATAGCCTTCAAAGACTTGTTTTTAATGCAGTTAAAACCTACAGGAGGAGAGAAATCAGCCCAGGAAGATTTGCAGTGAGCACAATGAGTGGGTGCACAGCCCAGCCCATGCTCAGGCTGACTGTAGCTGGAAATAAGGGACAGGGGGCACTGAAAAATCAGGACCTAGAAAATGCAGGTTTACTCCTGCACCCAGAAAGTCTGTCATTTGCACAGAAGGGTGAGACTTGTAGCTTCTGGCAGTACTGCAGATGGTGTCCAGTGATATGGGTGTTTTCCTGGAATGCTGCTGGTTCCAGAGGTGTGTGGTCTCATGGACAGGGAGGAGGTAGAAGAGCAGGGCTGTGACACCCTCTGCACAGAACTCTCTGCTACCAGTTTCCTTTATCCCCATGTGCCTGAGAAGGGCCAAGGCTTTGGGAAAACCAGTATCCAAATCCACATCTGCCATGGGGTTTGTGTCGACCTGTAGCTCCAGTCTCATTGGGTTTAATTCCTACAGACCATCTCTTAATATTGTTCAAACATGTTCTTTCCACAGACCACTGTATCCCCCAAAATAAGACATGGTCTGGCAGGTAAGCAGGAGCTCTGCCCAGCAGTGTACCTGCTACTGGCCCCACCTCCTGAGCCTGCCACAGGACAGGACATTGCCTCAGTGCAGGTTCCTCACCAGCACCGCTCAACTACTGTGCTTGTCCTGAGCTCCCTTTCAGTCACATCCTAGTGTTTCCACTTCAGCTGCTTCATCAGCCTCTAATTCTCTTTTCCTACTATCAGTCTTCTCCAGGTTTTACTTTCCAGCTCCTGTTTGCCCCTACCCCTCTGTTCTAGCCTTTCAGTGTGTGCTCCATTGCTTTCTCCAAGTACTAAAAGCCCAGAAGGGTCACTGAATGTTTCCACCTGATTTATCCTATCTTGCAACACAACACATTTCATCCACCAAATTCTGTCCAGAGCTGAAGGACTGCAGCTGCATGGCAGCATGCAGGTGTTCTGCCACCTTCCAGGGCCCTGTCTCTGGCTCATCTTTCTCTCATGGACCAGCAACAACCAGCCTTTGCTCCAACAGCTCATGGAGCAAGCCCTTGGCTCTCCCCCTTCTCCTAGGGCTGACTCTGACATGTCATGGGCATCCTATCTTTAGTTCTCACTTGCATGAGCTCCCAGGAACTTCTACTATAGCCTGTTGGAACACCCACCTCTGTGCCCACTTCTCTGAAGACATTTAACAATGTACAACCCCCCAGCAGCAAACCACACAGCCTGAGCACGGCCTTAGGAAATAACTAAGACTAAAGTAACACTCACTACAGAGACACTCCTGGCTAGGTCAACTCTTAATTTTGAACTCAGCTTTTAACATGGTCTCATTAGGATGCAGACAAAGCATTTGACTGCCTTGGCTTTTCTGATGCTGAGCAAAACATAAAAAATAGCAAGGATTGGTCATGGTAAGTTTGCTCGGACAGATGCCTGCCTCCTATTCATCTTCTCTGATGTCTTTTTGCACACAAACACGTACCAAACATGAAAGCTGCAGACGATGGAGACATCCGGACATATCCAGACTCTACTAACAATCAGTGTCTCGGGCAGACAGTCAATCCAAACAAGTTCCCCATTTGTCTAACTCTTGTCTGGCTGCACTTCTGTACGTTTGTAAGTGTTTACACTGAACTAGCTTCTGCCATTTCTGTCTCTAGTTGCTGGAATTAAATTCCCAATGCTGTCAAGTCTGCTCTGCTGCATGGTTCCCTGGCACTCATGAGAGCAAGGAGTTGTCTCTGAAGATCACAATGCTAAGAAGAAAGCTGGAAACATACACTGGACATGTTATCTCTGTGCACGAGACACCAGAGCACTGAACTACAGCCCAGTGACTTTGAGTGAGCACAATACAGGCCAGCAAGACCAGAAAGCAAAAGGAATGTGAGTGTGGGACATGGTCTACAGGCAGGAAGTACATGGAACAATGCTTTTACACTGGCATGGAGCTGGCAACCCTGGCAGGCGAGGCGCAAGGCAGTGACAGGTCACAGTGCTTGGCGGCTCTCTTAAACAAGTAAGGTCACTAAGAAAGATCTCTGGGGTCAGCTATCTTATGTATGAATGACAACATGCCAGAGAAAGCCATGCCATCTACCTGGGCTTCTCACTCCACAACCCTGGGCTCTCTTAAGCTGCCTCCATCATGTCTGCCTTACAGCTCCTTACACCAGAGGTGGCCAAAGCAGCAAGATACTTGTACACCATTCAACAGGATGAAAATGGCTCCTTCAACTGGCCTGAATTCCTGCCAAAATCACAAGAGCCGTTAAGTCTCCATGGAAGAATTTTATCACCCAAAGGCAGAGGGAATTTCTTGTGGCACAGGAATACAAAAGACCCACATGGATACATTTTTCATAGCTCCCTGGAATTAGTCTGAAAACAAAGCCAGACAAGCATCTGTCTACTCAGTGAAGACCAGCAGTGACAACTTGCCTTGAGCTGCAACTGCTCCTGGGACACAGAACATGCATTGAACTGTGAGCTGTGGAGCCTGCTGGCAGCTAGGAGTCATGTCTTAAGTGCATTTGGTTGGCTGACTGCAAGGAGCACATGGGAGTATTTTGTGTCTGTTTTCACATCTTAGAAGCCTGTAGTTAGACACATTTTGAAGCTCTAAGTCCAGCAGAGCAAATCACTGCTGCAGCTCTGGCTGCATTCTCTGCAAGCAGCTTGCATTCTGGCATGGAGAAGGAGAAAGGAGGTGCAGAGTTTTTGCAGCAGTCTGCAGCCCAACTGAAGTATTAAACAGCGTGCCTGCTTTCTAATGGAGGGGTGACAGAAAGACAGGTGAGAAACAGGGAGACTGCTGTGGGATGGGGAAAAGAAAGCCATGACTGGGGTTGTGGAGGTAAGGGACAAAGAAGAGAGGCTGAGGCCTGTGTGGGCCATTTCCTTGTCTGCACTGAACCTGCAGACCCTGGGGTCACTCCCATACCACAAATGCCCAAGACATTTTTGGGGCTGGCACATGGGTGAGGGCAGGCAAGAAGTAGCATGGCCAAAGCCACAGCACAGCCATGCAGCTTGGGAAGATGACAGCAATCAGAGCTCCTAAGATCTGGACTGGGTTCCAGGATGCTGACAACCTCGTCTGTGATTGCAAGGAATTTGGCTCCAGTCAGCCCTACCCCTGGCTGAGTAGGAATCAAATTGAGGGAGGATAATGAGACACAAATTCAGCTCTTGGGAATGTGTGTGTAAGCGAGCAGGAAAAACTCTGAGCAGAGCAAGAAGTCACCAGCACCACACTTGCTTGCAAATCCTGCTACCTTGGATACCTACACTGTACTTCAGGAGTCCAAAGTCTCCTGAACCATGGGGTCTGTTTTCCTTAGTTCTTTGATCCAGTGAAGAGATGTGATTGAGCAGGCAGGCAGCAATGAAAGGGGGCAGGCAGGCAGACAGGCAGAGAAGAGGTGAGCAGCTCCCTGCCCACATTCCACCAGGTGAGTGCACCTTGCCCTGCACCACAGCCAGTCAGCACTGGATGCTGGAGCCGTTGTGCCCATGGGACTGCGTCCTCTCCAGCCAGCAGTCCTCCTGTATGGCTTCTCCACCAAAACACAGGATGTGACCATGCTGCAAGGGGCCATGCTCATCATGAAGCACCCTGAGCAGAGCAGATGAGGAATCCCCATCTCCTGCTAGATCAGTCTGTCCAGCTCCCAAGTGCAGCAGAAACAGAGCTGGACGCCCATGCCCCTGGAACGGACCCCGGGTGTGCTCCTGCCAATTGTTTGATGTAGTGTTATTTCCAGAGCCCCTGCCAAACCCGTGTTGGGCCCAGAGCAAGCCCGTAACTCTATAGGGCCAAGTCTGCAGCCTCCTTCTCCAACCTAGAACTGCACCTCCTAAAACCACAGCTGCTTTTTTCTTGTTTTTCCCTCTGTATGGGGCTAGCATGGTGGGAACCATTGGCCACATGAGCCTGGGCCCAGCACCCAACCCAGAGCACTGTTCCCTGGTGGGCTGGGGCAGCAGCTGGCATGACCCTGCACTGACCTGGGACATGCTGCCCATCCCCAAGGTCCAAGGAGAGCCATGTATCAAGACCCACAGCTCTGCTCTCTGCCTCAGCTACACAAGGCAGCCTTTTTCTTTGCTCAGTGAGGGTGCAGGCTATCCCTCACGCTGTCCCAGCTCCTGGCCAGCAGCAGTACTCACCTGGCCGTGGGGGACAGGCCAGGCACTGGTCCATGCCCCAAAAGAGGCCCACACTGCCACAGCAGTCCTCCAGCTTGGTTAGCCCTGGCAGGGGGTTGGTGCACTGCGGAGAGAGGAGCAGATCAGGCTTCTGTGGGATGCAGATGAAACATGTGCCCAGCTGGTAGGACAGCAGCAGAGCCAGCACAGGGAAGAGCTGGCTGGGATCAGAGGCTGGCACAGCCCTCTTGGCACAGCTCTGCACTGGGACACAGAGGGACCAGGGATGTGGGTTAAGACAGTAAAAAGCTGTGCAGACAGAACCTCCCTTGATTGCCCCCTTCAGAGGGGAAGGGGCCATCAAACAGAGCAGAGATGAACCAGAGATGATATCACCGGGCAAAGCCCCAGAATCAGCCCCTTGCCTGGCTGATTAGCCTGTGAAATGGGTGCACCACTCCAGCCCGGCAGGGAGCTTGTTGTCAGGCACTCTCCTCTGCTGAATGAGTCTCTCTTTCCCCCCAGTGTCGGCAAGGCCCTCTGGATTACAGGCTCCCCCATCGGAAGCGGAGCCGCTGGGCCGCAGGCTGGAGCTGGCGCCCGTCCAGGCACGCGTGGCTGCCTGCCCAGCGCTGCATACCGATCGCTCGGCTGCGGCGAGAGGCAGGCACTCCCCGCCCAGCTCCTCACCCCCTCCCAGGCACGGCATCACCCCAGCTGGGTGAGCTGTGAGCACAGCAAGGGTACCCCTCTGCCGCCCCTAGAGCATCTCTTACAGCCTCTCCAGCCATCCGTAAGCATCTCCGTGTGTCATCATCCTCTGCTCCTGAGGTCGCAGCACTGCCATCCCCCCACAGAGAAGCAGGGCTTTTCCAGCCCCAGGTCCTGATCTCCTCTCTTTTGCTCTAGAGAATGGCTAAGAATATTTTTGCTAGAAACGACTTGGATGGGAGTGACTGAAGGATGGGATGGGAACTGGGAGCAGCCCCCCAAAAAGGCTGGGGAGCAGTGGGGACGGGGCTGAGTCCCAGACTGGCAGGCTGGGGGTCTCTCTGAGCATGAACTGCTCTGGGGGAGCTCACAGGTGTTCCTGTGGGTGCCAAAAACCTCCAATGCTTTTCCAGTGACGCAAGAGAAACATATGGGGAAAGACAAAATAAGAAATTACGATGACTGTGGGACAGGGGTGAGAAAGTCCCTCACGTGCATTTGCTTCCCAAGCCCCAGTTGAGCTCTCCAGGAAGGCATGGTTCCATGGAAATCAGACTTCCATTTATCGTCTGAGAGGGAAAGGAATTTTCCTATGTTTTATACGTTTCCTACAATAATCGCAGAGCGTGGCTGTAAATGTTGCTATAAATAGGGCACCCTTTTAAAACCAGACTGTGTGCAAAAGCCATCAAGTCTGGGCTGTGCTGCCCCAGGGCACAGCCTGGTCAGGGCAAGGCAGTGAGGTCTCTCTGTTGGATCAAAGCAAGGAAATTTTTTCTTCCCAAGTAGTAACACATTGATGCCTGTGCCCATGGCACCTGCATGATGCCCATGCTGATGTTGAACAGCTTCACAGAATAAAGCCACCCCCTATACCCCAAAAGCCAAGGCTCCCCTACCCCAGAACAAGAAATACACCAATTCTTGAAGATGTCCTCTTACCTGCCCATGGAGAGCCTCCCGAAAGCACCTCCCCAGCAGCCCTGGGGCTCTCTGCTGTTGCTGTCTGCTCTCAGTGGCAATGCTGTTCCCATTCCCATGGGAATAGGTGTACCAGGGCACAGCAGCCAGCTGAGGCACCAGGACTGCCTCCACACTGTTCTCCTCCGACATCTCTGCATCACCCCGCACCCTGGCCACCTGGTGAATTTGCACGATGGCTTCTGGAGGGTGGTTGATGTGCACGTTCACCAGAGAAGGGTTTAGGGAAGCTGGAAGATGAGTATACACCACATTTGTGACAATCTGGCAACAATTTGGCACCCAAAGAGTATCATCATGAACAAAGTCAAATGGGAGTAGAGGTAGACTGAGCCCACCAGGAAATCTAGAGGAAGACTGCATCTAAGAGAAAATATTTCTCAGGCCTAAAAAGAGGACAAGCCTACCAAAATCTCCACAAGAAACTAGGGAAACCTCCTGTCTAACAACCTGGCCTGAAACCACAGGCATAAGGAGGTAGTGTCTTCTCAGGCCTGTTAGAAAAGATCTGAGGAGAACACAAGTAGGACTAAAATGGAGCCATTGGCCATGCTCACCAAGCTGGTTGGACAAGGGCAGGGTATAAGTGGAGTGCCTCATGGAGCTGTCAGCTGGGGTCTTTGGGCCTCTTCCTCCTTGCTTCCTTTCCAGAGAGGGAGCTGGCAGATGGCAAAACTTCCCCGTGGAGTTGGAGGGGCACCAGCATTCATCGCGGCCCACGCAGCGCCCTCCATTCAGGCAGGGGATCTGACAGAAGTCTGCAAGGCAAAGAGAGGTCTGCTTAGAGGAGAAACTGAGACACTGGCTCTAGCCAAGGGCAGCTGGGGGACACCAGGCAGCTGCACCTGGACAGCACTAACCCATGATGTCCCAAGGACCAGGCCCAGCACTGGGCTGGGGTCAGCACTTGCAGCCTGGGGGGGGGCAGGCTCACGTTCTTGCTGGGCAACACCGTCTTCCCCAAGCTCTGCTCATAACTGGAGGCATGGCTTGAAGAAGATGAACCTCCCTTGGGCTCTGGGGCCACAGCCAGGCTGGGGCACCCATGTCCTGGGGAGCTGCCAGGGTGGTGTTGCTGACACAGCAGGATCTCTTGGAGTGGGTCAGGAGCCATGGCAGCCATATGCAGCCAAGTCTGCCCAATTTCCTCCCCTCTGCATCGCCCCCATCCCACTTCACAGGGATTTTACTCCTAGCCCAGAAGGGAACTCAGCAGGATGGGAGAGGCAGACAGAACAGGCAGAGAGCCACATCCTCAGAGCCTGTCTCACATCCAGCCCTGGCCCTGCCAGCAGTTCATGTGGGAGAAGTGTGGAGTGGGACAAAATAATCAGGAGCAATTCATCTGCACAGGCTCAGAAAAAGCATCCACAGATGAAACCAAAGTCACGTCCTTTCTGACCTCACCATGCTTGGAGCAACCCAGAGCAGTTCTCAATGGCATCTCACATGGGATTCCTTGACAGATTATCCTGACTCATTTCAGTATGAGATGAGACACAGCTGCTCCACATTCCTGGATGGCTTGTCAGGTTCATCCCAGGGGATGAACACCCATCCTGTTTCAAGCTCACATGCTCAAGTCCAGAACCCAGTTTAAGGAGAGGAGACACATGTTTGAACTGGGACCTGGGCAGAAATTTCTGTGAACACAATCTTCCATCAGTGTCCACAACAGCAAGACTTTTCATTCTTCTCTCAGAAGAAATTTGTGTGATACAGAGGCACTCAAAGGACAAGTCCCAGCAAGTCCAGCATGTTTCTCCCACCAGCTCACTCCAAGACAATGTGACCAACCCAGAGCTGGATATCCCAGTGACTTGATGAGCAATCCCAGTGGCTCTGAAAGGTGAGCAGTGGTTTCAGCAAGCCCTGTTTATAAGAACAGTTTGCAACCTGCAGCCAGCTCTCCTGGCTGCCATGTGAGTGAAAGGAGAGAACAGGAGGAAATTAGGTGATGAAAGTCAGCCCCAAGACTGGATGCCAACTAAAGCAGCGAGCTGGCTCTGAGAAGAAGGAGGTGGTGAGGCTTGGCTGCAGGCCTGACTCAAACACATACATCCCCTCTACCCAGGGTGAGATGGAAACAGGATCTGCTTGCCCAGGAAAGAGAGCAATGAGGCAAAGTCTCTCTTCCTCCCCCAGAGAGAGTGTAAGCCCCAAACACCCCAGAAGACACCTTCCAAGGCACTGAGAGAAGCCATTGCTTCCCCTCCCTACAGCAGCCCAAGCCCTTAGTTTGTAGAGTCAGGAAAAGCAGGAAGACAGAGTGGGTGGGGAGACAGGCAGAAAGTACGTGAAGGACATGGGAGTGCTCACAGATGCGGAAGCCAGATTTGGGATCGTGGTCCTGCCCCCCTTGGCTGTAGAGAGTGGTGGTGTCTCCTTTCTCGCAGCTGTTGTAGCAGCGCCCACTCTGGCACGTCTGTTTGCAGATGGTGGGTGTGAAGACAATTTTTATCTTCCTAATCTTCTCTGTCAGGTTGGCCCCTATGAAAGAAAAAGAGTGCTAAGTGGAAACAGCATCTCCAGGCCAGGGGAGCTGTTATTTGCAGCTCAAGCTGTCATTTGCAGCTCAAGCTCCAAAACATTCCCAGTGCAAAGACGGGTTTATGTCCCTCCCCAAGGGGAGTCACTATCCCTGGAGGTGTTTAAGAAAAGACTGAATGTGGCACTTAGTGCCATGGCCTAGCTGACGAGATGGTGTTACATCATTGATTTGACTTGATGATCTTAAAGATATTTTCCAACCTGGCTGACTCTGCAATTCTGTGATTCTGTCTCTCCTTGCCCCTGCTCACTTCAGCCTGTTTTCTGCTCCAGCAGCTGTAAGAGTTGGTCAACACATGAGCAATGGCAAGCAGCATGTTCTGCTCATTTAGAGTGGCATAACGATGTGAAGGGACACTCATGCACTAACTTCATCATAAAGGGAGTTTTTCCACTTCAAGCAATATTCTTTCTCCAGCCACATCAGTAGTCAGAAGACTGGCTGCTCTTAAAAACCACTGGAAGTCTTCCCACATAAACACACTGTCATTCAGAAGAGAGAGCATCAGGTCTTAAGAAAACCACTGTCACTCTACAAGTGTCCCCTGACCACCTGCAGCTATCTATGATCCTCTTCTGGTCCCTCACCATCCTCCCATATGATGGTAAATCACACTCAGAGCTCTTTGGGACTTGTGGAAAATGGTCATCAGACAGAACTGTTGTGTAACCAGCTGGCTTGACACCACAGCCTTCCATCCCAACCCAATGGGACAGTCATGTGTTGCCCTTGCTTGCTGTGCTCACCCTGCTCCCTGTTTCAATCCCCACTTTCAGACTACAGCTTCAGCCAGGTTCATGGCCCTACTCACAGGGGCTGAGGTGCCTCCTTGGGGAATCACAGCTTCAGGAGGAAACCAAGCTGCAGAAGACAACTGGCATCTGTCCTAGCTAGGAAAGCATTGAGCTCAGCATCTGCATGTCCCAGCAGCCTGGCCTAATCCCTGCTCATGTCAGAAGGCATCAAGGCAGCAGCCAAAGGGAAGAAATAGATGCTGGTTGCACAATCTGACCTTGAGAGCTGCTCAGACTGAGAAGTAACCTGGGAGACACCATTCCTATAGACTGAGGCACTTCCCCTTTGGGGCTGGGGTGATGTTCAACATCTCTGAGATGCAATTGTCATGTCCCCTGGCTCCTGTCTCAAGCCATCAGCATTTTGCAGCCCTGATGTGTCCTCCTTCAGTAGGGCCCCTTTCTTTGCCAAGCCCAGCAATGCCCATGCTGACCTTCCCTTTTCATTCCACTGAGCAGCACAGCCCTGGGAATCCATGGTTTCTTGGGGATCCCCAGTTGAAGTGTTGCCCTTTCCCATGACCCCAACAAGAAGCCCCAAAAGAGCAACAGCCCTACAGACCTTACCTTTTGCAGACAAGGTGTGCTCCTGGGAAACAGCATGTGGGCCAGGTCTGCTCTGCTCATGTCCATTCCCGTTGGGGAGTGCATTAGAGGTGAGCTGGCCATTGCTGGCTGGGTAGCGCCGCACAGTCCTTGAGGACCCTGTGTGCTGAGGGGAGACAGGAGAGCCAATTCTGCTCTGAATCCTGTGGAAGAGAAAAAATGGACCAATATGCCTCACAAGTGACTGCACTAACCCACAGTGCCTGTCCACCAATGTATCTTGCAGCAATCTGAGCTGCCAAGCTGCCTGAGCTGCCACCTAGACACAGAGATTCATCTACTTGTGCAGGATGCCACTCCTTCCCTACTTTCAGTCATCACCATGGCACACTGTTCCCCTCTAGGAACCATGCCCCATGTCCTGAGCCTGGCAGGATATGGTATTCACCAAGACATCCCTCTCTGTACCATCACATCAGGCTGTCCTTCCACAGGGATGCTTTGGGGGCCTTGAAGACCCTCTACCTGCCCATCACATTCAAGGTCTGTTCCTTGACCATAGCAAACATAAGCAGCTGCAAATACACTTGTTCTTATGGTGGAGTTTTCTCAGGACCCACCTTCCCAGCCCCAAACAAGCACTAAAAACACAGTAAGACAGTCAGAGAAGAGGCCAGACCAAGCAAATACAAAAACGTTGGCCCATGAGAGTCACAAACAAGAGAGAATGACCAAGAACTGAAGTCTGTAAGAGCAGTTACAACTTTCTGCACTAACTGCATTTATGGCTTTTGGTACTCTCATGGGACTAAGTACAGAGAAGGCAACCAGCTCTCAGGGTCACATCTCACAGGCCACAAGGCAGAGCTCTTTGTGTTAAAGATCTTGATCTACTGCACTTGCTCCCTTTTCCTTTACTAACTGCAGCACTAAGCCTCCAAGAAGGTACCCTGCTTTCCAAAAAAAGCATCTCACTCTCACCTGCACTACCTACACGGAAAAAGGCTTGGTACAGCCAATGGCCAAAATAAGTTGGCTGCTCACATGCTCCTTGGGTTTCTTTGAAAGTCCCAGCCTTGGATGCCTCTGTAACTGAACTTGAGTACTGACAACTCCTCTGCATACCCTGTCCAACACCTCCATCTCTGATGAAGTGGCTGACGCTAAGAGTGGCACTTCCCACTGAAGTGCCCTGAAAGGTCTATCCCATTCTGTGGTTTTTACCATCTTCCCTGCCACAGTCAGCACAGGAGATGTGTTACAGTGTCTACAGGAAAGGCAAATTTCTAAACCAAACAGGACTGGGTGATTCAATGAGAATTGGCTGACAGCAGCTCTGCCTTGCAGACATTCCTTGGATAGCTTGGAATAACAATAAGATCTGGGGAGATGGAAAGGGAGCTCATGCTGTGCTGGTATTCAAGCAGGTCAAGAACAACACACAAGGTAACTGTCAGCCAGCAAGCCCAAAATCAGCCCTGAACAATGGAAAAGATGACACACAGGTCAATTAACTGGGAACTAAACAAAAGGAATACAACTGACTCTCGTCAAGGAGGTCTGTGAAGAACCACTCTTGTCAAAGGAGTCCATTTTCATAATTTGATAGAATTAGACACATGCACACCAACCATCTGAGAGCCTATGCTATTTCCATAAAAAAATAAACAGGCAGTACGATGTCAATCAGGCACATGCAAAATTAATAACAAACTGGCTGTGAAACAGAACACAAGAAGTAGTTGTCACTGGGGAGGGAATTAGATGGGTTCCAGGGTGATCAGTATGAGGCCTGGCAGGATTCAAGAATTTCATCTGGAAATAAATATTTTTATTTCTAAATAAACATACAATCGACATTGATAATGTGTGCTGCTGACACAAAAATTTGCAATGTGGTGTATTGTGATGAGAACAGAGCAATCACACAGAGCAGTTTGGATCTCTGTGGAGGGTAAATACATCCAAGCAACATGGGATTTTAATAGAGCCAAATGCAGGATTACACTTCTAGGAAGAAGGAATGCAGGCAGCAGCTGCAGATAGTTGGAGATGATCCTGGAAAACAGCAATTCAGAAAAGATTTCAGGGCTAATGACAAGCAATTAAATATGAACTGTCAGTTCAATGCCCTGACATTAGGACATTGAAACACTGCAGGAACAGGGAGGTATTTTTGCCTCCCTACACGTTCCTCATCACAGGAGGGTGTATACATGCTATACTATCACCCTAGCTGTGATGTAAAATATGTCACATCTTCTAAAGGATGTCAAAAATATGGAGAGAATACAGGAAAAAAGATGACAGAAATAACTGGTGGACTGGTGAAAATGCCTTTCTGTAAGAAACCTAAAGTATTCCATCTCTTCAATTTAGGATAAAGAAGAGGTGCTCTGATTAGAGGGCGCAGGTTTCTCCACAGGAACAAAATACCAGGTGTAAAGAGCTGACAACATCTGCAAACTGAAGCCAAATGGCTCCTTACTAGAAAGCATGCCTATCTGCAGCAGTATAGCTCTCTTCCTTCTGCAAAAACCTCAGTGGCAGATTCCCAAACTCCCAATACATCTCTTCAGGAGAGGAGAGTGTGCTGACAAAAATAATTCTTGTCTTGTTAAAATCAAAATCTAAACTGAGATGAGGACAGCAAATAATGCTTGGTTTTCAATAATCAGAAAGGCTAGCCAGAATAATTAAAGACAAATGAACCTTATTTCAGTTCTGCCTCAGTCCCTTTCAGAAGCTCCCCTGAGATTCTGCAGAGTACCACTTATCCCAGATGGCCAGGGCAGCCAGGCATGGCCTGCCCACACATTTCTGAGCTACTAATTCAGCCCTGCAGCCAGAAAACCAAATTCTGATGCCTGTTATGCACTGCTTTGTCACCTGGTGTGCTACCGTTAGTTTTGTTAGTGACAAAGGAAAAGCCATATGGAACTCTAGGGAGGCTGGGGATGAGCTCCCAAATCTTGGAAGCTCAGGCACATTTATTCTCTGATTTCCACTAAGAGATCCCAAGCATAGTCCTGTGGGTGATCATGCTTGGGATTCCAAGGTGTTTTCCTGCAGAGATGGAAGCACCCTGAGGAAAAGAAGTGCATCCCGCCAAACACAGTGACTATCCTAGTGCCGGCCCTGGGATCTGAAGAGTCACTGGGTGAAGGTGACAGGTAGCATAACACAGGGAAATATCAGCTCTTCTGCTTGAAAACCCTCACATCATGTCTACCCTTGAGCAAAGGGAGCATGCTGTGTGCAAGTAGCAGAGCTTGGCTGGGCTCTACACACTGCCTGACTGAAGCAACTTCACCCTTTGTCTTTAGGAACATCTCTTGACATTCCCAGGATTACCAAATTTTGTAACAAAACCCACAAAACCCCATAACAACAACATGTGAAGGCTTTTAAATAAAATAATCATTAGCATTTCAGTTCCAAATAAAGAGGGATTACATGACCTTACTACAAGGGGCAGTGCCAACTTCACGTAGGAAAAACAGAGTAGGAACATTATGGTTTGCAACACTTTAGGAAAAGTCATCATACTGAGATCCCACTGGCAAAGCATTCCAGTGTGAGTTGGAGCAGGGAGGGGGTGTGGGGGGGTCAGATTTGCTCTGAATTAATTTGTTTATTTGTTTCTATTCTAGGCAGATGAGCATTGGGATTTGTGGACTGACTTGAGTAATACCATTCAAGCCTGGGCTACAGAAGTCAATGGCAAAAGGCATCTTTCCATCTCAATTTGTCATGCTGAGCAGCTGGCTCATGGTCAGGGAAAACAAAACAGAATTTTTTCCCTCCAAACCTTCAGAGTCAGTCCATGCTGGGCAGACAGGGACTGGCTTGCTTAAGTGTCTCAGGAAATACACCTGAGCTCACCACAGCAGAACAGATCTGATCAGAAGCCATTAGCAATCCCCGTCCACTTGATGGATCCTAATAAACATAGGGCCAGAGCTTGGCCAGTTCCCAGGGATCTGCACTGCCACAGGTTCTCTCAGTGGTGTGGTTGTCCTAGGGAGCAGAGTGAGGATGGGAAACAGATGGGGTAGCTCCAAATCAGCAGTGTGGAGCTTGTGTTACCATGCTCCATGCCTCCACCTGCTTGAAAAGAGTCAATGAAGAGGCAGAGGAGTTTGACACTTCAAGCACTATGTTCCAGTCACCAAAAGTCCCAGGGCCTCATATTCATTCAGTCTTACAGCCTCCCTCAACATGGTATCACTCACTTCCACTCCTTCAGCCAGGCACATGGCCAGCACACATCTCTGCAAAGAGGCAGCGGTCTCTTCTTTTACAGACAACTGCCTGCTCTTCATCCATCAGAGCTGCTGACAACTTTCTCTGTGTCAGGCACAGCCTGCAGGGCAAAATCAGCATGCAGACTCCTAGGACACCTCTCCTTCTGGGCTGTCCTGTAGCACCCACCTCTGGAGCTCACAGTGGCAGTGGTCCAGGACAGAGCATGGGGCAAGGAGGGAAGGCAGAGGGAGCAGAGTTCTCCTTCCAGAAGAATGGGTGTGAACGCTCCTGCTGATTTCTACCAGCTGAAAGGTCCAGCTGAGAGACCTCAGTCACCTTCACATGGAAATACCTATAGGTGCTGAGTGCTTACCAAAATTAAGAGATTTGGGAGGCGAGGGAGCTGTTCAGACAGACTGACTCACATCTGCAACAGTTCAAAACTATCCAACAAGCACTTTTAGCTGCCCTATTCTGAGGTGCAGGTCAATGGCCTGGATTCTCTGTAAGCCTGAGGACACAAGAGAACCAAGAGAACTAAGGGAGGTCTAGTCCCCTACATTCTAGTGCTACATATCCCTGCGGGACCCAAATAATACTTGTATTTCATTCAGCAAGTGATCCCACACATCATCACAGCGTTTTTGTGTGTAAACATTTTATTTTCAATAAATTTTGGTACCACTTGCACTCTGCTCTATATTTACTTTAGTCTTAGCAGGGTAGAGAAGGTACAAAAATATTGTCTGCTCTGGATATCGTGGCTCTCCTGCCAGTCCCAGATGAACCTACAAGGTGCCCTTTCTCTGAACAGAGCAGGTGAGTGATTTCCTGTCATTCCACTGAGGGCTGAGCTGGCAGACTCCCAGAAACTGCACAGATGGATAGGAGGACCTCTGTTTTCAGAATCAACCACAGGGTTTTTTTAAAGCCTGCAATTTCCAGATTAGATAAGCAGAGACTGAGGTATCTGGAAAACAATACTATTTTCCTAACCCACTGTATGTAGAAACTATTTGCAAATCTCAGATCACTTCTGGTGATCACAGTTCTCTGGGTAAGCAAAAGCCAGAGGGAGTACAGGTGGGCAAATTGTTCTCTTAGTGACTTAACACCAGGCATCCTCCTTGGAGCTGGAGGCAAAGGTGGCAAACTCTTCAAAGCACTTCCCTCTCCCCAGCAGCAACACCTCAGTCTTTCCTGGATTTAGCTTCTATTGGCTGCTCTTCATCCAGCTGTTGACTTTGGCCAGAGTGCTAGTGAGCTGGGAAACGGTGGGGCTTTTTTCTATTTGTGTAAAAGAAATGCAGAGCCAAGTACCACAAGAGTATTACTGGTTTTTCATCCAGCCTGCCTCACCCTCTCCCCAGCCAAAGCCTGACAGACCACAGCAGGGTGGATGGCTTGAGGCACTGTGGAGAGAGTGAGTCCTGGGCAGTGTGGTCAGCAGGGAGGGGCACTAACCCCAGACAAGGAAAGGGCAGGAGAGATGAGGATTGGAAATTTACTCTTCCAGCTGGAAACAAATCTTCTGATTTTCATGCTGAACATCAGGGAGAGATGACAGAGACTATTGAGACCTAAGGAGCAATTCTCAGAAGGGCAACAATAGCACTGGCCAAAACAAATCTGAAGATAAGCAGCTGTCAGAGAAGAAAATACCTTCCCAGGGTCCAGAAAACCCCATCTCAGGGCCCAACAAGCTCCATCTCTCCAAATATAACCAGCTTGCTGCTTGGGATGCAGTCGCTGCCTCCAGGTACCCAGAAAGGACACGTGCTGCCCCTGGGCCAGGAGCAGAGTCCCATGGAGGGCAGCCACTGGTAGGTGCACCCCAGCTACTCCAGACTGCAGCCTGCATGTGCACCTCCAACACGAGTGGGTTCTGCCAGGACAGGGACTGAGTCATGCTTGGCCCCTGATAACCTGCCAGGGCAACAGGCAGGTTCTCCCCTGGATTTTAATTGCTGAACAATATACTTGGTGTCTGTCTTGTCCATCTGCCTGTCCCTCTGGCAAGATGCTCTCCCTGCTTGGGGCCACAGGGACCAAAATCAGTGATTCACTTCCCCCTTTGTAATGCTCAGCAGTTGCTGATTTTCCACTAAAGCACAACAGAAGAATGGGCAGCCTTAACACCAGCATCTGTGTCTATGGGGGAAAGAGAAGCAGCCAGCCTTGGAAAGCAGTAAATTGACTGCAAACCAGAAACTTCCCTTTTCTTGGATTCCAAATAGGTTCCTCAGCAGGCAGAAAGGATTCAGGGCTCAGGCACAGGAGAGGCATTGCTTAGAGAGGCATTGCTTAGAGTTTATTATCAATTAGCTCACAAACATGCTGCTGAGGAAGACAGCTCTGTTAAGACTCTCGGAGGAGGGGGAAAACTACGCCATACAAGGTACCTGACTTCACCCACATTAGGTCCATAAATCCTGGCTGTTTATTATCTCCAGGGGCAGCAAAAATACCACTGAAACCTGCCTACTGTCCCTCCTGCTGGTGTCTTCAGCCCTGGTACCTGCCATTGAAATGAGGGAGTCCCTGAAGTCTGAAGCCCATACTCCCCAGCATTGGATGGAAGGCAAGGGAAGTTCTCCTGCACAGCAGCAGCTGCCAGCCTCCCCAGGCATAGGACCCTCTTGGGAGAGCCAAGCAGAATCTATGTACCATGACAGCCACAAGAATGACAGCTCAGTGCCTTTGGGCCAGGTCCACAGACACCTACAGCCAGATGCCATGCAAGATGGGACACAAGACACTGGCACCTGGACCATCACAGGGACATCAAGGTGTAAGTCATCCAAATCTTTCTTCCCCTTCAAGACCTCTAGAGCTACTTTGCCTTTGTGTGGGAGGGCACAAACAGCACTCACAAAGTGGGGCTGCAGGGCCAGGAACATGTGTCAGGCTCCCTGATGCACATTATACTCTGTCACTGGCACATGCCAAGAGTCATGTCAGTCCAGCACCCAGGTGCCAGCCCTATCCCTTACCACAGTGATGAAGAAGCTCTCACAGAGCCCACGTGGCTCTTATTTTGGGCTCTCACCTGTGCCATGTTGCAGGGGTAACTCCAGCTGCCTGCTCCACTTGACATATGTGCCAGTGGCTGGCCAAGATTTCTCTGAATCTCTCACTACAAACTGTAGCAACAGATGTGCAAGTCCATGGGACAGCAGAGTCACCAGCTGTCTGCTTCATGCCACCAAGCTCAGACTCCACCACCACCACCACCTTGGCATCTTCCTTCTCCTGGCCCCCAAAGCAGAGCCAGTGCTGCAGAGGCACCCTAGCTGGCTCCCAGCCTGCCATGTACTGTGTTAGAACAGAGAGACAGAGGCCTGTGAACTCTAATTTTATCTGTTCAGGAGTTGCCAGACACCACATATGTAACTGAACCCCTCTAAGCTCACAGACAACTAACAAGTCCTTTTTAACCATTCTCTTGGGACCCAATTTTTCCTTAGCCAAAGTGGCTGCTCACATGCCTCCACACAGCTCTCTGCTGACATTAAATGCCCTTCCTTTGCCACATGTACCACACATGCCACCTGCCACTCTGTTGAATGCTCTTCTTTGCTCTCATGTATTAGGCAGTGAGCAACTGACTCCCTGGAAGAAGTCCAACTCTCCAAGCATGGGAACTGCACCTGCCTGGGCCAGCGAGGCTGCAGAAACATGCCCTGCTCAAGGACATGGCATCAGGTGGTCACCAGGAGCTGCAGACTGTGCATCCATCAGACCTTAGTGCTGACCCATTAAATGGCCAGAATAATGATTTCCAAATGCCAAATGTGATAAAGAGCTGTCTGCAATCTGCTTGTCTCCAGAGCTGAAGTGCAGGCCAAAGCCAAAAATAAAAATGCAGCCTGCAAGTGCTCTGAGCTCCAAGTGGAGCCAGCAGAGGAACCATGCCAGGATACTTGATTACAAATGCCCCATTTGGGCCATATCTTGAACACTCCATAGACTAAAACTGGGATTTAGATGGTGAGGGAGACCAGGCAAGGAACCACCTCTCTGGCAGAACTGCCCAGGCTGGCCTGTGGTGCTCAGCTGCACACTCCTTTGGGCTGGAACAGTGACAAAGCTGCCTCAGTTGGCTCCCCTGCTGCATGGAGGGGCTGGTGCTGAGCAGCACAATCAACAGGCACAGTGCTGCCAAATGCAGTCACACAGGCAGTCTCACACCTTAGTGATTAGAGGCACATCCAGAAGCACCCTAACAGCTGCCATCACACACAGGTCTCCATCAGTGTCACCATCTCACTGCAGCCGTCACGCCATGGCCACAGCCTGTGCACCACCACAAACCCTGGCACAAGCTGCTGGCACAGTCAGAGCTGGGGCTGTCAGTCAGCAATGGGCTGTCAGTCAGCAATGGGCTGTCAGTCACACAATGGGCTGTCAGTCAGCAATGGGCTGTCAGTCAGCAATGGGCTGTCAGTCACACAATGGGCTGTCAGTCACACAATGGGCTGTCAGTCACACAATGGGCTGTCAGTCAGCAATGGGCTGTCAGTCACACAATGGGCTGTCAGTCACACAATGGGCTGTCAGTCACACAATGGGCTGTCAGTCACACAATGGGCTGTCAGTCACACAATGGGCTGTCAGTCACACAATGGGCTGTCAGTCAGCAATGGGCTGTCAGTCACACAATGGGCTGTCAGTCACACAATGGGCTGTCAGTCAGCAATGGGCTGTCAGTCAGCAATGGGCTGTCAGTCAGCAATGGGCTGTCAGTCACCAAATGGGCTGTCAGTCACACAATGGGCTGTCAGTCACACAATGGGCTGTCAGTCAGCAATGGGCTGTCAGTCACACAATGGGCTGTCAGTCACACAATGGGCTGTCAGTCAGCAATGGGCTGTCAGTCACACAATGGGCTGTCAGTCACACAATGGGCTGTCAGTCAGCAATGGGCTGTCAGTCACACAATGGGCTGTCACACACAATGGCTGTCAGTCACACAATGGGCAGTCAGTCAGCAATGGGCTGTCAGTCACACAATGGGCTGCCAGTCACACAATGGGCTGTCAGTCAGCAATGGGCTGTCAGTCACACAATGGGCTGTCAGTCAGCAATGGGCACAGTCAGCAATGGGCTGTCAGTCACACAATGGGCTGTCAGTCAGCAATGGGCTGTCAGTCACACAATGGGCTGTCAGTCACACAATGGGCTGTCAGTCAGCAATGGGCTGTCAGTCACACAATGGGCTGTCAGTCACACAATGGGCTGTCAGTCAGCAATGGGCTGTCAGTCACACAATGGGCTGTCAGTCACACAATGGGCTGTCAGTCACACAATGGGCTGTCAGTCAGCAATGGGCTGTCAGTCAGCAATGGGCTGTCAGTCACACAATGGGCTGTCAGTCAGCAATGGGCTGTCAGTCAGCAATGGGCTGTCAGTCACACAATGGGCTGTCAGTCACACAATGGGCTGTCAGTCAGCAATGGGCTGTCAGTCACACAATGGGCTGTCAGTCAGCAATGGGCTGTCAGTCACACAATGGGCTGTCAGTCACACAATGGGCTGTCAGTCAGCAATGGGCTGTCAGTCAGCAATGGGCTGTCAGTCAGCAATGGGCTGTCAGTCACACAATGGGCTGTCAGTCAGCAATGGGCTGTCAGTCAGCAATGGGCTGTCAGTCACACAATGGGCTGTCAGTCACACAATGGGCTGTCAGTCAGCAATGGGCTGTCAGTCACACAATGGGCTGTCAGTCAGCAATGGGCTGTCAGTCACACAATGGGCTGTCAGTCAGCAATGGGCTGTCAGTCAGCAATGGGCTGTCAGTCACACAATGGGCTGTCAGTCAGCAATGGGCTGTCAGTCACACAATGGGCTGTCAGTCACACAATGGGCTGTCAGTCACACAATGGGCTGTCAGTCAGCAATGGGCTGTCAGTCAGCAATGGGCTGTCAGTCACACAATGGGCTGTCAGTCACACAATGGGCTGTCAGTCAGCAATGGGCTGTCAGTCACACAATGGGCTGTCAGTCACACACTGTGACCACTCCACCGAGGTTCAACCCCCCACCAACCACAGCAACATCTCCTCTGCCCCTCTCCTACTCCCCACGCTCCCCAGTACAGGGTCCTACCTGGCAGGGAAGGATCTGTGCTTAGGGCAGTGGCATACAAGAGGAGAGGACAACACACCAACCTGTGCTTGTACACACAGAGCACAGATCTCCATCTCAAAGGGCCCTCTGTTTCCACAAGCCACAACAGCTGCAAGCTGAGGGCCTGGCTGCCATCTAATGAAACCTGCTGCAGAGGCATCAGCCAGAGAAAAGCTTAACATTGGCTGCAGGGAGGTCACTCATCTCCCCCATAACACAGTGAGAAAACAAGCACATTTGAGTTTCATTTCCATCTTGTTGACTAGCAACACCCACCCCCTTCACTAGGCTGCCAGCTTCAAAGCCCTGAGAAAACACTTTAGCCTATTCATCCTCGCACCCACATGCACTCCTGGGAGTGGGGGGAGCCAGCTGCCTGCCCACTGCTCTACACAGGACACAGAGAGGGCTGGAAATGCCTCTCTCATCCCAGGCATGTGAGGGGGGTAAGGAGTTTGTGGCTGAGCACACACACACAGTGTGAGAGCAGCAACATGAAGAGATGTGTGTAGTGCTCTCATCTGAAGAAGTGAAGGCTTTTCATCTACAGCAGGTGGTCTCCCACTCATCCTGGGAACACTGTAGATCTAAGACATATTTTAAGCTAAAATCATGGTTAAACACCCAGCAGGATGTCCTGGCCTTTGGATCTATTACCTCAGTGTTGTTAGGTCTTCTCACATTGCTCCATCCCCAGCCACACACAGGATTCCTGCACCTGCAGCACTCAATCCATGAGAGCTGAGCTGGGATATAACCTTTGCTATCCACTCTTGAAGTCTCATCCCAGCTGAGGATCAGGGAATGAGCATCCCAGCGATTTTTAGTCTGTACTGCTCGGCACTGGCTCCATCCCTCCACGTGCTCACTAGCCAAATGGCTACTGGGTGCCTGGGAACCAGGAACACTCCTGGCCATGTCAGCATGATGCCCGATGGCAAAGCCAGTGACTTCAGGACTACCATGACCATTAGTCTGCTCTAGCAGTCTGTAGCACTCAGCACCCACACCAAGGACTGTAAGGGAGGAACAGGTTTCCCAGACTCCTCATTGAGAAGGGATGTGGAGCCCTGCACCTGCTTTGGCAGCGCCTGGACTCCAGTTCTGCAACAGCAGAGCTCCAAAGTCATGGAGAAGGCAAAGCTCCAGTGTCATTATCAACCTGTCATTACATCCCTGGAATAGTTTGGCACATTGCTTTTTAGAAAGCCATACCATTGAAATATTACCATGACCACCCTGCCAAGGCTACAAGCAACCTAATACACTCTGCCCCATCCTGATAGCCTCAGCCTCCAAGTATGTTCCTCATCCTCCAAGGCCAACGTTTGGCTCAGTTTTGCAGATGTGGGTCTGTTAACTATTCCCCTCAGCTCCCTCCCTCTCTCCCTCCCTCCCTCCCTCAGAATTCTTTCCAATTTGTCAAGATCTTTTCTGGCAATAAAGAATACCTTGACTCAGAGCAGGAGCCCAGGGTGTACAGGGAAAAAAACTCATCTGACTTGGGTCCTAAGCACTGCCAGTCTCTGGTATGCACCACATGCGTTACCCTCCATTGACTAATTTGCTTTTCACTTCTACCCTGAAAAATCTTAGCCTCTCCTTCCAGATTTCTTCCTTGCACAGAGGATATTTTTCCTTCAGCAGCAACAGATAAGATTTTTCCAGCCTGAATGTCTTCTTAATTCCTGCCTAGATGTTTAGTTTCTGCCTAAATGAGAGCCTTCACACAGGTGGAAAAAAGATGAGGTGGTGTGGAGAGCAAGGTACCAATCCCACCAAGCACCAAGAATTCAGGGCAGCATTTTTCAGGATGCTTCTGAAGAAAGGAAAAGAGAACAAGTAGATTTTATATGGAGTCTTTTAGATCTTCATTTCAGCCACTTCTTGTATCAAATCAACTTCAATTAATCCCTTGTTTCCTGCTAGCAATGGTGATTTATGTGAAACATTCGCAACTAAAGAGAGCAGCTTTGATTTTAGTGAAGTACCAGTTTAAACCAAAAAAGGCAACACACAGTCAGGTATGAGAAACTGCAGCAATCCACAGGCACAAGGGAGCTGAAAGCAAGATAGATGGCAATCCAAATTCAGGCATTAGGAAAGCTCTTCCCAGCATTTGATCATGTGGCCTTAGTGCTCTTCTAACAACTTTCTTTTTTATACAACTGCTATATAAATTGTATTGTCATAAATGTCCCAAATGATATATGTATAGTATATAAAATAGTCTATAAACTGGATTTTCTGTACTACCTTACCTACCACATGTACAATGTATTTGCCCTGCACCCTGCTCTCTTGCATGGAGTCTCAGATTGAGCTGACAGTAGCAGCACTCTCAGTTAGAAGGAAAAGTGCATTTGAACTGCCTAAAGGCTGCATTAAGCTATAGGAATGGCTCCCAAGGAGGTGCAGAAAAACCAGGTCTAATGTAAAGACCATATTTGGAGTTTTGAAAAGGGGTCTGAAAGCCAGCTATTCTCCTGCTGCTCTGAAGGGTATGCAACCCCCCAGAAAGTAAATACATAAAACATATAAACCAGAAGGGTGCTGACAGCTTTAAAACACTAGAAAATAAAGCAACTGAATCTGGTGCCAGACTAGAGAAGGTATATCATGTAATTTAAAAATAAGAGGGGTTTTTTAATATAAGAAAAATGGCATTTACACTCCTCTTGAGTAGCTCGAGTTTTTCCTTTAGGCTTCTCATCCAGCTTGCCAAGGACTTTTGACTATGTCAAAGCAGGAAAGGGGCCTAGATCTGGAGCTTATGGAGATCTCATTGTCCTGAGTGACATATTTTCCTTTTCACATATTCTCACCCGGAGTGGCACTGGCTTTTTAGTTTTAATTTTTTAACAATGTCTCAGATATCTACTCAAAGTTGGCTTTGGATCAAGGAATGTAAATGTTTGGCCACCTTGTGAAAACCATACTGCCAAAGGGAAGCACCTTAGAAAGCTGCAGTTAGGGCTTATCTGCACTGAGAGAATATGCCATTCAAGTGACAAGCACAGACACTGTAGCGGCAAAAGGCTGGCACCGGTGTTCTACACCAGGAATTCAACATTTCTACTATGGATCTCCTGGGCTGCTCCCATACCAAATGAAGTGGGAAAGCTGCCACAGCCTATGCCACAGGAATGCACTTAAACAGGGGGATGCTTCTCATCAAGGGCTGGCTTTTTTTTCTTCTCTGATATTTGGATATTAATAAATCGTAACACTCATAAACGTGGACTGAGTGACAATCATAAGTGAGCAGAAGAGCAAAGATGCATTCAGTAAGTATGTAGCTAGTGTGTCTGCTAGCGCTAGACATTTGGTGGACAAACAGTCCTGGACACTCGTGAGCAGCCCAAGCAAGGCAGTAAGCAAGTTCCCCTTTTTCTCACGAATGTGGAAAGTTCAAAGCTGGCAAGAGAGGAGGCTCCAGATCCTGCTTTAACAATTAAGACAAATCTGCCTCTGTTTGGAGCAGCATCTTTAAAAAGCAAATGACCTTCCAGTGAACTTTTTGTTCTATCTGCTAGTCCTCAATGACAACAAGCTCATCAAGCTGATTTTGCCAAGCCACAGTTCTCAATGTCGTGGTTGAAGTGGTGACCCCAGGGCAGACAGCTTTGTATCCATCCATGGGCTCCCCTCCCCTTTGCAAAGGATCATGCTTGACATTTGACTACCACCAGGACAGGATTTTCAAATGAAAGAGAACAATTTTCAGATGGGGGGAAATACATTTTCTCCATCCAGCAACCTCTGCCACCCACCCAAGATCCTCCCATCTGCTTGCTCCCTGCTGTTCTAATCCTTTGCTTCCAGGAGAGAGAACAGAGATTTTGGCAGAGCCTGCCTGCTGGCATGAGGTTCTCAGTGTTCCCAGGCCAGGAGCGCTTGCCACAGCTCCTCAAGGGCTGCATACAGCACTTCCTCTCATCAGGAAGGGAGGAGATGTCTCCTCCAGGGTGCTGCAGAGGAGAGTCTGAGATCAGAAATCAGTGGGCCAGGCATGTTGCAACTCAGCCTTCTTCCTTCTCCATCCTGAAAACACCAGGCAACTCCCAGCAACTGCCTTGCCTAAACAGAACCCTCTCAGAGGAAGCTCCCTGCCCTCAAGAGCTTAGCTGCATTAAGCTGTCTGCACATTGTCTCAGCACCTTACACCACAGCTATGTCCTTTTCCCTTGCCTGCATCACGGGGGGAATGCTTTGCAGGTCCCAGACATCTCTGCTTCTCTTCCCAGAGAAGGATGCCTTGCTTTGCAAGCAGCCATCACCCAGCACACACCTCCCACCCAGGCAGCACAGCTCCCTTGCACAGATGCTGGCTACAGATTCATGCACAACACTCCTGGCACAAGGGACCTTCTCAGGGGGCAGCAACAGGACCCTCCACACACACTGTCAAAGGCATCTGGTCAGCCATCCTGAGGGTAAGGGGCAAGGGAACAAACCCTTTCCACTCCCTGCTAAATAAACATGAATTCTGCTGATACTCCAGCCTTAGGAAAACAAAGCTGTTTCCATTTAGCTCGGCTTCTGGGCTGAGGTGCAGCTCCACCCGCACAATCATCCATCAGGGCTTTGCTTCTCCAGGCAGAGATTCAGGCTGAGATCAAGAAGAGGGAGGGTTTGCAGCTAGTCCATGCTGGGAGGGCCTCTAACACCCCCAGGATTTTGCTCTCCAGAGCACTTGCTGTTTTACCCAGCACAGAATGGAGCCCTCTCAGCTTCTGCAGCAGCCAACAAGTCTCCACAGGCTCCCTCAGACACCTGACTCCAAGTCTGCACTGAGCCACAGCCTGCTGAAGGGGCTTGGGAAGTGGTACTCATTGCTTAGCCTGTATTTCAGGGATGACATCTGGAGCATCACCAGCTCTGGCGTCAGCAAAGTAGACCCAGAGCTACCCTTCTCCCAGCCTTGTCCTTCCCTGGGCAAGGGTTGAGCTCAAGTAAGACTGAATACATCTTCTTCAGTGCCAGGAAAAGAGAGAATGCACACCATAGAGGCCAGCCCGGGATGGAGTGGTTCTTACCATCGCCTCTCCAAACAGAAACACTGAGGGCCACATGTAACTCTCAGCACTGATGCCTGTGCTCAGCACAACATTCAAGCTGACCTTCAATCCACATCTTTCCAAGACTGCCAGCACACCCAGAAAAGGATTTATGACAGCTACAGTGGGGAATGCCCACAGGTCCGTTAACCAGCCCTCACATCCTGACAGGTGAAAATGCCAACCAAGCCAGTTCAACCAGTTGAACATGACTGGTACAGCCCTGTTGCTCAAGGAGCTGCCACTTCTCACCAAGGGTGAGGATGTACCGGAGAGTAGAGGACTGACAGTAACATCTCCTGCTGTCCCAGATGTGCTTCCTGGGCTCTCCTGGCAGGGAAGCCACAGAAGGCTACTGTGGCTCTGGAGGACCTGAAGCAGAACCAGAAGCATGCACATACCAGAAGCAGAACCATGAAAACAGGCAGCTATCTGGTCATGGTCTTCACCAACACTTTATGGGCTCCTACGGACTCCCAAAAATTTCCTACCTCCAGACCAAGTTACTCCCCACAATGAAGGTACAGTCATGGTAAGTAGCAAGTCCAACTAGATGAGGACAAGAAATAATTTTAAAGCAGTCCCATCACTCAGGTAAGTTGGGAATATTGTGATCCACGCAGTTCCTAATTCAGCTGGCTCCTCTCTTAACTCTCTCTCTGAAGACTCACTTCAAAACACATTGAAACCAAAAGCAACCCAATTACTTCTTAGAGACCAGGTCTCTGTGGTGGATTCATGGGTTTTGTTACATGTTTACAGGGAATCTAGTACAGTACTGTTCTAGTGTATGGCTTCAGAGCTTCTGATAGCTCTGTACAAACAAAGACAAGTAAAGCCAATATAGATGCAAATAAATAAAAAGAGAATGCAAATTCACTCATGTGAGGATTGATTTCCTGTCTTGGAACAGCAAGACAAGGCTTAGATGTCTATAAGCTCCTAGTCTTGCGCAACTCCTGCTTGTAAGCAAAGCAAAGGTACAGGGAGGCTGGGGACTGGGTATTTGTCCTGGAACTCAGAGTCTTCTCACAACACTGACCTAGAATCACCAGTGTACTCCAGCCACAGAACCATTCAAGAACTTCTTCTACCTCTTCATTATTGACAAATCAGACAAGTAAGCCAGCTCCTGTGAAATCATGCCAGGCTGACCAGAAAAAATCAGTGTCCACCAGCACAACTCACCCTTATCCTGGAGCAGACCATGGACCTGACAAGCCAAGCTGTTCGTCTCACACTTGACAGTGAACTGAACTCCAGTGAATGCAGCTCTGAGTCTGCAGTGCCTAAAACCCAATCCTCATACCTGCAAACATGAACAACCACTACCTGCAAACATGAACAACCACTACCTAGCTCTTTTAAGACAAACTTCTTGCTTTTGCTGCTACAGCCCAGCTGTATGAAGAAAGCTTCATGCAAAAGCACAGGAAGTACTTCAGTGGAAAGAGATGATGTTGTCACTGCAAGTTCAGACAAGTTCAAGAGTGTGATTTCATGAGACAAATAACCAACCTAGAGAAGTGACTTCCCCACCCCTCCTTTCCTCCCCTTCACTGCTAGACTTGAAGTTCTGTCCAATTCTTTTGGTCTCACGATCTTCCAATAAGCCAATTTAGTCCACTGAACTGGCAGAAAATTATCTTTGGTTTTGCTCTGTTCATTTTTTTTGCTGGTTTGCTGAACTGAGCCAACTCACCCAGAGATCAGGTAAGGACCAACAAGTGAAGCAAAGGGAGGGCATGGCCAAGACCATGCCTTTGGTTGCAGATGCTCACTCTTACAGGCTCTGCAGCTAGCCCAGAAGTTGGCATGCTGAAAGGGACACTCAAAAACTTTTGGGAAATAACTCTTCTAACAGCAACAAGACTTTTAAGTTATGCAGTACCACACCATGTTATAAGTTCCACAGACCACAGAAAAAATCCAAGTGACTGAATTGCATAGAAGAACACCCAGGGGCTGCAGAGAGGCATTTCAATGCAGACCAGTGCCAGGGCGCAGGCAGCCCTCCACCAAAGCAGGGCTGGTAAACATTGCCTGGGCAGCACAGCACTCAGGGGTGGTGACAACTCCCTCTTGGAGAGACACACAGCAGCCTCAGCAAATCCTTCAGGATTCTCCAGAAGGCAGTCAGTGGTGGGCATGTCCTGGTGTCCTACCTGTGGCCATTGCAAAGGACAATAGTCAAATTCTCTTGCTGAAGCATGGGATGAAGGTGACATCCCATGGCCTTCATGGGCAGAGGAGGAGCAGCACAGCACGGTCCTTAATGGAGTCCTGTTTCCTTGGGATAGTGCCAGAGGATTTAAGGTACGTTGGGCAGCTGGGCATTCAGCAATCCCAGCTCAGTGATCACTAGCTGCTATGTCTGACTGACTGGGCAAGAATGCTCTGCCAGTGCCTGCACAGCCCTCTGTCCTCTGTGTGGAGCCTGAGGTCATGTTCCTTACAGGGAAAGCCTTCAACAGGTGCTGTATCTCCAAGGACACTGCTCTCCCTCCCCTCCAGTCCCTCTGCACAGAATGGTGGCACAGAGGGGTAGGAGGAGGTCATCACCACAGGGAAACTCATCAGCAATGCCCAGGATTACGGGCACGTGAGAGGGCTGTGTGCTGACTTGGGCTGCAAGCCTCTCTTAGAGCAGCAATGACAGGGGCTTGGCCACCTCTGCCTGCCAGCATCACCTCTGCCTTTCCTCAATTTGGTTTCTATCAGATAGTCTTCCATTTGGGCACCAAGATATGCAGCTTCAGTGAACTACTTGGTGCCAGTAAAATCTTTGCCAGTCATTTGAGCCTCTCCAAACTTGTTGACAGCCAAGGGTCTAGAATTGTCTCCAGCCCATGCATTGCCTCTGCTTCAAAAGAGACAGAAAGGCAGTAGCTACTGTAGGGGCAATGGGCACATTGGAAACAACCTGCAGGAAAATAGAAAAGCAAAGGCCAAATTGCTCTCTCCTCAGGCAGCCCAAAGTGATGCTGACAGAGAAAGCCAAAAGTTCAGGGAAGGTAAAGGAAAAACTGAAGTTATATCCAGGTTAAGCACCTGTAATTTGCTGTAATGTCTTCCTGATTGTGACAGAGGGGCTCCTCCTGGAAGCCATGAGAAAATTGTCTGCTTTAGTGACTACCAACAAAACCAGTCTTTCTGGCCCAGCAATTGAGTGAACAGCTCCAAGAAACACAGGGGCCTTTAGGGGTGATGCAGTCTAGCATTTGCTCCCACATTCATGGACTCTTACAGAGAAGTAGAGGTGGTCTAAAAAAACCCAAACAAGTAATATGTGTGGGTTATTGTAGCAGGCACTACTCTCAATGCTCCATCCCCAAAAAGCTGCTGGCACAGTAATAGTGCATATTAGGGAAAGACACCTCTCCCATCTTTACTGCCTCATTCAGTCAAAACAGCTCCAGCTCCAGCAGGATGTGCAAAACACAAAGTTTTGTGAAGCAGTGGTAGCTCAGGTACAGGAGCATCTCAGCATTGATCTGAGGCAGGTGCACTGAAGCACTAGGTCCTTCCTCTCTGAAAAGACCAGATGATGCCACAGTTGTCATCCTGAGCTTAACACACTCCTCACAGTCCCCCCTGCATGGACCTCTGGGCTCCAGCAGCTCCACCTTTGCTTCTGTACCCAATATGCAGGCATCCACCTAAGTACCAAAATGACCCAAACCAAAGCAAAATTACTCAGAAATATAGAACAAATGGCTCAATAATTTCTAGTCTGCCAGGGACATCTCTGAGTGTCATTGTTTTGCTAATACCAGCACTTACAAGCACACCTCAGATGTACTTACTTCTGTGGGTACTACCTGGATATATTGCTCTAAATACATCCTCTTGGGAAAGGGATTTACCCACCACTCCTCTGTCCACCCTGCTGCTACCATGAAGGCTATTCACCAATAGGACAAGGGCAAACTGATGACTTTCACAGTTCTCCTTCCTCATGGGATCATCATTAGCCCATCTCATTCCTGTATAGCCAGGGAACTGGGACAAAGTGCTGGAAACAAACTGAGTCCCTTGGAGGGACAGCAGGACCTGACCCCCTTATGTCAGCTACCACAGCCTGTGGAGGAGTTTTCATCAAGAGCCAGGTTTCCCGGTCTCGTGAAGCAGAGGCCGTGGCCCAGCTAACCAAGGTGTTATTTGCCTGAGGGATGGGCAGAGCATGATGCCAGGACTCAGGTTAGACTTACACAGCTGGGGCGTGCCGTGGGATGGGCGCCTGAGCCCCGTGCGGGGAGGCATCCCGCCCTATTGTGCTGGTCCTCCTCCGGAGGGAGCCTGTGGGGGGCTGGAAGGCAGCAGCAGCAGCGGCACCCGGCGGGTGGTACTCCTGCTCAGGAACAACTTCTTCACAGCGGGAGCCCTGGAAGCCTGAGCGACAGGTACAGACCTGGGGGCGGCTGCAGGAGCCCTTGTTCTGGCACGGCGGGTCGCAGACAGCTGAGGAGACACAGAAAGGCAGTTAGTGGACACAGGACTTGAGCCCCGTGGTGGTGACACCCAGCTGGGGCAGCACAACTGGGACAGTCCCATCTCGTCTCAACAGGCAGGTGACCCTCACAGCCTTGGTGTTACAACTGCTGTGGGCCCCTAACACAAGGTCGCCTCTATTCTCCACACTGGTCTCTGCAGAGCTCTTCTCCAGCAAGGCTCATTTCAGAAAGTTCAGAACTGAGCAGCATGGCCTGCAGAGAGCACATGGCTGCCAGCATTGCCCAGAGTGCTCTGGACAGGAATAGGTCCTAATTCACAAAGCAAGGGATTGCATGTTACCTTCAGTCTGTTTTGGGGTCTGATTTGCACAGTGCCCCTGGCCTGTCCCCTTCAGTGCTTTCCAGCTTTCCTTCCACAGCTGATTTTGGAGTCACTCAAATTCCTCCACTGCTACGGGGACTTACAGTTCATTAACCTTATGCCTAAATCAACCTCTGAGCCTGTGTGTTCCTAATTACAGCACATCAGCTTCAGTTTGTGCCCTGGGAGGAAAGTGCTATTAATTATACACAGGACCCTAACACTTCCCAAGTCAACAGATGCCAAATTGGGTTTATGACCCAGGCAGTGGCAGCCAGGAATCCACAGATTGCTCCAGTTGAACTGGGCTCATTGTTCTGAGCAAGGGTAATTGAAAAGGCACTGGAAAACAGAGTTGTCCTTCAAAGAAAGAAGGTGCCAGCTGGTCAAAGGGTAACAAAATTTTATTGGACAACACAAGGTGGACACTAACTTCCAGCCACATGGAAACCCTGTGAATGGGTTTCAACCCATGAAGCCACTGCTTCTGCTGATACCCCCTCTCCAGGACTGCCCCAGGAGACTGCAGGAGCATCTCACCACCTGTACACACAGCTGCAGGGCTTTCAAGAGCATGTCCCTCCCCTTCTGGCTGTGCTCTCCATGCCTGTGAGATACAAGCACGCCTGTGAGAAACACTGCTTCTGGACAACAAACATAAGACAGCTCATTCCTCGTGTGCCAACCACACATCATCCTGCTGTCATCAAGTGAGAGAAGTCCTTATGCAGACACTTGAATTCCTTTCACAGCAGCATAGCCCCTACAACCCTTCTCTCATCTCAAAACTAGCCTGCTATCAGCTTTTCTTAACTAGATCAAGGATATGCTCACTGGAATGTTTCATGTGACATTTATTACCATGTTAACACTCAGGAAGAGAGGGAGATCTCAAGGAAAAGGAGACCCCAAGTCATGTAAGGCTGTATAGGTTAAAGCCAGAGGTTTTGATGAAATCTCCCAGTAAAATAAATCAGCCAACACTGCAGTCCCTGGAACAGGGACAAGGTCCTAGTCAGGCAGGAATTAAGCGTCTCTGGGAAGTCTGGCACTCCAGAAGTTGATGTAATTTATAATACAAAACTCAGCTGTGATTTAAATAGGCTGCCAGTCCCTACTGTTATCTCCCAATAAATGCCTGTTTTTTAACAAAGGCCACCAGCCCAGGAAGCCTGCCATTGAAAACAACCACTTCACATGCTGAAATACTGCAGAGCCACGATGCTGGGACCTGGAACCACAGCAGTTCTCACAACCTCTCCCACCAACAGAGTCACCTTAGACTGTACCCTTCAGCAGGAAAGTGCTGATAAGTGACCAGGCACTCTAAAAAGCCCCTAAGGCAGTTTACATAGAGAAGAGGAAGAAGGGAATGGGATTAGTCTTCTGGTCTCTTCAAGCAGGATGAATGGGGAGCTGCCCTAGCTGAAATATTTCAGCTCTAGGATTAATCCCCTTCCTAGATGCCTTTACAGACTCAGGGAGAACTTGAAAGAGCTTTAAAATTTGCTGGTTTTCACTCAGTTCAGCTATGCAATACAAGGAGAGAAGATCAGTCAGTGGCAGCACTGCCAGTGACAAGTGTGTGAAATCACCAGTCAGGCCCCCCAAACCATAACATTAGCTGAAGAAACAAGATGGTTAAAATACACATATATATTTGAAATCTTTCTCTTTGCTTTCTGTTTTCTGACCTCAGGGGTTACTTTGAGGTGTTGCTCCCCAGCTCAGGGTACTATAAACAGTTTCTGTTAAGATGACAGGCACTCATTTCTTCTCACTGGAGCCTCATGTAATCACCTCTTCCAGGAGCTGGGGATTAGGGGAAACAAAAATAGTCATCCCAAAACTCTTAATAAAAGAATAAGACTTGCAGCACTGCTGAAGTATCACTAATAGAAAATGTAGTTTGTTCAAGAACATCTAGCAGTGCCCTCATAGATCAAGTCTAGTCTTTAGTGCATGAGGTAAGGTCAGCAAGGTCACACAGCAGGGATGACTGTGGCATGACTCTGACCACCAGCCAGGCCTGTCAGAGGGGAATGCCACCAAGTTCAGCCCTGCTTTGCTCTGCAGGCACACCTGGCCCAGGATTGAGCAATGACATGCAAGGTAACATTCAATTACTGAGTCCCTGAAGCTCTGCTCATGCTTTTTGTCTAGGAGAGTGATGTAGATCTTCACTGTAAGCAGCTCCTGTGCAGTTCCATTTAAAATGCGGGGGAACCTGTCCATCAACTAGGGCCTCCACAGGAAAACTGAGACGGTGCTGAAGAACTTGTGCCACTGGGGTTATTTAGTCCACTTTCTCATGGAAAAGTTATGTACGTAAACTCAGTTCTAACTTATAGCTCTGCCTGTGGGAGCACACCCAGAAGGGATGGACAGTTTACCATAAGTGAGATCTGCACAGAGTGACAGGGAGGTGGATCAACAGCACTGCAAGCATAACAGAGGGGAAACAGAACTTCAGTGAAGAACAGCCAGGGTTCAAAAAACCCTATAGCCACCGTTCAGAAGAAAGAAAAATGAACAGGCATGTGAATGTCATTTTGCAGATGTGGAAAAACCCCAGGGATGCTAATGGGACTGTCTCAAGTCATGCTGTGAGGCCACAGCAGAGCCAGAGACTCAGCCTGGAATCCCTGCACCTTTATTCACCATCTTAACTGCAAGACCATCTGTATAAGATTGGAAAGTGCATTAGTTTATTTAGTCCTTCCTGACACACTGATTAAAAATGTTTCTTTTAAACTTTAAAATATTCAAGTCAGGAAAAAAAGCTCATGCTGCATTCCCAGCCCAGGTTACTATCTCTGGAAGCAGCAAAGAACTATCATGAATAATGCTGATGAAAGTGGAGGCTGATAAACTAACACAGGGAGGCTGAGCACGATGAGCTAATAGGCAGCAGCTAAATTACTGACAAGTGTATGCTGCAGCCACTGCAGCCCCAAAAATGTGGGCAGTGCAAGGGGGCATCCGGCTACCTGTGTATACAGGTTTCTTCTCCACCAAACTAAGAACATAATGGCCAGAGTCTCACTCCAGAACAAAGGTAAACAGGCAGGAGGTTGAACCCTTCAGGCCTACATTCAGATGCTGCTCACTATCCCTAAAGGCCCCTTCTGTGAGAAGGAGCCTATCCCTATCTCCAGGCCCACCTCTGGAGCCTCAAGGCATACAGCCCCCATATGCAGCTCAAGGGGATCACCTGGCAGCATGGGGGCAGAGGTCACAGAGATCTCTGCAAATAGGCAAGGTGTTCCTCCTAAACTCCCTTAGCTCATTTCCATATTCCCAGGAGATGTTGTTGCTCCAGTGAAAGATATTTCTCTTTTTATCTTCCCAGTCACAGACTGTCTGAAAATTCCCCAAGTCCTCACTGCAACTTTGGTCCTCAAATCTGAAACATACAGAGACACACTTCCCCAAGGCTGGATGTAAGTCATATGCAGGGATATTGAAAGAACAAAGTGCCTGCAAAAGCATGGGTGAAGGAAGAAACCACCACCCTTGGTAGGTGAGAGAAAGTAGATTATGGCAACAGTTTGATATGTCCTCTGTCCTGTACCTCAAGGCTCAAATCCTTGAAAACCAAGTATCTGTCCAACTCCTGAACACTAATTCTTTCATGTTTCATCACTCTTAAGAGGTTCTCTCTGGCTGCATTTCTACCCCACTGACTTTCTTGATATGCCACATATCAAAGACCATGGGAACAAACATTAAACAGCATTACAGTGCAGAAACTTAATGGGGATGGGCTGTCCAGCTTGCCTTGGCAGCTTTAAAAACAGCTGTATGTCTCCAGCAGCTGGAATTCCAGCAGAAAAGCTCAGGGAAGGAGGTAGCTGGGAATTAAATTATGTTTACACATCACCAGTCTCCACCGAAGTCCTGGCTGAGCTTTACCATCCCCGGTCAGGGGGACACTGTCAGGCCTGATCATGTTGACACTGTCCTTTTAATGAATCCTTGGGAACAAGGGCTCAGCACCTGAGCAATCACCAGGCAGCCCACGTGGCTGCAAGCCCAGATCCACTGCTCCTACCAAAATCCCTAATGAGAGAAAGATGCTGCCATGGCTGGCCCGCGCTGTGTTTACAGACACTGTCTGGCAGCACAGCACGCTCTCTACCGTTTGGCTTCTGTCGCATGGGGGAGAGGGAGAAGGGAGGTGAGTCAGCCCTTGGCCCCCTGCTCGCAAACAGGATCGCTAATGCAATCACCCCAGCACGGCCAAAGCGCTGAGATCCCGCGGCAAACAAAGCTGAGCCTCCTTCCCTGCTTCACATCTGGACAGCTGCTGCTGCAGCCCCAGTAAAGGCAGATGCTGTCGCTGTTCTGGGCTGGGCGTTCCCCCCGGCCCATGCTCCTGCCCCCGGAGCTGACAGAGTGCCACAGGCAGCCCCACACCTCCCTGGCACTGCCACAGGGCCAGCAGGGCCTGGCAAAGCCCACGGATGAGCTGCTGGTGCAGCCCTGCTGTTCAGGGACAGGGGTCACACAGGGGTTGGTCAGAGCTGAGGAGCTGTTGAGGATGGAGGGGACAGTTCACTTGTCTCTGGTGTGCACTGCACTGGTGCCTATCCTGAGGAGCAGGATGGAGGTGCACAGGCAATTAAATTATGTTTACACATCACCAGTCTCCACCGAAGTCCTGGCTGAGCTTTTACCATCCCCACAGGGGACACTGTCAGGCCTGATCATGTTGACACTGTCCTTTTAATGAATCCTTGGGAACAAGGGGCTCAGCACCTGAGCAATCACCAGGCAGCCCACGTGGCTGCAAGCCCAGATCCACTGCTCCTACCAAAATCCCTAATGAGAGAAGATGCTGCCATGGCTGGCCCAGCTGTGTTTACAGACACTGTCTGGCAGCACAGCACGCCTCTACCGTTTGGCTTCATGGGGAGAGGGAGAAGGAGGTGAGTCAGCCCTGGCCCCCTGCTCGCAAACAGGATCGCTAATGCAATCACCCCAGCACGGCCAAAGCGCTGTGAGATCCCGCGGCAAACAAAGCTGAGCCTCCTTCCCTGCTTCACATCTGGACAGCTGCTGCTGCAGCCCCAGTAAAGGCAGATGCTGTCGCTGTTCTGGGCTGGGCGTTCCCCCCGGCCCATGCTCCTGCCCCGGAGCTGGGCAGCCCCACACCTGGCACCAGGCAGGTGCACTGCAAAGCCCACGGATGAGGTGCCCTGCTGTTCAGGGACAGGGGTCACACAGGGGTTGGTCAGAGCTGAGGAGCTGTTGAGGATGGAGGGGACAGTTCACTTGTCTCTGGTGTGCACTGCACTGGTGCCTATCCTGAGGAGCTGTTGAGGATGGAGGTGACAGTTCACTTGTCTCTGGTGTGCACTGCACTGGTGCCTACCCAAACATCTTCTCTTCCAGGGCTGTGTCAGGGAGCCCACAATGACCACAGCCCACAGGGCTGTACCAGGGCTGCCTGGGTGAGCAGAACACTTCATGCTTCCTCTGTGGGTAGGCAGGAGGGTCCTGGCCAGGCAGTTGTGCACTGCAGGAGCACACCCTGTGCCTCACTGCCATCTTCGGCACCCCATGGTCCAGCCCCACCCATCCCAGCCCTTGTGCCAAATCCATCCATTGCTTTTGTTAATAGCACTCAGATAATTTGCAGCCCTGATTCCCCACTCAGCATTAGCAATGCTCACCCACATGAGCACAGCCCCGGTGTGCTGGTTCCCAGCTGCTGGGACTCTCACAGACCTGTCTTTGCTCCAAGCAGGACAAGTGAGCGCCCAAGGCTCAAAACTCACACATAAATTGGCCCCTGCAACGCCCTGCCCCAACAAGATCCTGCCACGGATGGACACTAATAACAATAATGAAATAAAACCATAATTACTCTACTCAAACTTTGCTGGCAGATAGGAAGAGCTGACCTATAGCCTGGCAGTCCCACAGCAAGGCTTTGGCACTGTCTCCACAGACCCCAGGATTTATCTCCTGCCCTGGCACAGTGCATGGGGAGTGTGTGGGGTCACAGAAGTATTCAAGCACTTTTTAGAGGTGCATCCTCAGACTTGCACTGCTGAGACTGTCATACTCACGTTTGATGCAGTGGTTTGTGCCTGGAGCTGTGGTCCATCCTGGGCAACACTGTCTGCCACAGACATTTGGCCTAAGCAGAGAGACAAAGCAGTGTGGTTAGGAGAGGGGGAAGCTGAGGTCTTGCTGCAGCCATCACCTCTGAGTCACCCACAAAATTATTTCCTGTAGCATCTGATATTTCCTTCCAGATGGACCAGCAGCTGAGATCAAAACCAATGGGACAAGGGCTGAGTTGTTTAAGTGTTTGGAATAGAAACCCCCAAGGACTGTGAATGCGGCAGTGTGAGCGATCCCTGAGAGAGGAGCTCCCTTTTGAACTGGCATTATGCTGGAATCCTGGCACAGCACTCAGAGGAACCATTTTCCTCCTGAGAGCAATTGGAGGCCAGCAGCCAAAGATCATTAAAGATCTCATGGTTCTTCATGGTATTGGGGTGTAAATTGGGCCCGATTTCAACTTTGGTCATAGTATCTTGCCCCTGCCAATGTCCTGAGCTGCTCCAGCTGTTGGAGGACAACACTCCATTCTCCACCTAAGTGCTGCTGCTGTTCATTGCCCAGCCCTGCTCTGGCAGGGATGGCACGTCAGAAGCCACACTCTGGGATGCTCCCCAGCTTGCTCTCCCTTTGCAAGCACCCCAGTCCTGCCTTTGTGACCTGTCTCTAGTGCAGTGACCCAGGGTGCTGAGGACTCTCTGGTGCTATGAAATTTGTGTCGACCTGATGTGCACAGAGCTACACTAATTCCAAGATGCTGAAATCATTTCCATGAGTGTTGAATCCAGGATTTAGCTGCAGTTACTTTTTGACTGCCCTTAAATAATGACATCGTCCCCACCTCTCCTTTCTTGTCTGTTTTCAAGTAGGGATGACTGTCAGTATCCAGCTATCACAGACATTGCTGGGCATCTAAGATGTGCTCTGCAATGCCCAAGCAGGCAGCTAATGCTGCTTCCTCTGGCCACATCATATTTAAGTGTCTATAATGGGAAGGAATAACAAGTTTCAGGGTGCTCTCCAAAAGTATTAATCATCACGGAGGGAAGATTTTAGAAATAGGTAACCTTTGCATGTCAAGGTAGATGAGAAAGAACAGCCATCAAAAAACAGAAACTTAGAAACAGCCAGAAAGCTCTGGAAATCCTCTGGAAAAGAAGTGGAAAGTATGGTTTATTTCTAATGCTGGACGAGGCAGTCAGAGTTGCTGACAGAATTTACAGGAACCACAGAAACATGCACATTTGTCTTCTGGGTTGACTTTAACATGAACACAGCAGGGTCAGAGGAAGATCCTGCTCTAAACTGGCATCCTCCTGACTCCTGCATCCACATGGCCTGAGATGGGACTCCAGAAGTGCCAGGGCTCGAGCTGTGGGGCTCTCTTTAGGAGAGCCAAGGACAGTGGATGGCAGGTATGCCAAGGACTGTTCTGGTGTTCACAAATGAAGCTGCCTGCAGAGGAACAATTGGGAAAGGAAAGTAGTCTGAGAAGACACATAATTTAAAAGTGCTACCTAGTCCTTCAGGATCAATGTTGTATTAATCTGGGCAGATTTTTATAGGGAGAAAGCATTTAAATTCCCTTGGTGCAACTTCCTGCAAGCAGAACAAGCCAAAGTAATTCTAGCACCCATTCATATCTTCTTTGGCTGGGCAAAACCATCAATTTCAGCATTATGTCTGTCAACTCAAAGAGATGTATGAGTGTCTTCCTTAAGACATCCTCAGAAAACATCAATTTAAAAAAAAACCCTTCCTTTATTTATTGCATAAGAGCTCACAAGGCCTTAAACACTTTCAAGGTGTCCTGATCAGTAAAAAGAGAAAACTATTGAGCTGGAGCAGGTCTTTGGATAATCAAGGTTCTGAGAGGGACTCTACTCCAAGCAGCAACATAAGCAGCTTTCCTTAGACCGTCACAGCTCCCATTCTTCCTTTGGCACAGGTGAAACACACCTCATAAGCCATATTCAGCCTCTTCAGTGAGCAAAGTCCTTGCCCTTTCCCACCTCAACTTATCCAGAAAATCATGTTTCTTGCAGGCAAAATAGCTGCTCTCGATGCCAACACCAAGCCAGCAGTCACAGGAAAAAAGATCCGAGGCTCAAATAGACAGGGGCCCAAGCCTGAGCAGACAAGGCCACTCCTGAAGTCATGAAACCCCTGTTGGGTTCAGACAAATCTCTTCTTAATAGAGCCACTCTGTGTCACTGCCAACCCCAGACACGAGTTGCCAGCCCCAGGGGAAGGGGTGGTGTTGATGCCAGCACCAACCAGGGCGATGCTCCTGGAGGGAGGACAGCCTGCCAGGGGTGCCCTCAGGGGCAGGGGCAGAAGGAATTCCTGGATGGAAATGTTCCTTCCTACCATAAGGTCCTGGATGAGAGAATGGGAGCAGATGGAGGCAGGGAGGACGTCCTAGACTGGAAATGAGCAGTTGGAAGGAACAAAACGTAGGTAGTGCGGGAGGGTAGAGAAGAACCACAACTAATTCCTGATGAAAGCCCAGTAAGCAGGACCTCACAGAGGATGAGGCACAGGTAAGCAAGAATAACAACTGCAAGAAAATAGCTATGGGAGCTTTGCTGCATGGGACCCATTCCTGAGCACTTCTGGTTCTACTTCAAGTATTTTGTTGTCATTTGCCTGGTTTGAACGCCATGGGGTTTGGACTGCCTTGCAAAGAATTCAGAATTAATCCCATTAAATTTAAGGAGCATGGCATGTTTACAACATTGTGGGATGGTGCTTGAGACAGAGTAGTGGCTTCCACATCCATTTGTCCTGCTGCACATCACACCACAAACGCTTTAGCAAAGATGTGGCTCAAGCACGAGGCCCCTGTGGGGCAAGCCCAGCCCTTGGCCTCTCCATCCAATGCTGCTTCTGGAGAACAAACAAGTGGCGGGGTCCCCCCCAGGTCTGGTGTGACCACAATGGGGGTGTCTCCTGAGGAGCCACCTGCAGACACCGAGCAGCCTCTGGTCACCCCTCATGGCACAGGGAACAAGGACTTCCAAGGCATCGGGTAGAACTGCCTGGCAAGAGGAGCTGCTGGGTGCCATGCGTGACACACCGAGCCCCTGGAGACATTACAATGGCATAAGCCAGAGCCATGATCAGAACTTTGAAGCATTCAGCAGCTGCCTGAGCAGGTTTTGTCCTGCTTACCCACTCTTTGGAACAGGAAGCACAGCAGAAAGGAAATGGGAGCATGACTCACACCTTCATCCAGGGCAGCTTGGGCTGCAGGGGGACCAGAGGATGAATGGGCATGTGGAGGGGTCAGCAGCTCTCCCAGATGGAAAGAAACTCACCAGCCAAAGCAAAAGGGAGGACATGTCCTCACATGGGTCTTGCAAACTGAAGTTCCACCGAACCTCATATTGGTCACGTTCCACGGGATGCCCTCATCCCAGCCCTAACAATGATGCCAAAACAAGCCTTCAGCAAACAATCAGTACTTCCTATCTCTATCTCCTTACCAGTGGAAGATTTTAACAATGTATTTGCTTTCCTAAGGGTCAGGTCAACTAGCACATATCCTGTGAAATGAAACATTGCTGAGAACATTCAAAGGCACTGAACTTAATTGCTTGTAACACTGTGCTGCTACAGGGCTCATGGGCCACTTAGCACTTCCAAAATAGTTCCCAGCCCAGCTCAGACCAAAGCAGACAGAGACCATTTCCAGTAGCCAGTTCTCCCTTTTTGAAGAGAAAGGGCACTGAATAGCTCAGACAGTTAAACAGCCACAGTACCAGAGAAAACCCTAAGGCACAACTCAGTACTTTTCTGGGAAAATGCAGAGTGGGGCACTGGATCCACATCTCAGCCTCTGCCTCAAGTACCAGGTACACCCTGAGGTCTCCAAAGAGCACAGGCAACAGCAAGCAACTGCAAACCAAGCTTTTTCTCCATTCTGTGGCTAGCGTGCACCATCCATGCCCAGATATAATCCCTGGCATGTTGAGCTTGGTGTACAGGAGCTCCCAGGCACTATTCACTGACCGGCTCCTTTTCTGGGACAGACAGCTCCTTGAAACTCCCCACAGAGCTGAAGCCAGTGCCATGAAGCCTCCCTGCACCCAGAAGAACCATCCATAGCCCTGATTGGATGCACTGGCACAACCTTGGACTCGAGCAAAGGAGCTGCTGCAAGCCACTCCCTCACGCCCTCCTCTGCTGCTGCAGCCAGAGGCCACCAACAGGACAGACTCAGGCATGCTGAGGTACCCAGGATGAGAACAGCCTGCAAGATCTTGCAGTGCTATCTGAAACAAGACCAGCAACCATAACAGGCACCAGGGGGAAGGAAAACAAGAAAACAGTAGTAAGATCATGGCTTTTACAGCAATGATCACATGCTGTTTCTGAAGCATTCAGTAGAACCCTTTTTTCCACCTCTTATTTTAATAGCAATCTATGCATCATCTTTCAGCTTCACACAGAACTCTGTGCTGCCAGATATGCTGACTCCATTCAGACCATGTCCAGCATCCTCACAGGAGGCCAGAGGGACCATTAGATCATCAGGTCTGCCTTTCTACTGCAGGAAAGTGAACTTCATCCAAATGCATATGAAATATTTGCAGTCAGACCCAGGGAAGAACATTAGCAAAAGGCTGTTGGCATCGATGAGTCACTGAAAACCCTCTGCCAAGTCCACACCAGCACTTAACTGCCTCCACTCCTGAGCAATCCTACAAACACATTGCAGCAAGAACCTATATGCCACAAAGCCTGGGTAAAGCAGGATTACACAGCCACAGATGGTGTCTACAACAGCAATAAAACGTGGACTGGGGCGTAGAATGCCCAAAAAGAAAATGGGAGGGAGAAAGAATGAGTCTGGGACTCTCTGCCTGCTACCTGGGAAGCCTCACATGCCCCTTGAAAGTGTCCAGGCAGGCACCAGAAGTAGAGGCTTCCCCAGATTACTCTCCCTTTACTCACCTTCCTCATCACTGTGACCCACCCTCCCAGCACGGGGCAGAAGAACAAGGGGGGACACATCCCAAGGGACACTGATGTAGAGGGAGATGCCCACAGCGTCCTCACAGCAGGACTGGCCACCCCAAATTCGGGATGCATCCAGCACACAAGTACAGTCATGGCTGGCATGTGTCACAGCTACCCTACCCCACAATACTCAAGAGGAAAATCCTTCTAGTCAGGGGAGCTGGAGGAACAGGGATGCTAAGCTGAGCAGAGCAAAGCAGTGATGTTTTCAGGGCTGGATTGTTTTCTTCACTCAGAGTCAGAAGTCAGTAATTTTCTGTGATGTTTGTGGGGATATCAAAAGTCACCTCACAGTGAGTCTTCTGGGGAAAATACTAAAACCCAGCTCTTGCAAGTCTTGAAGTTGGATGCATTCATGAAAATGTTGGGTACAAGTCACACCTGCAAAAGGTCAGAGAGAGACTGAGCAGGATGGCATCCAAAGAGTCCCCAGGAAAGAAACTCAATCTTGGGTATGCAGCTATCAGACAAGGTGAGAAAATTATTATCTAGAAAAACATAGAGTGCCTGTAAAAGGGGATTTTTCAACCACAGAACTCCACAGAGTCCTGAAGGTACCAGCAGAGATATCTCATTGGGGAATCTGGAAAGGCAACAGATGCAGGAGTTGTGATTTTTAGCCAAAATAATTGTATAAATAAACAGAGGGAACTATTGTGCCTGCAATACTAGTGTGCCTGCAAAGTTACCTGAGTAAGGGAAAATGAAGGTTGTCATACCAGAGACTTGCAGGTGTTTGGTGTAAATAGCAGAACAGAAAATATCTCACCTGGCACAAAAAATGAAACATCACAAACTGAAGTTTTTTAGGGGCCCTGAGTTTCCTGGATGAAAATGCGTCTGGTGCAGCAAGGGGTGTAGGAAGATGGATGAGGTGGAAGGACAGAGGCTCCCAGAGTGGCTGGAGGCAGCAGCAGCTAGCTTTCCATGAGGAGCAGTGCCATGTGCTTACACCAGTTGTTTCAGCTAGGCTCTCTCTCAAGCTCTGAAGACAGTAAGTTATAGAGAAGCTTCAAAGTGATGCTTTGGAGTCCGGAACAGACAGAAAGCCATTACAGATACTTTGCAGAAGTGAAGTTCTTGGGGACTGCAGAAAGCTCTGTATCCCCAGCCTTGATCTCCCAGTGCAGAGCAGAGGCAGAAAGTGCAGCAGAGCCTGCATGAGAAGCACAGCACTAGGACACAGCTCTTCCCTTGCTTTGAGCTTGGAGGCAGTGGCACTCACAGATCTAGATAATAACAGGTAAACTGTGCAAGTGCTGGACCAACCATCCCTATTTACACCCTGGATTAAGGGATGAAAGCTGCTTGCAAAAAGGTTCAGGGGTCTTCCGAGCACAGTGTGAACCTTGGGGCTGCCCTCATGCTCCTGACAGCAGCACAGGCCAGCTGTTGTCACCAGAGGCAGCTGCAGTCTGAAAACAAACATGCTAGGTATCAGATGACTCCAATTCAACCAAACTGCTACATGATCCCAAAGCAACACTGACAACATTCCAACTGCAGAAAGGGTAAAATCTTTCTGAGCCCAAAAACGTCCAAATCTGAATGAGCAGGACTGAATCTTCCCAAGACTCCCTCTCTGGGTGGCTGACAAGCCAAGATAATGAGCTGGGTAAGCTCAGAACCTACATTCCTAGCTGCTAGTGATACTTTATGTATCAAACATAATAGAAGTCGAGCGGACTAGGTGCTTCTGTGGATCTGTTGGAGCAAAGTACACAGAGTGGCACAGAAAACATTTCTGTCTCTAAACTTTACAAGGAGATGAGTATGGGAGAGAGAAAACCCAGAGACAGACCTTTTGTGTTCTAGTGAAGCTCCCCACCAGATGTTGGAAGAAGATGCTTCTGCCCATGTCAGAGGGCTGTAACCCAGAGCCTGCCCCCACAGTGCCCCTAGCAAGGCTCACATGAGAGCAGACACACACACAGCGCCACACGGGTCGGTCAAACTCCTGCCCGGTGGTTTTGGCAGCCCTGCCCAAGCAGCAAAGGAGCTGATCTCGAGGGGCATCAGCCACGGGGGAGCAGCCAGGGAACTGCCGAGGAAGGGGCCCCGGGCTGAGGAGTCCATCAGCCCTGCACAGACGGCAGGCTCCCCTCACGATCGGGCAGCTGGCCCCGCCATACGATATCCCCTCCACCTCCTCAGGGCTGCAGCCAGAGGCTGGAGCTGGAAGCAGCCCTGCCAGGCAAGTCATAGGAAGCCTCCTCCGGCCGAGCCAACTCAAGCCATGGGAAGCTGCGGCGTGGAGTGCTTACAAGGGGCCCATTATGGGAGGAAGGAGCCAAGAGGCCAGGTACCTGCAGCAAGAGCGGCAGCAGACACACTCCGTCCCGCAGAGCCAAGCGAGCCCCTCCAGCTCCTCCACACCTCAGTCATACTGGATCCCCCTCGGGAGTCCGTCCCCCCGTGCATGCCTCCCAGGGCAGCTCCGAGAGCAGCGGGGACCCTGCCCGCTGCCGCGCAGCTGTCCGCCGGCCGGGCCCCGGCCTGCCACAAGGGCACTGCATCGCACCACGCACGAAGCACGCAGCCCCACGCCTGGCAGACGGCGGCCGGCCGCCCACGCACACTCGGGAACACGCCCCGACACACCGACACACACACACACACACACACACACACACACACACACACACACACACAGAGGCACCCAGGAGCGGCGCGGCCGCCAGCGGGGACAGACGCGCCGCAGGACAGCGAGCATCCCGCGGGCTCCCGCAGCGCCGCTCCGGCCCCGGCCCCGGTCCCGGGGAGCACTGCCCGCCATCCCGCGGGGCACGTGGCAGCGCCGGGAGCACCCGTGCGATGGAAAAGGGGATGCACACGGGGCTCGGGATGGGACCCTGCCCCTCCGTCCGGGGCTCCCCAGCGCCAGGACCACCGGGGCTCACGCTGCGCATTCCCGGCAGGATCCCCCCGGCCGCAGCACTTACCCCGCCATCCTCCCTCTGCCGCTTGGCTCCTTCGCCCGGGGCACCACTCGCGCCTTCAGCCCGCTGCCCTGCCGCTGGCGGGAGGAGTCCTGCCTGTTCCTCTGCCCCGCGCCGGGACCGAGCCCGGCATCTCCCGCTTGGCCCCGGGGCGCGGGCAGCCCGCGGTCGGGACGCTGCCTCCGGCCGTCGGCACCGCTCGGGCTCCCCGCGGCGGCCGCGGAGCCGCGATCCACGTGGAGGGCTGCGGGGAGGGGCCGTGACGGTGGAGGGGACCGGGACGCCGGGGACAGGCCGTTCGCCGTGCCCGCCGCCCCCAGGGCAGCCCCGCGGCTCCGCAGCCGCGCCGCTCCCCCGGCCCCCGGCTCCAGCCTGGCCGCCGAGTCCGGCCGGCAGCGGGCGAAGCCCAGGAGGACGGCGAAGGTGAGCGGGAGGAGGCTGGCGGCAGCGCCCCGCATGGTGTCAGCCGGTGGCGAGGGGAGACGGGCGGTGCGGAGCGCTCAGAGCCCGGCTGGCATCCCCGGCGGGCGCGGGGCAGCGGGGACCGCCGGCTCTCCGCCCCCGCTCACCGCCCCATCCCGTTCCGGGACTCCGACGGGACCTGCCGCCCACCGGGGCCGGGGGCGCAGAGAGCAGTGCTGAGCCGGGGAGAGGGCTGCCGGGCGGCCCCGCAGGAGGAGGAAGAGGAGAAGGGCGGCCGGCCCCGCTCTCCGGGCTGCCAGCAAGATCCCGCGCTCCGCAGGCAGCTCCAAGCACCTTCGCGCCTGCCTCTGGCACTGGCAGCGCCTGGAGGGGATGGAGGGTTTTATTTTTGGAAACCTCCCCCTTTGTGTCTTTTTGATGCTGACATCCCCCCTCTCCAGAGGACACGGCTCGGCCCCCCTTCTTAGGAGAGGAGACATTCCAGCAACACCCACTTTGGCAAAGGGAAACAAACTACAACAGAGAAGCCTTAACCCCTGCCTGGCCAGGGAGACCCGGCGCCGCCGGCCCGGCAGCCGGCGTGCAGCCCCCGCAGCCCGCCCCGCCGCCCGGCCCGCCGGGCCCGCCGCAGCCGGGAGCGCTCGGGAAAGGAGGAGCGACCCCGGCTTCGAGAGCACGGAGCAGAAGGCACGGACGCCAGAAGAATACACCGCTGCCCCTCAGCGTCTGGGGCTTCTGGAGCTGCATCAGCGCCGCTAGCCCTCTCGCTGTTCTGGATCGCATCTACCAGCAGAAAGGCACGGCAATGGGAAGAGCCTTGTTGGCTATCCCACGCTGGCTCCAGAGCTCCTAGATCCTCTCTACCCCATTCAGGGTTTTATAATCTTCCTTCTCTAAATTCAGGCTAGAAAAAGACCCACCTATAAGCTCCAGGTCCTTCAACCTGAGAGACCTTTCTGGAGACATATTCCAGGAGCTTAGAGTAGATGCCCATCCTTCCCCCCATCTGCCTCTGCTTGAGTACCAAGAGGTCGAGGGAGGACTTTAAAAGACTGCTTTGCTTTATATGTGCTGAGGAAGACTGAGAGAGGAGTAGGAGGAGGGAGAACAGGGGCACAAATCCCCTTTCAGCCGCACACATCAGCTTAACCTCATGCTCTGCCACATCTCTACAGACCTCTGCTGCTCTTGGCCATTTTGGGAGGAGCAAATCCTCTCACTGGAGTGCAGACACTGTCCTTTATTTGGGGCGGGCTCATTCCCACCCACAGAAGCACTGGTTACCTTAGTAAAAGGCCTCTTGCTGCATCTCCACATGCAAACAGACATACTAGGGCACTGGAAATGCTCACAGGAAGGAGATACACTGGATTATGTGCCTGCAGTGGGTCCTGTGGTGGCCCTGAGTGCAGCAGCTGGATGTCTGCAGGAGAACACAAGGAACTCTGTGTGCACAGAGTGATCCTTCAGGGGCACCTTTACATCCACCAGCAGCTTGCAGGGTAGGGGCTCCTTCAGCCAGCTGCTGCAGCTCAGCCGCTGGGTTTAAAAGGCAAATTGTTGTTCCAGTCCATGATTTTATCTGATTTATTTTGTTCCTTTTGATCTGTGGGGTGACTGCAACATAGGACTACTGGCTCCTCTTCTGTGCCCTCTGCTCCCCCAGCCTGTTACAGCCTCATCCCACTGATGCTCCTCTCCCTTCAGCCTCCTACTAGAGGTACTGCCTTCCCTGGTCCTCACCAAGCTGTCTGCTTTCCAACAGCTTTGTGGCAGAGGGGTCTGTCCAGCTCACTCAGTTCTGTCTCTCCAGCCTCCAGCAGTTGTGCTCCTGAAGCCTCTCCTATTTGAAGCCAGTGGTTCCATCTCTCTTCTTCTCATTGCCCCTGGACTTTTACACTCTCTCAGACCACAGCCACCTCCTTCCTGGGATAGGAGCACTGCTGCCTACCCTCCAGCATGCAGAGGAGCTGGGAAAGGAGCAAAAGCACAGGGAGTGAATCCCCCTGAAAGCCTGCTGGGTCTGGAGTGGAGCAGGAGCTCAGCACATTCCTTCTGGCTGGGCATGGCGAGTGGGGGAGATGGAGGTAACCACAGGTGAGCAAGTGTGACCACAGTAATGGGCAGAGTGGGTTCAGGCTTTACCTTGGTGCTGGCAGCTGAAGGGCAGGCAGAAATTTCAGAGGGTGCTTTGGCACTTCCTGGGATGCAATCAGCTTACCTCTCTGTCCTGTCAGGGCAGAGACAGTCACTTGGGCAGGGGTTTGCATGGCAGTGCATGTCATAAGCAATGCCCACTAACAGCCGTGGCTTTTTTCTTTGTTCTGAGGAAGAAGAATGTCCTTTCCATCCTCACCTAATTACTTTCTTATGCAGCAGTGGAAAGAATGCTTGTGCCTAAACCTGACATGAGAAAATTATCAATGCCATAAAGCCACAAACAAAGCAGCCAAGAGCCAGGGCAGTGCTCAAAGGCAGAACAGGAGACCCCAGAACAGGGGGCACAAGTGGATTCCTCCTTCCCAGAGGTGTTGGATCACCCCAGAGAAGAAGATGACTCCAGCATCCCCAGGGGACAACACGTGCACCAGAGCCTCACTTGGGGCACCAATGGTAGTGGGGTCCAGGGGCTTGTGCCCCCTGATGGGGCTGAGCAATGAGATGTGCAAAGAGAGCCACCAGTGGCCCCCTGGCACCTCTTGCAGCCACCCTGGCTGCGGTGCAGCCTGGCCCAGGGAGCTGGCATCCCTCCTCAAATCAGCTTAGCTCCGTGTTTACAGTAACCCCTGGAGCTGGACACTGAGCTCCTTGCTGCCTCTCACAGGCAAGCACTCCTTAGATTTTCAGGGATGTGCTGCTGCCATTTGATCCCACGGGAGTGCTGCAGCACAACAGGGGCCAGCTGAGGGCAGTGACCCCAGTCCCCCCACCTGAGGCTGTCTGGCACAGGGAGCTGAGGGCACAGGAGTTATGTGCAGGTGCTCCATGGTTCACATTTGTCTATTCCCAAAACCAAACCCATTAAAAAGGGGAAGGACAGGGGGTGCAGTGCAGGTTGGGCTTCAGCATGCAGCACAGTGGGGGCTCAGCAGTCAAACATGAAATACCTCATTGCTCAGGAACTCACACAGGCAGAGTGTGGATGGTTGGGCTGCTTGCTTCTGAGGTCAAGCCCGCACTTGGGGAGAGAAATCAGGAGCAGCAGAGCGAGGATGGGGCAGTAAGCTGGCAAGCAGGTGTGACAGCCCAGCCCCCAGCAGCAGGGAGCACAGGGCGCCTCTGGGGACATGACCTTCAGGCAGGCAGTTCAAAGTGCTTTTTGCTGCCTTCACTTCCCTTAATTCATCATGTGACCTTCTAGGTGACAGAAATGGCACCAGGGGACAGTCTGAGGGCAGACACAGTTGCAGCACCCCTACAAGTCCATGCTTTCTAGGGCCAGGGCACTGAGCTGAATGAGGCAGCCAGTTCAGAAAGCGAGGGGCTCATCTGACCCTGCAGACAAGAGGAGCAAGTGTCGCCAGCATTGATGGCACTTCTCACCTGCTCTGTTTGCGGCAGGCTGGGTGGGGCGTTTGGGCGGCTGAAGATCAAAGCCACAGGGCCAGAGGCAGAGGGGTCAAAGCAGGCTGTGACCCAGAGGGACAAGCATAAGTCACATCATCTTGAGCCTTCTCAAAGGACAGGGAGAAGGGACTCTTGCAGACCGTGCTGATGGGGGCCCCTCTGTGCTAGGCCCCCTCACACCTTCATTACCCCACCCACAGGGTCCACACCAGCTCTGCACAATTCCCTTGGGGTGCTAACACCTGGGAGCCATGCTTCCAGGGCCAGTTGGCCCCCAGATGTGGCTCCTGGCACTGTATCCCTTCGATTAATTAGCCCCTTTTCTTCCTCTTCAGAAGGGTTCACAGCCCACATGTGCCTCTTCCTCTGCTGAGAGCACACCCGTAACACACTGCAGATGGGACACATTCCATGGATTCAGAAGCTGCCTGCAGCTCCCGCAGAGGAAGAAGGAGTGCTCCCATTGCTCAGGGCTCAAGGGCAGGGGAAGGTTGGCCAGGCTCACTGGCTTAAAACCCGGGGTGTGGAGCCAGCCTTGTAGAGGTAGGACTCACAGCTTCTCTGAAAAGAGCCATCTCACACCAGGAGGGAGAGCATGGCAGCTGTGGGGAGATGGATAGAGAAACAATTTCAAGGCAGCAGTACAGAGAGATCTCTGGAGAGGATCTCTAACCATGGGCATCAGACAGGCAGGAAAAGCAGCTTCTGAATTTGCAAACACAGCCAGCAAACCCTCCATGGACAGCATTTGCACCCCTTGCCTTTGCCATGAGATACACACAGCTGAGCACACCCATATTTATGGGCACCCAGGGAAGTCACATTCCCACCCAACAGACCAGGCACTACAGCCAGACACACAGCCTGGCCCTTCAGCCACCTCCACACACTCCTGGTGCATCCCTCAGAGCCTTGGGGACATCTTGGCTTCTCCCTGGGAGGAGGCCGCCAGCAGGCAGCTGAGAGCTGTGTGAGCAGTGGTTTGTTGTCAGAAAACAGAAGAGAAATTGTCCAGTTCCCAGTCTAAAGCCAAGGCTTGCTGGTTTTATCATTCCTTCTGCTTTCATTTAACCAGGGCAATCTCTGAGGTGGAGGCACAGACCAGGCAGCTGGTGTCCTACACCTGGATTTGCTGCTCATGCTGTTGTCTAAGCATGTGTCCATGCATTGCCAAGGGCTGAGAAAGAGGTTACAAGAGAACACAAAGACTGCCACTAGGAAAAGGAAACCTGGAGAGAATGATCAGGTGGCAAAACCCAAGGGATGGGAGTGCAGAGTGAGGCAGAGAGGAGATTGCTGTGGGCTACTGCTGTAGGAAGGCCCTGGTTGGGCTGGCTGCAGAGCACAGCTGGTTCCTTATTTATCCATCACACTGTTTAGAGCCCGTTTGGCAACTCCTCAGGAGAAAAAAAAGAATGCTCAGTTCGAATGTGACTCATGCAGAGCTACAGCAGCTCAAGGGAGTCTGTTCATTTATAATTAATGAAGTCCTGTTTGAAATGATCTGACTGCAATCTTCCGTCTTCCCAAGAGGCTGGTCTGGCCTCTCTGCTTCTTCAATACCTGTGCCTGGAACTGCACGTGGCAGTGAACAGGCCCTGAAAATCAGGAAAGGCTGATCATGCCCTAAGAGCACAGAGGCTGCCCTGACCAGGAAATCGATCCCATCACATGTTCCATGTGGAAGAAGCCTGCTCAGGACATCAGCCAGATGGAGGACTTCTGCTGCTCCACTCATTTGTCAGCTGCCCTCACTGAGGAAGGAAAGGGAAAGGCAAAGGGAAGAAGGAAGCAGAACATCTTACCATTTTTATGGGTTGTGACCCTCTTCTTGGGAGGTCAGGGCACTGCTCAAAACAGTGGAAAGTGGCCTGATAGTGCATTACCATAACCTTCTTTTCCCTGGGGTCTCAATGCCAGGAGGCTGTTCCTGTGGCAGCTACTGAGCATCAGCCTGTCACAGACTGGAAGGGAGCAGGGAAGCAGGAACTGCGGCTTGAGGGTATGCAGGGAGCCTGGGGTGCTCTCCTAAGTGAAAAGTCTCCCTTCCTGGTGTCTGGTACAACTTCACAGGCAGCACTTGTGAACAAAACCACAACCTGTAGAAAATATAAGAGATGCAAACCAGCTGATCCAGCAGTGAGGACAGAAGAAACCAGGCAATGCCCAGACTATGATGAAGAAGCTCTTCTTGAGAAATTCCTCCCATGCTGAACTTCTTAACAACAAAGAGATCAGAAAAAAACAAACCTGAATCAAACTTCAAATTCTACAGAGTGTTTGTGATTAAAGTGGTTTCATTCCTACTTCTGGTTCCAAAGCAATCTTCCTAAAAAGTAATTAGTTTCCTTCAGGTTGCTCTTCCTTCCTTAAGAACCTCATTGTGGCTGCTCAGGGCATGGGGAACTTGGACTTTAAGTTTTTCAGCTTTGCATAACAGAGTAAAATTGATGATAGTAGATCCTGAATTAAGAATGCTTGGTGGGGGTGATGTTACATCTGCATATTAGTTTGATTACTCTGCCATCCTGAGATTGTGGGCTCACACCCATGACAGGATTTTAGGTGCTTTCCTCCCAGTTTGGGCACTGCAATCACTGTGTGAGCTGTGACCTCAGCTCATTACAATGCAATGATTTCAAGGGGATGTTTAATAGCTTATTAATAAGTGAATCTTAGGGAACTGAAAAAAGTGGCAATTATTAGGTGGCATGTGTTAGAGCTTAAATAGTCATCATGCAGGAGACTAAGGCATTGACACTTTACAGTCCCATTGGGTAATTACTGGGATTAGGCTGAGTACCCAGTTTCCCAGCTATGACTTCATAGGCTGGGAATCCAGCTCTCTGGTGACATCACAGCTCCATGAGTCTCCCCCACGAGCTGCCATGCTGACTACTGTCAGGTGGTGACTGCACATAGGTGTGGCACAGAGCCTTAAGCGAGGACCCACACTCTTACAGGAAATAAGAATAATGATGAATGGGAGTCTAACAAAGAAATAAACACAGATCATCTGCAGAGAAGATGTGCAAAGCCCCCTGTCTTACCACACTATGACAGGTCATTATCTTCTGAGAAATACAAGGAGCTTGAGATGGGGAAGCATGCACTTCCCACCCAGACAGGGGCCGTGCCAGGCACAGAAGTCCATAACATGAGTAAAGAGGTGGCATTCATGATTCTCCTACCTCTCCCAGAGGAGTTTGGAGCTAAAGACAAAAGCAGGGACAATGTTCTCTGATGATGATGATTACCTTTGTGATTACCTGGCATGCATTTCCAAGCTCTGCCTTCCCACTCTCACTTTCCCCATTTCAGCCCATCTGAGCAGGCAAGGAAGGCCTGCACAGCTCAAGCCCAAGGCAGTGCCAAGAGCCAGGGGGCCAGCTGCTTTCTCCCAAGGCTGGCAAGCCCTGACAGCAGAGGTGGCAGCTGAGGAAGGCAGCTGGCACCATCGACGTGGGAGAGACCCTCTCCTTCCTCCCTCCCAGAGCCAGGCCCTCTGCATCCCTGAGCCAAGGGAAGCTCCTGGACAGTGGCAGGACTGAAGGAGCAGGGGAGCTTCTGATGTTTCTGGGGAGCATCCCTGCATCATCAGGTCAGAACTGCCTCCCTTGAGGCAGTGCAAGCTGGGCTGCTCTGTGGGCAGCTCCTGCTGCAGAGGATCAGGAGGAAGGCAGGGTTACAGAGCAGGAAAGTTCTTCCCCAGCCTGGAGTGCAATCTGGGAGCAGATGAAAATGAAGCAACAGCACAAGCCAGCCTTATGCCCACTGTAAGGGACATTGGGGTGCTGAATGCACCTGGCTGGGCACAGAGCATGGCCAGGGACACCCCAGGTGGCAGGAGAAGTGCTGTCTCTGGGGATCTCTCTCAATGCCACTTTGGTTTCTTATTCCACGATGAGATGGGACCCATATGGCCCCTGGCCTGAGTCACCCCGACCTTGCTGCCCACTTTCAGCAAAGGCAGCTGCTCCTGTGGCAGGTTGCTCTCAGTCAGTCTCTGCTTCCCTGCAGGTTTGGCTGGATCTGTGGGAGCTACGCAGGGTATGAACATCATTGACAAAAGCTTTAGGCTACACAAATCACCGAGAGGTAACAGTGGAGCTAAAATCCCATGTGAGAGCAAGTTTGGGGACCTGGGGAGAAGAATAATAGGCTGTGAGCGCAGACCTCATGTCTAAGTTCACAGGCACCTTATGTAACTGAGTGATTTGGTATCAGCACCTTGTGCCCTGCCTCATCCTGCCAGCCTGCACCCAGGGCTGGCTGTCCTTCCCACACCAGAGAACTGGTGCCCCTCTTTGGCAGCCCACTGCTGCCACCAGTCCTTCCACTGGGACTGTGCTTCTCCTCAGCACAGCTGTCAGAAACCAGATCCAGGCCCAGCAAGACACCTTTCCCAGCCCAGAAAGAACACCTGCTTTTCAGGACAAAGTGCATGTGAAGTTTGGCCCAATGAAGCAGCTGCCCCACTTATTTCAGTTCCCAAGGCAATGCCAGCAGGGAGGGGCTCTGACCTGCAGTGCCTCCCAGACCACAGCGCTTCTAGGGATGTCAAGAGAAATCACAGAGGCTGGTGGCCAGCTCTAGCTCTGTGCCTCCTCACCAGGACAGGTCCAAGCAAGGCTGATGTATCCCAGGGATGCATCTGTGTTACCCGTACAAGCAGGGCAGCCTCTTCAGTGGCAGCTCCAGTGCTGCTGAGCAGAGCTTGGGGGCTGAGGGATATTCTGGCTTGTCCCTTTCTTTCCTCACAGTCGGACTCTGAGTTGATGTGAACTACAGCTGACCTACAGCTCTCTGCCTCACCTGTCCCTGCCCCAGTATCCATATCCTATATGGCATCAGCCCTTGGCCCCTGCTCAGTTCAAGCCTCCAGCTGGCTTTAGAGCCACTGCTAGAAACATTATAGCACACCTGTTCTTCAGATGAGGGTTTACAGCCAAGACTAGCACATCTGGATTGTAAAATAGACATTTGGAAGTTTATCAACATGTTTCCAAACAGTCTGAGTATGGCAGAAACTCCGTCTGGCCGCTTCAGTGGAGGAAGCAGCTGGGCTACAAGGATGGTTTGGTGCCCTTCTCACGCCTCATGCAGGTTGGGCTGAGCCTCTCCTCCCTCCCACCTTCCTCTAGAAACTGAACTGCCCCTTCCTGACGCTAGTGGTCCAGGAAGCTGTGTCAGCAAGGCTCTAGGAAGGAAACAGGGAAGTGAAATCCAGTGCCCTTCCCACCCCAGAACCTGCTGACGCAGCTACACAAAGCCTAGACTTCAGCCAAATGTCTCCCAGAAACTCCACGTGCTCAGAAAATTGATTGTGAATCTGCACCAGATGGGCTGGGAGGGGGTAACTGACTCCACCAGCCTGGTCTGTGCAAAGCTCAGCTGCCAACAGGCTCCAGGGCTTTTCCTCTCAGCAAAGTCCTGCTCAGCAGCAACACCAAGCTGCCACTAATGGGTTTGTCAGCACCAAGCAGATCTAAAGGAGGAACAGGCCCCACTGCTCCAAGTGTTTCATGTGCACAGCCCCTCTCATCGTATTTGTTTCTCAGATGTGCAGCACTCACACTGGTGCTAACAACAGACCTCCCACATAAGTGTTCAGTAACATACTCTACAGATTTTGGTCTCTTTTCAGTCATCCCACACCAACAGAAACACAGCTGATACTTTGGGGTGTGAGTGACAGAGGCAAGAGACACACACAACCTGTAAAGCTGGCAGGGCAGGAGGTAGCTCCAGCCCCAGCATGCAGGAGAGCTTTGGTAATGTGGTGGCTGTTCCCCACAAGATCTTCAGATGGTCTGGGCCAAAGTTAATCAGCAACCAATTAACAATCCTCTCATCTCCTTCCAGTTTGACAGTCCACCTGCAGGTGAAGGCAACATTTCTGTCCTGCAGTGCTGACTACAGCTCTATGCTCCCATCACCCCTGACAGAGAAACCACTCTGCTCTAAAATAGTGGCTGAGCACTGTTGGAGACCATTCAGCCATTTGGAGACTGGGGCAAACATAGATTCTTCCATCAGCTCCACCCCAGGGAATATCTTCCCTCCCAAACTCACATGCTCTCGGTAATATTGAACTACCTCTTTAGAGTCACTAATTCAAAGTGGTTCCAAATTCAAGAGGATTTAATGGAGGAGCCTGGGGATAGATAAAGGTGTGAAGGTCAGGGGTAACCCCAAAATTTCAAACAGTGTACCTGTAGTGATGAAGATACAAATACATTTCTGCAGTGCTTTGCACTCAGTCAATTTCTATGTCTTTATTTGTTTGTTTTAAAAACTTGGGGGAAAAGTGGAGAAGAGACCACCCCACACACCCACTCTCTGTTTGCCCATATACCTTGCTAGGCCCTCTGGTGCTAGGGTGAGCCACGTTGCATAGAACAAAGGGCAGGAGAAAACACCTGAGTTAATGTGAGAGCTGTACACAGGCAGCTGCTTAGGGAGAAGCACCTTGTTTAGCTGCTCCTTCCACTGAGCACATATAACATTGTCTGAAGTCCATGCCAGGGCCCAGTTCTACTCGCCAATTCTTCTTCCATGGGACTTGAGAACCTACAAAGCTGCTAGAAGGAATTCAGGTTAAGAGGCACTGCAGGACATAACAGAGAAGAACAGGTTGGAAAATAAGGGAATGGGATTCAAAACACCATTTGGATCTTGCCAAGCAAAATTCCCTTTTGCTTCTGCATGTGCCAGTGGGCCCATCTGCCCAGACCATTCCAGATGGTGTATTTTTACTGAGAGAGGAGGCAGCATAACTTCTTGTTTCTCATTAAATTGAGCTGGTCAGCTCTAAGCTTACAGGTCCATGGGTGTGTTGTCTCTTCCTCCCCCTGGACTATAAATCTGACCCCCAGGCCAGGCCCTCCCTCCCTGAGGCAGCAGGTCTGCTCATGACAGCCAGGGCTTTGTCTAGCAGCTGAGCCAACACTTCCTCCCAAGGGAGAGCATAACCCTGTAGAGGCAAAGGTCAAGTATGCTCTTCCCAAAGCTGAGGATTTGCCTTTGCCACTTAATCCAGCCTGAGATGCCACAGCCAACACAGAGCTTCTCTCAAGCCTGGGAACACTGTGGGCAGAGGAAGGCACGCACCTAAGGCACAGGTGTAAGTGCAAACATCTGTCCTTTACCACGGGCCTTCAGGGCACCAGGAGGGAGGCAGCTAGGAAAACAAACGCCCTGCAGATACTTCATCGCTATGTTGTGAAATGAGCCTGCCCTCAGCCTCACCAGCTCAGGCCTAATGCCAAAGACAGCCAGGTGGTGCCTGACTCCCACAGCTGCCTTACAGCCCTGCCTCCCACTGGGAGGTGTGGAACCAAGTCAGTTCTACTGTGGGGCCCAGCTGAGATGGCTTCCAAAAGCACTCTGCTGTGCCCTGGAGTGCTCCTGCCCTGCAGGTCTCACCACAGCCCTGCAAGGACTGGCACAGGTAAGGGAGTGGTGAAGGACTCCATCACTCTAGTTTCACACTGGAGGTAAGGAGAAAAAAGTTCCTACAGTCCTTGCCTCGGCCAGCTATGAACTCTCAGCCACAGTCAAGCAAGAGGTTGTCCTGGCAGGGCAGATCATTCTCTGGTGCTCTCCCACACTCTCACAGACTGGCTGAGGTGGGATGTGACCTCTGGAGAAGAGCCCAGGCCAGCATGCTGGAGTCACATCCGATTGAGTTTTTGAACTCCTCTAAGGATGGAGGCTCCACAGCCCCCCTGGGCAATTTGTTCCAGCACTGTTAACTCTTTTCTGACCTCTAACACAGTGGCCATCCACCAACTTTGCTGTAATGGGTTTGGTCACCATCAGAGGATGGGGAGGTGCCCCTCTGGGGCTGTGACACTGTGGACCCATAGTGCATGCTTTTAGCTGCACTTGCTGGCTCCAGTCCCAAGGGCTCCCTCAACCCCCAGGTTGGCCAAGAGGCTAAGCCTGGAGCCTCATTCTCCGTGACCATTCAAACATAGTGACAGCAGATCCAGCCCTTGCTGTTTTCCTGGTTTCTTGCTTTCTGTTCAAGACAACTGACGAAGCAGGGGTGGGGAGCAGGGGACATCATTTGGGAAGAAGACTTTCTTCTTTCAGAGTTGATTGCCTCTAAGATTTAGGAGGATTAACTCTTCAGCCCCTCCATAAACACCAGACTACCCCACAGCCACTCTCCCTTCCAGCCCTTGCAGCCAGCACAGAGCCATGATGATCCCAGGCACACAAGCCTGGTTTCACGGGTCTGTGCCATTTTACCTCCTGCTGTTTTCTGGTTCTCATTATCTCTGCAGGGCTGATGACACTTCAGACATTTTATCTCCCTGGAGGCTTTCTCTGGAACCTGAGGTCTGACTTATGCAACATGTCCTGATGTCCTGTTCACCCAAGCTCACCTCTGGCTTGTTAACACCCTGGCTGGCCAAGGACCCTTCCCTGCCTGCCAGCAGGTCTGAACCAGGCTGAACCTCTGCACTCACTGGAGTTACAGCTTTGGCAACTTTCTCCTCCTACCCCTTATCCTCTTATTCACCAATGGTCATTTATCACAGCAGCCTCCTCCCACAGGGGCCCCATGGCCACAGACCCAGACCTGCCCATGCAAGTGCCAAGGAAACCCCAGGGGCAGGCACTGAACAAGGGCAAACCCAATTAGCAGCTGTCAGGTAACACTTTCAGTGACCTTAGAGTGGTTATTAACCCCAGCTGCTGGGAGGGCATCACCAGCTTAGCATCCCTTCCCAGACCATAGGGCTGTGCTGGTGGGGAGCACAGCCTCTCCCCAGCTTTGTGCCTTCTGCTCTTGTTAGAAACCAGCTCAGAAACACAAGAGTTTGGGAACCAAACAGCTCTTAACACTTATCACTGCCTGCCCCCAGAGACAAGTCTAATTCCAAACTACAGTTCCAACACGTGTATATCTGTTTGCAACACCTCATTGGAGGATTAAAAAGCAATGATGATACTGTACTTGGGACATGATGACAACTGCTTCATCCAGCCAAACAAGACTGAGGCCAAGGCTGGTCCAGCCTGCTAAATGGTGCTAGAGCTTCAGGCTGGGCATGGTACCAAACACTACAGTGGAGCCCCTCTACACGGCCCCTGGACATCTTTGTACTTGCAGGCCTGGAGACCTTTCCAAGCTTTTCTCCATTATCCTGCTATTTCTTTTCAATGTGTTTCTTGCTCCTTGTCCACACTGCCTGCACAAGCTATTTTGCAGGAAGAAGGGTCATCTCTCATGAGCTGCCTGTGCTGTACTGATGTGAGGTGGGGTGAACAGCCTCTGCAGAGCAAACCTTCCACCGCTGTGTTGTACTTGGATCAACACCACTGGTGATATGGGAAGGGCCTGTCCTCTGTCCAAGCCAGCCACTGCCACCACACAGAGAGCTAGGTGACAGTGCTACAGCCTGGATGCCCCACACATTCCCTCCAAGACCTCTGCAGTGCTCACATCCAGCCAGGCCCACCAGGGAGGCAGATTGAATGAGGGCAGCTGGACAGGAGCCTGCAAACCAACCAGGGCTCCACATACCGGCCACTGAATTTGCATCTGAAGCCACTAACAAATGAGGTGAAGGAAAAGTCTGGAACAGTGACCAAGCCTGGGTTTGAGTCCTGACTCCAGAGCAGCTGGTGCAGTCTGGCAGGCAATACACAACTCAGCTGTCCCCAGCACCCTTGCTGAGCTGGAACTTCCTCCACTGTTCCCACAGGCCAAGTGTCCCATTTCACCTCCTTGAACTCCTGCAGTCCCTACAACTGCAGATAGAGAAAGGACCCAGTGCCCCACTCCCAAAGCAGATTCTATGCATCCAGGGTCCAAGACGGGGTAGTCAAGACCAGCTGCTCAAAGTGGTTTGCAGTGATTCACCACAGCTGAACACCTCAGCCCCAAATCATAAACCCTGAGACCACAAGAAGACATCACCTAGAGCATGTCAGATCTCCTCATGCTGTGAGCTTCCCTCATAACATGGCTGTCCCTTCCCACCCTGCTTGCAGAGCTAGCTAGGGCAGGCTTTCTTCCAACTGGATGGCATCCAGAGCCTCCACTGAGATCCAGAGAAGGGAGCAGGAGGTGCTCCAAGGGGGTGGGAGAAGGGACACAGAGACCACGGCTCAGGAGGTTAAGGTGGCACAGCAAGAACCCAGCACCTGTGGGTGCTGGGGTGAGAGGTATCACAAGGTCAGACTTTTCTATTGCTAAAGCTTCAGAGATTTCTCTTTCCATCTGCCTTCCCACCATCTGCTGAGGCGGCTGCAAGGGAGAGGAGGTTTGCAAGGGTCACTCTTGGGCCAAAGCAGATGGAAAGGACCTGCTGTGAGTATTTTACTAGACATGGGCCAGACAGCTGCAGTGTGCCCCCCAGCCCTGCTGACAGCTCACTGGATCCCCCAGTGCACAGAGTACCGCGGGGCAGGAGCTGGCTCACAACTGCACACGCTGCCTGGAGGCTTGCTAGCAATGATGAAGGGTCTGCAGCTGTACTAAGCAGTGAATTAACAAGCTGTTTAAGGCCTTCATTGGAGGCCTGAAGAAACAGATGCTGCCAGGAGCTGGTCTCTCCCTCTCCTGGGGACCATCCTTCAGGTCAGAGATGTTTTTTCTTGGTGCTCTCTGAGGGGAAAAACCAGCAGAACCTTTGCTACCCAGAGCTCCAGGGCCTTCTCCTCCCCCTGAGCCTTTGAACCCTTTCCAAATTTCTCAGCTCTGCAGGCCTCCAGACCTCGCCTGCTGCAGGCCTAATTAACTCTCTTGTTCATTTATGGTCTTTTGTCACTAAGCAAGTAATTGGTGCACACAAGCAGCAGATCCTCGTGTGCTCACATGGACCTGACTGCTCCCTTTGGTCTGCTGGGGAAGCCCTCTCCTGCTCACCAAGGGTGCCTGCAGTCCCTCTCGTGGCCAGCCACTTCAGGATCATCTATGGAGAGCACGCTGCCTCCATTTCCAGCAAGCTCTCTCAGTACTTTTGCAGTCAGAAGGCACAGATTGTCTCAGGACATGACACCTTTGAACTCAAGCAAGTCTAGACCACAGACTGCACCTTCCCCTACTCCCTTGCTAACACCAGGAAGCCCCTTGGGGTTTCTCATCATCTGCTGCTGTTTGCTTGGCGCTCATGCACACACACACACTCAGAAGCCTCCAGTTCAGCGGGATGGGCAGACAGCAGGCCTGGCAGGGATGCTGCTGCCACAACAGTTTCTCCCTGCATTGGTACTCACTCAGGTCTGCCTACAGCCAGATGCACGTAAGAACATGACCCCACTGCTCTTTTACCACCACCACCACCCTGTGTGCTCCCTCTTACCCCTGGCACCTCAAGGATGGAAAACAGCAGAGAGCGGCAGGGCCCTTTCACAGGGGGATAGCTGGGCAAGATTATCCCAGGGCTCCTGGACCAGACAGCTCCTCAGCCTCTGGAAACCTCCCTTGCCTTTGTTCCTTGCCCCTGTAGGGTTGGGGGAAGGGATCCCAATGAACATGTTTGTGCTGTTCTTCTTAATAGGGTGTTGTGTAACATAGAGGGAAGTGACTACACCGGGGACCCCAGCTGAGAACAGAGACTTTAATCCTGCTGCCCAGGAAAAACTTGGAAAAAATACCTACATCTGTTCTGTTGCATTAGACTCATGGCTCAGAGGCTGACAGCTGACCCTGGCTGCTCATGATGCCAAGGTACAGCCCCTGCCAAACAGTGCCAGGGTAAATGACCATGACTGATCTGAAAGGCAAAAGGCAGAGAAAACTGGGGAGAGTGCTCTCCCTGGGCAGAAGAATGGGAGAAGGCCAAGGCAGAGTTCATCAGGGTACTTCATCTTCTCCACTGCCATAATGGCAAACAGAATGGAAGGAGCAATAATGGAAGAGAAAAAGGTGGAGGATGAGATGCAGGGAGAGGCATGAAGGTGAGGAGGCAGGGAAGAACTACAGCTGCATCCACCTCTGCATGGGGCCCACCAAGGATGAGCTTCAGGAGACAAACCTCCTTCTCCTCACACCTGTGCTAGGCTGAGGGCACAGAGGACCAAAGGTACTCTTTTATCTGCAGAAGGCTTCACAGCTCAAGAAGGGCATGGGGCAGGTGCTGGCCTCATGGAGCAGTGCACACCCCTTGCCATGAATCTGTCAGCTCCAGCACAGGTGTGGGGCTCCCTGATGCAGTGCCACAACACAGCTCTCTTCCAGGCTCAGGCTTTGTCATCACCCCACACGCATACAACAATTCAGAGAGTGAAAAGGAAATAAGCTATCCAGCAAACAGAGCAACAATACTGAAATTGGACTAACAGCAGACTCCTAGACACTCTGGAAGCACCATATTTGGTGATACATCCACTGGGAACATGGTAAGTGCTGCACTGGGACCACAGGGCAGGAGGAAGAGCCAGTTGTCCATGTAGTCCCTCTCAGAGACACAGCAGGATGCTGAGGGTTGCCCTCCCCTAGATGGGAGGGGGTTTTCTGGAAAGACATTAACAGCCAGTTTCGTGAAGGATATGCCTGCTCCTTACTCATGTATTAAATTGACTCAAGCCTAATTAGCACAATATATATGACAGGATTAAAGCAGATTCTACCTTCTTCTTCCTTCCTAGGGCCACCAGCTACCAAACACTCCTGGTCAGCATCCAGCACAGGACAGTGGACAGCTTCAAGAAAAGCAGAAAAAAACCTCCTTTCTAACTTCTGTCTGTCAGAGACAGGCTTTGGCCCTGAAGCAGGAATGTTTATTTGCTTTAAATCTTGTTTAGCCATGGATGTTTTCATTATCCACATGCATGTCACACTCTTTTATCTGCCCCTAGGAGGACAGGCAGGAAAAATCATGCTTTCCTCAGTCCATATGTGGAGCAGACAGTTTTGATTAGCCCTGTGTTTTTTGCCTTCCAATCCCTGCTGGCTGTCACTTTGACCTTGTTCAACAAGACAAAGGCATGAGAAGTGGTGTGTTTCCTTCAGTCTCTTATAAACTTCAATACCACAACCTCATATCAAACTCTGCTCCTCTCCCCATCTCCATGGGATACCTGCTCATGCAATCCTAAACCTCCAGCACTAAACTGAGCACTTAAGAATCAGGGATCCTGCTGAGAAATGCAGTTAGAAGGTCCAGGTACCTTCTGGCCCAGAAGCATTTCTGCACTAGAATCCAAAGACGCCTCTTGAGTCCAGCATCACCAGTCCCATGACTCTTTACCACCTTCCAAGCCTCTGCTGTTGTTGACCTGGTGCCTTTCCCTCTGCTCCTTGCACTGCTGGGGAGCAGCCCTGTCCAGGGCAGAGCTTCAGGCCTGAATTAGCTCCACAGCATCAAGGGCTTTACACCTCAGCAATGTCTTTGTTACACAGCTCCTCTGCCACTCTGCCCCTTCAAACCTCAAATGAAGCTCAGCCCTGCCCAGGAGGAGGCACCACAGGGGATGAGCACAGCAGAGCCAGCTCCTGGAAGGACATTCTTAGAGCACTTTCCAAAGGCATTGCCAACAGGCTACTGACACCACTGACTGCTAAGTGTAAGGTTAGCTGGCCCAAGCCACCTCTACTCGAAAACAACCTGATGCAAAGAGTATCCAAGGAAGGCACTGGCCTGTGCAGGGGCCACTTCAGGACAGTGGCCTCCCGAGGGTGGTAACAGGGTCCTTTTTCCCTCCTGTCCCTGGAGCTACTGCACTGTTCCAGTCACTTGCTGCAACTCATGCAAACTCACATCAGCTTCCACTCTCCCAGGTTCTCTGGAAAGCCTAGAGGTGCCTGCAGTTAATTTTTAAAAGTCCATTGTGCTATAATGAGTCCTAAAAAGAGACTATCAGCTCTTTCTGTGCACCAGCTCAATACTGCTTTCCTGGTCCACACATTAAAACTCCCTCTCTCCTCACAAACTGATGACTAACCTGTGTCTCAAAGCCCGAGGGAGCACATCTAATCTGGTTAGTGTTACTGCTGTTGTTTATTCATATTAAGCACATTATTCTTTTTAAGCTATTTGTGCTGAGTCTCCTGAGAGAATGCTGCAGCTTAATAATACATATGTAAATCCAACTTCATTTCATGCATTTTAAATGTGCTGCCTGTTGGAAAACAAAAGGGCAAGGGGGATGATGCAACAGGGACATGTGCAGAAACAGCAGACGCTTTCTAGATGCTCTCTTCTTACACACTCTTACACAGTTTGGGGATTAGAAGCACAGCAAGAGACTCTACCAGCCAACTTGTTTGCTAGATTAAGAGGTCTGCTGAACACACACACACCAAAAAAAAAAAAAAAAAAAAACCTACAAACAAACAAACAAAAAACTAAAAACAAACCAAACCAAAAAACCAACCCAAAATCGAATCAGCAAGCTCGGACAAGTGCGAGTCAAACTGCAGGGTTTCAAGAGAGCTGAAGTTGGCCACTGTTAAAGGGAGCTGCCGGTCCCCCTCTGGTGGCCATCAGCCGCAGTCGGGCTCTGCCGGGCCACCAGAGCTGCCGCAGGGCGACTGTCCCGCACCGAGCGGGGCACCCGAGCATCCCAGGCCCGGGGCAGCTCGGCTCGGCCAGGAAAGCTGCCGGGCAGCCAGGCTTCAGAGCACGGAGCTGAGGCAGGGAGCGGCACACCAGCATGTCATGGGAGTCTTCTAAAGCCGGAAAGATCCATCAGAAGAACAGCCAGGAGCTGCCCAGTCCCTCCACCCTGACAGCCCTGTCTGTAAACCCTCGGTTTTTAACAGCAATACTGGGTAGCACCAGGAGCTCCCGTCTTGAAACAGGGCCCCATTGTGCATGGCGCTATGCAACATCTGGACACAGAGAGTCCATAGGCTCTTTCGGATGGGGGATAAGATGGAGAGAAAGAACAGAAGATAGACAGGAAATGAGTGAGCAGAAGGAAGTAGGACAGCAGTGGTCAGCACAGAAGACAGCAGTCAGGGAGATGCTCTCAATGGGTGAGCACAAAGGCAACCATTCAATGTCTTACTAGAAGATACCAGGGCAACATTTTTTGCCTGTAATTTTCAGTTTCAACAATGTAGACAATTGCTACCAGTGTATTGAATGTTGTTCCCATATAAAAGGGCCTAGGAGAGAGAAGGCTGAATATCCCTGCTGACTGCTCTAGTCACAGACAAGAAGAGGCCGCCAATTTTCCTTAAGTGGTGGTCCGAGTCTTTTCCACACCAGCAATAAAGTCCTCTGCAAATCTGAGCTAGTTTCTATTCAGCAAGCCACTTCTTCAGACAAACCTGAAACCCCCCAGCTACTTTCATCCTCCTCCAAGAGAACTGCAGGGAATTTTATATCCTTGCATTTCTTCACCCACTGTTGTAAAAGCAGCACTATCTTATCTCAAGGCAACCTCACACTTTGGCTACTGGAGCACAAGAAAGTCCCAAACAGCTGTTCCTTCTGGTAAGAGATGAGATTTTTAAAATTACTTAGAAAATTGCATGGGTTTACAGGCCTTCAATATTATGTTATCACAAATTCCTAAAATAAGAGGCTGGTATGGGCCAACATACTCACAGGTTAACAGAAAATTGCCTCAAGAGGGTGAGAAGAATTTGATTTTGATCATGCACAGTCACTCCCCCCAAAACCACCTAAACTCACTCTGGCCTTCATGTGCCTCAGAGAAAACTCTGGAACAATCTTAGGCCAATTCCAGTTTCTCCATACATTGCAAGAGCTCCACTTCCTTTGCCTGTATTCATTGCAGCTTTGTACCAAGGTGGAGAGGCATGGCTCTCAGCCTCACTCTCCACTTCCAACCCTGTGTGCAACTGCCCATGCCTCAACACACTTTGTAGCACTCCATTCCTGCAGAAGGGTAGCTGGAAACGGCTCATCGGGAATTTTGGGTGAACTTCAGCTACAGCTGTTTTGTTTTACTGCAAAGAAGTTACAGCAAAATATGTCTAAAAATGAACACATTCATGCAGTAACACCTCCTCTCCTACAATCAAGTTTCATGCTCTGGAAAGCAGAGATTAGTCTCTTACACATTCAGTGAGAGTTTAAGAGGAAGATTCTAAATCTTAGATTCTGCACAGTACAGCTGATGCCAAGACAGGCTGAGGTTCTGAACAGCCTAGCTGTTTTCCATAAATGTTTCCCTTTTAGAGGTCCTCTAATCAAACATTCAAGCTCTTTCTGTGCTCATGTGCCAGGTCAGTCAGACACAAGATGGTAGCAGAACAGCTCAAACCATACAAAATGTAGTAATTCACCATGGGAACCAGGAATTACAGCTTGGTTCAACTGACCAACTCAGCCATTATACTATGAAAGTAAGAACAGATCTTATCCAAATCAAGCATCATTTCCCCATTTTCTTATTTAGGTACCTGAAGAAATTAATTATTTGTAGTTCCACAACTGAAGCAAAGAAAGTTGAACAGAGGAACTGAATGTACAAAAATGCATTTTTCCAAGCAGCATATCATGATACACCTCAGGGCAAGTGGCTGTGTACGGAATCAAGGATCCAAAGATACCAACTCTTTGCTATTGCTGAATATACAAGCTGGGGCATGTAGGATTCCAGCATGAAGCACATGGGCATGATTTCTCTCAGAGCCCCAACTCCATGCCAAGTGCCAGGATAAATGGAGGCTGTGGAGTCAGCAACAGGGCACTGTCACCACTCCAAGAAACCACAAGAAATTGGAGATCAGGATGGACAATGTAAGCAGCCAGATGATATCATGCATCCTGTAAAGAGAAGCTGAAACTTTAGAACTTACTTCATGCTGAAGTAATCCAGCATGCTGAGCTCTCTCCTTCACACCCAAACAGACAGTTTCTGAAAACTCCAGGCTCAACTTGGCCCCCTTCTTATGAATTGCACTGGTCATGGCATGTAAAGGCAAGTCCACATAGCTTGCCGTATATCAGTTTGCTGGCAAAGTCACCCACCTTTTAATACCCTGGCCCCAATTCCAGCAGCTCTACTCAAAACCTCTGCAATTTTCAGGGCGCACTGGAACTTCAGTTTCTGTATTTGTTATGTCAGCACTACTTTATGGAATGTCTCTCATCTGAGTGCAGCAGTAGACAATTCTGTTGCCACAGGAGCTTTTAAGTAATACCATGACCCAACAGTGTTAGAGGCAATCCCTAAGGATTGCATGCACCACTCTCTCTTCTTTAGCCAGTGCTTGTGGCCTGAAAGCCAGAATCAGCACTAGATGCTGGTTTCACACGTGAGAACATCCACCTAATTACGTGGTGGAACACACACAGCCAGAGCTCGGCTGGCTGAGGACAGGCTAAATCATGTACAGCCCAGGAAATAGTGTTTCATCATTTCACAGGCAGAAACCCTAATAGATACAGAATCATCTTGCAGAATCATCTCAAGTTTTAAAGTTATGATTTTAATCCTTAAGGTGTAAAGGACTCAAAAGCCCCCTCTTCTGCTAGCTTCACCTAATCTTAACACCACTGTGAAGCACAAGCTCCTCAAGTACCTGAAGCTCAAAGAGTCAGGTAATATACAATGAGACAAAAAAGTGATTGCCCCAACTGCATTATTAATTTATATAAAAGAGTCCTCAAAATTCTTTCTAGCATTACTAGCAGCTTCACAGCATTTTCCAGCCTACCTGCAGTGAGGCCTCACAGTAGCCTGCAAGCCCCAGCCCAGAGTCCTGCCTCTTCCCAAAAGCTCACAGGTACTGGCTTCAGTCAGTCATCCTGAAAGGCTGCAGGTGGAGAACCATGCCCTCCCCTCTGGACCAGACTTCTGCTAGACATCTGCAGACCTGGAGAGGCCCCTTGCCCACAGACAGCACCAGTCTGATTCCCTCTGCAAAGCCCAGAAAGAATGCTGAGCTGAGAAGATATAATTTTTAAAATACTTTATTTATTATACAAACTATTTACAAAATCAGCTACTACAACCACAGGCTTCCAAATTTTGGCTGAACTCTGCCAGAAATTCACCAGAGGGAAGTAGGATTTGACCTGTATCATTGACAGCTCCTGGTTTCTATAAACATGCAACATGGCCTGCAGGTGCAGGCTGAAGCCAGGCCCCCTGCACCTCAAAGCAGCTTCAGGAAACAGAGAACCTGTCTAAGATGGTATCAGGATCCTAATGATTTCTACAGAAGAGCCTCTATTAAGTGGCAATAAATAAGGAGTAAAAAAGGGAAGTAATGAGCCAGAAGGAACATACAGTATAGGTGACCAAAGCACATCCCCATTGCCAGCACTAAGGGCAGCATTCAAAGTGACTGTACTGGGAAAGGGTGTAAAGCTAGAGAAAAGTTTAGAAATATTGTGGTGGAACTCAGGAACGTGGGAGCAGCCTAGGGGCCTGTGCACACAGAGGGGATGGGTTTAGTTGACTAAGAGCACCCATCCCAGTTCTGACCGCACTTGTGTTAAGAAGGAAGTCCTTGGCATCTTCACAGCTGCTGGGAAGTGTTGGGTGCTGGCTGCAATGGAACAAGAAGCATTAGGAGCTCTTTCCAGTAGAAGTCCACTCAGGGGTCGGCATACTCAGAATAAAAAAAGGCCAGTTCAAGAGAAGAAGGGAGAAGATTCCTGAGGGAGATGTCACTGTCAGAGCTGGCCCACAGCTACAGGACCAAAAACATCCTCAACAAGGTGAGGCCACAATATGGAAAAAACACCAAGCCATGCCTCTCAACAAAGTGGAGTTAAGCTGAGCACCACCACCTCCTCTCAGTCCCCTGGGAAAGCACTGAAGTGGTGGCATGGTGAACACAGGAGCTGTAAGTCTACTGACCATGGAAGCCACTTGCAGTACAAATAAAATGGTACCATACTCTCCACCCAAAGAAGGTCAGAACCTTGCAGAATGCAGCCTGCACTAAAAAAGGGAGAACAGCCACTACAAATGTGATCTGTCAGAGCACAACAGTGGCAACTATCAAGCTGGCAGCCTCGCAGCACCTTGGTGCCAGTGAGGGAATGAATTCACAAGGCAAAGAAATCCCCCTGAGTAGTCTCAATGTTCAGCTGACTGCTTTTTGGCACCAAAATGGCTTTTTTTTTCTGTATAGAAGTAACACACTCAGCCCAAGAATGACTAAGGTGCTTCCTTAAAAACATTTTATAGATGTAGAATATTTCCCACAAATTCCCAGTCAATTCAACTAAGCTATATTTGAGAAGTTAACTCAAGAGTTAACTTAAAATATCCATACTGTGCTCAAGTCTGACCGGATCAGCCTGAGGACAGCAGAAGGGGACTGAAGAGGATGATGTGACATTTTATCTAATACAGTGTTCTAAAATTAGCTCAGGGATGCCAGTCTGAGAATCTATTTTGGAAGACATCCAGCAATTCCATAATCCAGTGAAAGCTTACATTGCAGGTAATAGCAATGCATTCTCCCACTATGACTCCTGCATGCCTTTGACTTACTTGTAGACTGTAGAAAGCAAAGACCTTGAATTTTGCTTCACTGAAGAACTCATCAAGGTTCCCAGATTCCCCTTCCCTTTACTTCCCTGGGAAGGGCTGAATGGATTGCTAACTACAACAGACCCCAAGCATAAGCTTACTTCTCATTCTGGTCTATCCACTCCTTTCCCCACAAGCCAGACAATGGTGGGTGCAAGCTGTTGAGTGACCACTTAAGTGAAATTCTAGTTAACATTTTGTGCTGGAGAGCTAACAGCACTGGATGGAACATGTGGAAAGCAAAGATGAAGAAAGATGGTACGAAGGTTGGAAAGGACAGAAATCTAGCTGCTCTCCAGGCACCAGCAACTCCCTGGACATTCTGCCTGAAATGCAGTAGAGAAAGAGAAGCCTCAGGCTGCTGCATGATAGAGGTAGAAGCCAAGATCCTGTGGGATGCTGGGGTGGAGGTACCATGTCCTGCCCAGTACCATCATCCCAACAACAAATGCAAGCACAGTGCACACTGTAGCTGCTTATTGATCTGTCACTGTTAGCACATAACATACATACCCTGAAGGTGAATGTGGGATAGGCATTGGTGCTCAGCATCGAGGGATCACACTCATGCCCATACTCTCTTTCCTGAGGAAGGGAAAAGAAGGCAAGGGCATGGAATAGCTTCCTGTGCAACATCAACTGTCAGAAACATTCAATGGAGGAGAAACTCCTCTTCCAGTTAGTTTGCAGAAGCTAATTACCAGCCACTGCTGGAGAAGGGCGCTTCTGCTGCCGGACCCTGGTGGAGGTAGTACAGGATCACTGTCAGGGCCAGCACTTGTGCTCCAATTAGATTGTTCTCCTCTTTGGGTTACTCCCTCCAGTGGACACTGCCCTTTTTTCTCTGTGGCACAGCCAACAGCATCCAGAGCAAGATGGAGAAGGAGAACCAGAAACCCCTCTGGGTCAGGTGCTGAAAGGATGGACAACTTTATTCCCCTCATGAATCATAGTGAGATATCAGGCAGCATCACTGGGGGAGCTGAGCCAGGGTAAAGGAAGCTACTAAGACTTCCTATGAGCCAAGGCTTCCAGCATAGCTCCATGCTGGTCTTCCCTCTTCCTCCTAGAGAGCTACAGTAAAGGCAGCTCAGCAGATCTCCTGCACCTCAATGTAACTTCTGCTTATGAACGTCATCTTCTCACAGAAGGATGGGTATACAGGGTGCATGGAAATCAAGTGCAATATCTCCTTGACAAATGCACCAGTCCTTTTGCTTTTTCACATTGAACCAAAGGGAGAACGAGGAAAAGGGAAAAAATGAGCTCTTGATGACATATTTGGGATACAGAAAGGCCACATGACATCTTCTGGATGACAAATTCCTTTACATGGAGTCTTTGCTCTGCCTCCACTGCCCAAGTGAAGGGAAGGAGAACAAGCAGAGGACTGAACTTGGGTCTTGCCACAAAGAGCTGAGAGGCTAAATGGTCCCCTGGGAAGGGGAAATCACAGCATGCCAAATCCCTCACAACCCTCGCTGATAGCTAGCTGCAGCATCTTGTGCACTTCTTCATAGGAGTCATAAGTAGGGAGGCACAGCTGGTTAAAACTGTAAAAAAAAAAAAAAGAAAAATTCCATTCAAACTAGGTCTGAGAGGGAACCACCCCCATTAGCTACCTTTGGATGGATTGACACGAGCATCACATACATTACACTCTTTGCCCACCACAACTGGCTGGTGTCATTCCCAAAAGCACAAGGAAGGAAGTCCTACCACCCCAGGATACTTGCCAAGTGTGGGCTGTCGGCAAAGTACTGTGAGTTGGAGCTGCAATGATCTGGAAAGATGGACAGAGTGCAGCAAACCCTCCTGGGGGCAGCTGGGAGGAACCAGTAGTGAACTGCAAAAGTCTGGCCAGCTCTTCCTGTGTGAAACTGGAGACCACAGTCCAAAACCACCTCATGACCTGTTCCAAACCAGGAAAGGCAAAGACAGGTCAGCCAAGGAAATCAAGCAAGCACATCAGCAACTTACAAGAATATCAGTCAATTGCAGTCACAAGCAAGTGTTCTATTAACAGTTAGACTTGATTTGTTTTACCAGGGTGACACATAGAGGCAAGTATTACACAGCTCCTAATCAGTTAAGAGGTGTCCCACGCTACTATCTCCCACCAATCCTTTCCCTTAAAGCAGAAAGGTTTCTTCTGCTTCTGCTCTCCTCACAGAGATTTTATTTTCAGAAATACCTGCAGAGGCAATGAGGTAGGTTTACAATGCAGTAAGCGCACTTCCTTCTTGCACTATGTTAATTTTTTAGTTTTTCACATCGTCTGGTTCTTCTGCAAGCAAGTGGAACCATCCCAGTGTTTACAGATTGAAAATACAAGTTTCTATCTGTTTTTGTCTGGGGTGTTTTGGCAGCTTCCATTATTTTTCTAAACAAAGCTTCTACTATTCCCTTACCCCTCCCACTGGGAAATGCAGAAAGGGATGAGAACCATTAGGAGGTACAAATTTAGGCTACTACATCAGTAGTACCACAGCACTGAACTCCCAACACTACATGTGGGCTGCAAGCATGATTTTCAAGTATCTCTTAGAGATAAGTATATCACCACGAACATCTTCAGTAGCAGTAATTCCCACCAACTCCTCCTGAAACTGTTCTTCATTAGAGCTGTGGTGGATTTTTTTAAAGAGACCACTGCTGACAATTTTTACTTGCTGGTATCTGATCAAGATTCAGCTCTAGTCAGTCAGAAGGGATCTCTCTAGGGGGAAACATTATATCATAACGTGCACAGTCCTACCTGACCCCTGAATTTTTCAGTTTGTCCTTCATAAAAATAAATTCCAACCAATTCTGCTGTATTTGGAATAACTAGTTTCAACAAGCAGGAAGGAGAAACCCTTTCATTTACCTTCTCACGGAAGTGCCAAGATCCTCCTACCACTACAGCATGTGCCTTGAAGTCACAGACACTGATATCTCCAGTACCGCACATAAGCAGCTGAAAGGCAAGAGACTGCAGTCAGAAAGTCAGGAGCCCAGGAAACAAGGCAACAGCTACTGTGCAAATTGCAGATGTTTAAAGTGCTCAGACAATAAACATTTTAGTTTTTCCCAAATCCAGAAAGCACTCAGACAGGAGGGGAAGTAAATGTAGAGCTGCTTAGGGAGGCAGCAATTACCTCAAGCTCATTCTCATCAAAAATAGCCAGGAGGTTCTCAGGTACTAATTCATTAAGACCTGGAAGAGAAGAGCAGCATGTGGTATGCCCTGGGACATAAAGGCAGAGAGGAGCAGGGAGCAGGCAGCATGTTACCTTTGAGGAAGTGATCCACCTCCTCTCTAACCTGATTCGCCAGCCTGTACTGTGCAAGCAGATTCAGGTACAAGATTTTGTTTTCATTGGTCACTGGTACTTGAGCCCCTCCTGCCACTAGTTCTACCACCTGAAAACAGAAAACTTGACATGAGGGTGACCAGTAGCATTCCCCAAACCTGAACTCCCATCCACAAAAAAAAAACCAATTGAGCTTACTTCCCAGAGTAAGCTCAATTTTCTGGGGCACAGCAGAGCTCCCATTGCTGCAGGCAGTAGGGGTTAAACCTTCCCACTTTCAGGAATTGCTTCCCTCACCTTCTCCAGCTGTCCTGTTTTGCTGTACTTCTCTTCAGCAAAGACCAGATCCATCTCACTCACATCATTGTTCAGTATGAAGCACACTTTGGATTTATAGAATTCTGGGTCATCCGTTTCAAAATACTGTGTGAAAGAATAAGCAGGGACATAGAAGGAAGAACAAAAACCCTTACACTGTTAGCCAGAATTCTGGATCTGCTACTACACCAACATTCAACTTCTCCCCAAACCAGCACAGGCTTCAGTTGACAGGGGTGGGCAGCTTTACCTTGTAATGCATGCGAAGTCCTATGATCTGAGCCAGGAAGGAGCGGGTGAAGCGAGCCCGGACCAGCTGTTTGTAAGCCCCACCCAGAGACGACTCATACAGACACTTCCCCACCAGGCGGCCCGCGAACTCATAGACCTTGAGTCGCAAATACGTGGGGCGCCCCGGGTTCGGATGCACCTGCAAAGAAACAGCAAAATGAAATATCCAGCTACCAGACTGACCAGCAGAAATAGCAAATATGGGACCATTTCAACTCACTACATCTCTCAAGCTGGCCAAGGAGCTTTAGTGTAATGTCCTCTAAGTCAAGCATTAGAAATAAAATGCCTAAGCCTGTGTAGGAAGAACATGAAATGTTTCACATGCACAGGAAAGAAGCTCTATGAGAGCAGAAATGGATTCTGAAATATTCAGACCCAACAAAACCTCTAAACACTTTGATGTCACCTCGTCTTGCCCAAAAATCCAGCCTTCCCTGCTGACTTTACTGCTCATCCAGCCAGTTCTTTGACACTTCAGTGGGTTAAGATCATTAAGCAAAGCTTTGAGAAAGGCACTGGAAGTGATTATGAAAGCAATCTAAAGCAAAGTAAGGTAGCACACCACTTGACAGCAGCATTGTTTAACCATCAGTGGTCACATTTCTGTGCATTCAGCATAGGAACTACAGACTCACCAAGGCCTGGTTGTTGTCACTAAAGCGAGTAAACAGTTGATTGGTGGTATCAAATAATGCCTTACAAATGAGCTCAAACCATTCTCTGCGTGGACCTCCCCAGTCCAGAGCTACAAAATAAAACAAGCTTGGTCATCCAAACTGGGTCACCAGTTCAAGAGTTTCATGCATGCAGCTCATTATTACTCAAGACAAGAGTTCATCACAATGAACATCTCTGTAGAAATGTGGCAGTAAGCAGGGACTGCAAAACTATAGGTTCTTCTCCCAAACCTACTCCTAGTTGGTTTTTTGTTTGGTTGGTTTTTTTTACGGCTAGAGGGGCAGGATTTACATAAGGCTTCAGGCCCCTGTGTGAAGTAGCTCTAGAATAGCACCAGCAGGATAATTCACTAACATCTGTGAGAAAATCAAAGGGCTGGAAAGCCACAAAAGAATAGACATACTACAAAAAAGCAGAATTTCAGACTAAAACTATTCCACCATCATTCCTTTTGCTTCCTCTGCATTTCTATTCACAGGATAACTCACCTTCTTCATCCTGAAAAACCACTTCAAAGTTTTTGCTCCAGTCAGAAACAGAAAAATTTCGTGTTGCTTTAAATGACTGAAAAACAGAAGAAAATAGCAACAACCATTACTGCTTGGTACCCCATACCCAATATGCAGTCCTGTACATTGAATGGGCAAACACAAAACCCCAATAGCCTAGCACTTGAAAGTATAAAAAGTAAAAATTAGAAACACCTAAGGTCTAATTCTTATCTGACAAAGCCACAAAACCAATTCCTCATTTTCTGTTATGAGACATAACCCACATAAAATACAGCTCATCTTAAAACCAGTGTGAGGTCTTAGCACAGAAATATCACTCTCAAGGCTGCAGTAAAGTATTGTTTGAAGTATTAAAATGCCTGTGGGAAGGAGCAATTTCTGTAAAGCACTTTCAGCCCACGAATTAGATTTAAAATAGGAATGTTTCAAAGAGCACTACAAAATAGCTTGAAGAGAATTACTGAGTTCATACTTACAGCAAGTCACGATGCAAAAAGTAATAAAATACCCCAAGTGTCTCAAATTTCCAGTGCCCTGATTCTGGACTCCAGTTAAAGAAAATTTAAAAAGCTACATGGTAGTCTTCAGTCATACAGGTAGTTTTGGTTTAGTTTATCCTCAAACAGGTTAGAGCACCATGCTACTCACACCTCTGGACTAAACACATTCCTTGTGCCTATCAACCTTGGTCACTAGAGCTTATATTTATTTTTATTATTATTATCATCATCATCATTATTATGGCACTAGAATTATTTTGTCTTACTAGACTGTAACAATGCTCAAGACAGTGCAGGAATTTCCAAAATAACAGGAAAAAGTAGTCATGGAAATACTGTTTAGAAATGAAGTAATTTTGTCCAAGCTATTAACTGAAACATAATCTCATAAACACTGCAAGCTGGTACATGCAGAAAATATTCTGAAACACAAATTTGCTGAGTATAAATCAAGGGAAATCCCAGCTGCTCCTGTTTTACTCAGAAATGTTCTTTCCATCTTTGCAACATTACTGTTGTGAGACACAGGGGGAAACAAGAAGTCAGGATAACTGCCTCCCTAGCATACAAAGTATTTAGAATGTCACCTAAGAACTGGATTATATGAATGATTAAGTTCTACTTTGGAAACACAACAGTTCAGGTCAGACATGGTGAAGATTTTATTAAGGGACTCTACAGAATATTTTATCATCGCTGTGAACCACTACTAGTAGCCTGTTGATGCAAGAATTTCATTGCATGCAGCTCAGGAACATCTGACTTGACAGCTTATCTTGCTGAATGGCTCTGTCCCAGAAAAACAGTAGATAAAGACTCAGGAGCTCTATGCTCTGCTCCCATATCTAGTCCAGGTAGACAGTCTCTCTCCAGGCCTCAAGTTCCAATGTAAAGTAGGGACAGAGTAGCATCAGTAGATTTCCTGCTTTTGCAGGCTATGAAACTTTTTACAGAATCACTCAAGTTGAAGAAAACATCTAAGATCATCAAATCTAACCTTTGACTGGTCCCTACATCGTCAACTAGACCATGGCACTAAGTGCTACATGCAGGCATTTCTTGAACACTTCCAAGGATGGTGACTCCACAACCTCCCTGAGCAGTCCTTTCCCATGTTTAACAACTCCTTCTAGAGCTGCCTGCTGGCATCTGCCTTGAAACAGAGGGACTAACCATTTTCAGCATGGCTGCCCTAGCACATTCCAGTCTGGACTTCTTTAGGCCCTGAGCAGAATAAGAAGGATGGAGGAAGCCCTGGCTAAGGTAAAACGACCCGTTCACTCACCGACTCCAGCAGGCAGTGGCGGCTGACCTTCAGCGTGACCTTCGAGTGAGGTCTTTTCATGTGCACCTGACGTAGCTCTCGCTGAAAGAAGTTCACTTTGTCTTGGAAGGTTTCAGAGCCTCCTGAGAAGAGTGACAATTTGGGTGAGGCCTGAGATGTCAACACCTCAAACACCTACAGAGCACTCCTAAGATTAACTGCACAGATCAGCATTACAGCCCAAAAGTGCATTTACCACGGCAAGGTTTGGAGACAGAACTCTCAAGGTAGTTTTGCAATTAATCTTGCTGGTATTCATACTCACAGGTGCACTTTCAAAGAGCCTGACAGAGAAGCCAAGCTGAAAAGGAACAGCTGCTGCGATAAAGTACATTCACTGGAAGCACCAATAGGAACAGAGCATGATACTCCAGGAACCAGAGTTCTCATCAGAAGTCATTCAGTGCCAGCAATTTTATTCCCCAGGGAAAATTAATCCCCCAGCAAACCCAAGTGCTAACTTCCTGACTACTGTACCCACCTCACTGTCCCTTTACCTATGTTTTTATGCAGAGAGCGAATGAAAGTGGCGGCCAAGATGTTCCTCTCCTTGCAGCTGAGCTCCACAGGGGGTTGGATTCCATCATCCACCACCAGTGTCAGTAATTTGTGCACAGGATCAGGACCAAGGTATGAAAACTAGCAGCAAAAAGATGCAAGAAAGGGTAAACCCATCATGCAGAAGGCACATTATGTTCAGTAGACAGAGCAACACCACCTCTGCTTTTAAGACTGTCTCTGCTCCCTGACATGTATGCAGTTAACAGGAAAACTATTTCAACCATCCAGACTCCACTTAGGAAGCTGCATTAAACTTCACACACAATTCTGAGGGCTTCAATGGACACAATCACAGCATTTTAGGAAGGTTATGAGGAAAATAACCAAGAAAAATGCAAAGGAATCAAGATTTCTGCCTAGCATTGGGACAAAGGCAGGAAAGAATGATAAGACTGGCACCTAGTCACAAATATTAGCAAAACTTATGCACTGAGAGGGAATTGCAGAGTTGAAATTTATGCCACACAATGTTGTTCTGTGGGTGGAAGCCCTTCTCTTCAAAAGAAAAAAACAGACTGTGATTCACAAGGATGACAAGCTAACAGCATGAAGGTGCAGTGACAGGTACATGGAAAGAGGCTCACCTTTGTGCCAGGGCACACTCTAAAGGTGAAAAGACGCCATGGAATGATCTTCAGGTAAAATTCTTTCACTGAGAATTGCTGAGTAACCACAAGGAAAAGAAAATGTTACATGTCACACATCTGTTAAGGGTTGTCCCTGAAACACATGAGGCAGAGGACAGATCAATAAGGCTAGACCTCCCTACAACCCCAGGAACAGGCTTCTGCAGCATTTGGAACAATACTTGAGAAAAGCTTTAAAGCTCCACAGAAGTGTAAGCAACTTGTCAGCAAGACTTGACTGCGTGCATTCATGACGCACGTGGGACGCCAGCACGACACAGATTTTACAGCAGTAAGCTACTGTGCTCAGCAGAACGTCACCAGCCTGGCTGGAAAGTAATCTTAAGTACACTTGAGAAGCTGAATTCAGGACAAGATTGTCATGCACTGACAAAAAGGTCTTACCAAAAGTCACACCAACAGACTACTCCTACCACTCCCCAATTTTCATTATCATTTTAAGCATCTTTTAAAAAGCACTTGCAATTGCTAAATCCATTAGATTTGCAGAAATTTACTCTTTGTATTTCTGCTGGAACAACTGACTAACTGCACAACTCCTGTCTTCTGGAGAGCAAGTTAAGATGAAATTTCAGCATCTTTAGACAAAAGAGAACCGTTTCCTGCACAAACCCTTCCTAGCTGCAATGACTGGAAAAGCTGACCATCAGCATTTGTCCACAAACAAGCCGAATATGAGCAGCAACTCTTTAAAATAGTAGCATGGTAACAGTTTTCTACTGTTTCTATTTCTATACATAGAGACATCCAGGAATACAATTATGCAAGCCCAAGAATCACATTAACAACTTTGGCATCTAAAGGGAGCTTCTAACAGTACCCACTTCTGGTGATCTACTTTACCAGGTAATGCAATAGAAAAGAGTACGGAAGTCCAAAACAATACACCAAGGGTGAAAGGATGCTGAGCTCACAAGGACACAGCACTCAAAGTCAGTTCTTAGAGCCATGTGCAGCACAGATTTAGAAATCTCTAGCAGCTCCCTCCACCCTGCAACTGTTTCCCAGCCCTCTTTCTCCCTTTGGCAAGAAAGCAATTCCTGGATTAGTCTTTCACTTTGGTATTCATCACTGCATTTTTCAGAATGCATTTGAAGAGATAGATGAACAAAATGAATTTAAGTGCATTATTAGATTTAGAGGAATTTTCTTTCAGTTTCTGAATGCTTGTAGGCAATAATAATGGAAAATAGTTACTGTTAACATATTCTATTAAAAGAGAACCCTCAGTTTCTCCTGTTTCTTCTACTTATGAATTTACTCTTTGTTCTCTGATCATTTTTTCCTTTTTCTTTTCAGCAAAACATTCCAGAAACAGGACAAAGACATAAAATCTGAGAAGATGACATTCTCTTAAGTTGAAATTTACAGGTATCAGAAACTGAAAATAGGAATTGCAGGTCTGACCTGAGAAAAGCAAAGGAAAGGCAAACAGAGTATGTATGGAACAATCAGGAAGAAAATTTCCAGTAGGATTTGGATCAGACCTAGAAAGATCCTAAAATCTGAAAACACAATCCTAAAATTTCAAGTTCTAAAACACACTCCTAAAATTTCCAAGGCTCATTTTAACATTACTCACAGTCACAAGCTCCATGTTTGCCAAAAGCAAACTTTTATTTAACCACATCTGAGGCACCTGAACCTGGAGCTAAGATATAGAGCACAAGGAAGCTCTTCAGTTACAGCATACTTTAAACATGCACTCAAATGTGGCAACTTTCTGATATCTACCTTAGGTGACACATAGCAGTAGACTTTTTTAGGCTTCTTCACTTTCTCGGGGGTCTGGCTGTCAGAAGGAGAATCTTCATCGTCATCCTCGATGGCAGTGGAGGGACGGCGCTGGGAGGAGCTCAGGTGCACTGGTGGGAGTTGCCACTGAGTGTTGGTGTAACTAGGAGCATCGTAAAGGTAAGCTTCAAAATAAATACTGACACCTGAGGTGGACACATTGCGTTCTACAATGTTCTTTTCATTCTCTGAGGGAAACAGACATGAAAGAGTTGTGTAAATCCTAATGGAGACAAGAATGAAAAAGAATGCACAGGCCACCATCAAATCAATGACTTTAATGTTAAAGAAAAGGTTATATATCCAAAAGAAAACCTGGCCAAGTGAAATTTGGATAATGAGAACCCAGGAGTGGGATGAAAGATGGCTGTTTGTCTGTTAGTGACTGGTTGAAGAAAAAAGGCACAGAGAACCTGCCTTTCAGAGCACCAGCCTGAAGGTATAGCCACTTGACAGCCACACTGAAGTCTGGCTGACCCCTGAAGAAACCAGGAATTATAGCATTGTAAAAAAAAAAAACCAAGAAACACATAGGTAACATGCAGTGTTCTTCCTCCATATAACTTAACACAATACATGACTGGCTCAGATACCAACTACTAGCAAGCAATAAACCTACTGAAATAGGGGAAAAACACTTGTTTTTATCTGCTGATGGATCAGAGAGTATCAGCTCCCAGAGACCTCCCTTGTTAGAAGTAAATTCATTTACCTTAATATTTTTAAATGAATAGGTTTTCCTTTAGCAAGTAAGCATGGCCAGCCTGCAGGGAAGCCACAAATATCTCTGCTACATGAGTGTGCAAAGCACATTGCAAGAGGACACCTGGAGAATGAATACTGATTAGCACTGAACTCACCACTTAGAACAATGATGTCAAAATCACCATTGCTTATGGGCTGGCTCTGGTAGGAGATGCAGGCATGGAAACAGCCCCTGGAGTGCAAGGTGAGTCGGAAGAACACCTCACAGGTCTGCCGATTGGACACCACAGACTTCTCAAACACCACATCAGAGCTCTCTTCTTCTTGAGGCCCCAGCTAATCAGAAAACAAACTAATAAAAGGAGCTCTCCAGCTCACCTGAAGACAAGCAGCAAGGGGTGAGGTTGCACTCACCTCATGGATGGAGAGGCTATAATTGTGCTCATCTATCAAGGACACAGAATTGCTGGTGGGATTGTCATACTCATCTCTGGGAGCTATCTGCAGAGTGTGCTGCTGCCCACAGGTCAGCACCAGAGTGGAGAAATGGCAGACAATTTTGGTTTTGGAGGGAACCACCATGCCTGAAGCAGACAACAATAATTTAGAGTCAAATAAATTCCAAGCTGAAGCTACAAAAAGCAGAAGAAAAGCAACTAGGGACACGATACCCTTGAAAATGGATCAAATCTAAAGACATTCTATGCCCCTACATTAAAAAAGCAAAGTGTCTGAGCACTGAAGTATGTGGTGTAGTGCACAGCGTGTGCCTTGGATCAGAGATTTAATACTAATAAAGCAAACTAAGTTACTAGTCCTCTAAAGAATACTTTTCCACCATTCCAGCTTTCTGCTCAAGAACTTGCTCCCACTGTACATAGAAAATATAAGCTAGCTGGCACCTAAGAAAGCCTGCAAATGCACTTACCAAACAAAATTTATTTGGGTTAAACCTAAGCTTCTTCTTTCTGAAGGGATATTTTAGCAAGCTTTGTATCTATTCACAAAGCAATGAATAGAGGTCCTTTCAATGACATGTACATGAAACATAAGAGAAGCCAAGTGGGGTCAAAAAAACAGAAGTAGAAGAAAACAAATTTTACATGGATAAAAAGGAAATGTTTTTAAGTGTGTAATCAAAGGTATTAGCTGCTCCAGAAGCTTACAAGAATAGAGTAGGGTGTTCAGAAAAAGAAGAGGCAAATTATGACAGCATCTCCAACTCAGATACAAATAGCTCAACACTTTCACAAAAGCACTCTCTGACTACTAGATGGATTATGAAGAAGTTACTGCAAAATGGAGAACGTGACAGAAGTGGATTGGGATTTGAAGTAGCACTAATGACTTGTTCTGTAAAGCAGTTTCTGTTTTGTTATGTACTGGTAGTCACAAGTATGTTTTACTCAGGGGTCTGTTGCTGGGATCCACGCATGGCAGGAGGAAAATGGTGAAGGATAACCCTTTCCCTGCCACCTACCTATTTTAGCTGGAAACGCATTTACCTAAGGGCCTCCAATACCTCCAAATCTACTTTGAATCATTACAGGGCCACTTAGATCTTACCTGGCTGAAAAACCTTGTAGTAGGGGCTGTAGGCCACATTCAAGCCACCGAGTTTTACAGTGATTTTGTATCTCCCAGCCCTGCGCACAGTGAAAGCCACTTTCACCACATTGGAATTGGGCTCTTGAAGAACTTCCTGGGTTACAGGAATATCAATTGCTAACTCCACATGGCAGATGTGAACTTGCAGCCCCACAGGCCGGTGAGCAGGGAAGGGTTGCCCATTTTTATAGAATAACTGCATGGGAAACAGAGAAGTCCAGGTCAGCAAGGACATACAGCACACAGAGGAAGAGAAAACAAGTTGCCTTAGGAAAGGGCAAGTACCTCAGCTCAGAAAAGGAAAAATAATTAACAGACAGCTCTGTCACACAGACTGTGTTCTCCAAAATGAACAAGGACAAGTGGGCATTGAACAGCCCCATTCTCTTTTGTGCTGGGGTTCACATGCATGCCCTGAAAAGAACATGCCTCTAGGCATTTCCCATCTGCATTTGTAGTGCAATATTAGAGCAGAAATCATGAGAACCCACTAGCAAAAGGAAAAAAGTAAAGTCATACCCTTTCAGAGAAACAAGCAGATCTTGTTCATTTGTACAGCTAAGTTCTGAAAAAACTCTTACCAATTTGTTACAGAAAACAGTGTAAGGAGCTGACCCAGTCTTTACTGCTAAGAAGCATCGTAATGAAAACAACCCATTAAATAAAATCACAGGCAGCTCAATACCCAAAGTGATCTCCTGGACAATTTCAGAAGGTAATATACCTCAACCACTAGTTCCTTACATGGAAAGAATTACACCTTGAAACTCTGTATGCATGGCTCTTCAAGAGCCAGCAGCTGCCCACCATCTGCAATCAGCAGAATGCAGTCAGGAAACAGTTATTATTATTCCCTGTTTCGAAGTAAGGGAGGGTGTGGGCCTGAAGTCGTTTGCATCTTGACTGACATCAGGAGGAACTAGGGTGTGCAAAGCTACTGTTGATGAATAAAGGGCCAAGCAAATGGCACACAAGCATGAAGTGGAAAGGCTCATGAGTGTCAGCAAGGTGAAGGAAATAAATTTAAATAACAGGAAGAGAACAAGTCCCTTTCCCCCCAGCTTTTTTCACTGCCTGTGCCCTGGAGTTAGACCTTCCCAAGAGGGATGGGTATGGCAACCTAGCTGAACCTTTCTTCTTATTTTGATACCCTCCTGGATGGGAAGGTGGGATAGAAAGATAGGAACATAAGCCCAGCAAAACCTTTCAAGCTGTTCAAACTTTATCCACATAGCTCCAAACTCTCTGTGTTCACTCAGCTTACCTCCCCTAGACTTGGTCTTTTGGGATTAGAGGGAAACAAGAGTCCTTGGCAGGCTTTTCCAGGTCTGACAGAATAACATCCATTTTGCAGCTAATGGGGAGTGGCCATGAAGTTTACAGCTCTTGGGTTGGAAAAATGCTCATTCCCACACCCTCAACTTCAGCTGCACAACCAAAAGATAGCACCATGTTTGTCGAAGGCAAGGCTCAGCCTACTCACTTCCCAGTAAAGGAAGCAGCAGTCAGGACAAACCTGGTCTCCTCTGGCTCTTCAGAGGATTCTGAAGAGAGGGAGATTAGACTTTAAGAAGTGCAAACCTCAAATATGCACTTACAGAGATTTGCAACATTGTAACAGAGCAGAAGTCATAAACAGATAGCTTGCCAATTACTTACTCCTCAGTTACATCGGGCTTAGCCCCAACAACAACAACAACAAAACCATTTGAACAGCCCACCCCTAACTCAGACCTCTGTTCCTGCCCACAAAGCCGCATGGAAACAAAAATATTGCCTTACATGCACTCGGAAGGCCATGCTATGGCCCACCTCATAGGGGTCCTTCCAATCCCAGGAGATCTTGCAGGACCGGGGATCCAGGTAGTTGCCTCGCACGTAGTCATAAATGGTCCGCTCCCCTCGGCGCTCCCGGTCCTCATGCTGAAGGAAGCTGACGATACGTGCGGCAAGCTCAAAGAGGAACTTAATGGTGAAGAAGAAAGCTACAACAGACACTGTGATCCCACCTGCAGCAGGGAGAGAACAAAGGGTGGTTGCAGAAGCCAAGGTGGCTGAGTCAGGCTCTAAAATCCCCTCTGCATCAGCCAAAGATACCTTCCTGTTAATGGTATTCTACTCAAATGCAAATTAGGTATTTAAGGCAGATGCTATTGTGTGAACATTAATTTTGTGTTATGATACAAGTAAGGTTAGAAAATATCAAGTCTCTTAAAACTCTGCAAATGACTGGAAACAAAGGAAATAGTTAAAGGTGGTAAAGAGTTTCAGGTAAGGCTTGCAGACATCCCAACAGAGACATGGAATTCCCTTCAAGTTGCAAGTTAGAACTACAGAGATTCCTTTAAGGGAAACAGATAAGCAGACAACTTCTGCACATCACATTATAGCTGGATTAAGAAGCATCACAGAGGCAACAACCCTCCACTAGTTCTCGAAAGAAAAAGTAAGGGGATGGCTTAGGAATTAGGCCAATGAAAGGACTTTTGGATCAAGAAGAATGGTCGAGAGGCAAGTCTGCCAGGTGGAGGGCACAGTGTGGGGTGACAGTAACTTCATGTTTGTTAGGTAAACTCTGAACTAAAATTAAATCAAAGGCTTTCAAGAAACCCTTCCAAAGCCTATGGAGAGGTCATCAAATACAGTGGCAGCCTTTCCTTCACTTACCAATAATGTAAAACATCAGGTCCCTTCGGTGAGACACACAGCCGAGGATCACAGCTGCATCTAGAACACAAAATAGGCCAAGTCCAGTCCAGTGACTTCCTCACACATACTGGACTAAATTTAACCTATGGTTCCTCAGAAAATGCCTATTGATCACTTGTCTTCCTCTCCAAGGACATCCCTAAAGCATTATTCCATAAGACTGAAATATGTGAACAGCACAACGTGCTACAATTAACAGTTCTCCCTCGGTCACAGATTCCCATTCAGATTCAGGGATCTACAAGAAGGACAACATATCATCCCTCTGAAAACAGTGAGAGGAGGCTCTGGGTAAGGCTCTGCAGGAAGGAGGTATTTTTTGCAGGATCACCAACTCCAACAGTGGCCAAAGCCACTCATCCAAACTTGCAAGCTGTGAAGTTATTTTCTAGTCTGATACAAAAGCATACATTACAGAGCCACCACCAAAATGGACAGAAGCTGAACCTTAGCCAGCAACCTTGGAAGAAAAAGCTATGGAATAAAAGAGTTGCAGACAAGACCATCCCCATTTGTTGAGAATAAACAAAATCCTTCCAGGGCAGCAGTGAACCTATTTTTGCCCAGCAAGTCTACTACAGAAGATACAAATGCAACTGGAAAAGAGTCCCTTCTCACTTTTGTGAAGTGGAGCCTCTCTGCTGAAACTCTCACAGATCAACACAAAAGCTAAAAAACCTTTAGTTTGTACACTATTAAGTTCACAGCAATTTTAAGAGACACCAATCTAGACTCAAGTTTTCACTGAGGGGACTGCTAAACAAACATGTAGTAAAAATACCACACCCAGAACAACATGCTGTAGGGTTGATAAGACATAGCTGACAGATGGAACAAGAACAGCAGCAAGGAATGCATGTGACAATTAGACAAAGGATTTGGCATACAGTAATGCATACAATATAGCTCACCATGTCACCATTCAGTTAGTGAGAAGCTACATTGTGCATTCAAGCTGCCTTTTTTTTAACAAACACAAAAGGGGAGTTATTCATCAGTCATCTCGACAGCAGCAATAACAGACATCAGCATGCAGAAAGCTTAAACCAGGTATTTCCCCCCAACAATAGCCATGACTTTCTAGCCCAGCAAATCCCCTTTGCTGGCCTTGGCACATAGTCCAGCCCTCCAACCACAGAGCAATCACATACCTTTACACAAGTGCCCATGTTCTAAACGCCAAAAAGAGGGCACCCATTCTTCAGCATCCTTCCGCTTTGTGCCCAGAACTGGGACAGACATCAGCAAGAAGAGGCCATAGAGAAGATTATCACAGAAAGGGTAACTCTTGGAACTGGCATCACAGAATCACTGCTGCAACATAAGGACTTGAGCACAGCAGTTTCTTCCTCTTTGTGGAAAAAGGGCTGTCCTGCAGTGCTGTTTCCTTTAGCCTGCAGTTTACTAGGTTTCCTGAAAAAGCAAAAAAAGGAGAGAGAAATGTTAGATGTCTACATTGTGGATAAATCTAGCAAGCAGAAACACATGAGAGATCCAAGATGCAAGAGCATGACTAGACATCAAATCCATGAGAGGTGCTATAAAAGTACCACTGTTGATTATGTGCAAAGTTTCACCACATCCTCAACCTCTATCTGTCACAATCTCATTTCATTGCACGACCCCTAAAACTAGCACATTCAAGATGGAACAAAACACATCCTTGCCTCCACAGGTTTCATGGAGATGGAAGCAAGAACTGATAGCCTAGGAGGAATACAGAGAGACTGTCTCAGCAGCCAAGGATCAGGTTAGAAGAGCTAAAGCCCTGATAGAACTAAACCTTGCCAGGGATATCAAGGGCACCATGAAAACTTTCTACAGGTACATTGGTGATAAAGAAAGACTAGGGAAAACATATACCCTCTCCAGAAGGAAACAGGAGACCTGGTTACCTGGGACAATGAGAAGGCTCAGGTACTCAACAACTTTTCCCCCTCGGTCTTCACCAGCAACAGCTCCAGCCATACCAACCAAGTCACAGAAGACAAATGCAGGGACAGAGAGAATGAAGAACTGCCCACTGTACTAGAAGATCAGAGGGATTTTTTACAAGGGCATGTAGTGATAGGACAAAGGGAAGGATTTCAAACTGAAAGAGGGTAGGTTTAGATTAGATATAAAGAAAAAATTCTTCAATATGAGTAGTGAAGAACCAGATCAGGTTGCCCAGAGAAGTTGTGGCTGCCTCGTCCTTGGAAGTGCTCATGACCAAGTTGCATGAGGCTTTGAGCAGCCTGGTCTAGTGGATGGAATCCCTGCCCATGTCAGGGGAGTTGGAATCAAATGATCTTTGAGGTCTCTTCCAAGCCAAACCATTCTGTAATCAGGTAGCCCTTCAAGTCTTCATACTCAACAAAATGCTATATGCTATTCTCAAACCAATTTTGCCCAGTTTTAAAGGGCTATTTTTAGTCAAGCCTCAAAATAAAAGAAAATAAAGTTTTTCAGAATTATTGAACCACAAAGCAAATTAGATTTTGGGTTTGGTACTGTTGTTTTAGATATTCAGGAAATTGAAATCCTTATAAGGGATTTCAGCTTCAGCAGCACTATCCACTAAATTACAGTTTACTGTCAGGATTGAGATAAAAAAAATTAAAATTTAACAGCAAGGATTGACGCAGCCCACAAAAACCAGGACACATGCCAGCAGAAACACCACAGAGCCTACACAATCAGTATCTGCTCATTCAGAACACAGATTACCTAAAGGAGTGAGAATGGAAAAAACAGAGCCAAGCTCACCAAGGCAGCTGTCTGTTAAGATAGTCACCCCTTCTGGGGATGTGATGTGCTCCTCCCGCCTGCCATGCCACCACCTCAGCTGTCACTTCTTCCTTAGTTCCCCTCCTCTGCCTTCCTCTTCAGATGGCTGCTATTTCCCTCCATGACAATAATCATACAGATCTGGCTGCCTTTACACACTTCTACTAACCTTTCTAATGCACATGAAAATCAACCAGTAAACCTGAGCAGAGCTTTTCCCTTGCACTGCAGAAACAGCCAGATTTTCACATCTTTTCTTCACCCACATCTCAAGGAAAGTCCCACCCACTCATCTATTTTCCTCCTTCCTCTACTTTTCCTCACAGCAACCGTGTTGCAGTCCCCAGGGCATAAATTCTCATTCTCCTCCTAGGTAAAGCATCAGTTTTCTAAACTCATAAATTTCTGTGTGTTAAGGACCACAGACTTAGCAATTTCCTGGTATTTTAGTTATTTCACAGTACATATCCAAGATGTGCTACAAATGACTGGGTTGAAACTCTGCTCCAGCTTGGCCTGTCTGTGGAAGGTGTGTGACTGCTCCCCACACAGCTGGGGAATTTCACAGAAACTTATCAATATTAGGAATCATCAGGATCTCCCTCCAGCATCTTCCAGAACCAGTCTCTTCACACCACAAAATACTCACAAAGCTGCCTCTGTGGGTTCATCTACTCAAGCTATTTCTGCTTCACTCCACAACTCCCTCCCTTCTGTGAGGCACACCACAGGTCACACAGCCTCTCTTTCAAGCATAGAAAGATCTATCATTTAAACTTCACAGTTTTTTAAGTCTATTGAAACCTGAATCTCTTGATCTGGTTTGCAGAATTGTTGAACTTGCTGGAGACATCAGTTATGTTAATTAATCAGCACAGCAATTTGTCATTTTATTATCCCTACATGACGTGGTAAACAAGACACCAACTCGGGGGGTCACCAGAGATGAAGTGGCTGTTTTACAATCAACTTCCTTCCAGCTTACTCACTGCCAGCAGCTTTAAGGGTGCTCTTGCAGCTGGAACACATTGAGGTAAAGAACCTAGCTGCAAGTAGGTGGTATCCAAGATACCATTTTAATTCACATCTGCATGCTGCTGAGTGAGTGGCAGTGTATCTGTGCTAAGAACTACTGGGTAAAAATCTGGGAAATAAATTCTGAAAAGTGGCAATAGAAGGTGCCATCATAGCTAGGCTGGAAAAAAAGGTGCTGAATTATCCAACAGGTCTCAGTAATCTTGATCCAAGGACAGAGCAAGCGATGGTCTCCTGCCACCTGCAGGGAAAACGGGGATTTGAAAGCTTCACCTTCGCTTGACTCAAGGAGAGGTACTGGCACAATCAGGGTAGACAGCGTGGAATCATAAAACAAAGTGCATTAGCACCATTGCTTCCTCAGGTCAGCAAGGAAAGGAAGTTCAGTAATGGGAATACATTTAGTTTGTGTTACTGCTGCTGTTGAGGCCAGAGGAACACAGTGCAGAGCTCCAGAAGGAAGCACAAGTGTAACACACTCAAAAGGAACTGTGACACAGTAATGGCACATTCATGTGGCTACAGCTACAAAACCAGCTAGGGGCATGATACACAGAACAGATGTACTGAGCTCCTGGGAAATCTGCTGTGCCTCTTGATTTTATTTGGTACACTGGTAATTGCCATTCTTCTCTTAACAACAAACCTTTAATTTTCTTTTAAAGCCTTTTTGCAGGTTAATACTACCTCATCCAATCAAGATAAGAGAACCATTTATCTCTGTACAGAATCTCTCTCAATCCATGTGCACAAATGTCTACCATAAATGGCATGTCTGTCTCATGCCACGCACAGAGGAGTATTCTCTAGTGAAAGTGACAGTATTTTCTTACACTAAGTAAAGCAGGCACAAACCAACAAACAGGAATGCCTGTGAGAACCTAGCTTTAAAATACATTCATAGAAAATGGAAAAGTCAGCACAAAAAGCACTAAGCAGGATCCAGTATCAGCTGTCAAGGACAAAAGCTGCATCAATGGTCAGTGTCTACACAAAACAGTCATTCTCTTATTAGGGATGGAATTTGTCATATGCATTTACATACAAACTATATAAAACAGTGCCAACAGGAAAACAAACAGAGACTTTTGTCAACTGCTTAAGTCTAAGGCCTTTTCATTGCAAATGAACCACCAGCAGTGCTGTCAGCTCCTCCTGTCCTCCTCAAACCCAGCAAGCCAGCCAGACGGCAACTTTCAGGCCAGTCTCTTCCTGACACCAAATCTGCTTCCTGAGCCAGGACAAAATTCAGCCACTTGCCATGCTGCAAATCAGTGGGGAAAGCAGCTCACCCCCTTCTTCCTCAATTATTTCTCTTCCCAGACCAGTGAGGGTCACTTGAACAGCATCATGTGAGCTCTACCAACTGCAATTCTTCAACTAAGAGTTAAGCTTTGTATGATCACTCAGGTGGAAAGCTCAGCTGTGGTTTTCCTAATAAATACAGTTTTTCTTTCAGTCTTGCTTTCTTTCTCATTGTCAGAGCATCAGTCACAGTTCTACAGAGGTCACCACTTCTGAGAGAAAAAAATCCTGAGTGATTCCTTATTGGCTGCTTTTTCTGACCAGCACACCAGCTAAAACCGATCGTATTTGGAAGATACCAACAGCTACAAGATCTCACTAATCCCAGAAGCTTTCATGAGAAAGGCCTTTCTTTCTCCCTTCCCTGCACAGGGCACAAGAAACCAATTGCCCCGACCGAGCCTGAGAACCTGAAGAACATTTCCATTCGTGCGCAGAAAAGACATGTTGCAGACTACACCATTATGGCTGCATAAAGTACAGCTAAAATTAAGCTCATTCGCTAAGACTTCTGATCACAAATATAGGTAAGATCTAAAGATAATGACAACCCGCTGCTTTTCATTAAGAAGTTCATGAGCTAGAACGTGACAACACCACTACATTAACTCTTAAAAAACCAAAACAGTCCAGCAAGATGAGGTGGGCGGCTGAAGACCTCCGTACCGTCCCGGCTCTGCTGACCAGAGAACACGAGGGGTAGGAGGGCGATTGGTGCGCTGCGGTTCCCCGTCCAGCCCGCAGCAGCGCTGGGCTCGGCGGGGCCACCAATCCCCACGGCCCCTCCACGGGCGCCAGCTCGCCCGCACCTACCGGCGTGCCCCGGTACCCGCAGCGCCGCGCAGACGGCCGGGCTGAGCCGAAGCCAAGAGCCGGGGGCCGCCGCCGGGCAGGCAGAGCCGGCCCTTCCCGCTCGCCAGGAGCCCCGGTCCTGCCCGGCCCCGCCGCGTCCCTCCCGGAGCCATCCCGCGCGGGGATCCCGCCGCGGCTGTACCAGGCCGACCGCGGGTGCTCCGGGCCGGCAGCGGGGCCGTCACCCCGGGGGCCGCCCGTCACGGCGGGGCGGCAGGGTTGCGGCTGCAGCTCCCCCGCCCCGGGAGCCCGTTCCCCGCGCCGGGACCCGAGGCGGCGGGGAGAGAACGCGACACCGCTGTTACCGTGGTCTCCGACGACGGCCGCGAGCCCGCTGTCGCCGCCCCGCGCCGCCGCTGCCCGGCGCTGGCAGCCGGAGGTGACGCGCTCCGGGGCGGGGCCGGTGACGCACCAGGGACACGGCGGCGGCGGGAGCGGCAGGGTCGGCATGGTGAGCCGGGAGCGGGCCGGGGTGCGGGGTCCGGCTGGGATCGGGTCTCTCCTTAGCTGATCGCGGCTGTGTGTCCGTGTCCTTGCAGGGGAAGCAGAAGAAGGCGCGGAAGTACGCGGTCATGAAGCGCATGATCAGCCTCCGGGACGAGCGCCTGTGAGTGCGGCTGCGGCTGGGCCCGGGCCCCGGAGCGCCCTCGTGTCCCGCTCGGGAGGCGCGGGAGGAGGTCCCGGCCCAGGTCTCTCGGCCGCCGGTAGCTCTTCCCCATCGCTGTACCCCGGTAACGCCTGTGTTTCTTTGCAGTAAAGAGAAGGATCGCGTAAAAGCTCCTGTGAAGAAGAAGGAAGACCCGAGTGCCATCAAAGAGCGGGAAGTGTAAGTGCTGCCGAGGCACTGGGGAGGGAGAGGAGGACGGAGAGAGGGCCGGCCACGCTGCAGGCTGGAGCTGAGGGTGTTTCTGAGCGATACTGGCAGAAGAAAAAGTGGTGCCCCAAACTGAAGGATTGTGCTTGGGAGGCAGCAGGATGGGTTTTTCTGCTCACTACCCTTCTTTCATTCTATGCAAGTTGTAGGGTTGGATGTGATGTTAAGTGCAATTAACTGATTTGAATTCTTTGTCTTCATGGCAGGCCCCAGCATCCCTCTTGCTTGTTCTTCCAATATAATACACAGCTGGGCCCCCCTTACCACATCCTGGTTGACACTAACTTCATCAACTTCTCCATCAAGGCCAAACTGGACCTCGTGCAGTCGATGATGGACTGTCTCTATGCCAAGTGTGAGTTTCTGCACAACTCACAGCTTCTTCAGACCACACAGTGCCAGTGTGCTCGTAATGTGCTTTGTCAGCCTCATGCCACTGGCTGAGAATAACAGAAATCTTGCAAAAAGAATATATGCTATAATCATGGAGCTGTGTAACCCTAGCAATGTCTCTGGTTTCAGTCAAATAACAGTTTTTAAATGCTAATCTCAGCAAAGGTAGGGTACTAATAACTTAAAAATCTAAAATTACCATGGCATAACTTGGTGGATCTACATTTCATCACCTTGCAACATTATCAGTTGACACTGTTAGTAATACATTATAAAGTTCCATGATGTTTCTAGGACATGTGGGCAGTATGCAGGGGTCTGGGAATAAATACTGCTTTGTTTTAATGTGGGCTTTTTTTGCATTTAGGTATTCCATGTATCACAGATTGTGTAATGGGTGAAATTGAGAAGTTAGGACAGAAGTACCGTGTGGCATTAAGGTAGGTGCAGGGTGTTCTTCTCTGTTTCTAGAATTTAATGCTTTAATATAAATAAATGAAAAACACTTGCTGTGACTGGTGCTCCTGCACTAAAAGGTGGTTAGGTTGTTGCAGGCTCCTGAACTTGGTACTAAGAAATACTTAACTTATAATAACTAGGCAAATTGCAATAATTTTTTTTTGCACGTCATTTCAGTTGACCTTTGTCTACCATTTACTCCATCCCTTCATCCTTTGTTTTGAGAACAATGTCGTGAATATCACAGAAAGGTGTGTTCTTGTTCCTCCATGCTGTGTTACTGTACTCTGATTGCTGTGATGCTGCTTTTCATGTCCCCACAGAATTGCCAAGGACCCTCGGTTTGAACGCTTGCCATGTATGCACAAAGGAACCTACGCTGACGACTGCTTGGTGCAGAGAGTCACTCAGGTATTCCCCTCCTGACATTTTCTATGCTGTGCTAACATACTAAAAATTCCTGAACCCTCCTAATTACTGACTGACTTAAATTTCCCACAGAGTAACTATAAAATCTCACCAAGGGGCATTTTCAGTTCTAACACAACTTTATTTGATGCAAGGTATTATCTTCCCTGAGCATTCTTGTTGTATAGGACAGCATCAAGAAGCACTTAGGATGGGAAAGCTGTCAGCTTGAAAGTCTGGCCAGAGTTTCAGAGATTTCTTGAGTCTGTTTTGGTGGGCAGAAGGATGTTATTAGTCTGCTGTGGAATTCTGTACAAGTCCTGGTAATGCCTTGCTAAGGACTCTCAGCCCCCTTGTGTTCAGTGAGCTCACTGAATAGGAACGTTTGGTCAGCCTTGACTCCTTTCTGGGGTTCACTGGTGTTGAATCTGACTTGCCTTCTGTTTTTTGCAGCACAAATGTTACATTGTGGCCACAGTGGATAAAGAGCTCAAGCGGAGAATACGAAAAATCCCTGGAGTGCCCATAATGTATATTTCCAGGCACAGGTAAGGGCCCCCTGACAGGGAGGAATCCTGCCCAGTGCAATCCTTGTCTGACAGGGACTCTGTCACCATGTACTTTCTCTCCTTCATTGCCTATAGTGCAGGCTAGAGTAAAGGGCCTGGTGTTTACAAAGAAGTTGAGGTACAGCTACTGCTGGGAAGAGGCTGGTCACAGACCCATTTTTATTGCAGACTACATGTTTGCTTGTCTTTACCTGAAGAAGTGGTTTCCTTAAGGACAGTGTTTCCATAGATCAGTTTTGCTTACCAGCAGCAGCAGGACTACCAGGCAAATGCATTCTACAGGTTCTTGAAGAAAAGAACCATTCTTGTTCCATATTCTATTTGATAGCTTTGTGTACCCTCAGCTAAGAGACCAAATTTGCTTCTTAACTAGAAAGCAAACCAACTCAGAAGGATACTAGTGCAGCATGTTGGAAATTAGAAGCTTGATTGCTATAGATATGTAAAATTTTAACTGCTCTATAATTAGAATGTGGCTCAAAAGATTTTTCTCTCAAATCACCTTTTCTCCTTATTCACTGTAGCCATGAACTTTTGGAAAATGCTGCCAAGGGTGGTGATGGAGTCACCATCCCTGGGGGTGTTCAAGAAATAACTGTACATGGCACTTAGTGTCATGGTCTAATTCTCAAAGTCATATTCAGTGAAAGGCTGGACTCAGTGATCTTGGAGGTCTTTTCCAATCTAAATGATTCTGTGAATTATAAGTTAAATGTCTAAAGATTTATTTTCTGTGGTAATCTGCTCTTAAATCCTAAATCAGATCTTACAAAACTGCAGGATTTTTTTCTTCTCTGGAGATGGTGAGATTTGAGATGTCTGGTTGCTTAGTTTAAGACCTTATGAAGATTTTTTACTTTCTGAAGTAATATTTTTCTTGCTGGGGATCTGAGCTGCAGATAGAAATGCAACAATTGACTATTCAGTTTACCTGTAAGCCTGTTGCTGCATGGGTGTCACAAGTGAATGCTTTAGTCCACTTGAAGAATCACTGTCAAAGGTACACTAGCAAAAGCAGCTTGTAATATAAGATTGTAGCAGTGTGACTTTAACAGAGTTTAATGGCAAGGTTCATTCTATTACTGATGAAACATACAGAGGAAAATTGACTTAAAATCATTTTAGAATGTTGTTCATGGAGACCAGAAGTGCACAGGATGACCCTCCCATTGAGTCATGAGGTTCAGTAAGGATCACCTTGCTTTCCAAACTCCTTGATGGAGTCCAGGTGCAGCTGCATCCCATCTTAGTCCCAGACTTGGTCAGCAGTCTCTGTCTTAATTAGATTTTGAAAGCACTTAATCATTAACTAATTTAACATTTATAAAGTAATTCAATAGGGTTTACTACAATTATAACAGTGACTTAATTATATTTTCAGGAAGCAATATTCATACTATACTCAGTAAAAAGTATTTCAGCTAATTCACATAGATATATACGTAAATGTATAAGGGTACCAGTTAAAAATTCCTCTCAGCTTGAGTGAAACACATAGAATGTCTCTGCATTTCTCAACAGGCAAGTCTTGAGTGACTGTCCTTCAGCCATCTCAGCCTTGAGCCCCTGAGGCTTTCTGCTCAGAGAGAGGTGCGGGTGCAGCCCATGGCAGTCCAGGAAAGCTCTAAGGGCCTCACTTAAGACCACTGCTTGTAGGGTCACAAGATGAGTGCTTTTAGTCAGGCATAAATTTTACATCTTGGCATTACCCAGATTGGTAACATTGGTACCATTCCACTCAGGCCATGACTTAGATAGGATAGGATTGTCAGAGGATAACTGGCAATCTCATCCTTCACCATAGACCAGCAACAGGAGTTCCCAGTACAGTCAGTGCTGTTCTCTGACCTTAGTCATGCAAGGCTTCCTGGTATGCTCAAGGGATGCTTCACCAGGTAACTCATTACACATTACACAAAGGCCAAGGACTAGCAGGGATCCCTGAGGTGGTAGTGATGCCTTGAGGAGGAAGAGGGGGTAGATTCACCACCACAGTGGGGAGGGGAGCAATATGGAGTAGGTTGTCTTCATAAGTTTTCCTTCTTTCTCAGGTACAATATTGAGAGGATGCCAGATGATTATGGAGCTCCCCGATTCTAACCTGTCCAGTCATACCATCAGTGCCCAGACTGTGAGCCAGGACAAGGGTCCTTCTGATTCTACCCTCCTCCTTTCTTCTCTTGTTGGAACTCTGCTCATAGGACTGTGGATTACACCAAACTGACTTCTTAACCTTGTTTTTCTAAGAAAAAGCTATTTGGAAGAGTCTGGTTTTATGCATCCATCCTCTGCCTTGGTCTGATTACCTACAGCTGGGAGAAGCATATGGGAAACAGAGGGCGGCAGGACCAAGAATGTGCCTAGCTCTGCATCAGGACCATTGGAAAACATGATTTCAGCATTCTGAATTAAATATTGATGATGCAACTCTGACTGAGAATGAAACCACAAGCGATTTTAAGTTTCTTACTGCTGCACCTGGAGTATACCTGAGACAGGTATTTGGGAAGCTACCTCACACCTGTTCAGTCAAATCAGAACCTGCATTCTGCAGAAAAGACATCAGATCTGCACCAGTTGGTGGCTTTCTCTGGAAAAGCAGTCTAGATTTTAATTCAGAATTGATAGGCTTTTATTCAAGTGCACAGTGAATGAAGTTTGTTTAAGTGTCCTCTCAGACTGCTCTTTCTGTACATGGTTAGCTGGCAGCCCAGTCCTTTTCTTACATTTAGAGTGGTGAAGGGCAGGGTTGGGTTGGGACAAGTCTTTCACTCCCATTTGTTTGGGTCCTATGCACCTCAAAGCCTTATCACTTTTGTTATCTATCAGGGACAAGAAGGAAAGTGTCTGATGGGCAAAGGTATTAATGTGGGCTGGGAGCACAATTGTTGTGGAGGAATAAGAACAATGGTTGCAGATAAAGAGTCTTCCAGAGACCTGCAGAATTTGCTGCAGTAAAGGAAGTGATCAGGGAGGGAGGGAAAACAAATTATTAAACCAAATGAAGAAATGTAGGGGGAAAAGTATTTCAAAGCCATAACTCAGCATTCTCATATCTCTTCCATTATTCCCTCATTTTTAGCAATATAATTTGCTCTTCAATCTGTTGTGTGGTGAGGAGAGGGCACCCATGCCAAAGCACACTTTCTGCCAAAATGCTGGATCTGTAGTACAGGAGAAGACTGAAAATTTATATTCTTGGTATAATTAAGAAAATTTCCAAACCTTAAGAGCTTAATCCTGTAGTACCTTACACTGATTTGGTGTGGCCACTGCAGAGGTGGCCACAAAGGCCAAGAGCATCCTTGCCTGTATCAGAAATAGTGTGGCCAGCAGGACTAGGGAAGCAATCCTCCCTCCCCCTGTACTTGGTGCTGGTGAGGCTGCACCTTGAGTCCTGTGTTTAGTTCTGAGTCCCTCATTACAAGACAGGACACTGAGGTGCTGGAGCGTGTCCAGAGAAGGGCAATGGAGCTGGGGAAGGGCCTGGAGCACAAGTCTGATGAGAAGCAACTGAGGGAGCTGGCGTTTAGTCTGCACAAAAGAAGGTTCAGGGGAGACCTTATCACTCTACAATTACCAGAAAGGAGGATGTAGCTAGGTGGGCATCAGTCTCTTCTCCCAGATAACAGGTGACAGGATGAGAGGAGATGGCCTCAAGTTGTGTCATGGGAAGATTGGATGTTGGGAAAAAGTGCTTCACTGAAAAGGTGGTCAAGCATTGGAGCAGGCTGCCTAGGGAAGTGTTAAAGTGTGGATGTGGTGCTTAGAGACATGGTTTGGTGGTGGATTTGGCAGTGCTGTGTTGATGGTTGGACTTGATGACCTTGGAGGTCTCTTCCAACCTTAACAATTCTATAATAGCTGAACTTAGCTGTCTGTATGCTGGACAGCATGCAGTAAAGATAATTTCCTGTCTTTGGGAAATGCTCTGACATCCTGGTAACCATACCTCTGCAGATACTGCAGGAAACTTGGGGAACACATCAGACCTTCCTCTCATGCTATCTCTTTGCTTGTTGCAGGCTTACCTATTAAACATCCCTGAAAAAACAGCATACTGACACTTTGAAAATTTTGCCCCTTTCACGCTATTGCAATCAAAATTAATTTTCTCCACCTCTAGCCAGGAAAAAAGTAGCCAACAATGGAGAGATTTTACAGTTAGTATACAACACATTTCAAAAATAATATCCTTAGTTTTGTTCTCTCAATCCAATCTGTATTTCTTTAAGCTAATGATCAAGTATTGTCATGAACAATCGAAGCACATGTTTAGTCAAGTAAGGACTGAGAAACAGTTGTAGGATTAGATCTCTGTAAATTGCTTTTCAGAATAATTCTAGTTTTGAAAGACTTCTTTGAGTCATTAGTTAACTAGAATTGTTCCAGTGCAAATAATTTCACTTGAATTAACCTAAATGGAAGGAGACCGGAGAAAAAAGGAATGGACACTTAGGGTAACATTTGAAAATAGTCTTTCTGGCACAGAAGAGGTCAAAGGCACAGCAACCTGATGAATTTGGGGAACATATACCTGCCAGCAGAATGCCTTTTGCAGGGACTTCATGAAAATACATGTATTTAGCATGAACGGTGGGTAGGCATCAAACTAAATGTGCTCATTTACTGAAATCTTTTATTCCTTTTAGTCTGCCTTGTTTTAGTAAAAGGAGGAGGAATCTGGAATAGGTATAAGGCAATTGCTAAAGCTGTGTTAAGAGGGTTGGAGGATGAGCAGAAGGAAGTATTGGCAGTGAGCACACCAATCAGGAAACTTTCATTAATTGAGTATAATTGGTAAGACAAAAACTTGGCTATTAACTCAAAGTGCCTGGTCAGAAGATAAATAAGACAGGAGAGTTGAATGATCAAGTGCTTCTCCTGCAATGCCAGACAACCTGTGTTCAGAAGAAAAGGTTTACTCCACACATACAATGGCATCCCAGTGTCTGATCCAATTTACAGTGTGTCAGAGGAGGAAAGATCATTGTCACAGGAAAGAGTTTGGTAAACTAGAATATTTTGATGTTCCGACAAATACAGAACTCTGTCAGTCCAAACCAAGAGAGAAATTCCTTCCTGACTCAACTCTGGCAGTTGGTTTAAACCTGCACAGGACTTAGGTATCAGATGCTTGCAGTGTAATTAGAGAATTCAGCCTCCCTGCTAACGTCCTGTCTCCTGCTGTAGCCAGTTTCCATAGCTTCAGAAGACAGAGAACATACATAAGAGACAGAGAGCACCACATAAAGAAAATCTGAATATATGCAAAGAATGGTAGAAAATAATTTCTACTCCTTTTTGGAGCCACCAGAAGGTTTAAGATTACTACAGCCTTACCAGATGAAGAAATTTAAGCTGCTGATCCAAGATGTGACACTGGTTAATTGAGGGGTAACTAAAGGCAGTATAATAGTGTTTAGAAGCAGGAAGAACATGAGCTATTTAAAAAAAATTAACCCAAACCAACATGATGGCACCCATTAATGTTACAGACTGAACAGAATAAAAATAACATTTTCTGAATAGAAGAATCAGAGGACATAATGTGAACTTAAGAGGGTTGCTTTTTTGGTAGATTGGGTAAAGTAGTTTATCTTGTCTGGTGGGAGTCAACTGTACTGCAACCCAAACCAATTTGAATATTGAAAAAGCATCTGTCAAGTTATTTAGTCATTACATTTTGGCTTCCACAATGTAGGCTGGGAAGTGATTGCCCTGAAAGTGTTTAGGTACACATATTCCCTCATAAGGGAAGTAACAAGTCTCTTGACAATATTGAGTAACCACAACAAACAGCAAAAATAGTAGGAGAGACCTGCCTGCAGGAACTAAGTATTAGTAAGCTGATCACAAGAAAACTCACGTAGAGTGAATAGATCAGGAAGATAAATTAAAGGATGTTTGCAACAGGAATTCCCTATATTGGAAGGACAGGGTTTCAAAAGTTTAGTGAGTAAACTGGCCCATAGAACTCAGGTATATAAATGCTAAGTACAGTATAATGAAGAGTAGATGCTAAAAATACAAATGCTATCTGAAAGTCATATTCACTGCAAGAGAAATCTAAACAGACCATCCTAAATAAAAAAGGATCAATAATCACCTCTAAATTAAAAGACAGGATACTAAAAATAGAAAATACAGTTCTAGAAGTATTAAATTAAGATAGTTTTCTTAAAGATTTGCATCTCAGTTGAATTTAGTCAAATATTTTCTTGCAGATTCATGGTGTACCTCCTCTGTGGATTTCCTGAAATTTAACAACAAGTGAACATAAAGTCCAGGTTTTCCACCAGAGAAGATAAAGCTTCTTCTCTACCTAACAGTGTGATTTTCTTGATATTTCTCCTGACTGAAAAGTCTTAGGACCTTTCCTCCACACCTGCCTTTCTCCACTGGTCAGGGATCCTTGATTCAGCAGGCATGAGCTGGAGAGTGACCATGACAGAAACTGCTCAGGGTTCCTGTGCTTGTAGAGGAGACGGAGCGGAGACAGCGCCGGGCTGCTGTGCTGCGGACCAGGAGCCGCCAGGCCCCCCTGCCCAGCTACTGGAATTCCCTGCCACAGGCGTTCAGCACTTGGCATAAGTCATTGCTAAGTGCCTGCAGAAGATATTTGTCCGTTTAAATCGTGCTTCAGCGCAGGTAACCGAGAGCACCGACGCTGCCGCCCCAGGGACACCACGGCCCTCGGGAGCTCCGGGCCCGCTATACACAGCCTGGCTTGCGGAGCGCCTGGCGGCGCCCTACACATCGGAAGTCCCGCGCCGGGCCCGCAGCGACTCCCGTGTGTGGCCAGCCCCGTCCCGCCCCCTGCCCCGGGGAGCGGGCGCCATGTGTCCGTCTGTCTGTCTGTCGCTCCGGGCTCGCCTCGGCCCCGCGCTGCAGGCAGCTGTCCGCCAGGCGGCGCTGCCGCCGGCCCAGCGGGGCGCTCTGGCGCGGCGCTCACGCTCGACTGCCCGGCGGGGGTGGGGCCTCCCCGCGCAGGCGCCGTGCGCCGCCCGCCGCCGCGGCCTGTGTCCGCTCCGCGCTCCGCCATGTACCCGGCCTGGGGCTTGTACGGGGCGGCCGGGCACTACCCGCCGCCCCCCACCTCCATCCCGCCCCCGCCGCTGCCCATTCCTCCCCCCAGCGTGCCGCCTCCCGCCGTTCCGCCGATGCCGCTTCCCAGCTACCCGCCGCCGGGGCCCGCGCCCCCCGCCGCCGCGCCGCCGCCCGCCGGTTCCTCGGGGTTCCTGAGCCTGCAGGAGCAGCACCTGGCCCAGCTGCAGCAGCTCCAGCAGATGCACCAGAAGCAGCTGCAGTCCGTACTCTTGGGTCCCCCGCCGCCGCCGGGCCCGCCCCCGCCGGGGCTGCCGCCGCCGCCGCTGCCCGGCTCCTTCACCGAGTGGCAGCAGCAGCCGCCGGTTCCGCCGGTGCCGCCGCCGGTCCGCAGCTACCAGAAGCAGTACGGCCACCGTGAGCCGCCGCCGCGCAAGCCGCCCCCCGCGGCCCGGGATCGCGACGGGCAGGAGCCGCCGGGCGGGCACGGCGACTGGGGCGAGCCGGTGCCCGCCGAGTCGGTGCCCATGGACATGGAGCTGTCCTCGCCGCCGCAGTCCCCGCAGCCCGGCGCCCAGCCCTACCTGCCCCCCGCCCAGCCCTACCTGCCGCCGCCCCAGACCGAGCCTTACCTGCCCCCCGCCCAGCCGCCCCCCGCGCAGTCCCCGCCGCTCCAGCCCTACCTGCCCCGGGCGCAGCCCTCCCAGCCGCCTCCCTCCTTCTCCGAGCCCCCGCCCTCCTACCTGGAGCCCCCGACGGCCACCGCCTCCCAGCCCTACCTGCCGCCTCCTGCCCAGGGCTACATGGCTCATCCCCAGCCCTACCTGCTCTCCTCCCAGGCCTCTCCTTCCCAGCCCGCCCTGGCCCCCTCCATCCCTCCCCCGGTGAAGCCATCGCAGGCTCATTTCCCCCCGCCCCAGACGTCCCTGCCCCCGCCCGCCGCTGCCCCGCCGGAGGCCGCGCAAGGTGCCGCCAAGGAGGGCGGTGGCACGGAGCAGCCGGACCCCTCCACCATGACTCCCCAGGTAAGGCCGCCCGGCTGGCAGCGGGGACTCGCCAGGGCAGCGGTGGCAACGAGCCGCTGGGCACTGAGTGTTGCAAAGGTCCCCCGGTAAGGGCAGTTAATAAACACACCGTATTTGCATAATATTGAAAGGATTTGGACGCAATCCGTGGAAGTGTGGCAATGGCACAGCTCAACCTTCATACAGACTGATTTATCCAGTGGTGTTGGTAGGGATGTAACAAATTGTCATTTCTCGAGAAAAATTGTTTAGGGAAAAATGTAAATCCTGGCTGACTTTAATTTTCTTGAGCGTGCTTTGGTCTCTGGAGAATGTATTCCAAAGTGCAGCATGTGTGTGACCCGCCCCTAGCCCCTGTTGGCTTTGTCTGGCCAGTTGTGAGATGCAGCAGTCTGTTTCCTTGTTGCAGGTTGTAGGATGTCACTTGTTTTTGAGGGGTTGAGTTGCAGTTGTTTGCCTGATCAGTGAAGAATTTTGACTATTTTAGTCTTATCACACACTGTTAAAGCTGCAGAAATGTTTCTGTTGCAGGACGTACTTGCCCTCTACTTAGGCTTAATCCACATTTTGTGCTACACGTGCTTGATCTTCCAGTATAAAATTGCATAGGCCATTGGAGGGAAATGTTCTGAAATGCCTTGAAGTGAAAACTGTTATAGCTGTGTGATTTTTACGTACGCTGGGGCCAAAATGCTGCAAAATGTGTGCTTCAGTTCCTAAAGGAGACCAGTTCCAGTGAACTTGATGGGACCATTCATCTGCATTGTCAGGGACAGTCTGGGCCTGAGGTTCAGCATGCACAGCGAGGCTCTCAGCTGTGTACATGGGTCAGGCACATTCACTGAGGCTTTTGCATGGGTTTAGAGTGATCTTACTGGAATCCACCTGCAAGAACAAAATTGAACTGCATACTTTGAAATTTCTTTATTTAAATCGATTTTTTTGGTAAATTGATCTTAGGGTTCTGATTTGAAGCTAGGTTTGCAAAAATCCTATTGTGTCCTATATTGAATCTGACATATCCTATATTGAAGTCACTGACACTTTAAATTTGCTGATTGCTGGAATATGCCATTTTTACATTTGTACCATATAACTAATTACTGCCTGGCAAAGTAGTGCTTTCAGTTCATTTCACTTTTATGAAGGGTTTGGACAGTACTAATTGATCTTTTACAGTGATAACAACAAGATTTAATTTTTTAATGACAAAACCAAAACCTCAAAAAGTCATGTGTAGAAAGTGGTGTTAATTTGGTATTGAGTCAGCTTGTTGACTTCTTAAATTATTGAGCTCAATGATAAAATATTGATAAAATATCTCCAGAAGAGTTGCAAATAATACTTTATTGTGGTGCACACATGGAAGCAGCACAATACTGCTGAAGTTTACATTGTCTGGTTTATTAGTGTTTATACAAACAGCTTCTATCTTGAGTAGTTTTCTTGCTCTCATTCACAGTTCAGTGTTAATTCAAAAGGAATGTGATATTTTCCTGGTCATAACTTTATTATAACAGACTGATACAATTTTGGCTATCTTAGGCTGTAAAATCAGACAGGATTTGGAATAACAAGTTTTTACACTAATAAGGAATAGGAAAAGCGAAGTGTAGTGATGCTTTCTTGCATTTTAGTCATCTGAAAAGCCAAGTGAGGAAACAGTGTAATTTGTCATTTGTTGTATCCTATTAAGCTGTTGTTTAAACTGGCAATTGAAAGAAATTATTTCTGTTTCTCATCCCACAGTAACAGTGGCTGCAGACAAATATATCAGTGTTTTTCTCTTAACTCAGAAGATGTTACACAATTTGCCATGAGTTGGTGTTTTATTACTTTCCTTTCCAGTCTAAGATACTGTTCTTTGCCTTGACAGTATCAGGAACTTAGTGTAGTTTCTTCCGTGGGTTTATAGTTTGATTAAATTGCTGGTTTCTTGTCAAATCTGGTTAAAATAACTGTGGTATTTCCTTAATGTTCCATCTGATACTTGGGTAATGTGTGCTGCTATTTGTTTACCGTATCACAGACTGGGTAGGGTTGGGAGGGAGCACAGGGGGTCATCTGGTTCAGTCCCCCAGCTCAAGGAGGTTCATCCCAGAGCACATGGCACAGGGTTGTGTATTCCAAACAGTTCTTGAATATCTTCAGTGAGAGAGACTCCACAGTCTTTCTGGGCAATCTGTTACAGTGCTCATTCCCCTGCATGGTAAAAAAGTTCTTTCTCATATTCAGGTGGAACTTCCTGTGCATCAGTTTCTGCCCATTGCTCCTTTTCTTGTTCCTTGGCACCACCAAGGAGAGCCTGGATCCTTCCTCTTGGCACCCTCCCTTCAGATACTTCTGTACATTGACGAGGTCCCCTCTCAGTTGTCTTCTCATGGCTCAACAGTCCCAGCTCCCTCAGCCTGTTCTTGTTAGAGAGAGATGCTCCACTCCCTTGGCATCTTCATTGCCCTCCACTGGACTTGTTCCAGGAGTTCAAGTCTCTCTTGTGTTGAGGAGCCCAGAACTGGACACAGCGCTCCAGGTGTGGCCTCACTAGGGCTGAGTAGAGGGACAGGATCATCTCCCTCAACCTGCTGGCAATGCTCTTCCTACTCTAAGGATGCATAGGTACATCTGTACCCATAAATATGCATTTATCTACATCTGTTAAAGCTACCTCAGCTTTACCACCTCGCTATTTAACAGACTGCTGTGCTCTTTAAACAGCCCCTTTGTTTTGTAGAGGGTGCTAAACCATTCTTTTGCAGTTTTCGCCTGGAAAAGACATAGTGTCCCCCAAAATAGGTATTATGTTATGGCTTAGGGTCACCTGTATTAGCTTTGGAGTAGTCTTTTGGTGTGAACTTCACATTAACATGTTTGGTGGTATGTCCTGTGGCCAGGAGCTGATAGTGCTGATTTCAGTGTTCCTGTAAAATGCAACAGGCATTATCTCTTGGTCAGCCAGAGATGGAAAAAGGCCTCTGTTGATGCTCATGTTTTCCATGGGCTTAAGGATTATAATTGGACTTGAAGGATAACAAGTCCAGTTTAATGACAAGTCATTGTGAGGAGGTGAGCACTCAATAACTGAATTCTTCATAATGAAAAATTTTCTACACTAGCACTTCTGTTTTGTTACAACTAAGCTGTAAAGATCTACTTTTCTGCTTTTCTTATGCTTTCCAGATAGCACAGTAATAGATGTCACAGACTCATCTGCTGAAAATAATAGGTAATTATATTACCAGAGCTCTGGAAAGCCCATGTCACATTTTGAATTCTAGCCCTATGTCCAGTTGGTGGAATGAGGAGGAAACAAGATGGATCTGTGGAGACAACAATTTTGTGGCAGTAGAACATGTGCTCACCCATCATAGCATCTAGTGCCATGATGGCAAATCACGTTATAGTGAGTGCCTTTTGAGATGGATAATTGAATCAGGCTTTGTATAGCTGGGAAAGTGTGCTCCTCCCTTAAATTGCACGTATTTCAGCATGTTGTTGAAGATTTCTGACAGTCTGTGCTGCAGTGTGAATGCATATCTTCCACCCAAAACTATGGAACTCTTCTGAGACATTCTTGTTAAAAAGATTCACGGCAGGAATAATTGCATGGTCAATTTGAAGTCTGTGAAACAGTCTCTCATTTCATTGACTTCATTTCCAAGTTACAGAAGTATTTTTTTTAAATACAGCTCCATATTTGTGTTTCCTACCAAGAGAAAACATAATTTCTGATCTGAGCATGAGGTAGGTTTCTAGCAGAAAGTTACTCTTCTAAACCTGTTTGAGATGGGCAGAGTGATTCACTTTTGAGAAATCTCATCAGGCAGCACTTGCTGCTTTGATGTTGTCACATTTTTATTTTGAAATGCCTGCATCTTTTGGGTTCTTTTCTGACTGGGTTTTGTATAGGTGTTTTTTCTTAACTGTGCATGCTTGGATGGAAAGGAAGAACAGAAGGTAAAAAGGATGGAGATCAGTCACAGATTCTCAGAAGTAATGGAATTGAGAGCACAAAAATGGTTGCACTAGGTTAGACCAAAAATTAGAGTATTTTATCATTCTATCTTTGATAGTGATTAAAAGCAGATGTTAAGAGAACAACTTAAAAATCAAGGGTATAGCAATACTTCCCTAGGATACAGAAGCTGCTTTAGCTGTAAATGGTGTATTTATTTTCAAAATATGTAGACTTCTCTGAGCTATGTCTTGAATCCACAAAATTTTAGCCCTTGGAGAGATCTCTAGGAGGGACTCTGGTGGCGCAAGACCATGTCAGGTGAAGAGTAGCCTCCCACAGATGTCTTTCTATTAATTTGCTGCCTGATATTTCTCATATTGGAAGAGATCCAGAACTGTTGATTCTTATTCAGGCCTCTTTGAGACACTACTGCTTAAATGTTGAGATACTTACCTCTAGTCTTTTATTCTTTCTGTTAGTGGCAGCTTACTTTTTGAAGCTTCTGTCATCTGCCTTGAGTACTCTTAATTCTATCCTGAAATATTTAAAACTGAAATCTTATTATTTCTTAAATGGATCCTTTTTTTGGGATGCGACCATATCCACTTCCCTCTTCAGCTGTTGAATGAATCAGGATTAATGCGAATTCAGATTATACATAATCTTCACTATATACTGGTTCTGATTCTTCTTTTACTTTCCATAGTTTTGTTCAAACATCTTCACCACAATTTCTCAGCTGCCATTTTCAGTCTACTTGATATCTGTGTTCCGTGTTCATCCTCTTCATCTCTTCCGTACATTTCTCTTTACTGTAGTTCTTAGTTATAAAAAGCTCTAAAGCCAATAAACATGGTACTTATAGCATGTCTGTAGTAATTTCGCTTATTATTGCCTGTGTTCCAGATTTTTGTTAGCATTGTTTGCTATAGTTAGACAATAGTAAGCTTGTTGGGGTAAAAAGTAAATTCTGTTGTGGGTTCTGTGCATCACATAATGGTTTATGAATTTTGATTTAATTTTCTGACATCCATTGCAATACTGTTGCTGAATAAGTGAGTTTTTCCTCAAAACAGTTTTAAAAACTTTTCTACAGAATGATTCTAATGGCTATCATTAGTGATTTTCTGTTGTTTTTCTTGTGAAACTTAGAAAATCTACATCTATTACAGGAACAGCAGCAGTACTGGTACCAGCAGCACCTGCTTAGCCTGCAGCAAAGGGCAAAAGCCCATGCTCAGGGACAGCAGCAGATGAAAAGTCCAGTAGTGAAGGATGAGCAGAGAGCAAAGTCTGAAGAAGAGAAAATGAGCGCTTCAACTCAGCAGTCTGAACCTCCTGCTCTTAATGAATCCCTGCCTCCAGCATCCAAAGAAGAGGAGTCTTCTCTTACATCCACTGACACTCAGGTAGGCTTTATAAAGTGATGCCCATTTGTGTCCTAGGTGAGCCAAAACCCCAGGAAAACTAATGTCATCAAATTCTCTTGTATACTTTGTAGCAACAACTAAATGTTGTGAAGCAGTCTTAAATAAACCACATTTGCTAAAGCTGCACCAATTAGAAAATACACTTCTTGTATATTAAATTACATATTCATCCACATGTGCACCACACAAGTCTGAGCTGAGTTCCCCCTCACCATCCACAGCGTTGTCTGTGAGAACATCTCATTATAGCGAAGTGCAAAACCAGGTAGGTATGCAGTAGTGGAGGAATGCTGTATTTAAGACACTATTTCTTAATTTCTCTTTGGGGCTTTGTGAATTCTGGCTCTCCTTCTCTCTGTGCGTTAGAGTTGGTCTGAAAGCTGAGAATTTTGCACAGAGGTTTTTTAATCAGCATGCTCAGTAACAGTTACTGTATAATAGATGGAAGTCATGATTGATGTTTGAACAGTATGTGCTCCACTTTCACTTACAGCATGCAGGTTCCTACAAAGTGGCAGAAATAATGCACTTGGAGTTACTTTACCTCATCATGAAAAACCTGTTTCTTATTACATTTGCTGTGAGTGGCAGAGAACAGATTTTCATTAATCTCTTTCCTGTAGGTAGTTTCTTTATGTATGAATAACTTAATTGCCATCAGCCTAACCTTTAGATTAGACTGTTCACATTAAGAAAATATGTGTTCACATTTATAAAAGGTGGGATAAAAATCAGCCTTCCAGAAGCTGTGGGTGGCTGGCACACTGAAATAGAGTGATAAAGTAAGGAACGGTGAGAAAGTTCCTGTAAAATGTGTAGTGACCAAGTGTATTTTTTTCTGATGGATGCAACTTTCCTTTGTTTATAGTATTTACCTTTTTCTGTAGCTCAATATTGAACCTCCTGATGACCCTGAAGAGGATTTGAGATTGCAGCAATTGCAAGCAGCAGCAGCTCAATGGCAGCAGCACCCCCATCAGCGGGTTGGGTTCCAATATCAGAGAATAATGCAGAAGCACGCTCAGCTGCAGCAGATAGTACAGCAGTACCAACAGATCATGCAACAGCCTCCACACTTAGAGGTGAGACACTAAGGAGGTGGTTTGATATACATCCTGGGTGACCCAGCACTCATAGTCTGCTGAAAAATACATAGTTGAATAATTTGTAATGGTTGGCTCATTTGTCTGGCTACTTTCTGCTTGGGTAGAAGTTTATATCCATTTTCCCTACTGTCACTCAACTTCAGAATGAAAAAAACATTGGCAGATGGTGATGAAGCTTTAGTAGGATGAGAAATACAATATTTTACACTTCTTGTAAGATTTTTTGGGATGTACCTACGTGATACAGGAGCAAAGCTGAACACAATATTGAATTTATTCAGCTTTGAGTGTTTTGCCACTGGAGAAACAATTCAGAAAGGTCAAGTCAAGTAAACAGATGATTGCACAGAGTAATTGGGAAGCTGCTCTTTTTTACGAAAATAAATAGGTACAATTATAAATGTAGAGGACAAAAATAGACAGGAAATGTAGATTAAAAATCAGTATCTCACAATATTTTTAACTCAAGTAATCAGTTGAAACCAGTATTGTAATCTTTAAGCTTTTAAGTAGAAGTTGATTATTGTATTAGAGAGTTGAATCAACTCTTATTGGGCTGGTAGAGTTCATACATTAAACATTTCTTTGTAGGTTGGGCTGTCTGCATTTGTTTTTTTTTAAATCTCCTTGGGTAAACCTTAAAAATCTCAGACAAAATCAAGCCTGGTGTCTTCACATAATGAAAGACAGAACTTGAAAGAAGCTTCATTTGTGCAAATAAGATCTGGCAAAGGCTTAGAGAAAAATAATGGCATACAGCTGAGGCAATTCTGAGCAGGTTAATAGTAAAAACTGAAGCCTTGAGAAATAGTCACATAATATATATATGTGAAGATTGATTTGAGCTTTAGCCATTGTTAGGATGCACTAATAATACTGTTTATACAGATTATAGGTTTCTTCAGCTGTCCTGTTGGAGTCTTCTATACATAGATATAGTATATAGTCATAAAATACATAAATTTTCACAATGTCTTTAGATGTCACTGTTAGTGTTTGCTTTTGTTTCAGTGTAGTTCTTCCTCAGGCTTGCACCCAAGTCATCAGAAATTGTCATAGTACAAGTGATACTGAAATACTGGCTCTGAGAGTAACTGACTGACTAAGGTATTTTGAACCTATTCTTGTCATTTCATTGCAGACAATGTCAGTGGACATGCAGCTGCGACATTATGAGGCACAGCAAAAACAGTTCCAGCAGCTTCATAAAGATTGGGAGCGATCAATGAACCAGCAGTGGCAGCATCAGCTTCAAACCTACCCGCACAAAGACCAGCTTCAAGAGTATGAGAAACAGTGGAAAGCATGGGATGAACAGATGAAGGTTACTCAGTCACATCTGCAGGAAAAAGTGACCTCACTCCAAAATCTGAAGAATCAATATCCTGCAAATGTGTCGCTGCCACCTCCATTTATTCCATATTCCCAAACTGGTCAAGGTGGCATTCCTATTATGCCTCCAACTTTACCTTCAACTACACCTCCACTGGTTCCCCCGTCTCTCTCTTCTATTTCTCAGTTATCCAATTCCTCCGTCCCTTCAGGATCCGGTTCTCAAAGCAGTCAAACTACTGAAACACCAAGGCCAGCTCTCCTTCCCACCCCTGGTACCTATGCATCAAAAATAGCTAGTTCAACTAGCTATTCACCTTACCATTCTCAAGTAGGTTCATCCTTTGGCTCATCTGACCATGGAAAATCTCAAGGTCATCTTAGTAAACAAACTGTAAATATTTCATCGGAACAGCAGTGTGGGGAACTGAAAGGCACTTCTGCAGTGTCTTCGACACATACGCCTGTTGTGCAGGATAAACCGGTGAGGTCAGGTGGATTGCTTCCAGATCCTCCCAGATCAGCACGTTTTGAAGGCCCTAGAGGCCCTAGGTAAGAAATTTTTTGTTGATTTATACATATTCCAGGCTACAAGATTTTCAGAGATTTATTAAGAAATTAAATATATATATTTTTCTCAAATCTTTTTGAGGTTGTGGGAAGTGTGTATTTCAGTGGAGGTTTTGTTTTTAATGTATGTACACCATACTTAGGATGCACTAATAATACTGTTTATACAGATTATAGGTTTCTTCAGCTGTGCTGTTGGAGTCTTCTATACATAGATATAGTATATAGTCATAAAATACATAAATTTTCACAATGTCTTTAGATGTCACTGTTAGTGTTTGCTTTTGTTTCAGTGTAGTTCTTCCTCAGGCTTGCACCCAAGTCATCAGAAATTGTCATAGTACAAGTGATACTGAAATACTGGCTCTGAGAGTAACTGACTATCTAAGGTATTTTGAACCTATTCTTGTCATTTCATTGCAGACAATGTCAGTGGACATGCAGCTGCGACATTATGAGGCACAGCAAAAACAGTTCCAGCAGCTTCATAAAGATTGGGAGCGATCAATGAACCAGCAGTGGCAGCATCAGCTTCAAACCTACCCGCACAAAGACCAGCTTCAAGAGTATGAGAAACAGTGGAAAGCATGGGATGAACAGATGAAGGTTACTCAGTCACATCTGCAGGAAAAAGTGACCTCACTCCAAAATCTGAAGAATCAATATCCTGCAAATGTGTCGCTGCCACCTCCATTTATTCCATATTCCCAAACTGGTCAAGGTGGCATTCCTATTATGCCTCCAACTTTACCTTCAACTACACCTCCACTGGTTCCCCCGTCTCTCTCTTCTATTTCTCAGTTATCCAATTCCTCTGTCCCTTCAGGATCCGGTTCTCAAAGCAGTCAAACTACTGAAACACCAAGGCCAGCTCTCCTTCCCACCCCTGGTACCTATGCATCAAAAATAGCTAGTTCAACTAGCTATTCACCTTACCATTCTCAAGTAGGTTCATCCTTTGGCTCATCTGACCATGGAAAATCTCAAGGTCATCTTAGTAAACAAACTGTAAATATTTCATCGGAACAGCAGTGTGGGGAACTGAAAGGCACTTCTGCAGTGTCTTCGACACATACGCCTGTTGTGCAGGATAAACCGGTGAGGTCAGGTGGATTGCTTCCAGATCCTCCCAGATCAGCACGTTTTGAAGGCCCTAGAGGCCCTAGGTAAGAAATTTTTTGTTGATTTATACATATTCCAGGCTACAAGATTTTCAGAGATTTATTAAGAAATTAAATACATATTTTTTTCTCAAATCTTTTTGAGGTTGTGGAAAGTGTGTATTTCAGTGGAGGTTTTGTTTTTAATGTATGTACACCATACTCTCTATATTTATATTTTTAAAGCAAGGATACATAGATGGTTTTCACCTGAACATAATGTAGAGTAGTTGGCTTTTTTTTTGGGTAAAGTGCTGGAGGATGCTGCCCCTTTTTAGTCACAAAGACACAATGCTCCTTCTTTGAAAATAGGAAAGCTGTTGTAAATATTTTGTCTTTGCTGATTTTATACCTGCTATATAATTTAATCCAAGATCTTGTTTTTTTGAATGTTTTTCTTTAATACATGATACCAGGGTTTAAAAACAACATCTGTTCTATCTGCCAGTTAGTTCTAGATGCGTTGGTATGATGTCTGCACAATTCAGAACAGACTTTTTATCATGACTTAGACTTTACAGCTTCATGTCCCCTTTTTCCAAAGTGATAATCATGAATTAGAAGCCTAGAACATGATTTATTTAAACTTTTTACCTCCTGGTAGTTTTTAAAAAGTGTTTCTGTTCTGGGGATTTGTTGGATGTACAGTTCTGAACAGACTGTTTTCATGACTTGCTAGTGCATGTCTTTTATGTGTATTGGTTTAGAGCCTAGTGATATTCAATGATAGGCTCAGGTTGTCTTTCTGGGCTGTGAGCAGACATTTCTGGTTCATGTCCGGCTTTTCATCCACAGTAATCCCAAGTCCTTCTTGGCAGAGCTGCTCTCGATCCCATCACCCAGCCTATACTGAGACCAGGGGCTGCCCTGACCCTTGTACTTGGCCACATGAGGTTCCCATGGGACTACTTGTCAAACTTTTCTAGGCACCTCTGGATGGCATCCTGTCCATCAGTCATGTCACCCACACCACTCAGTGTCCTCTGCAAACTTGCTGAAGGTGCACTCAGTGCTACTGTCTGTGTCATTGATGAAGATAAAAAACAGTCTGCAGTCATCTGAGGGACACACTTATCACTTATCTCTGTCTGGACATTGAGCCCGTGTCCCCTGTCCTCTAGATGTGGCCATCCTGCAGTTCCTCATCCACTAAATAGTCCCATCCATCAAATCCATCTCTTGAGAAAGAAGGATGTTTTGGGGGTGCATGGAAAAGGCCTTTAAAAAGTCCAGAGAGATGACATCGATAGCCCTTCCTTTATCCATTAGTCACTCCATCACAGAAGACCACTGGGTTGATCAGGCATAACTTGCCCTTGATGAATCCATGCTGGTTGTCCCCAATTACCTCCCTGTCCTCCATGTGCCTTGGCCTAGCTTCTGGGATGATCTTCCAGGCACAGAGGTGGGACTCACAGGTCAGTTTCCAGGGTCCTTCTTTCTACCCTCTTTTAAAATAGATGCAGTGTTTTCCTTCTCACAGTCACCAGGTACTTCACTGACTGTCACCATTTTCTAGATATCATGGCTTGGCAAGTATGGTAGCAAATTCCCTGAGTATTCTGGGATGTATCTCATCAAGTCCCATAGACTTACATATATTCAGGTTCTTCAGGTCATCATGAACCTGATCTTCTCTTATTGTGGGAGTGACTTTGCACCCCTAGTGCCTGTTTTGCAGTCCATCCACTCAGGAGGCATAGGGTTGTCAGTGAAGACTAAGGCAAAAAAGTTGTTGAATATCTGAGTCTTTTCCTCATGCATTTTTACCAGTTTGCCAGTTGTGTTTGTCCCAGGGGTACACTTTCTATGACCTTTCTTTTCTGGCTGATAGCCATGCTTTGGCCTTCCTGATTCATCTAGTGATGTACAACTGTGAATCCCAGACATCTAAGCAACTTGACTTCAGACATGAGTTTTCTATTTTGTGTGAAATGAATCTATAGGACTTTAGTATGACATGTTCATTTGAATAAAATTTCTGTTGTGTCATCTGTAGATTTGACGGACCTCGAGGAAGAGGATATGACAAGTTTGAAGGCTCAAGGCAGAGAGGACCTCGTTTTGACTCCCAGCGCTCAGAAGGATACAGGTCACGTTTTGACCGACAGAATACAGATGGACAGTCTTCAAGTAGGTGGGGCTCTATCCCACGAGGACCAGCAGGACAATTTTATACAGCAAATGCATCACATGGACACGGTTCCCGACCTAGTGGTCCACGGTGGATGGGGCCCAGGCCTCATTTGGGACAGCAGCAGCAGCAGACACAGGTAGACTCACAGTCAGAAAGCAAAGAACCTTTTACAGACACAGCTGGCGATCAGCAGTCTGTAAGCAGAACTGAGTCTACTCCTGACGCACAGAGTGCAGGTCCCATTGAGCCAAATGAGGACCTGACAGACACTCAACAGGAGGCATCCAAACCTGAAGTCAAAGAACCTAGTTCAGACCCTCCTAAAAAGTGGACATGGAGTTCACATGATCCCAACCAGCAAGTAGAAGAGTCCAAGGCACCCACCCCACCTGTTCAGAACCAGAATACAGTACCCCCTGCAGAAGGAAATGAGGATTTGGATTCACCAGATGGCCAGTTGTCTGCTTCAGATAGCACCCAGGGCCTGCCTGGACCGGAAGGCAGAGGAAAAGGGCCATTCATGCACGAAGATAGAGGAAAGGGACCGGGAAGCAGAGGAAGGGGCCGTGGCAGAGGGCAGGGGGATGGCCGCGGCTGGGGAATGGGCCGTGGCCGGGGAATGGGAAGGATGGATGGTGGCCGGGGAATGGGAAGGATGGACGGTGGTTGGGGAATGGGCAGGATGGACGATGGCCATGGCCGGGGAATGGGCAGGATGGACGATGGCCGTGGTAGAGGATATGTATACAGAGGCAGGGGGCAGGCTAGGCAGCCATCCATCCGTGGCAGGGGAGCGTTCAGGAGGGCAGACAGCAGGGAGAGGATGCCAGATAGACGGTCAGGCAGCAGGGAGAGGATGCCAGATGGACAGTCAGGCAGCCGAGAGAGGGGGCTGGGTGGACGGTCAGATAGCCATGAGAGGGTGTTCTCTAGCCGAGACAGAGAGCCACCTGGACGGACAGGCAGCTGGGACAGGGGACGGGCAGGAAGCCGGGAGAGAGGCCCGGTGAGACGCGCCTCCAGCCGGGAAAGAGAGCCCATGCGGCGGGCAGGCAGCCGGGAGAGGGAGCCCATGCGGCGGGCGGGCAGCCGGGAGAGGGTCCCCGTCAGGCGGGCAGGTAGCCGGGAGAGGGTCCCCATCAGGCGGGCAGGTAGCCGGGAGAGGGACATGGGCAGGCGGGCAGGTAGCCGGGAGAGGTGTCCCATCAGAAGGGGAGATAGCCATGAGAGGGAAGCAGGAAGATCTGAAACAGGCGGTATGGGTAAACCCATTCACCTGGGAGATGACCCTGACAAATTGCCTCCGTACCATCGAGATGAAACATTCAGGGGTTCTTGGGGTCACGAAGATGATACAATGCAGGAGGAATTTCCTTTAGATAGTCAAGGTGACCCATCTTTGGAACATGAGCAGCTGGATGAGTGGGAAAGAGAACAATACTGGAGAGATCACAACTCTGATTATCAGGATGATTCTGTACATGTGTACGACAGAGATGACAGGTTGCAATCCCACCATTCACTGCCTCCATTGTCTCCCCTACCACCGCTACCTCCTTTATCATCTGATCACGACAGACGAGATTCGTGGTGGGATGACTGGAAAAGGCCAAGAGAAAGGGAACTGGAGAGAGATCTAGATAGAACTGGAAGATCCTCAGATATTTATGATCAAGATTTAGACAAAGAATGGGATAGAGACTGGGACATGAGACCTGTGGATGACAGAGAAATGGGGAATCGTGACCTGGATATCCCCCCTCTACCACCATTACCACCCCTTCCACCTCTGGACAGGTATCGTGAAGACAGGTGGAGGGATGATAGGAACAGAGATCATTATGACAGAGATCTCCGAGACAGGGGTGAGCTTAGAATCCGAGAATATCCGGAGAGATACGACACATGGCGGGAGAAGCAAGACTACCTTCCTGAAAGGACTGACTGGGAGAGGGAACGCTTGTCAGATAGGTGGTATCCAGATGATGGAGAGAGACTGAGGTCTCTGGATGACCATTCAGATTCATCCCTTCCTCCCCCTTCACATTCCTCTGATATGCTGGGAGCAGATTCAAACCTGGACTCTGACCAGTCCTTGGGAGGAGTGATGGTCCTAAGCCAAAGACAGCATGAGATAATTCTGAAGGCTGCCCAGGAGCTCAAAATGCTTCGGTGAGTTGCCTGGTTCTGTGATTTTGAATAGGAATCCCATTCTGTGGCATCCATTTGAATCAACACAGTAATGGCTTCATTCCTTTTACCCGCAGCATGATAGTTGGAGCTCATGTGGAAGAAGTTATTTGGAGTACCTTTACCACAGTTTTTGTAGATGGACTTTTTTTCTTAAATAGATGATTGTCCCTTCCCTGTGAATATGGTGCTCCATGTATGTTACTTTCCAGGAAGAGATTTGTCCCATCATCTGACCAATCTTTTTGTTCTCCTCAAATAAACTTGTGCATAGTTGCTTTTCAGTATTTTTGGTGGTATCAGATGAGCTTAGTGATAATTGCTTTTTAGAACTTACCCCTAAAGACCTACATTAATGTAATTCTTAAGACCTATTTTTTTTATATTGCTCATTTTAAAGTTAAAACATAGGTGGGTTTTTGTTTGTTTGTTTTTTTACAGAGCCTCCTCATTTGAAACCAAATATTGTCAGTGAACAATTTTATCAAATTCAGTTGATCTTAAGTTCTGAGAATGAGCATAAAAGGAGTGATATAACAGTTAGGAAGATATGAATGCAAGAGTTTATCAAGACTGCATTTTTAGAAAGCAGCTACTAGACTTCCTAAGGCTGTAATAAGTGTTTCTTATGAAATTAGTAATAGGAGAGATGGGGCTGTATGAGGCTTTCAGCAACCTAATCTAGTGAAAGGAAGGCTGGAACTAGATGATTTTTGAAGTCCCTTCCAACCCAATCCATTTCATGACAGAGATGTTTTGCCCTTTTCTTCAGACTGTTTTGTTTTCAGATTTGTAAGATTGCTGAGCACCTGTCCATACAGAAGGTCTTAGATGCCTGCCAAAATGCAAGAAAAATAATTTTTTAAAGTGAGAACTGTTATTCTGAATAATTTAATAATTTACGACAACCAGATTAATTCAATGGGGTAACTGTGAAGTCTGTGTTATAAAGTAGTATTTGCTGAAAGTTTGGAGTAACATTATTTTCAGCTTCCTGACTTTCCTGTTGCCTCAGTTGCCCAGCATATGTTTTGCTGTTTATTGTGACTAGCTGCAAGCCAGTCACTTAGGCTGAGGAACATAGTTTGAGAATCACTATGAGAGAAATTTATTAGGGCTTAAATAATTTAAACATAGTCACTAAAATGTTTTATGTAAAAAGTAGTTACATATGCATCTTTCAAAGCCAGTAAAAAGGGGAAATATAAACATGATACTGATTTTTAATAGAATATGAGAGTAATCTTCAAATTAGTTACACTGGTACTTCTCATTAGGTTCTTATGGGCAGATGATTTAAGTCTGAACAGTAGCAACAACTTTATGGAGATTACTTATTAATTTTTATGGGGATTTTTTGAGCCAAGAGTTATACCAGTAGTGTGGTACATAACTCCTTTCATCTCCAAAACTAAAGCCTTCATCTGGCTTTGCTTTTATTGTGTTTAAAGCAGCATGGTCTCAGCTGCAGCCTCTTCTGTATTTGTGATCTAGTGTAGTGCTCAGTTTACTCTTTTGTATTTACAAAATGCTGAGGATTCTTTTCTTTGAGCCAAGTTCCCCTTCTTCTGAACACTGAACTGGTGCATTACTGGTTAGTGTGGTTTCTGTTACGTCTTGTTACAGAGGGATCCCGTTCTTAGTTGTCATTTAGAAACTGCTTCAATACACAGAGTTATTAGCAATTGAAAAACCTAGATTAAAAAATGCTAACAAAAACTGAAGGGAAAGGAAATCATATTCACTAGAACTTTGTAATCTAGTGATTGTAGTACTCACAGCTGAACCTGGTCTTTGCTCTGTAGACTATGTATTGGTTGTGTATTAAATAGCATTTTGATATATAAACCAAAGAAGCAAAAGTTAGACTCATTTTGTTTGGTTTTTTATATATTGGAATCTCTTGTGCTTTGTTGGCCTCAATCCAGTTACCATGTGAACCACAGCAAGTAACCGAGAGGACCTAGGTATGCGTTTCCAAGGGGTTTCTTGCTTGCAGAAGGTGTTGACAGAAACCAAAAATCCAGCTTTTCTCTTTACTGTTCAAATGGAGTGATTCTGGCAAAGTGCAAAAGCATAACTACATGGCTCAGGAAACTTGTGATCAAAAAGCATGCAGCTAATACACTAAATGCCTCCATGGTTAGGTGGATGTGAAATCACAGCATTGCCCATATAAAGCCTGCTGTGTCCTTTTCTTCTTTTGGTTTTGTCTCTGGTACTAGTGTAATATGTGTTCTCACCATGAGCATTGATTTCTTTAATTTTTCATTTAAGCTATAGACTGATAACACTTTCTTATGATGCATGTGCAGGGAGCAAAAAGAACAGCTACAGAAGTTGAAGGAGTTCAAACCTGACATTTCCACCCAAGACTCTCCAAGATCACAGAACACAAGCACAAGGCCAGGTGCCTTTCAGGTAAATTCATCTTATACTGATAACATGTTGGTGGCAATTACTGTTTATGTATGTTGAACCATTTCTACTCACTGATGGTCAAATTTCTCTCTGGAGTGCTTCCCCAGCAATCCTTACAACCTTAGCTATCTTATGTTGAGGCAAAACAACTTTGTCGTTTCTTTAAATTTTCCAAAGCATTTTCTGCTCAGTCTGTTGCAGCAGACCTCTCATTAAGGGTGGAAATGAGCTAAGACACAGACTCTCATTTAAAACCTGAAAAGGGTCCTGGTTTATTCTTCTTTACAGCTTAGACATCCTGACTCTGACTACAGCAAACTCCTGCTGTTGGCTTCTCTGACAGACTGACTGCTGGCTATTTCCTGCTGGAATAGGACTGCAAGTATTTCCTTGCTGCCTCTGACTGCAGGCTTTTACCTAGCTCAGCTATGACTGCAGGCTCCAACAGCAGGCTCTAGCTCTATCACACCCAGACTGACCTCACAGCAGATCTTTTGCAGCAGCAACTCTCTTCCTTGTTTTGTTCTTCTTTGTGTCTCTCTGGATCATTCCTTCTTCCTCAGGCCTCCTCTACCTCCTCAAGGTCCTCTTCCTCAAGGCTCTCCCTGACCAGCCAACCCATCCCTTCTATCACACTTACTTTTATTAGTCAGAGCCCATTAAGGGCAAGGCTATTCTTCTTTGGTAATTAGTACAGCTGTGACTTATGAGGGGCGAGGACCCTTGTAATCCCTTCTTCTACATCTGCAAGTCCACCTTGTCTTCTGAGTATGACCCATCAGGGATGGTTGCACATAAAACAGTCTAGATTGCTGTAGGATAATGTGCAAAAAGAGGTGAGCTCTCCCAAAACAGGGATGTAAGGTTCACAGCAAGACCCTGTTTTTCTTTGCTTAAGTTCTTTCAATTTGCACTGCTTTTCCTACTTCAGGAGCTATCTCCTCTTTGAAATTGGGAAAACTTGAGGATACATCCATCAGAAATTGAGACATTTCAATGTAACATGGGCATTAGCCTTCTGTTTGCTGTTTTTATTGGGAATTTGTATTACCTTCTAGAATATCATGAAGTGCCTGGAAACTTATGTTTGTGTACCTCCATCCTGTTGTGATGCAACTACTCCTCTACTGCTTAATTTCCTGTGCAGTTCTGGTAACTGTTCTCAGATGCTTATATTTGGGTTTTTTGATAATTCAGAAATCAACTGAACTTCTGCAGTCATGCTAACTCAGGTTTATAAATCCTTCCTAGAATGAGTAAACAGTTTTGTTAAATGTGTATTGGAGGAGACATCTGAGTTGATGCACCTTCTTTGTTCTTCATCACATCTCAACCCCAAAGTTACTCACAGCAATAAATTTAACCATAAGGTCTTCTGGCTCTGACATTTAGCCAGACCAACTTTTTTTTGTCCCTCCGTCCAGGAAAGTGTTATGCAGTGAATGAGGCACTGCAAGTTTTCTTTTTGCTTAAGTGACCTCTTCCTTGTTTACAGTGTCTGTAAAGTAAAATATTGGAGCTGGTTTGCTACCAAGAACTGCAGATATGTTGATGCCTTTAGGATGTTACAAAATATCAAAACAGAGTAAAGTATCTCAGACTACGTCACTTGTCTGCCTAGAGGTTTTCAAACCAATTTTGTCTTTCTTGGAATTCTTCCTTCCAGATATTTCTGCCATGACTTTGAGTTGTTATTACAGAGCTCAGCTTTGTATCTACAACTGTCCTGCAATTTTTGTTGTATGTTGCTAATAAGGCTGCCTGTAACTTGGCATCTGCTCTGATGCTGAAAAGTCTTGTAATGTGTGGGGTTTCTTGTGAATGTTTGGTTCATAAAGGATTTGGTTTGGTTTGGTTTTCAACTAGGCAAGACCTTCCAATTTCTTATGTTCTTCTGATATTTATTTTATTAAGGTTTTTCCAGGTATTTCTGCTCTCTGAATTTTTCCAGTGGTTTCCACAAAGAAACTGGCCTTATCAATCCTTTTGCATCTCACCAAGCTGCCCTACTTTCAGATTTTCAGCCTTCACACAGACATCAGGAATCTTTGCAGACAGCAGGAGTCTTTGGAAATAAACAGTAGACACTTTTGAACTGAGATAGGCCTACTGGAGCTAAAATTGGTAAGGTTATTTTGAAGAAAATCAGTAGTGTTTAAGCCTTCACATAGTGAGCAAATGCAAAATTAAATCAGGCCACCAGTTTTAAAAAACAGTCCTCCTACCTGTAGCACCTTGATGGAGGTACTAGAAAATGTGTATGGTTTGACTACCAATTGCCATTGCACATACTGAGGATGAGAGAAGGTTAGTTTGCAGATCTACATTAAAAGTGCTTTCTGCATCTAGGTCTCTTCTCAGCTATCTTCAGAGGCACCAGTAGAAGCCCAAGCTATTAAACCTTCTCCTGCTGTTACTATAAAGCCTCCCGTGTTGTTCAGACAGTCCACCCCTGTGACAAGACCAAGTGTCCCACTGGCAAGGCCTACTACACATATGACAAGGCCACACACTCCAGTTTCTACTCCAACTACAACCCCAAGTCATGGTCAGTCTTTAAAACCATCACCTTCTGCTGTGGAACAGGAACGCTGGGATGAGGACTCTTTCCATGGACTGTGGGACACAAATGAGGATAAAGGTGCCAATATGGAGTACGAGCTGTGTAAGCAGGAGTCCATGATGCCTCCCCCTGTCTCCTCACCTGTGAAGGTACCTGCTGTCCACACCTCCATTCCGCCAGCTGTACCAGTGTCCCTTTCTCCCGTTATTCCAGTGGTTCCCAAAGCACCCATCATTCAGCAAACGGTGGATTATGGCCATGGGCGAGGTGGGTATCACAGAGCCTTTGATATGTATCAAAGAGCTAATTAGTCCTCCTGACATTTTGTCTTTTTTTTAAGGAGCGTGCCATGCAAAGTATGCGTGTTCTGCAGTTGATGTATAGGCTTGTGTGCATTAATGATGTAATGCTGATCAGTTATAAGGAGTCTCTAAGCTTTAACCAGTTATGACTCTGAGTTTAGTGTTTTTCTTGATGCTTTTAGAAAGAGCTGTTTCATGTTGGTGAACAGTGTATATTCTATGGCTACTGTTCCATGAATGGTGTATAGCCATGGGTGCTTCTAATAAGTACAAATTTATTTTCTGTCTTTAGGTTAATAGTGTTACTTTCCTTTAATCCCTTTGTAGGTGAGTATGGCAATAATTGGGCTAGCAGGTACTTCGGATGGTTAGAGTTCTTGGGTGTGACTTAGTGACTTAAAACAGAATGTGGCTGGTGTTTGCATTATTTATATACTGCATAATGGGTGTGAAGTACCCTCTAGCCAGAGGGGGAGGCAGAGTCTGGTTCTGAAGGGCATGCACCCTATACAGTTGTTTAACACATAGGTAAATAGTGGAGGGCTCTGCTTTTTACTATTGAGCTTACCAAGCTAAAATTCAACACTAGTTTTTAATAGAATTGATGTCCCTCCTTTAAGAGGAATGAAATCATGTTATCAAGAAGTTCTTTATTGTGCATTGTCATTTAAAGACTGTTTTTTCTCTCTCTAAAGTACCGTAACAAGACTGGAAGCCATATCTGTTCCATTAAGTAGATGTTTTACTAAAAGCTGTTTGGAAAAAATGTCATTGTTGTGACACTTTCAGTTACTATTCTTGAATTACAGTAACTCTGTGAGTTATTAAAACTTACAGAGCATTTTAATGACTATAATTTTCTGACACTGCATGCTACCTGAACTCACCTGAAAAGGCAGAAGTCCCATTCTTAAGATGGAGTGGTTTACATGCACACACACAAACCCACTTCATCCTTTAAAAACCATGGTGCTGTTTATTTATGTAAAGCTCTTTTTGCCTTTTCCATTAAAAGAAATTATGGTAGTTTGTTCTAGTCACTTTTAATGCCATTGACTGATTACTTTTCAAGAGGAAAGGAAATACAAGACGTGTTTTAAAACCTTAGGATTTTTTTGTTTATTTCCAACCAGATATAACCACGAGTAAAGTGGAACAGATTCCATATGGGGAGAGAGTAACCCTTCGTCCAGAACCTCTGCCGGACAGGCAAACATTTCAAAAAGGTAGGAGGTGCTTGGCTAGCTTTCAAAGAGTTAGTTAGCTCTTAAGAAAAGTTGTAAGATGCTAAAAGCTTGTTCAAACTAAGTAACTCATGTTTAAGCTACAACCACTTTATTTTCTTCAGAGGTCTATAAGAATAACAGTTTATATTTTCAAGAGGAGTACTGCAGTCAATAACCTAGCCACTTTAAAAACTCAGTTTGTAGCTTTAAGTAGGACTGGACAGTATGGTTGTCTCTTGTGCAGTTTGGAAAAGAGTGTCTGGTAAAGTGCATCCTAGCTCACACATCATATACTTTTCTTGCACTCTTACCTGTTGCCTTCTTTTTCTGAAACAGTAGTTTGGATTTCTATGGGTTTCTCCCTTCAGAGCATCCAGGTCGCTACAACAGAGAAAGAGATCGTGAGCCTTATTTTGAGCGTCAGGGTAATTCCAGCACAGATCATCGGGATTTCAAGAGGGAGCGGGAATTGCACAGGGACCGAGGCTCTGTGGACTACGAACGAGAGAGGTTTGACAAGGAGCGGCACCCCCGAGATGACAGGTATGTGGTTTTGGAACACTTTGGACATCAATACACTTGAGGCTGTATTGTGTATCAGGCTGTCCATTTTGCCTATGAGGTACATGTTCCTTTCACTCTGGAATCCACAGTGAAATTCACAAAATACACAAAATACACAAAATACTTTTTTGGCAGGGTTCTTCCTACCACGCCTTCAAGGACTCAGTCTTACCGTGACAAGAAAGACCATCCATCCTCCAGGCGAGGTGGTTTTGACAGACCACCATATGAACGAAAGACAGATCGTCCAGCATATGATCATGGGCCTTCCATGTTTGGAGGTACAGTTCCTCTATCTTAAAGTCTTGCTAGAGTATTATGAAAAAATAGTGGTCTTGCAGAGGTGAAGATTAATTGGTAGAAGATTGATTTGCAGTATTTGTTTGTTCAAAATATATAATTCAGGAAAATCTCTTTAGGTGGTGGTATTTAGTTTTGTTTCTCAGTGATGTTGAGATCATTAATAAAATCATTATATACTCTGCTAAAAACTGTCTTTGATTGCAATAGGTTTAAGATTAGAAATTTTAATTATTTATGAAGACATAGCTGTGAATTTAACTTAAAATAATGAAGGTCTGTTTAAATCAGCTCAGAACATCTTAATTTTTTTATTTTACTGAACTAAGAAAATTCTTCTGTCCAAACACTGGAATTTGAAGGTGATCGTAGAAATTATCCTGAGGAAAGGATTCCTATTTCTGCTCCATCAATGCCTCGTCAGCCACCACCTGCTCCACGAGTAGAAAGGAAGCCAGAATCTAAAAATGTAGATGATATTTTAAAGCCACCAGGACGGGACAGCAGGCCAGAGAGGGTGAGTCTACATGCTGAAAGCAACAATCTGTGTGAACAAGGTCTGTATTCAGATAAAATGCTGGTGGATGTAATATGTTGGGAATGAGTGTACATTTGAGGAAGCTCTGGAAATTAGCTTGGTTCCTTTGCAAAGTGTTGTAGCATAGCTATTAGGAGTCCACAGAGGAGAGGTAAACTTCATTGAAATGCTCAAAGCAAATCAGTGTGTAATATTAAGGTGTTTTGGCCTCTTCTGAAGTCTTCACTTTGGTTTTTGATGTATCAGGGGAAAGACTTGTCTTTACCCAGGGATTTGGCAATGCACCATATTATATAAGAAAGAACACAATTTAGGCTATAAAAGATTTAGGTAAGTTTCATTCAGCTGAATGAAAGAAGTTAGTGAAACTGAACCAGATCTATAGCATGCAGCCTAAACTGCTGAGATGATTAACATCAAAAACCCTAAATTATGTGGAACTACTACCATTTCTCACAGCCTAGTTTCTAAAACAGACAGTGAGTGCTTGATGATGTGCAGAAGTGTGAGCCCACAGCACATAATTCTCCAGAATAAAATATTTGCAAAAGAGAGTTTGTTAAATGTAGTACAGTGTCATATCTGCTTACATGATCTTTATTTCAGATTGTGATCATCATGAGAGGATTACCTGGCAGTGGAAAGACACATGTAGCAAAACTCATCAGGGTATGTAAACAGGCACTCACTGTGTAGTGCTGCTTGTCTTTTACATGTGCTTCCTCTACTGTTTGCTTTCTGTTTGCCTAGAATTCAAGTCTGTTGTTATTTCATGTTCCACGTCTTCATGTGCTGTGTGACTCTCCACCAGTATTAGCAAGCAGGAGGTATACTACTCTTTTCTTGTTTTTATTATTGAGCAGGGAGCTGCTGTTGACCAAAAGTATTTTGAAGATTTTGAAGTATTTTGAAGTGTAGCAGAATGGAATTTTTACAGCAAAGGTATATATGCTTTCTTTTTGCTTTCTTCCCAGGATAAGGAAGTAGAATGTGGAGGACCTGCACCAAGAGTGCTCAGCCTGGATGACTACTTTATCACGGAAGTGGAAAAAGAGGAGAGAGACCCAGATACAGGGAAAAAAGTTAAAAAGAAGGTAATCTTAATTCTGTTGCTTTTCTTGACAAAGTAACAAGGCATTCTGGAAGAACAGTGGCAATCAGAATTCCAGTGTGTGGGTTGGGAAGAGTCCAGTGTTGTCTGGGCTGTTTTTCAAAACAAGCCAATATAACTTAGGGTTATATTAAGGTGGTATGAGCAAATTCTTAAAAACTGTCCTGAAAGGTGTTTTTCCCGCACCAGTGTACTTTGTGGTCATGCCATTCAGGTGTTGAATATTAGCCATTTTATAGATGTCCTCTTTCTTAATCCTTTTGTCCTTGGTAAAGGTGATGGAGTATGAATATGAGGCTGATATGGAGGAGACCTATCGTACCAGCATGTTTAAAACTTTCAAAAAGACCTTGGACGACGGCTTCTTTCCCTTCATTATCCTTGATGCTATCAATGACAGAGTGCGACACTTTGAACAGTTTTGGAGTGCTGCAAAAACAAAGGGGTTTGAGGTAATGGAGCCTAAATAGCATTTGAACTTGCTGACAGCCATGTGCTGATGTTTCTAAACTAGATTCTAATAAACATCTGCTTTTTTCAACATGACTGATTTATTCTCTTTACTAAATTATTCTTTGGCGCAGAACATGAGACTGCATAAAGTGTGGTTAGAACATTTCAAAGATGCATCCATGTTTACAAGACTATGGCTGCTAGTCCCATTTCCACGAGCTATAGTTAAAAGAGAAAGTTGTCTTTAGCTTTTGAGACATCTGTGCATAACTCTGTGTGTGTATGTGTGTATTTATGGGTTCTGGGGAGTGTCCTAATGTACAGCACTTATAACAATAGTCCTTTTCTTTGAGACAAAGAGAAAGCAAAAAGTAATCTGCATATACGAATGTGTTCTATTCAGATGCACAAGATATGAAAAAGAGCATTATCTGCTGTGGGTAATCTCTTGAATTCAGTCAGATGGCTAATCTCAGAGAATTATGTCAGACAGAAAGTGGAACAGGACACTGTATTCACTATCTCTTGCCCTTTTAAGAACATTTGATAAGGGTTATGCAATTCATTTTGCTGCGTTTAATCCTGTGAGAAAAGGGAGGTCTGAAGCTCCTGCCATCTGGCAGATATCTTTGAAATATCCAACTGTCTTGTACCAAAGGATAAAGTCTGAATCTTTGCTTATCCTATTTGAGGACCAGGATATTGTATAGATTCAGCACACAATAGGCCATTTCACACCATCAAAGTCACTCTTCTTGCTATTATCAACTCCCATGGGATTGTTTGTAGCATTCAGACAATTCCTGCTTTTCTGTGCTTGATGGTATGAATTACTGCTACATTTAACTTAGTGTTCTCACCAGTGTATCCCACATCACTTTGTTTAATGCAGGCTTTTTCCTGTGGTGTAAACTCTCGGAGCAAGCTTTAAAGTGCAACTTGGTTTAAATGTATAAACATATGTATATACATGAAGTTATTTGGTACAAGGAAATATTGCAGCACAAACTGCTTTGGTTTGCGTTAATTACAGACTTGATAAAAACCAAGAAAATCCAGAGATCTGATAACCTCAAGTCACTGATACATGTTTGACAGAAAAAGGTCATTCAAGGATTTTTTAAGAGCAGTGCTGAATATAATCAAATGCAGTGTGGCTCTCTGGAATTTACTGGAATACACAAATTTAGTCACACATAGTATTAACATATATGCATATATTTTTACCACAGTGGGAGCAACCTATAAATAAAGCAGGAAAGAAGTTAGTGTAATAAAACTGGTTTGTGGATTGTTTGTTTTCTTCTTGAAATCTTCTAGAGTAGTTATTTTCCCTCTCTATTAAAAAACATTCTAAAAAATAATTAAATTCTCTCGGAGGGCTTCCATTCACTACCTTGAGCTTTTTTATGTGGTTGCAGAGGAACATAAGTACTTTTATACCAAAACTGAACTGCTGAAATGAGGGTTACTTAGTAACAATTTACTTGTCAAAGAATATAAAAAGAAAATACAACAAGAGGCTAACTAAAATAAATACCTTTTTGCCAAATTTATTTTCATTATGCTCATTTACAAAGAATAAACTGGCTAAAGATCATTCCACATGGTGACATTATTTGTAGGGCAAAATTGTTTTATAAGAATCATTGCACTGAGTACCATTTTAAAATGAAAAGTAATACTTAAATCCTAGTGACTCAGCAGATTCTCTCATTTAAACAAAAAATTTGTTAAATTGTGGATTAACCACTCATACATTAATTTAGTATGTCCCTTCAAAAGGAGTAAGTGAAGCTTGTGTGTACTAAATCTGGGAATGTGTTCATGAAAACTTATGGTAACTTTTTTGTTTGTGTTTGTAAAGCTTTGAGTATTCTTTATGCCTGAAAGTTGTGTGACTTTGCCACCTGGAATAATACAATACAGTAACTGCACACTTTTACACTTCTGTGTGCATTTGCTGTCTGTCAGACTCATTCTGGAGTTCTGTGTTTGCAGAGGGCAGCACTCATGTAATGGTTTGCAAGGGCTACTGAAATCACTGAATGGCAAGTGGATGCAGAAGTTCTGAAATACTGAGTAACTGGTCTCCATCTGATAATGAGAATTGTGCCTTACAAAAAGAAATACCTTAAACTCCTGTTGTAATGCTGTTTCCAGTTCAAAAGTGATATGCATGTGTGTCTCTCTCTAATCCTCCGAGCTTCTTTCTGTGTATGATTTAGGGTTACATTCCGAAAAGCAAATGGGAGATGGACACTTCTGAGGCAAAGCTAGGTGGGTATTTATTTTTTCCTGTTTCTTATAGCTGGTATCTAATGATATTTGCAAGACTTGAATTTTTGTTTTTACTGTGCCTCCTTGCAAAGACAAATAAATGCATTGATTTCATACACGTGTCTGAAACTGCAAAAGCGTCTATACAGAACAGAAATTCATCTTCTGCCAGAGGCAGGAGACTTTACTACTTTCTAAACATCACTGTTTTATATATTCATTAATTGTTGTTCCATCTGGTCAAGAAAAGTACTTTGTCTTCAAATTTGAAAAAAACAGTATTCTTCATCTTTCTGTGTTTATTATTTTTATATAAGCAAAGAGTCAACTCACATCGTACTGTACTCTTTTTCATATTGCATACCTTTTTTCCTAAGTGTCATCAGTAACTTCTTGCATTCTTGGAGACATGCCTCATAGCTGAACTGCATTGAAGATGCTTCTCACTTTTCAAAATTAACATCTGTGAGGACAAAGTAGTGGAATGCTTTGAAATTGGTTCTGAATGATTAGGTGTCAATATATCTTTTCAGCATCTTGGGCATTGAAAAGTTTAAAGTTGTTATGCTTTGCAGTTCCAGGAGTGCAATATAATTCTTCTTAGTAGTATGTAAAATGGACTTTCCAGGAGCACAAGGGCACAATTTTTGCTGTACTTTTCTGTTCTCAAAGTTCTGATATTAGGATTCTGTCAAAGTCAAAAGCAACTTTCAGGCAGAAATGCATGCACCACAGCTGTGGTGAAAGGATTATTCATGGAAGGGAGTTTCTAGTCATTATGATCAGTTTTGGTTTGTTTTTTTTTTTTTTTTACTGAACGGTGTAAGTTCTAACTGAAGGTTTTATCTAGGCAGTCTGTCCAGAACTGCTATTTTTGTATCATGTCCATGAGAAGTCACAAATAGCTAAATGGGACACAGCATTTCTTAACATTTTGTGGTTTGCTTCTTCATGTGTGGTACAGCCCTGTGCATTATAACTTTCCAATAACCAAAATCACAACTACACCATAGAAATAGAGTTAGGAGATCTGGTTTGTATAAAGCAGCCTTTCACTTTTTTTGTTAAGGGCTTAGCTACACCATCTCTTCTGCTGTGCTCTCTTTTAAATCATGGAAATAGTTGTGGATTATATCGATGATGTGGCACCTGCAGTACAAGCAGAGGCACATTGTACTCCATGATTTTGGCATACCAAACAGCTAGGCAGTTAGACAATTAAGCTAGGATTGGTCTGCATTTTTGTTATAAGCTGTGATTTATTTAATAATGTACAATTATTTCTGATGTTCATGCTAAGAACTGTTATGTTTCCTTCCATAATGAAAACTCCATCATGTAAAAAACATTATTTTTATATGGTCACTTAAATGTAAAATGGGGAGCAAGCAGCAGAGTCGCTTTTATGCTGAAGTAAGTTACTTGCAAGGCTGTTGAAATAATCCTTTAACAGACAAACTTCATTAACAAACTGGATGTTAGCATACTGCAAGACAGATCCAGGTGCTGAGAAGGGCTTTCTATTAAATCCACATTTACAGTTTTATTTTTATAACTACCCTCTAGATTCAGTTTCATATATATGTAAGTCTATAGATTAAAAATAAATTCTGACAGAACTTAGGTTTTAAAAAAGCCAGGCATTCTTATGTAAAAAATGCAGTTTCTTTGGAAAATTACTCTGCCAGGACAGTCAACATTTAGCTTAAGGTGTACATTAGAAGCACTTGCAGTTTGTGAGTAAGAGTTACTATATTTAGTTCACAATAAGGCTTCATTGTAGATGATCAATTCTAATTCTTTCTGGAAAGGCATGTAAGCTGTGGTGTGCATTAGTTACTCCAAGACTTGAGTTATTTCCTGGGAGCTGGCCTGCCCATTAGGTTTATTGCTTTAGTCCCACAGGGCACACATTTGCAGAATGACGTAAGTGCAGACTCCAAAAATGATGCTCTGAGTCTTGTTTTGCTTTTTTTGTTTTCTTTTTGAGTAGATGTTGTTTACAGGACAGCACAGTAAGATCTTGCTGATTGTAATAAACCTCCGAAAATGTCTGAAAAGTTTGAGTTCTAACTGCAAACACTGACTTGGGACAATCGCCAAACATATGACCCAGAGCTCTTGCTTTAGCACAGATTTACTTTATTCTTACATTCCTCTTGAGTATGTGTGTGATTTATCCTTTCCTTATATGCTGTGCGCAGCCACAATTTCATTCTGAAAGTCTATTCATGGGTCTTCTCTGTGCATAGTGCACAAAGGTTCTCATATTGAAATTTAAAGTAATGGACTCTTAATTTTTAAAATTTGTCTGTAGTGTTTAGTTCAATGCTCTGTTTCAAGGTGTGGCTTAGTGGCAAGTTCTGCAAACTTCCAGGAATGGAGAAATGGGCTCTGGTGTACCTGAAACTTTGATACCGTTGCAAAATTTGCTCTAGAATACATACGGGATTCTACATAAAACTTTGTGGCTTTTGTATAAGAAGGGCAAAATTTAACTGATTGATTTATTTAGGTTTTGAAGGAGCTAATTAAATTAGTTGCTTTCAGATGTTACTTTAAAAATTTTAACGGTGAGTTTTTAAATTTTGTGGGTTTTCAGAAATGCTTCTGCTTTGTTGTTTTTAAACATGGAATGATAAAATAATGTTCAGTAGTTTAACACTAAATAATCATCAGCCATAAATAATTGCACACACCATTGTTACAAAATGACACCTTATCTCATTTTCAGAAAAGAATATTCTGAAATAATCCTTTGTGGCAGGTTTTTGACATTTGTGTAGTGTCTGCTGCATGACACATGTACCTTGAACTGCAATAGTATGGATGGAAGCAGACCTCTCTGGAAAAGCAATCCAGCTTCAAACATGGAAGGACATAACTTTTTAAAATAAATCCTGTGTAGCAGTAACAAAAAGGAACAGAGGGGAACTGCACACTCAGAACAGCTTCTGAGCTCTCTACTGACATTTGGGCATTACACATTTCTTGGCAATGTTTTCAGTTGTTTGGTGTGCAGCAAGGAGTGGGAGACTTAACTTACTTTCACATTGGTAATGAGGTGAGCTTGCATCATAGCTTCCTTCCAACAGGAATATGTCTGTCTACAGGTACTTGCCAACAGAGAACTCCTCCATTTTCACTTTTTCATGTTCCTAAATGCTCCTCAATGAGTTTGTTGATCTCCTTTTCAATGTTATTTTTTTCTGGAAAATGTTTAGTGCCGCAAATGATCTACACTGATTGAATGTAGCTGGAGTAATAGAGGAATATTGTATAAATCAATTTTGTCTTCTAGAGGGAGTGTCGCCTTTCTGTGGAGATTGAGCATCAAATTTGGCAGATTTAATTTAGAGCAAAAGAAGAACCTTAACTAAATAATGTGATAGATACAAATATTCTGAACATTTTTCTTAAATGTTGGCTATTTTAAGAAGCAGGGGGATTATAATGTTTTATTAGAAGAAGTTCTGTATCTGTTCCAGGGAAATGGGGCAGAGGTGGAGTCTTTAAAAGGTTTTGAGGTGTAGGAGGGAGAAATAACTTAATTAGTTTATGGACTTTAAATTATACTAGCATGTCTACAGTACCATTGCCTCACATTATCTCCATTGTTATGCTTCTTTCTCCCATATTAAGTAAAAAAACTCATCTCTGAACTGAGTTTCTTTAAGTACATACCTTTGACTATCATCTTCTACTGTCCAGAAAATAATGCTGCCTTGTATTTTGTCTATTTCTGAGGCCTTTTGTGGGTGAATTTAATTACAACAATGACTTCTGAAACAATATTTCTAACATCACTGGTAATTGTTTAATGAATGTAATTGCCAAGCTTAGTGTTTCTTCTACACATACTTGAATTGTTGGCTTATAAATTGGTAGTTTACATCGACAGAGTAACAGAATTTCCTTTGACTTGTTGAGCCGGTTTTCCTTTTCATGCTTTGTTGTTCATAATCTTCCAATGAATGTTTCATCTCCTTTCCAAAGACAGTTTGCCACATAATTTCAAGAAGGTGTTGTTTTCTTTACTGAGAATAAGTGTCTAAAGTGGAACAAAATTTTAGAACCTAGGAACGGAATTGTTTCTCCTCATGTATTGATTCAATAAGAAAAAGAAGAAATTGAGGACTGTTGGACAAATGTACTGTTCAAATATTCATGACTGACCTCTTAACACCATGAAAGAAAAGATTCTGAGATATTTTTCTCCCAGTCCTGGAAGACTTTTTAAGTGGTTTGCCTTATGGGGAGAGAAAAAGAAAGGGGAGGATCAGGCTTTCCAAAAGGAGCGTTTTGTTTAGCAGAAACAGTATCTCAAAAACTTGTCTTTGATGCATTAAGTTATATAATTGCCACTTGTTCCCTGAAAATGCATGTATGCCATGTTTGACACAGTATTGATCCCCAAATTTGGGAAAAATGCTACAGCTTTAGTATTGTGTTCAAATACAGAAAGATGGATCTGTGGTTCCCAGCTATTGTTGGCTATGTTGTACCTGTAAGGGCAGACTCCATGTAGATCCAGAAGAGCAAACCTTTTCTCCCTCATATAGAAAACAACACTGGGTGCTATTCCACACAGTTAACATGAAAGATCAATAAAACTTGAAAACTGTGTTGAGTCTTCTTTAGTTTATTTCAACTCTCATCATTGCAACTGTCAAGACAAGCTGGATGTACAAATTCTGCTGCTCATTCTTTTGAAAACTTTTCCACTCTCGTCTTATTTGTGTGAATAATAGAAAAAATAATCTCCCTTAATGCTGAGGCTCTGTGTTTGTTCTCAGACAAGCTGGACGGTTTGCGGACTGGCACTAAGAGAAAACGTGACTGGGAAGCAATTGCCAGCAGAATAGAAGATTATCTGCAGCTTCCAGATGACTATGATACACGTGCTTCTGAACCTGGAAAGAAAAGGGTAATAAATTTTCAAATGACTTACTGTCTGTATATAACCCTTTAACAGTCTCTGTGAAAGAGAGCTCATACCAAGTCATTCATTGTCTGTGAATATGGGAATTTCATTGACTCCCTTTTCATTTTGCTGTTCTGTTATTCTGTAAGAAATTATGCCTGCAAATAGGGTCTTCCAGGGGTAAACATATTAGTTATAACAGAGCTAGAAATTGTAGATAATACAGATTAACTATGCATGACATGGTCTGAATACCAAGTGCTGGCGTGTTTAAATTCTGTTGTGAAAAAAGGGGGAAAATCATAGAGGGAGATGAAAGATGTAATAGAAAGAGGTAATGCTTTTTCTTTCTCTCTGCAAAACAGAAACACCAGCTTTTGCCGCTAGCAGTAATTTGAATTAACTGTCAGTGTTTGGGTTTTGGTTTGCCCTTTAATGTCAAATAGAAAACTGGTAGTACTGGACAGTGTGTCTGAGAGAAATGGAGGTACTTAAGGCACTGGCAGAGGAGATGATGGTGGAGGAAAACTGACATTGCTTATCCGTAGAAATGTCAGGGGAGATCCAGGTAGACGTAGGATAGGGAGGTGCTGACAGTCAATTGATAAGGCTGCATTTCGCAGTAACACACAGGCCTGCGTGAGACTAATCAGAATGCAGAGAAGAGCTCTTTCACTTACTGTTTTTTATTGTCCTGCAATGGTGTGTTTCAGCTGAGTTACTGGCCTGGAGCCTTTCTTCATTGCACCTCTTCCTTCCTCCTTCCTGTTGTTCTCCCTCCCATTGGTGTCTTGTTTTGGGAGTGTCACTGTGTATGTTAAACAGGATAAATTAAAGGGATCTGCGTTGCCATGAAGAGGTGCAGTGCAGATAAGGAGATGTAAAGATGGGGAAATAAAATATGTATGAAAAAGTTACTTAGTGTAAAGAAATAGTGGAAAATTTTAAATAGAAATATATCATGGAAGACAGAGAAGAAAACTGTCCTTCACTCATTTATTCATTGCTGACTTGCTCTTTAACATTGTCTTTCTGTAGTTTCATAGTCATCTTCTAGATGTTTCCATTGTGCAATTGAAAGACAGATTTCCCAGAAAAACACAATAATAAATGAGTCTTGGCTAATTCTTCCTGCAGAGAGTGTTGCTTTGAACAGAGAAATAATTGTAGTAGTTACACTTCAACTCTCAGAACTATAGCACTGAAATGGAAAAAACTTATCATTTATACCTTTTGTCTACTCCATAGAACACCCGGTCTATTCAACTAAAAATAATTTCCCTCTTTACCTATCAGAAAAAAAATAATACTTACCTGTTCTAAGGAAAATGAGTAGAAATTAGTATTCTTATATTCTTACTTGCAATGGAAAGCCTAGATTCATATCAGGATTTCTTGGAAGATTATTGTACTGATAGGATGTTCTCCATAGGTGCGATGGGCAGATCTAGAAGAAAAAAAAGATGCTGACAGGAAAAGGGCCATTGGTTTTGTTGTTGGACAGACTGACTGGGAGAAGATAACAGATGAAAGTGGTCACCTTGCTGAGAGAGCCCTCAACCGCACCAAGTATATATGAAAAAGTGGTTAAGTGGATTTTTGTGCCTTTGAGGTAAATATTAATCTTCCATTGTTCCATCAGTGTTTATAGCCTTGATGTTTTTCAAGAGTTGAGGCTGAGTTCACCCCATTGTAGAGTTCTCCCAGATAAGGTTATTTGATTTGAAACTTGTGGTAGGTGTCAGCTGTGCCTATGTTGGCATGCACCCTTCTGTACAGCACCTGACAGTAAAGGGGGAAGGATTATCAGCTCTCAGATCTCCCAGCCTTATTACAGGAAGCTTGTGGTTCCATTTGGAGTAGTTTAGCTGTGTGCCTACTAGTCCTGTTGAGTTCAGATGTTGCTTATTATATCTTAATTCTAACCATGTTAATTCCTGGTTTACATGACATAACAAACTTTCTTTTTCTTTACAGGCCATTTGCTCTGCGGAGAAGTGAACCAAGGTGTCATGAGCATCTTGCATGGGTCATGTCACTCCCACCTTCACAGTTTTTCTTTGTTACTTTAATTTCAGCAATTTTCTTGAGATACTGGCAGATAACTGGCAGTGCCCTCAAAAAACTCATTGAATCCCACTACTCCTAAGTGAGAGAGAAAGTTTACTTTTTAATATTTTTTGAGGGGAGGGAGGGGGAGGGTCAGTAGTTTTAGCTGCTCTTTGTGGGATAAAGTGGAAGGATTAGACAGATGTTACCTCCACTGTACCATCACAGAATGTTTATCACCTTTGCTCTGTGGATGTTCTCGTTTTATACTGTATGTACCTTGTAGCTTATTGTATTAGGAAGCAGAACAATAAATTTCACTATAAACTCGGTGTTCTTGGTGGACCATGTAGTATGGTTTTTGTTTGACGTTTTGAATGTGGTCTGTGTTCACATGTTAGTGCTCAGAACCATCCTTACCTGGAAGACATACTGTGCTCATATTCTGGAATGTGTCCTGTCATCTAGGTTTTTCACCTGCTCTTCTTCTCATAGACAGATCCATTAAGACCCCAGGTCTTGCTGGCCTTTAGGAGTTTGTGTTCCTGGAAAGCAGGAATATCATTATGTTTGGATCTTAGTTTCTCAGTTATGTCAAATTTTCGTTACTACGTGAGTATGAATTCTGTTGGGTGGTTTTGTAATGTTCAAGGTAGCAGTGTATGAAAAACTTATCTTTAATGCTCAATATGAAAACAGGTACTACAGAGTTTTCTGAGGGGCGGCCTAGAAATTGATTTTGGTCTTCTGGTCTTCTTACATCTTTAATTCAACACTAAACCCTATCAGGGTATTTAATTCCATTCATAAATCTACTGAGTCATAGAGACACATCATTAAAAGAAGTGACAAAGACCAGAAGTTATACCCTTCTTTTCCTTTGATAAATGTGTTAAGTTTGCTGGAAAAAAAGATGAGTGAATAACAGTCCACACTACTAAAAGTGGTACAGATTCTTCATAGATGCTGGGATATCACTTCTGCTGAGCATCGAGTTCGTTGATGAAAACTTTCTTTTGTCCTCACAGGTTTCAAAGCAAATGCTTTGCATTTACTATGTCATAACCAGGAAAGATGTTTAAATTTGAAAATAATTGCTGTTTTAATACTGAATTGAATTTTTCTCCTGGTCTTTCTGAGGAAAGAAAATGAAGTCCTGAGTTTTCCTTCTCTGTTGAGTGATTACATTGTGCTTTGCAAATAGGTCAGTAAATCAGCTTGTGCTGGTGTGGTGGTGTAGTTTAGGTTGTTAAAGGAGAGCATGGTTGTAATAGATGGGTTTGTTTGCCATTCTAATGTTTTGGTTTATTGGCTGCTTCTCAGCCTGCTCTGTGGTGCATGGTTAAAAGTTCTTCAGTAAACAAGGGGAATAGCTGAACTTGTATTATGCCCTGAATATGTTTAATACGAGAAAATTGAGCTCCCTGAATGCAGCATTTTAAAAATAGAAGGTGTTAAATGTACATTTTCTGTGTGCACTTACTTTTCATAGCATATATGCTTCTCAAAATACTGCTCAGTAAGTACTCTTTGAATTGTGATGGAGAATTGTTGACAAAAGAAAAGAAATAGCTAACAAGAAATGAGTACTGTGTATTGCTGTGGGAATCAGGTGAGCTTCACTTTGGAGAAGTTACTCTCAGGTATGTGTAAAATGGGTTTCAGTCTATACTCAGTTTTTCATAACAAAACTGGAGTTCTTGTGGCACACCATGAGTTGATGCTGCTTCTTGACTCTTAAGAACTGATAGTGAATTTGTCTGTATTTTTGGTAATACAACTGTACCAGATCCTTTTCTAACATTTTTCTTTTCAGACTGAAGAGTACTTCTGGAACATTCAAATGGATAGTGTCTGTCAGAAGTTATAATATTGTTTACTGGTTTTACAAATTTTGAAATTATTTTAGCAGATAATACTGAGAGGTTATGTCATGCTGTTTATTCTGTGGTGCATGTAGAACTAAAGAAAAATGAGTGGAGAATATTCATAAAATTATACTTTACTCTGATGAGAACTGGCAGAAAATATATCAGTCTTGAAGTTTAAAGCTAAATTCAGTTATGAAAACATACCATTGTAGACTGTTGTCAGACTGTTTGACCAGAAAAGGCTGAAGGGCTTGGGTTCTGTTGTTTTCCTGAAGTTCAGTTGTTTTCCCCTTCTTTAGTACAGAAATATCAATATATCCATAATCTTTGCCGTTTGTTTCAGTTGGTTTGAATGCTTAGCAGATCACACTTCCAACTTCTTGATGGGAAGTGGCTCTGAAAGAAAATGACTTATGCCAGAACTACAACCTATAGTAGATTCTACATACTCCAGACATTCAGTGGCTGAAGAAATCAAGCAAAAAGGAAAAATTCATCATTGCTGCTGGCAGAACTGAGAATAGCTAGTTAGCCCCTTGCTTGGCTCCTAACCAGAGGTTGGTGATTAGTGATTCTGCTTTTGTCTGGGAAGTCCTTAAGTACAGAATACATTGTCTTGATCCTGATTTAGCTCTTACTCTCATGATCGCTGAAATTGTCAGTAGAACCTTTCACAGCACTGAGCAGAATGAATTCCAGCTTTCATTGATAACTAAATAGGAAGATATGCATCTAGCACTCTCATGTAATGATCTGTCTTTGACCATGCAGGCAGTTGTGCTAACTCTAAGTTGAGCTGTTTCTGTGCATCACAAAAAAAACCATCAGCTGCTGCAGAATGGAGTTGCTACCTTCTCAGCAAAGTTGACTGTGAAAACAGTATTTTCTGTGAATTATAGTTTCTTATGACACTTCAGTTTTTTTCAAGTCCGTTTACTTTTTCAATATTGATGCTACCTGTCTCGTGAGAGAAGTACATGTGGTTTTTGCAAGGGAATGTGCAACATGCTGTGCTATGTGAGTAGAGCACAGTTGTCATCTTCAGTCACCTTGTGTTTTACTGTAGGATTACTCATTAAGTGTTATGGTCTGATTATGGTAAGAAAGAGTGAAATAATAGCTGAGAGTATTAGGGCAGTTCTAGAAATTTGTTTTTCTGTTTTCCTTGAATGTTTACATCAACGAAGATAACTTAGTTTGCATTATTAGTTCCCAGTCTTTTGAAGGGAAGAATTGGTATTGGTACAAGTTAGTTTTACTTTTCACACATCAAGTTGGGTTTGGCATTTTTTGGACTTTGTTTCAGTCATCTTTGTTAACCCTGTCCATTAGTTTTTCCTCTCCTGTCTGTCGATACCTAGAATACATCACTGCTCTTTTCTCTTTGTAAGGCGTTGTTTTAAATATTTTCAGAAGCCTTTTAATCTCTGAGCAACCATTCAGGTAACCATGGGGATACTGAGAGGATTTCAGTAGAATCTTTTCTGAAAGGATTGAATTGGAAAAGTAGAGTTGTGACATTACACTGAAACAAATATTAACCTATCCCCAAAAAGCCCGCCTCTAATGCAGTTGAATAGTTAAAAATTATCATAGAACTGTAAGTTGCAAGTCACATTAGAAAGTGTGATTCCTACAGAAGTATAGTCTGTTGGTAGTGTGCTTTCAAATGAGAGAGAAGAACATGACCTCACCAGCCAAAATCTTTTTCCCAGTCTTGAGATTTCAACATCATCAGAACACTTTGAGAATCCTTTTGAGAGGAATAAAGTAATCCTGCCTGTGGGACACCTTGCTGTCATCTAAACAAATTTATTATTACCAGAAGAAAAAATGCTTTGTTCATTTAATTATAAATGCAGCTGTCATAGTGAATCATTTTTTGTGCCCTTAGGAGACAATTTCCCTTAGGAGACTGTGCTATCTCATGTTGCTGCCACCCACACAATACTGGACAGACCTTGGGATTTGAAGAAATATGGTTGAGCTGGGTTTGGAAGCAAAATACGCTTTTTTGCTGTGAAGTTTGTGGTGTCTCTGGCAGCATGCAGCTAGGTAGCTGTGAACTGACTGAACTGAAGGCCTGGAACTCTCCTGGGAGTATTGTAATTCAGCATTCAAGGGCTGGAAAGGAGAAGCAGTACTGCATTTTCTTTGTTTATGCTTGTTCGCATGGCATGCATCCTCAGGAAGCTAAATAATGATGGATACATGGTACTTTCTGTTATGTTTCACTTCACTGTTTAATGTTTCCCAGATTACTTCTGGAAAATGAGTTCTAAATTCTGATCTTGGGTCCACTGACAATTTGTGATCAAACTGCAGCAGGACAACTTGCATACTAAAATGTTTGAGGAGCAGAGGTGGCCATCTCAGTTGAGATCTGTACACTTGGAGCATTAACTATTTTTAAACTGTGGTTATACTTAGTTTTCTTGTCATAATTGAAATGAGAATGAACAAAAGTTTCATAGAATTTAAAATATGAATGGCACATTTCTGGTTTTGAGCCTCTAGGGCAATCAACTTTATTCTCTTGTAAAACTTAAATCAAAATTGTTTTCTCTTCTGTTCATGTATTTCTACATGCGTGAGTCAGAATCCTTCAACCAACTAAAGGACTGTTTATTCCAAGGAACACTTGCAATTTCTGCTCAAGATTAATCACTTCTTCATGAGGAAACTGCTTTGTTTTATTCTTACCTCTGAAGTGTTCCAGCAACTGCGATTTCTCTTCCAAATTTGCATGGTACCGAATCTGCAGCCTGGAGCCTTAAGTCTTCCTCTTGCATGTAGATTGGAAAATTAGTAACAACAATATTCCATTCAGGTGAATTATCACCTTCTAGCTGATTAGTACTCTTTGGAAGAAGAATGTGTTTTTATTCACAATTTTGCTTAAATCAGGTAAGCTGAAGTACTGTTACCAAACAAAGGCACAGCAAGTTAGTGCAAATGGAGAGGCAAAAGTGTTTTGAAGTTGCTTATATTTTCTATTCTGTGTCAGGTTTCTTGACAGGAGGCTCTAGTCTCTTTGAATTGTAGGATTTATTATTTCAATATGCAAAACCAAAGATGTAAAGTTGTCTTGGTGGAAATGTCACAGTTTCATTTTTTCCTAAGATTTTTCTACCTGATGGAACTCTCAGATTGAATCTTTCTGGGAGGGGAGACCTCTCCCTAGGGCTTGTGCTCCGGAGTGTCTGTCAGTCAAGTGTTTCTCTATACTGTTTCCCTTGTACATGTGTACAGGGACAACTTTTGTTTCCATAACTGGTCAATGTACACCTGTATGAATGGATGTTCAGCTTTACACAAGAAATTCTTCATGCTGTGCTTTAGAAGGGCATCTGAACTGTCTGCTGGGACCAGTATATTCCTATATGAAGTCACTGTTTGAACAGTTAGTAGTCCTAGGAATACCTGAAGACTGCAAGGTTGTCATCACCAATTCCTGTGATGTTTCTGTCTTTGGAGAGAAATTGTAACTGCAGTGGTCCTTGAGGGGGAAAAACCAGACCCAAAGAAGGAAAAGGAGTTCAGGTACTTTAATTACCAGAGCTGGAATCTGTCTTGTGTGAGTAGAATGTGCTAGCAGCTCCGCTCTCTGAGATGTCTGATTTAGTTACTGGCTGCATATATGTTTATGGAGGAGAATCTTAAATTAATCCCTGCCATTTTTTGCCTGCAGGTCAAGAGTATAGTTGAGCAAGCTGCTTTAGAAAGCAGTTTGTCTTGAAGAAGCTTTTTAAGGGTTACATGTAAACTGAAACATTACCAAAGGAAAGAAAAAAGTCTTTGAAATCTGAAATGTTTTGTGTTTAAATCTTGTAGGATATTAATTCTCTGGGATTATCACAGGAAGGGAACAGAGCAGCAAGTCAGAGTGTAAATAGCCTTTTATTGCAGAAAATCTAAATATTTCTATTGAAAATTACTTCAGTGGTGACATACACTGTATGTGGATAACAAGATATCTTAAACAGCAGTTCAAGTTTCTTTTCAGTTTTGGTAAGTTTGATGCAAATAGTAATAAAAGTTTTATTTAACTGCTTTTACTGACCCAGGTACAAGCCTTTGTATCTATGTGGCTTCTGGTTTTTTGAGAAGACCATATTACTGTTAGAAGGCCAGAAAACCTTGCTGACGAACACCTACATTGTTTCAATGTATTAATCTGTGGATGCTCAAAACTCTTGTGCAGGTGATGAGTCTTTACTGCTATGCTTTGAGGTCCAATTTCCATTGAACTACCGTTGCCAAATTCTTTTCTTTGAAGGCGTGGACAGATCAACTAGTCTGGTACCAGATCTCCTCAATTAGTCACACAGAAATCAAGATTTTTCAGGTAATGAAAATCAGATGGCACTAAAGCATTGAATTCATATTAGGATTAAATTGGGGGAAAAAACGTGATATTGATTACACAAAAATTTTATATTTATGGTTTCATATGGCCTGATACAGTTATAAACCAGAAACTTCTACTACATGAAGGAAAGTGGCTACTTTTCTATGAAAAAAAAATCAGTGATTAACATTGTGCTGTTGTGTAGAGTATCACTTGCAGGTCACGATTTTGTCAAGATTTTGTGCTCCATTGAACCTGCAGACAAATAAGCATGGAACAAGATCATTCTTCTGCTTTAATGAGAGGCATCAAAATTAAATGGTCATATATTTCCTCCTAAAAACCTTTATAACTGCTGACTTCTAATGGAAAATGAGTTTTAACTTGCTAATATCTGCTTTTCGAGTATTAAGTTTTTAATGTTGTAGTAAGAAATAATGCTTCTGAAGCCTTCCAGAGTTTCTTATTGCATCTTTTGTGGGTTTTGGTTTTTGGATTTTTTTCTTCTTGGAGTGAAGAAAAATAAGGATAAATATCCAAGCCAAAACACTAAGGATACTTCTTGTAGAAGAACCTGCTAACTTTTCTCTGCTAAGAAGGCCCAGAACTTCAGCTGGATCCAGAGGCACTACAGAGAGAGATCTGTCACAATGGAACAAACTTGCAGCTGTAATGCCAATTGTTTGAATAGGTTTGCATAATGTGCAGTATGAGTGCTGCACAGTTTGCAGGAGGTACTTTACAGTTAGGGAGGAATGTGAATATTCTTTTCCAAGAAGTTGACAATCTACGTGTTGCTTTATTAAGAATGTAACTATTTGTATCTCCTTTCCCTTCTCTCAATAGCCAGAGAAAGTGTCTGCTGTAAGGCTGAAGGGGTGGCCCTGAAGTTAACTTGGGCATAAGCAGCCTCATTTTTACTCCAAAGCCTACCTATTGTAGTCTCATTGCAGTGTATATGGTTCAGATGTAGCTTAAGAAGAATATTCAGGTGCCTTTTAAGCAATTCTTTCACTGATCTTTTGAGGAGACACTAAATTGGTGAGTATGCTGCATTGCTAGCAGTATGCTAACAGTGCGTGCCCATTATGTTCTGTTTGAAGGCGCACTTGGAGCAAAATAAAAACATAACTCAAAAGCTAGATTTACCTCAGTAAAACCAGAAATTACTGTTTGGCTTTGGTTCAGTTTTGGGGAACTGTTGAGACTTGTGACCTTCAGTGATAAATATTTCTTCATCACCTTCCTTATCAGTTGTATCCAGTGCTTGGTTGTAGAAGGTTGTCTGAGTCCTACAGACTTCCATCCTTCTCTTGTTCCTTGGCTAGACTTAGTAATGTGCTATGTTGAAGGAAAGGACTTTCTAGAAGTTAAAGCTGGCAGGATTTCTGTTTTTCTTATGCAAGAATGCTGACCATATCATGTCATATTGCACTCTGCTTGGATAGTTTTTCCATTATACATATAAGTAATTTTATTTGAAAAGCTGCAGTTGTCCAGAGAATTTCTATCTCAAAGGCTATTCTTTACTATATCCTCTGATGCAGCAGCAGCCATTACAGACTTTTGGAGACAAGTTCCTCAGCAGTGTCTGTTATTGCTGAACAATCTCATACAGGTTGTCTTTCTCTGGGAGTATTGCAACATTTCTCTCTTTATTCAGACACTTCTTCTCAGCATATGAAGTTTTTGGTGTTAAGTTCTGTGAACAGAAAATGCAGGTGCTGTGTTTTTGTGCATGGGCAGTTGTTTATCATTCCTAGTGAAACAAAACATCGTATTCACAGTACTGGCAAGTCTGCACGAGGCCCAGGGTTAGTAATGAGATGACTGCATTCTTGCAGGAGTGTAATACATTGGTTTTCTTTTCTGGACTGTTTGAGATTTCCTTTTATCTTAACTTGTTCTTGGCTATATGCATCAAGATGAGGAGCATCTTTTTTCAACAGTGGAAGCTACTTGCTAGCCTTGAGATACAGGAGAGACAAATAAAGAACTTCTGTCTTGTGATAATTAACTTACTTGGGCATAATTTTTTAAATGCATTTTCTAGCACAGATCATGAACAAATGTGTAATGTACCTTGTGTATATTATATAAAACATAAATGTGTCATGATGAAATTGGTTTCCTTTACATTCAGTTCTCCAGCTGGATTAGTTCTATCCTACAGAGATTTAAGACCTGTATGTGGCCTTCAGAGCCTTCTGCACTGCTATTTTTCAAGCTTCAGACTTTGCTGTAATTTCCTTTTTCTCAGTGTTAGTGTCAAGTTGCATATACCTGGCAAGGAGAGTTCAGTGTAGCTGGATGTACACATGGAGTCTATATGTAATAGAGACATTACTACATTTCTGCAGTATGTAGCTACTTTTTTTTTACTAGTTTCTCTGTTCAAAGCCTTTAGTACACAAGCAATAATGGAAATAATGAGTTTAAAATCATTAACCTTATTAAAACATTTTACAAATATGCGTATGGTTGGCATGTTCCCCTGGCAAACAGAGTATAATTGGCAGCAAAATCAAGACTGGGCAATATTTTAAATAATTTTGGAAAGCGTAAAAGGATAGGAATACATTGTGAAAAAATAAGAATTGGAGTTCAGCATTCAGTGTCAGATTCCTATTTTTTTTTTTGCTGATTTGTCTAACTGTGATAATAGATTAAGGTTTTGAAAATAGGATAATATGTAAAATACCACTTTTCAATTAGGCACCATATTTTTTTTTTTTACTTACACTGTTACCAACCAGTATTTTTTTGTTTGGCTGTGTTTCTTTGCTGATGTCATTACCACAGAATTTGGTTTATTTTAAGAGCAGTTTTGCTTTTGGAAGCAGCAGCCTATCTCTGGCAGTCCCTGACATGTTGCCCTTGAACCCTGTGCAGGCAGGGCTTCTGTCCTGCGCCCAGGATGCGTCTGAGCCAAGCTCTGAATGGTTAATGTGGAGCAGATAAGCTCCACTACCAGAGCAGGAATGGCACAAAGATTCATGTCTTCAGGAATGCTGCTCAGAAATCACCTTGTAACTCCTCATAGACTAATTTAGTTGATTTTTATCTAGGGGGTTATCCTAATGAGTCCATCCTTTTCCATTTTGCATTTGGGGGAATGCTCCATCTTCGTGAAGGATGGTGAATGAGTGTCTTGTCATTTGGAACTGTGTGGGATGTGGATTCATGTGCTGAGGCACACCCAATGTCTGAAGCCATGCTACGGTCAAATGAATTGATAAAATAAAATTGTGTGCTCAATCTTACCAGTGCAGAAATCAGTTGTCATGGCAGGACACTTTCCCAGTGCTACAGCTGTGTTTAAATATGGGGAAAAACAGACATTGAAGAGGCAAATGCATAAAACCTTCCTCCCTGTTAATTCTCAGTATTCCTTTATTTGTACCAGGATTTAGAGCTATCACATGTAGATCTTTCCCATATAGGACCAGATTTTTTGGAACACCGTATTTACCTTGTCATTACTCCATTACTTTTACAGATTCCTGTTTTACACCTGCATGATATCTGAGTTACATCAACAATACTTGCGTTTCTCTATCCTCTCTAGCTCCTTTTCCCCCAGATTTCTTAATTATTATTTTGTAAGTTTGAGAATCCTTTCTCGGCTTTAGCTTTCAGTGTGGTAAAGATGTCATGTTTTAGGTCCGGACTTGTAATTCTCTGGTTTATTTCCAGTGGAAAAAGTCACTGAATGCTTGCAAACATATGGCCATTCAATAATGGACTGAATAAAGACAATTGAACTGGCACAAAAGGCCTATAGGAGCAGCTTTGTGAAATGGTGAACTGAGTTTTGTGAACTGCTGAAGCAGCGAGATCCTTGGATCATTACTATGTCTCAGGGATGATGCAAGGCACAGTAAACTTTTCTGAAAAGGCCTTTGGGGCACTAGGTAACTGCTTTCAGGGGATGTCAGTGCAATGCTCCCAAAGAACATCTCCACACTGGTTCCAGCATCGTTTACAATAAGAAGCTGCTCTGCAAAGGACTGCTACTGCCACTATTTGCCAGAGAACAGGCTCTGCAGAAAAAACAGTTGGATGGCCCTGAGGTTGATGGTTGGCTCTGGCTGACATAACAGGCCCCACAGTAACAATAAGAAAGGTAAGACCTTGTGGTAACTGTGGTAACTGACTGAGGCCTTCATACTCATTATTTGTCAAGTTAGAGTATTCCCACATAAGTGTAGGCCTGTGATTCATGACACAGTGAAAAGCTAAACTTGCTTTTCATTGCCAATAAATTTGGAGGCAAATCGTCACCGATGGTGATGTGGTGTTTGGAGTATATCAATACCACTAGTTACCAGGAATGGGATAGTCATTAGTGTTGCTGAGGGTGTAAAGGAAAGAAATTGCTTTTTTTTTTGCTTGAAATACCCAAAGCAGTTTAATAGAAACAGCCTTACAGCAGCTCAAGAGAAAGACGATTCTGTAGTTTTTCTTAGTTACTCAAGAGTTCACACAACAATTTGTTCTGCACCAAATAGATGCTCTGTGCCACTGCAATCTTCTCCACTGTAGCTTGTCAAGAAACGCCAGTCCAAAGGAAATTCTTCCTAGCATGAGGTGGCCCCTTCTAAAAAATGATGTGCAGTCATCTTTATGTGTAAGCCCAGGATCTGCAAGGATTTTGTTTCCCTGATCAGTGTGACCATTCAAATTACATTGCAGTTTGGAAGATGCTTACACAAGCAAATCATAGAGTGTAAATGGACATGTCTCCAGTTACATGCTGACACATGGGTGAGTATAGTATTGTCACTTCTGTACATTTCAATAAATAATCAAAGCTCTGTGAAGTTTTTGAAGCAGAACGTTTCTCACCAGATCACACTCCCACCTTGGCCTGGTCTGCTCCAACTTCATTACAGCCAAGAACTGCGCCATGAGTGCTGTCACTGACAAGACCATTACCAAGATGATGTTTCTTCCTTCCTGATGCTTCCAGTTCCTGTAAAAATTGCCCTGGTCTTTTTGGTAACATTGTTTATTAAAAGTTTAGTCAGAAATGGAGGTGATTGCTGTGATGCTTAGCGGTTAGATAGCTGCAGAATAAGTGTTTTGTTTGAAGTTGCAGAAAAAATGTTTTGTTTGAAGTCACAGAGCAGTCGAGCTCTGACAGCCATGGTGAACTCTGGGTGCTGCACTGGAGCTTGTGCTTTCCCAAGAGGTTATTTGAAGAGCACTGCCAAACAAAAAGCACCTGGTGTTCTGTGCTCAGAAGGAAATGCCATTGTATGGGCACAGCCTTCCTCAAAAGAAACAACAGACTGAAAAATCTGTGGGCTCACAGCTGCATCCTGGGACGTTGGGAAACATGAACAGGTGATAGTTCAGCTTTATAATGATTGTGCAAGAGGGGTGAGCACTCTGGGTTTTAAAAACACCATTTTACAGCATTACCTCTTTGTAACTGTAGGTGCAATCCCAACAGTGTTTTATCTAAAACCAGCCTTTGTAATTGTTTTTATTTCAACACAGGTTGCACTGCCAATCGTAGGGACTCAGTACATGCAGAGATGTATAGGGCTGGCCTCATTTTTCCCTTGAGTGTGAATTCTTAGTGGCTTTTATTGTTCTCCTTATGATTACTTTTTCTTAAAAACCTGAAAACTAGACATAAAAACAATTACTTAAGCTGTTGTATATTCTGTGTTTGCTCTCTGAGAACCAAATGAGGAGAGGTTTTCTATTGAAATGTATAGATATATATTTATATGTGTGCATGTTAGGTTATTTTTAAAATAATACAAAGTATTTTTATCATTTCTTTGTGTAAAGCTATGGATGACACAAATGTGCTTTGGGAAATCCAGTAAAATATCTTCCTTGAAGTGTCACTTTTTCCCCTCTATTTGTAGTTTTCATATACTCACCTTTTCACTTCACCATTTAGTTTTAGCTGCTTATTTTCTGTGATTGCAGTAAGATAAAAAGATTGAGCTGTTGGGTACAGACTGGCACATTTTAAAATGATCCTTTTAAATCTAGTAAAACAACTAGTGAGAAGGCAATAAACACCAGGTGGGAAGCTGCCACTTCAGTTCATGCTAGTTGGACTTTATGCTGTGTCATTAAGAGTTGCTTAGTAGGTAATCTGTAGTGCCTTTTTTATTGGATTAGCAAAATCAAGAACAGTGTTTAACCCTTGTACAGAAAGTGCCAATTACCCTATAAACTTTTAATCAAGAGCCTAGTGCCAAATAACATGACTAAATTTGGAAAGTCTGTAGAAATACTGCAGAAGATCATGACAGGTTGGGATTTCTTGCTGTAAAAATGCTAAAAGCCATCTAAAAAAAAAAAACAGAAATTTTCTCAAATTTTAGGTCTCACTAATGTTTGTATGTTACAAAAAAAAAAGGAAAATGTTGATCATGGAACTTACTGACATGGGACTTCACCTGACACTCAGCAGCCTGTACAGTTAGATAAGAAGGAATTAGTTTATGAATATGAACTCTGTCCTCACAAGTGTTGAGTGCTGACTTAAATCTTTTTTCCTTGAGATCTGTGCACAGCTCTCCCTGGTTTTACTTGAATGGCCATTCTCAATCCTTCTCTATCAGGCCTGATTTTAAAAATTGATTTATTGGTTTGGTGTATATGTATGCATGGACATGTGTGCTTTTTCTCTAGCAGCCTGTCTGTCATCTTCTTCACCCCAGCCACCCCTGTCCAGGACAAGCAGCAGCCTGTGGGGTTTGGGTGGTGGACACAGCTTCCAGCAGAGGCCGGCTGTGCTCTCACTCCTTTGTGTGCCCTTGATCAGAGTATCTCCCTCAAAAGCCCCTGGGTTACACGATGGCCTCCCTGTCATGGTGTCTAGCCTGTGGTGTCATGTCTGGGCAAAGCTCCAATCTCCCTTCTCCAGCTTGCTCATCTCTGCACCTGAGCTTTTGTGTTTGCACCTGAGCTGCTACAGCAGGCTGATGAGCCAGGGCAGCCATGGCTCTGTTGCTCCTTTCCCACTGGCAAAACAGGACTTTCATTGAGTAAGTCAAGGGAGAACAGCTCACCTGGCTGCTGCTCCGCTGTGGCACCTGGCAGAGCCCCAGTTCACGTGTCCTGGTCCATGGTTCAACTCATACGTTATTTCTTGGTGTGCAAAAGGAAAAAGCTTTTGCTATCAGCTAGGCATGCCAGTCTGTTCTGAGTGACCTACAGCCTGTTTTATTCTCAAGACTGCTCTCCACAGTTTCTCCATGCATCGCTTCACCTTCTCCCCAGGTGGTGCTGGGTCTGCAGCACAGGGCAGCTCTGTGCACAAGAGGCAGAGGAAGGGCTGTCTTCTCCAGAGAAAAGTCAGATCTCTCAAATGTGGTAATTGTACTATAAACTGGATTAATCTGTCCTTCCAATGCTTACAATGTGACAGCAAGTACTGAGTTTTCATGAACATGGGCCACTGGCTCACCAAGGGATCCTTATATGGAGAGCTGCCCTGATGTCGAATAAGTATCTGAGATGTGTATTTGAGAGAAGGACCCTTTCACAAACATTCTTTGAGCTGGTACCTTCTAGGGCTGGTTCAGTCACTGTAGACAGATGCAAGTCATTAAATAGAAGAAAAGAAAAACCAGGTATGTCTTATTGTCAATTTTCCCCAACCTATTTTGGCATACAGGGCAAACATTCAGTAGGGACTTCTTCAAGCTCTAATTAGCTACACAGGAGTAATAAGGGCTCTTATGGTAGGTATTAGCATAGAGGAGTACATAAGGGCTCTCAGGCCCTGGCCAGCTTAGTCAGTGTGGTCACACCTCCCTCTTTCAGCAGCCACAGCCTGGAGGCAGGAATCAGTGATTTTAAATATTTAACAGCCTTTGCTGCCATGTAGCTCTGGGGACTCATGTGCTGTTGTGGATGGGCTGAGAATGCAATTGGAAATGTAAAAGGATAGCCCTGAGGAATTGTTCCCAGAGGAGAGAGTTACGAGTGCCTGTGGGCTTTTTGCATATACCACAGAAATTTGGATAGAGGGAAGGAAAGGATTTTTTATTTAAAGATGAAACTCAGCAGTAGTGACTGCCCTACCCAAATTGCTTCCTTGGCTAATTGGTGGGAAATGGTGAAGCAAGAGCCCAGCCAAGCCTGGGAGTCATGATCACAGTGTCTGTGTGGGCAGCAGCTCTCCCTTCTCCCCTCAGCCCTCCAAGCAGACTCACTTTTTCAGTAGGACTCTCTCTGTGGTGGGCACCCATTAGGCTTTGTTTGAAAACTAGCTTCTATGTCTTGGTACAACTAGAATGTAAATGACCTTACACACTATACCTGAGCAGCACAGGTGGTGAAACCTTCATTTCATAGAAGCATAGAATATGCTGAGTTGGAAAGGACTCATCAGGATGATCAAATTCAACTCCCCTCTCTGCACAGGACTCCCCAAGAGTTACCCCATGTGTCTGACAGCGTTGTTCAAATTCTTGAACTCTGTCATGCTTGGGGCTGTGACCACTTCCCTGGGGAGTCTGTGTCGGTTTCCAACCACCCCCTGGGTGAAACACTTTTCCTGATATCTACCCTAAACTGACTCAGCCTCATGCCATTTCCTCAAGTCCTGTCACTGGTCACCAGAGAGAAGAAATCAGTACCTGCCCCTCCGCTTCACCTTCTGAGGATGGTGGAGACACACAACCAGGCTTACCCCATCCCAGGTGCAGACTCCAGCACTTGCCCTTGTTCAGTTTCATACAATTGGTGCCCATCTGTCTGATTTGTTGAGGTCTCTGTGCAGGACCTCTCTGCCCTCAAGGGAGTTAACATGGGCAAACTTAGTATTCTGAGTATTCTTTTGAGTCCTAAGTCATTGAGATGTTGAAGAGAACTGGAGCCCTGCAGAACCCCACCAGTAACTGGACAGTGTTGGAGTTCACACCCTATTTCCCTCACTCTTCAGACTCCATGGCCCTAGAGTAACTCCAGCTTTCCCCACCTCCCAGCAGAGGTACTGCCTTCTCCATATCAGTACTTCTGTGACTTAGGTAGGAGGGAAGGCACTGTGAGCTCCTTCTTTCTCAGCTGGCTGCTGCTCTCCAAGGCTCCCATAGGAGCACGAGGCTTTTGGATTCAGCTCACTCAACTTCAGCAGCAGAGTTGTGCCTGTCTGTGTGCAACCCCCTTGCTTCCAAACAGACAAGTGGCCCTGGAGGAGGCAGCTGCACTCCAGGCTCCCCAGGCAGGATCTCTGCTTGCAGGAGGACCACAGGGACAAAAAGGTGGGCAGATTCTACCTCTGCATCTCTGACACTTCTGTGGTCTCTGTCGCACTTGGCTGAAGGTAGACAGAGGTTAAAAAGCTGCCAAAGAAGATGCCAGCCAATGGCTCAAGTGGCCTGTAATCTTGAGTCCTTTGCAGTCTCTAGCTGTGCTGGAGGGCTTTTTGTTTTGTTTTCTGGGGTTTTGTTTCGGTTTTGTTGTTTTTGGAGGGATGTTGTGGGGGGTTTTTGTTTGTCTATTTTGGGGTTTCTTGTTTTGTTTTTTTTTAACATCTTTGTTAGGTGGAAAATTTACATGGGCAGAATTGAACCCATGGATACAAGTAGTGAGAGCTCATCACAGGCAGAGGATAACTGATGCCAGCTGCTATTTGTCGTGGTCATACGGGCCCACATTTCCCAAAAACCAGTGTAATACACAGCTCTCTAGTTCCCACTTGTAATTATGTGGCAACCACTGGGGCAAAAATACTGCTGCAAATAGTCCAGTCCTGTTAAATGTCTTAATTAATGATCAAGTTGTAGAGTCCCTCCTTACTTGGAGGTACTTAAAACCCCTCTGACATGGTCCTGGGCATCCACCTTTCACTGGCCCTGCTAGAGCAGGGGGTTTGACAAGATGACCTCCAGACATCTCCTACAACCTCACCCACTGCATGACTGGGATTGGGCACTGTCTTGTCCTCAGTCCCCCACCTGCTGTTTTACTGACACTCATGGACTTGCATGTTACCACAGGAAGCAAGAAACTGCCACCCCCACCAGGAACTTTGTGTGAAAGGCTTTGTTTCAGCAGGATGCCTCCAGTAAACCTGTTCCTTATGTTCCCTAATTATTTTGCTAAAACAGATAAATTTGCTGACCCTTCCCTGAGCCAGGCCATCGTTCCCCTTTCCAGCAGCTTTGGTTTTGCCTGCCCAAAGCATTACTTAAGCCCTGGGATCATTATTGCCTGCAGGAATGGCACATTCATGGTGCCAGCAGCAGCATTTATCTGATGTTGTACATTTGAGTCCAGCACCCTTAAGCTTTGGGACATGGCTCTGTGTGCCTCCAGCCCCCATTCCTGATCCTCCCAAGTTGCCCTTCAGAGCAGACTAACCATTGGGGTGAGGGGGCAAGTTTAAAGGACCTGGCGTTGGTTAGTGGGGCCTGCTTGACCCCACAGAGATGCTGGCAGAAGGACTGCCCTTTTTCTGCAGTGTTATTTTTCCCAACAAAAAGCAAGAAATTTCTAGGATAACTCTTTAGAACAGATGTTATGAAATACGTCTACAGGGATGTAAAGGGGTAACTTAAATAATGTGTTTATTTAAAAAGGAATCGGGTGAATTTGGTGTTGGGGTTGTAAAATATACAAACTTGGAGAAATAAATATACAAAAAGAATCAGGAAATCTGGGTGGCCACACTTGTAATGGGGGAACCATTGTCAAACTGCTCCTGATGTTTCCACTTCTTTACTCCTGTAGATGCATTGCCTGTGGATCACACCATGCACTTGTCTGATGCTGGAGCTGTGATTCTCCTCTCAAGAGTCACTTGCTGCACTCTAGTACCAGCTGACACCTTACAGCACACCCAAAATTACCTTGGCCTTTTCCCAGCCTTCTTCTCCCTGAGGGTTTTACATGGATATGTTGTTGCTGATCATTGCCCTCCCAGTGCCCTCATGCCATGCCTCTGTCAGGACTCCCTCCTCTTCACAGCCTTTTCCTCTCCACTGTCACGTCTGTCAGGATTAGAGAGCCCTTAACACAAAACGCTTCTCCATCAGGTAGAAAAGTGGTCACTCAGTCTGGGCCACAGGGTAAAGAAACCTCCTTGAGTTTACAACCCTTACAGCAATGGGGTTGTAGATGTCAAGGCCCAGCTCTTCCCCAGCTTGTGTTAAACCCACAGGGACTGATGGATCTTAAATCACATTCTCCTCTTTCACCAGGGGCAGAGTACAGGACAGAGATGCTAGGGGCAGTTTTGCCAGCAGGAGCACGGTGTGAGGGAACGTGGATGGGTGTTTAACATGGAGCTGTCCTCCCAGGTGATGGGCTGATGGAGACTCTTTGGAGTGCCAAGCAGGGCTGGCTGTGCACCCTGCTCTCCTCCAGCATGCCAGAGAGCACTGCTGGAGAGCACACGCTGCTTGGCCACAGCACACAGCTGCACGGGGGATCTTGTCTAACAGCACAGGGGAGGTGGAGGAGACTGTTATTCTTGTTGGCTGCAACAAACATAGTTTTTACATATCCCAGACAGGAACAGCTATCCCCATGGAGTGCTCGAAGTGCTGGAATTCACCAGCTGTTTTCTTTGGACGCTGGTGTGTTGTATCTGGACAGAAACTGAGTCATGCTTTTGGACTCAGTACATCCGCTAGTCTGCTGTGCCAAGGAAACTTTGCCCACTACTAGGACCTCTTCCTGTTTTACAAACAGCAGGGCTGTTTGCCCTGGTTTTTGACCCTCTGGAAGAGAGAATGAAGGCAGCTCAGTCAGGGTCATAGGGAGAGCTGGGGCAGGGCAACTTCGCAGGCTCCAACCTGATGGCTTCATCTCTGTCCCTCACTTCTGGCGGTCCTCACCAGTTCTGAGCAGCAGAATACAATGCACATAGTGCAGCATATGCAATGCAGCGTAAAATGCCAGCACATGAGGCAAGTGACAGGCCTCACCTAAGGAGCTGTCTTACAGAGAGTGCATGGCTCTCAGAGAGAGAATACCCCAAATAGCAGGTGCTGTACAGGGTGCCCATGAGGTGCACATGGTGGGTGCGCACACAGCCCGGGGCTGCTTTCACAGAGACTCAGCTGTGGAGCAGTTCCTGGGAGCAGCCAGCAGCTTTGAACCCTTCTGGGATGTCACTGTCCAGTTTGGAAATGATTTTGTATATGGGTTTCTTCCAGGAGGGGTCAGCATCCTTGCCTGCCCTGACGGCACTGAAGAACTCCTGCAGTGTCAGGCTGGCCACCTCCAGGAAGCGCCCTGGCACCTGCAGCAAGACAGGCATCAGCCAGTGACACCACCATGCCATGGTGCCTCCTGACCCCCACAAACACCTCCACCCCCTTTTCCCTGATCCCCCTCCTCACCTCGAAGTCATTCCCTTTGTTGTAGTGCATGTTGAGGGCATGGAAGAGCTCTGAGTCCCGGGAGACCTGGAGAGTGCAAGCATCCACAACACCCTCCAGCAGGGCCTGCCGGGCAAACTTCTCCACCTGGATGTAGTAAAACTCACGGAAGTTGCTGAACCACTTGATGAGCTGGGAGGTGATGCAGCGGCTGAACTGGTGGGGGGACAGCCAGAGGATGGTGTTAGGCCAGCTGGGATCCTCCCTCCCCACGAGCTCCTGCAAACCCAGCCAGGAACTGCTGGGCTGGCCCAAACCCAGCCATCCCCAAGCTGGGGCAATGACATCAGCGTGTCCCAGGTGTTCTCCACACTGGGATTTGGATCCCAGCTGCCCTGCAGTGGGAAGGCACACTCATGGGGTGCTTTAATCTGAATAATTGACTGCACAGAGTGAAGAGCTGACAGCCCATGTCTGCACCGCCCTGTGCACCTGCTCCTGGGCAGCCCATGCTGAAATAAATGGGTGCTGTCCCCCATCTCCTGCCAGCAAGGCAGGGGGACGCAAGAGCAGCCCTTTCCTCATGGTTCCCCAGGGAGGCAGGCTAGGTGCCACACCACGTGGGAGCCCTGCCAGCAGCAGTTCTGGCTGCTGCTCTTTTACCTGCACATCAAGGAAGTAGGTCTTCAGCAGAGTGGAGCTGGGGTAGCGGGTGAAGAAAAACATCAGCTTGGCCTTCTTCAGGTGCCCGGGGGTCAGCGCCTCCTGCATCTGCCTTGGGGTCAAGGAAAGCCTGCACGTAGCCAACCCCGAGCTCGGACACACCATGCCCAGTGCCCTCAATAGCCCCTCCTGGCCTGTCAGGGGGGCAGAGGGGGTTCATCCTTGGCTAGACAGCCTCTGTTTTTTCCCTTGAGAATCCCTGAGGAAGCTAATGCTCCCCACAGCACTTCACAGTCTTGTGAGAACCAGAATTTCTATGAGACTCCTGCTCATGGTTTAGGATGACAGGACCCCCAGTATGGCCCAAGAGGAGGCTTGGTAGCTCCTGGCTTACACCCACAGCTACACTACAGCATCTGGCCAACCCTGAGGAGTGGCAGTACCCCTCCATGGCTTAGGGCTCCTTCCCTGCCCACACCTGTTTAGCCCCTGTGGAGCAGCAGGGGCCTTGGCGCTGCAGAGACCAGCAGGGGCAGTGCCAAGCTGTGGCTCCAGAGGACAAGGGGAGCACGTTCCCCAGGGACCTCTAGCTGCCCCCAAAGGATATGTGGGTCGAGGCAAAGGGTGCTCCATCATTTGCAGCTGGCAGCTCACCGTGGCCATCCCTGCCAGCTGGCAGCAGTGCCAGGCTCTCCATGCTGGCAGGGCTCAGGGGCAGGGGATGGTGCTGCTGCTGTCTCACAATCGATGACCTCAGTTTAACAGTTCCCCAGGGCAGCTTGAGGGGCTCTGGACAACCCCTCTCCAGAGCAGATGGGCTCTCACGAGAGTCACTGCCCCAGGGGCCGTGCTGGCCATAGCCCAACAGCTGGCTCAGCAGCTGGCTGTGCTGCACAGGGGCGGCTGAGCCCAGGGAATAGCCCATGCTGGGTACCCGAGAGGATTTTCTGACCCCCTTTGGGCTGAAGGAGGCAGCATAAGAGCCTAGGCTCTTCCCCAAAGCTCCTGGCAGGACCTCAGCCTGGGTTGAGCCCAGGAGCCTGGTGCATTCACAGGAGATGGCTTAGAAAGTGGCTTTCTGCATTTCCCACCAGCAGAATACTCTCTCCTGGCATCTGGCCCCAGCATTGGAGGGCCGTGGTGCTGCTTCTGGATGTGGCTGTCTGCCTTTGGCCAGAGAGTCTTCAAGACAGAGTCCACTACCTGGGATGTCACCACAGACAGCTCGTGCTTCAGTGCCTGTGAGAGTACCCTCACTGCTGAGGGCAGGCCACCTGTGTCCCCTCTGTCCCCAGCCTCCTCCAGCCCACACGCCTCCAGGACACTCCTCCTGAGAGGCACTCGGCGTGGGTTGCTGGTGCCAGTGGCACTGTCCTTGTTCAGTCTGTCCTGGGGCTTTCCAGGCAGTGGCTGCACTTTCTCTGAGTCTTCCTGTGTTTGGGCAGCATCCTCAGAGTCACAGACTTGGTAGAACTTCTCCTGAAGCCACCTCAGCTGCTGCTCTAAAAAGCAGAGCTGCTCTTTCAGCTGCTGGCAGCCCTTGGCATGGGAGCTGCCCTCTGTGGGAGCCACTCTTCCAGCTGCCCCCATGCCCTGCTGCGGCACCCTTGGCTTCCTCTTGCTCTCCTGGGGCGTCTGCCCACCCCTTTCCCTCTCGTGCCCAAAAGCTGCCTCCAGGCTCGTGTCAGATGCCTGTGGGGTTGGTGGGAGGCTCATGCCCTGGATGATGCTCTCCACCCTGGCCCGCTTGGCTCGTAGGTGCTGGTCACAGAGCTGATCCCCACCACCAGCACAGGGCAGGGGGGCTGGGGCACGGGTCCTGGGGAAAGCCAGGGCTTGCGCTTCTTCTCCAGGACATGCACCACATTTGTAGTCATGAGGCAGGGCCACTGCCTGAGAGGAAGGGAAAAGAATGGAGGGATCCAGGTTCCTGCCAGCCATTGTGTGGCTGAGGAGCTGTGGTATCAGGGATGCACTGGGGGACGGCAAGAGAGAGTCAGTCTGGAAACAGGGCTCCAATTTCAGCCCCTGGCCATGCCCTGAAGTGGCACGGTCTCTATCCTGCTCAAAGCCAGTCCTGCTGTCCATTGTATCTTCTTCCTGCCTGGACAGGCTGGCAGGCTTCTGAGATGTTTGATGTTTCAGGCTGCTAGTGCTGTGGAACTGGAGAAAGAGCAAGAAACAGGACCTCATACAGCAGTTTTCCAAGCACAGGGCCAGAGATTTTTTTTTTCTCCCGGATTTCCATGTCATCCCTGCTCCCCTGCAAAAACTATTTCACCAGGGAATGACCAGGCAGAAACCTCCAGGCACTGCAAAACCTGTGAGCAGACTGTCAGATGTCACACGACAGCAGCAATACCCTGGGCACCACCCCACCTCCCACCTACCAGCCAGGCATTCATCGTGCCCAGAGTACATTTCACCTTGTGAAAAATGCATGTATTTTATGATTGGCTTTTTGCAAATATTAAAATGAATATTATATGTGTTGTGTTAGAAAGTAATGCTGTATTAATTCTCTTAAGTAGTGTGTTAAATATAGTTTTAGGTTATAAAAAAATGTTAAAATAGAAACTATGCTATGTAGGATACTTTTTAAAGAAAGGACTCACAGCAACATAGCAGCCACAGGACACCTAAATCTTTTGGAGAAAAAGAATTTATTGTCCTCTTATCAGAAGAAATTAACTTCTTGCCACCTTGAAGGCACTGTTAGGTTTCAGAGGAAGAAGCTGACAATGACCAGACAGAATGGTGTATTTGAATGGAATTTATGTATCATGTACAAGGTGTATGAATATGCAACAGGTTATTGTTTTTAAGGGTTAATCCTTTGTTAACGTGTGTCTTTGTTGGGCTTGTGCTGCCCAGAAAAAGGTACCTGGACTGTCCATAACTCTTTGTTTCTATTGTCTCATATTGTCCTAATTCAAGTTGTCCAAATTATTAGTACTTTAACTGTATTACTATTTTTATAACTATTTTATTACTACTAAACTTTAAATTTTTAAATTTAAATAATTATTAAAAACAAGTGATTGGCATTTTTCACAACCTGCTTTGGGCCCAGCAGTGCCTGGCAGCGTAAACTTCCCACCTCACCAGTGGCATCTGCACCAGAGGCACTGGGGGAAACTGCCCTCTGGGCTTGTGGACTCTGCTGCGAGGGCAGGGAGCAGCAGGCAGAGCCCTCTGCCACGTACACCTGGGCAAAGGGTGGGTTTGGTGCTCCTGGGTGTCGGCAGGAGCCAGCACACAGCCAGCTGGGCCATGGGGGCTGCCGGCTTCTGCTGTGCCCAACAGTCCCAGCAGAGCCCCCAGGGCACGGGGGTGGGTGCCAGCACCCGGGGGCTGGGCCAGCACAAAGAGCCTGGCGGAGGAGGGCACAGAGAGGGTAAAAGTGCAATGTGACCTGCTGTGAGCGGGATACATCGAGATGGTCAGGCTGACGCAACACGGGGTTCCTAAGGGCTTGGCAAAACACTGAATAAAAGAAATGAGGATGGGGATTATCAGGGAAGAGAAAAAGTACTGAGCCAGCAGGTCCAGGCTTAAAATTGTCATGCTGGCTCCAAGCTGGGATTCACCCCCTCTGCTTATTCCCCGCTTGCACAGCTTTGCAAAAGTGTAAAACATTGTATCCTGGGCAATTACACAGTAACCATCCCTGAGGGATGTTTCTTCCTCATCCACATTAATGAGCAGCAGCTCTGCACCGCTAAATTAGGGCAGCTCTTGTCTTTTCCGGACACCTTCAAAGTCTGAGATTCTTTTTCTGTTCCCAGAAATACCTGATCATTTTCAACACCATCAGTCTCCTGTCCCTGTAGCTGCTCCAGGCCAGGTCCTCCAGGCAGTGTAGAAAATGGGTTTCTTCTCAGGGCTTTTTAGCAGGTTGCCTTTCTTCAAACACCCTGAATTCCAGGCAGGTGCCTGGGAGAGCTCTACCTTTTGCAGAGCCATAGTCTCAACAAACCAAGTATTTTCTGGGTTATCTGACACCACACGTTAATCTGTGTTGTCTCCTCACCCATCCTGACCATTAGGGTTTCATTTTCCTAAGAGTCTGCTGCAGGGTCTTTCAAAGTGCTCAGTTTATCCCCAGCCAGCGCAAGGCTGGGGTGCCAGCAGCTCTCACCATCCTGCCTTGCCCTTGCGTTACCAGCTTGGCCATTGCCTGCAGCTGCCTCTCAGCCTGCCCTCTGCACCCAGCAAACACACTGCAGGCATAGATCCCATCCAGCCTTAATCCTTCCTCAGTGGTGGGCTCCTGTAACCTCACTTGTCTTTCTACAGAAACACCTTCTCTTGACGCTTGCTCACAATTTCTCTCATCTGCTGTGCTCAACAGCAAGGTCAGGAGCTTACCTGTCCCCTGGGCCGAGGTTTCCCAGCCGCTGGAACCTGGGTGATACACCTTTTTTAAACAGATCAACTCAGAGCTGGCAAGGTGACCTCAACCTGCTTAAGGTTTCCAGCACCACCGTCTTTCTTCTGGAGATTTGGAGGCAGGGAGCAGAGCCTCCCGTCCCAGGCCACGGCAGCCCGCTGTGGGAGGCCCTGGCTCCCCCTCAGCATCCCCGGCACCGCAGGACCAGCGGGTGCTGCCCTACGCAAACTCCTCCTGCTGCTGCAGCTCTTCCCCACGAAGTTAGCGGGTGCGTGCTTTGGTTCCCACTCCCACTGGCAGCTTTCACTAGTGCCACCCTCCAGAACACTAAAAAGCAGCCGAGACTCCTCCTACCTGAAGAAAAAGACAGGAACGGAACGAAGATGCTCGGAAGACGAGGGCAGCGTCCTTCTCCAAAACTGAAGCCGCCCCTCATGGGCTCCCTGGGTGCTCCTCGGTGGGACAGCCGTGCACGGAGCGGCGGGCTGTCCCTCCGGACGGCAATTCCCCGCAGAGCCTTCCCCGGCCGCCGCATGGCTCTGGGCGGGGGCACCGAGCCGAGCCGAGGGCAGCCCCGGGATTGCGGGCAGCCCCGGGAGCGCGGGGAGCCCAGACTGGACCCGGGAGCACGGTGCCCGAGGGCAGCCCCGGGAGTGCAGTGCCCGAGGGCAGCCCCGGGAGCCCCGGGAGCGCGGTGCCCGAGGGCAGCCCCGGGAGTGCAGTGCCCGAGGGCAGCCCCGGGAGCCCCGGGAGCGCGGTGCCCGAGGGCAGCCCGGGGAGCCCAGACTGGACCCGGAGCCCCTGAGGGCAGCCCCGGGAGTGCAGTGCCCGAGGGCAGCCCTGGCCCTGGGAGCGCGGCCCCCGAGGGCAGCCGCGGGGTGCAGTGCCCAGACTGGACCCGGGAGCGCGGTGCCCGAGGGCAGCCCCGGGAGCCCCGGGAGTGCAGTGCCCGAGGGCAGCCCTGGCAGCCCCGGGAGCGCGGTGCCCGAGGGCAGCCCCGGGAGCCCCGGGAGTGCAGTGCCCGAGGGCAGCCCAGACTGGCCCCGGGAGCGCGGTGCCCGAGGGCAGCCCTGGCAGCCCCGGGAGCCGCAGAGGCAGCACCGGCGCGTCCTCCCGCAGCGCTCAGGGCCTTTAAAGAGGGAGTGGGGAGGCCGGAGGCAGCCAACCAGCTGGGAACGACTTCTGAATATGCAGATGGACAGCCAGGAGGTCAGGTCCGACACCAGCGTCCGGCCACCTTCCCTGCTGTGCGCCGCACTCGTAGCCCCTGGAGCCAGACAGGCAAGGGCTATCCGGTGCCGAGCTGCTGGCTGCCCAGGTGGGCAGAGGCCCAGAGGAGCCATTTTGGCCTGGAATTTGGCCGGCAGCCCCATTCAGGACCCAGGATAGTGGAATGTTGGTGAGACGACACAAATACACCAGGCTGAGGAGACGTGACACAGGCAAGGAAGGAGCTGGCCCAGATCCCACCAGCTACCCATCCTCCATAGAAAGTGGCCAGGCATTTCCCACATCCCACACCGTGGGGGCACGGAGGCAATTTGGCTGTCCTGGAGGTCTGCAGCATAGGACATGGCCAAGAAATGGGACAACACAAGAGAAGCAGCAGCACAGAGTCCCTTGCTTGTCACAGGGTGCTTTACAGACAGCACCAGCAGAGCTGGCATCACTCCCAGCTGAGCACATCCTGAGCCTAGCCCCAGGACAAACCCACCTGCCCCAGCAGCACACGTGGTTGCCAGACACTTCTCCTCATGCTGGAGCGGTGGGTGGGTCGGCAAAGCCTAGCCATGCGTGCCACTCCTGGGGCTTCATCTGCTTTGCTTCCACACGCTAACTGAGCATGGCAATGCCTGGTGTATTCACTGGGTAGGCAGGAGGCTGTGGTTAAAGGCAGTTGACATCAGGTGGTCAATATTGTTCAAGGATATTAGCCTTCAAAAGAACAGATCACAGAGAAATCCCTGGCAGAGAGCCTTTCTGGCTCAGTTACCTTTTATTAGAGTGGTCAGCTCATCCTCAAAGCCTCGGAGACTATCCCCTGGTGATTTTTATTCAACCTCTTTCCTTTGAAAATGATCTCATATTTTGAAGCTTGCAGTTAACCATTCATATATTATTAAGCAGTGGCTAAATTAAGCACACATGCATAACCCAGACTTGGCTCCTTGAGAGATGCCTGGCTGCCAGACAGCCCTTTGTAATCATCCCAGGCTGATTCTCAGAATCTGTAAATAGGTTCCTTGGGTTTTCTTCCACCTGTGGTTCCCTGCCTGGAAGCAGGCAGAAAACAGAAGCTAGCTGGGGAATTCTCAAAGGTTTTCAACACAGAGAGCGCAGCTGAGGAACGGGGCTTACTTGTGGGCTCATTTTCCTGTTTGCCATGGTGAATGACATCACCGCCCGTTTCTGACCACGCAGCATCGCACGGGGTGATGCCCGTGGCAGTGCCATCCCACAGCGCCGCGGTTTGCCGAGGTGAGCGGGGAAAACACGGCCACGGCTGCCCTGCAGCGACCCAGGGCTGCTTCAGAGAACAGCGTCGTGAAACAGCACTCCTCGTCATGCACGGGGTTATTTATTACGCATATATACATACCGTTACGTATAATAACATCGATATGTACAGATACGTGTTTATATAAGCATATGTAATACATAGATATATATGTATGTGATCTATAAGTAATAGTATTTAATATCACATATATTACGCAGGATGTGTTAATACCTATATAATTACGTATATGGTAACACACAGCAATATTATGAGCAGCCCCCGGTCCCGGCCCGGCCCTGCCCCACAGCCCGGCGCCGCCGCGATGGTCCCGCCCCGGCTGCTCCCCCCCGCTCTGGGCGCTTGGTCCGGCCCCCCGCGCTTCCGCTTCGCGCCGGGCCTGGTTCCGGTGTCCGCCCTGCGGCCCCTCCCGCCGCCGCCGCCGCCGCCGCGATGGTGCCGCTGTGGCGGTCCCGCTGCCTCGGCCGCGCGCTGGGCCGCTCGCTGCGCGCCCTCCGACAGGTACGGCCCGCGGGCACCGGCCGCGGGGAGCGGGGCAGCGAGGGAGGGCGGCGGCCGGGCGGGCGAGGTCGGCGGCGCCAAGGGCACCGGGACGCGTCCCCTGCTGCCTGGCGCTGGGCACCGCCGCCCCGGGGACACGGCGGGGCCGGGCACGGGAAGGGGCGGCGAGGCTGTCCTGCAGCAGGGGCCGCGGTGAGCGCGGCGCTGCCCCTTCCCCGCGGGTGCCGCTGCCCCGCTGCCAGGCCGGCCCCGCGGGAAGGGCGGCGGCGCCAGGCACCGGGCAGGGCTGACCCGCGGGAAGGGCGGCGGCGCCCGGCACCGGGCAGGGCTGACCCGCGGGAAGGGCTTCCCAGCGCCGCCGCTCTCGGGCTCCGCCGTCCCCGCCTGTCAGTGGCTGTAGCGTTCGGCGCCCTCGCCGCTGGCAGCCACCGGCCTGCGCTGGCAGAGACCCCCCCGGCCGGGGTGCGCCCGGTGCAGGACGGCAGCAAACCGGTGTGCGGTTTGTTGTGTAAATTCTGTGCTCGGTTCTCAGGGCAGTCATTGAACCGCTGCAGAGGGTGGTAACCTCTGCTGGCTGCAGCGGGGGCTGACAGAGCTCGGTAGCTGCTTAACCCTGGGGCTGCCCTTGGCCAGCTGGGACCTGTGTCCTGCTGCGCACACCTTCCGTTCAAACAGCAAACGCGCCCAGCTCCATGTGCACACACATATGTGTGCATACCTACGGGATGGGAACGATCGCTTCTCTTCCAGTGACCAGCTGGAGCCTTCGAGCGTGAGACTTGATTTTAGACATCCTGCAAATGTAGGCGAGCAAATGTTGACAACCGTCTGTAATGTAAAGACACCTTTGTGTTATAAATGTGTGTGTATAGATGTAAAACTGCATTATGAACAACTTACAACTAACTGTACAGTTACAGTTGGAAATGTAGGGACAAATTGATTATGATGCAGTTAAAACAAACTTATTAAAGTGGCATTTTAGCAATATTTAACCTTTGTCAGCTCTCAGTGGTGCTGTGTAATTATAAAGAACAGGAAGAAGTCAGATGGAGTATTCAAACCTTTTACAAAACTAGTCTGAAAATCAGGAGGTTTTAGGCTGAATGCTAGTTAACCTGTTAGATGTACTGGAAGAGTTATAGCAGTAGTTTGATCTCCATTTGAACAGCAATATGGGAAGTAAATTTTGATTATGATGTAATACAGGCTTTTTGGAGAGATAGAAATTCCAGAACTTGGCAAACCTCTGATGGCAGAGGTGAGAACAGTAGACATGTACAAAATTCAGCAGGGGAGGACTGAACGGGAAGAGTGGAGTCAGTGAGGGTGAGGAAAGGTTGACTGGATTTTGACTGTCTGTAAAAGAAGGAGAGGTCCTGAATTCGTGTCAAGTAGAAACCATGAATGTCCATCAATAGCCTGTAGCACATAAGAGTCAGGGCAGGGGCAGGCAGACCTTGAAGGCTATGTGAAAAAGTCCAGAGGAGAGCTAATCTGGAAAAGATAGGTTTGATCAGGAGCTGTGTAAAATGCTTTGAGAATCAAATCCTTCTGTTTATCTGGGCAGGAGTTGGTAAAGAACTTTTTCTTCCCTGTTTGATGCTCCCCTCATGCTGGAAGAGTTCTGAGGCTGTTAGTAACAGTATCCACCACTCAGCATTGCGATCTCCTTCCCATCTCGGCATCTGCCCTCCCGTGCTGTATAGAATGTTTTGATACCCATGAAAGCCATGCAGTGGGGTTTCTGTGTGTAGCAGGGGTTTGTGCTCATCCTTGTCGAAGCAGCAGCTGCTTTGCTCTCAAGAAGCTGTGGCTGGAGAACCAGTTGCAGCTGTGCCTGTTGTTGGAGCTGCACAGCACTGGCCTTCTGGTGTGCCTCTGTTGAAATGAGCTGCACTGTCAAGTTCATCAGATTCCTTGCCTGAACTGGTCCCTACTGTTGGTGTACAGGCTGTTGCTTTGGCTGATGTATTCCATCCTTGATTTCAGTGTCTAGTGACCTGCTGGAAGGTGATGGCTCCTTGAAAGGTGTGGCCTGGACAGTGCATGCCAGGGTCACTTTGGCGTATTAACGGTTAAAAAAACAATTCTGAGAAGTCATGTGAAACGAGAGGGAAATATTAATCACTTGGTACATGAGTCACTGGCTAATTAGACCAAGACTTCTTTCCCCAAGTGAAGGCTGTTTTTTCAAACTGACCCAAAGTGCTAATGCCACGTGGCAAAACTGAAACATTTCCATTCTCACTGAAAAAGCTCCAATAGAAGGCAGAGGGCAAATTTAGCCTAGTGATCCAGGAAGAGGTGCAATCAGAATGATTCCTTCTGGGAAAAAAGGGAACAGGAAGCAGCCCTGTCCAGGGTCTCCTGAAGCTGCATGTTCATTTGAGGTACTGTGGTTAAGATACAGGCACAGCAGTTCTGCAGAATGTAAGCCAGAGAAATCACAGTATCTTTTATTACTGGCTTCCTCCTCACATTAAGCTCTTACCCTAATTTCTTAATCTTAAAGGCAAAGGGTAGAATGATCCCAGTTTTTTCTTTAATTTTGCTGCAGTTGTAGAACAGACTTGACACCACTGGTGGAAGAGAGCTGCAGATGTTTTCCCACAGTGATTTATTTTAGGACAGACCTTCTAAACTTTCCTTTTTGTTTTAACCCCACGGTAAACTGGTCCTGAGCAAATAAAATTGTCTGGTTTTGCATCAGTCTGAGGCTGTTCCTTTCTTAACAATTTATTGTCTGGCATGCCAGGAATGCCTTTAACCACTTTTTTAAATAAAGCACCCAGGGAAACATTAATGCATAGAGGGGAACTCAGGTCGCTTGATACTCAGTTTGTGATTGACTCCATGCTATCTGGGACACTACAGAAAGTGGGAAAAATATGATCAATACAGAGTACTGAGGATTGTTGTTCTCTAGAGAGCTGACCCAGTGGAGTTAAACTGGAGTTTGTCTTGCTGGTCCTGGCTTAGAGGTGGCTTTACACAAACCAGATCTGAATTAGCAGGGGCAGTGCTGCACCAGGATTAGGCATTGTAGCATTCAAGATGACTCTACCGAGTCTGCACCGTGCTTCCTGCTTTCCCTTACCCAGCCTGACTTGGGGCAGGGGCTCAGCAGGCCCTGCCACAAGCTGGTTTTGCAGCACTGTTGGTTCAGGATCATTGATCCTGCAGTGAAGTGGCAAGCAGGGTGGCTGCACGCTGTTGTGCTGGAGCTTACAGTTAGTCAGACTGGCTGCCTGCATCCTTGGCACAGCTAATTATAACCCTGTTGAATTGCCCATTGATCATTGAGTTGTCTCTGTGTTCATATCCAACAAGTCAAATCCATTTATAAGCTTGGATAATTAAACTACTAAGGGCTTGATTCCAGGCCTGTTAGTTTTGATACAAAGTGTTCATTGAATCTATTTTTGTATGCTGCAGCACTCAGTCCTGTAGATGGTGTGCCAAGCTTAAGTATATTGTTGGTCCTTGGTCTCTTTTGTCTTGCCACACAGCTCCTCAAATTATTTTGATATTTAAGGTCAGTTATATCCCATCCTGCTTGCTTTGCTGAAGCTGAAATCAGGGCTTGTAAGCAAACTTCAAATCCTGAAGGTGGGAAGGAAATCTAACTTTTAACTTAGCTGCTGGATAAGGGTGCTTTGAGCTCTGGAGTTGCTGTCATTCTAAGCCAGTCAAGTGGATTTCCATCATGGCTACAGTGCTATTTTCCAATTGCTTTTAAAGAGTTCTTGTCTTCTCCAATCCTGCAGGTTTGATGTGAGAGAAATATGTGATAACAATAGGGAGAAGTAATTGAATTTTTTGAAACTGAATATTTTGAAATGTGTTCTACTTTTGAGCACTGTTATGCTGAGCTAGGAGTGCAGTCAATGATTACACAGGTATGAAGTGAAGCATCAAAGAATGTGGAATTCCTGACTAACTGACAACAGTAGAAATTTTGCCACTGAGGAATTCTGGTCTTCTGGAGTTCAAAGGCTCCATAGCTTCAGAAAAAAATTTAAAACCCCTAGATGCTGCATTCATGACCGTAGGAGTAAACATCATGGGATGTTTTATCACCATATCCAGTAGGTACCCTTTGTCTTCTCATTCATAGCAAATTCTATTGGAAATCTGTTCCTTCTTAAAGAGGAAAGTGCACGAGAAGGTCAAAACTTCTGGAACCAGAACTGGAAAATGCAAGCACCAAATTTAACATTACTGCATCATAAAGCACCCTGGGAGGAGACAAAGGATAAAAAAAGGCATAGGTGTTCTCCTGCTCTAGCTCACTGTGGGAAAGTGGCATGCCTGCAGACTGGAGCATGGGAATGGTGGATCTTGTGTCTGATTCAGATCTCAGGGAAAAACTGAAGTCCTTCTAGGATGGGTTTGTCTTCTTGCAATGCTGATACATCCTTTTCTCTCTGACAGGGGAACTGTACTCTGGCAAGATGCCCTCTCTCTGGTGAGTCTTACACTTCTGTTTAATTTCAGGCTACCTAGCAAGAGCAGAGCTGATGATGGAGGTTGGTAATAGGTCTGATTGGGGTTTGTTTCTGTCAGTCTGTAGTGAAGAAGCAGTGGAATGAGCTAAGTTTCCATGGGAGTGCCTCCCTTGCCTGAGGTACATGCTGCCTGATCCGTTTGGCTCTGGTGAAGGTTTCACAGCAGCAGCACAGTGTATTTCAGGCATTGCAGTGCTCAAAGCACATGCTGGTGCAGAGCCCTAGCTCTCTAATAAACTCCGTTGAAAATTATGGATGAATATTAAGTGACATGTCAGATCTGGTGTGACTGTGAACTCCACTTCGATGCTTAAACTGTTTTTTCTTAGAGCTCTGTTTTTTTTCTAGCTGCACTGTAGAAATTGTGCTGCTTTTTTAAAAAATCAAGTGGGGAAATGGTTCTTCCCTCTGGCATTGTGTAATTGAGATAATTATGTTCTCCAGTTACTACGCTGACTCTCTTTAAGATCAGTCTGGAAAACTGCCCAGTGCCCTGTAAGTGACAAAGGACAGGAGTCCAGTTCATAATAAAAAATGCAGTGTCAGGGCATATGAGCAGTGTGGGAAGGGGACAGTGGGGTATGTGAAACTGGGAAGCTGTGCAAGTATTTCCCTATTGTGAGTTTTGGAAAATAATTTTCTCTGGACGGGGAGTGGGCAGAGAAGAGGGATGATGGTGGCTCATTACTTTGCCCTACACCCTCTTTTCAGTCCTTTTTTTCCTCCTTAGCTGTCTCTGTGCCTGTGAGGCTTTCTGGGGTGCCTCTTACAGGGCTGATACCTTGCTCCATGCTTCATATGGGTGTGGATAACTCAGCAGTTCTGGAGGTGGTTCCTCATAGCTCTTTCCTGGTTTTGCTCTGAATGCTCTGCTTCGTTTGCCCATTTCAATGTTATTCTTATTAGCTTTGTTGTCAAGCTATAACTGTTTTGCTCATCCCTGTAAATCTAGATGAAGACAAAACCACTGTTCTTGGCAAGCTCTGGGCAGGTTTGGTGGCACTTAGGTGTCTCTGCATGGATATATTCCCCATTTGATCCCAACCTTCTTTCAGGGTGGGCATCAGTGTCCTCTGCTTTCTTTTATCTGATGAAGATACCTGAGGGTTGGACAGCTGGATAATATAACTCCTTTCTCATTCCCAGGTGTTTCTGGGAGCCAAGGACTGGCTTACACAAACAGCAGGAAGCTTATGTAAGTATCCACAGGAAAACTGTCATATGGGGAGACTGAGGCTGCTCTAGCCATTGTAAGATTTGAGGTCTGAGGAATAGAATATGGTTGGCTGTCATGAAATCCTTGTGCACATTGTAGCAGTATGGAGATAGCCCTAAAAAAATCTAGGTTTTGCTGGTTGGGAACTGAAAACAGGCTCTGTCTGCTACCAGATACTGGGACAGGGAAGGGACAGGAGTGAGGAAACTAGCAATAAATGGATTTCTACTCTTTGATTATCTGACTAGAGGTCTTTGCTCTATTATGGTCCCCTGGTAGGTTTTTTTCTGGAGAAGTGGGGTCATTCACAGCACTGTTGTTCATATGTCAGGGTTTGCACTACTGAGGTGGTCTTATAAAAATGTATTTGGGGAAATAGCCATAAGAGTACACGCATAAAAGCCTGAAATACTTTGAAATCCTTTGTCTGTACAAAGTAGCCTGTGCTAGAGGAAATGCTAGAGCACATTTGTTTCAGTTTTCTAAATGTAATGTCAGTAGATATAAAAATCATACTTTGGAATGCTTGGGATTGCCAGCTCCCTGTGAAGATACATGGTGGAGGGAAATAGCTGGTTTTTGGATGCGTTGCCATAGGCAATTTATGGTGCTTTTCTTTTATTTTGGAGCAGTCTAACAACTTCTGTAGAGATGACAGTCCTAATCTGGAGGTAAAAAAATTGTTGCTGTGCTAGTCTTGGGCATTGTGTGGGCTGGCCAGGTCACCCTTTAATCAGTATTTAAACTATGAGGGTTCTGTTGGGTTGTCTCTCTAAATGGAAATTCCATACATATCAGTTCTCACTGAGTTTCTGAGAGCACTAGTGATGGTAGGATGTAATGCTTCCTTTCTGACTGGATTGTTGCAGCTTGAACAGTAAATAGGAGTTCTTTGCAACAAATACATCAGAACAGCTGAGCAGCTTTTCACATCAGTTAAGCAAGTGTAAATTCTGTACTTGAGCTTGGTGCTGGCAGCCTGCAGAGGAATGTTCTTCTGTGTTCATACTCTTCTTTCTTTCTGCAGAGTAAATAGCTCCAGTGTCTTCACTGTCCGCTACTTCAGAACCACTGCGGTACATAGTAAGTAAAAAGGCAGGAATCAGCGTGATGCTTCTTCTGATACCTCTTGCCGTCCTGCCAGCAGCCACCTTCCATCCTTGGTCAAGGCTCACTGCTGTCCTGCCTGCATGGATGACTCAGGGTTTATATCCCCAGGGCCCTAAAGATTTTGTCTGGCATTCCTGTCACAATGTGGCTTTCAGTCAGATATTAGTTTCTCTGGTGTTTAAATGTTGATCAGTGTTGAAGCAAGGAGACGGACAGCAATTGATGTCTGATGGCCTACCCCCTTTAGCAGAGTTGTGATGACAAGAATGAAGCAATACCATAAATTTTTAGCTCTGAAAGCAGTCAAGTCTGTTTGTCTCTCTCACAGGGGATGACGTGGTTACGGTGAACACACCAGCCTTTGCAGAGTCAGTCACAGAAGGAGATGTCAGGTGGGAGAAAGGTAAGAAATTGCCTCTTCCCTGAAATTCTCGTCCCTGTTACTGCTGTGTTGGACACCTTGGGGATGCATTACAGTTCACTGGCTGACATCCTGCTCTGTGCCTTTCAGTCTGCGACAAATGAGGCATTTAATTGCAGCTCTCCTAAGGGGTTAAGAATTGCAGTTACTGCCTCATCACCTCTCTGTCAGGGGTAGTGTTGGATGAAGGGAGATGTCTAAGCTAGAATCAGACTCTTAACTGTGCAGTAGATTGCTTGAGCTAGTCTTTTATTTAGAAGTTGTGGAGAAGTGGGATGAAGAAGTTATGGGTTAGTGTGGGAAACTGCTGTGGGTAAAGAGGGGAGGCCGGAGCACACCTCCCTCCTCACAGTGGTCTTCATATCTGTCATTCAGCTGTTGGAGACACAGTGGCGGAAGATGAAGTGGTGTGTGAGATTGAAACAGACAAGGTAGGAGTTTCTGGACCAAAACTTTTTCTAGTTCTGTAGCAGGCACCCTGTGTGGCTTCTCTCCTGCTAAGAGCTCCTATAGCCTGCAGGGCCCTGACTGTGTCTCCTTCTCTCTTCATGGAGAAAAGCTTTTCTCATCTAGTATAAAACTTGCTGTGCCTTAAGTGAGAATTCTTGATAACCCTTATTCATCCATTTGATTAATCATCACTGGTTTATTGTTGTTGTTTATTTGAGCTGTAATTTTACTTCTCCCGATTTGAGTGCTTTGAGTTTTGAAACCTGTTTGTACTTAAACAAAGGAGAAATCTGCAAGCCACAGGTTGACTTCAGATCGTTTTAAATTTAGGCTTTAAGTTTATCCACCCCTGAAAGGACTGTTAAACCTTGAAGTTCTTGCTGAATTCTCTGCTGAGTTCTGTTTTCAGCTTTGCTGTCAGGAAGATGCTGGCAGTGGGTCAGTTCTTGACTGTACCCTGGAGATCAGGCTATACATTACACTGCCAGCATCCTAAAGCTTCTAGCTATTGGCACAAAATCCCAGTGGAGGGTGTGAAAACTGGTGCAAATAGTGTGAGACACATCTGCTGTCTGTGCCAAGTTACAATGTGTATCTGCACATATTGGCATCTTCTCTTGGGCACTTGGTCTCCAACTGATGTTTGGGAGAATTTCACTGACTTTCTTTTTTTTCAGACATCGGTGCAAGTTCCAGCCCCAGCAGCTGGTGTGATTGAAGCCCTTCTGGTACCCGATGGTGGCAAAGTGGAAGGGGGGACACCTCTATTCAAACTCAGGAAAACTGGAGGTAAGTCAGGAATGTGTAACTTGCATAGGCCTTTGTGTTTCCACCAGGTTTTTGCTGACAATTTAAGCATTTAGAATAAAATGGTTTTTAGCATTTAGCAAAGCATTTAGAGGGATCCTGAGAGAGGTTAAATAATTCCCTTATCTGCCTCTGTAACTGGAAGAAAATACTCCTATTCTTTTGTCCATTAGAAAAGCATAATTTTAGTCCTTCTGAGGGGGATCTTTTGTTCCCTCTGGAGAAGACTAAGCTGTTAGCTACAACTAGTTGAGAATTCCCCTAACTCCCTTCTGTGCCCTCTTCTCTGTAACATCCAGCCTCCTCCAGTGAGGAGGTCAAAGGTGTTGATGAGTAAAACACTTTCACAATGTCTTTCTCTTGTGGTGACTTCTGTCAGCTCAGTAGTGCTGAGAACATAAAGGCACTCTGCCTGAGGGTTTACTTTTGTTAGCTTGGTTGGACTCACAGATCTCTGCCAGTGGAAGCCGGTGCCCTTACCATGGTTCTTCCTTGTCTTTCAGCTGCTCCTGCCAAGGCTAAACCAGCAGCAGCCCCTCCTCCTCCTGCAGCCCCTGAACCTGTAGCTGCACCTGCTCCTCCCCCTGCTGCAGCACCAATTCCCACTGCAATGCCACCAGTGCCGCCTGTGTCAACTCAGCCCATCGACAGCAAACCAGGTGAGGCAACAGCCATTTGTTCCTGTTCTTGAGTCTCTCTGCTTTGAGGGATAGTGTATAAGGTTAAAGACATCAAACAGAGGCATTTGTGGTGAAAACAGAGGCATTTGTGGTGAAGGCCTCCTGCAATATTGCCCTGCTTGCTCCAGACTGGATTGCTCAGCTGTGCCTGGAACCTTCCCAGCCTAATTCAAGCTGCTTCCATACTGTTTCACTTAAGCAAGGAGCTCAAGTGTGCTTTCTACATCAGGGCTTTTTCTACCTGGCTTCTGTTTTTGACTGATGTGTTTTTTCCCCTCAGTGTCTGCTGTGAAGCCAGCTGCAGCCCCGGCGGCAGCCCCTCCTGGGGAGGCAGTGCCCACCAAAGGTGCCAGATCAGAGCATAGGGTAAGCTGTGGGAGCAGGGACCTTGCCAGCACTTCTGTTGCTAGGCGATAATCTGTTCTGGCTGGAGCTTGCCGGATGTGTCCGTATCCACCTGTACACACCCAGCTCAGTAGGGCTGTGACAGGTGGGAAAATTCTCTACATGAGGGAACCGCTTACAAGTGATGTGGAGGAAGAGCCTGGACCAATCTAGCACAGGTCTTTTCTAGGCAAAAGTTTTGTCTTGAGCTCTGCTGACTCAGGACAGAAGGGCTCAAGGATCTGCTTGGTTTGTCCACAAGCCCTCAGCAAAGGGTTGAGGCTGCTGAAACTGCCTTGTGTATTCTTAAGAGAGCATGGTTGAGCAACCTTCTTTCTTAGCAGTCTTGCCCTTCTCACGTTAGCTTCATGGAAAGCTGTGCATGCTTGGAGGTCTTGAGGAATGCAGAAGTCAGAAGTAGCTATACTGTGATGCATTTCAGCACTGCTTTTCAAGTAAACTGTGGATTGAGCTGGGCAGTGAAATAAACTCCTCAACCCATTATGCTCCTGACCTAGAGTGAAAACCTTGGCCCTAGGCATCTAGTCAATCAGATGGCAAGAGGGGAGAGCCTTTTGAGTTTCTTGTGCATTTTGCCCTTGGATGAGCTTTAGGCAGCTTTTGCTTACACCTTTTTAATTTGCAGGTGAAAATGAATAGGATGCGTCAACGTATTGCTCAGCGGCTGAAAGAGGCTCAGAATACTTGTGCCATGCTGACCACTTTCAATGAGATTGATATGAGGTGAGGAATAAACCTCTTTTTCCTTTTATGAGTAGAAACAGATTAAGGCAGTAATTTTTAAATAGCAGTTAAAACCTTGCAGGTTTTCTTTGGAGAGGCTGGCAGCATGCCTTTTGGGCCCTCCTTCTTAGGCATGTACCACAGTCTGTGCAGCTTCTTCAGGACCATGTTGATGTTGTGGTATGAAGGGGTACAGAGTTTCCTATTGGCCTGTCATTCCTTGGGAGTCACCTGCTCCTTGTAATATAGGGGTAGTCTCTGATTCCTCTTCTGTGGGCTTTTTGGTGGAAGACTGGTAAATGTTGAGCAGAAGACCAGAAGGGGCTAGTATCACTTGCATATAGTGGCTGTTAGAAGACAGCAAGATGTAGCATCTGCTTTCTGCCACTCCACCAGGTTACTGCTTTTGGAGGTGTTTAACTTGCAGTGAGTTGGTTCTCCAGGGCTCATCAGCCTTTCAGGTGAGCATTGCTTAGGCCTAAGGCCTTTGCTGTCAGATGGTACAGCTTTCTAGAGACAGAGCAGCACCCTTCCCCATCCTCTCAAGCAGGTGGGGGGCTCCTGACTCAAGTGCTTGCATGGACTGAGCACACTAATGTCTTTGGAGGGTGGGCAGCTTATGTTACAGTGCATTAAGGGGAAATTGTGCCCAAATCAAATTGTCTTGTGAAATCCTATGCTACTCCTTAAGACAAAACATGTAAATATTTGGGTCTCAGAACAATAAGGCTGGCAAAATAGTCTTGATTGGAGGGAAGTGCTGCAGCTTTATCTCCTTTCAGAGGCTCATTGAGGTGTCGCTTTACACCAGCCTGGGGCTCTCATTGCATCTGGTAATGTGGTTTGGATTGATTACTGTGAAGTTGATTTGTGAAGACCTATGCTGGGGCCTCTTGCTTCCCACGGGGGTCAGTGTCTGAAAGGAGGAGGCCTTAATGAGGCAGTTCCATAGCAGGTTGTATCCTCATTGCTGCAGCCCTTGTGTCTTGGGAGGCACTAATGTCTTTGGGCAGTAATCCTAACTCTAAACAAGGTTAGACACAGGAAAACAAACACTCTAAACCACGGAAAATCCTGCTCCTTGGTGAAACTGTCTCTTCAAAGACTGAAGGTCTCTGAAGGGGGAAGGGATGAACCACGCAATTCCACAGCATCTGATGTTAGGCTAGAATATCCAGAGCTTGTAGCCACAGCTTGGTTGGTGTTTTATAAATGGCCTCAATTTTGATTAATAGAAACAGTGGGAAAACATGATTTGTCTGGTCAAGAGCTATGGGTGGACTGGCACCCACTACCATAGCTCCTGGGAAGTTCCTTTCATATTCACTCAACTCCCAAAGCCAGAGAGTTGGGTACAAAAGTGGTGTTGTGCTGTCTGGTGCTGAATTTGTAGAGTGGTTGAGGTCTTTTCCTTTGATCACTTTGATTTTATTTCCTGCATGTTTACTGCTTTTGCCACATTCTGGTTTTTCACCCTTCTATGTCAGTGCAGCCACACCTGCATTTGCTGTCTGTGGTGCCACACTGGTATGAGCACTGTTGTCTCCAGAGGATAGGTGGCAACATCAGGCCTAAGCAGGAAATAACACTATGCCACACCTTGCTTCTGTTCTTGGCAGTGTGGGCCTTGCAGGTTTACCCTGGCTGTGGAGCTCGTGGTCCAGGACCAGTTTCTGTTTGATCCTTTGGCAGGAACCTTAGAGCCATCTTTATGTCACATGTGAAGGCTTTTGCAGCAGACTGGAGGTGTCCCATTTGGTGGTGCAGATTTGCATCCTTGGAGCTGGAACTGAAATCTGTTAGTCAGAGGGAATGGTGTTTTCTTGGACTCCTGGTTTACCAGCGTTACTGTGTGTTTCACAGCAACATCCGGGAGATGAGAGCTGTACACAAGGATACCTTTCTGAAAAAGCACAACCTGAAGTTAGGTTTCATGTCAGCTTTTGTGAAAGCTGCAGCCTTTGCTCTGCAGGACCAGCCTGTTGTGAATGCAGGTGAGTGGTGACCCTTTCAGTGACTTGCATATCTAGGGGGCATGGCAGAATGGGGGAAAGGCAATGGCCAAGTCCATGGCAGGAGTAGTAGCTTGGAGAAGCAAGTGAAATGCACAGAAAGCATGGGGACAGTCCTGCATGCTGCTGCTGATGCTGCTAAAGCCACTTACATAGGGAGTGGACAGCTTGCCAAGAGGGACTCGATTATGAAGGGGTGACCAGGAGTGGGGCTGGGGCCGTGCACATGCAGCCTGCAGAGGGCAGAGCCTGCTGGTTGTGTACAGGTGACTGCTGTAGGTGCAGTGCAGTTCCTGGGCATGTCAGAGGTGCTTGCTGAAACAGAAGAACAGAATAACCAGGGGGAGGATAACTGAGGAGGACTGAGCAGTGTGGACTGTTTCCTTTCTGTCTGTCCTGGTGCCTCTCCCACAGGTACAGCAAGGAATCATTCTTCTCTGGAGTTATGTTTAAGCTAGATGTGAGCAAGTTATTATGATTTTTTAGCCTGTCAAAAACCTATGATCTTAGGTTCTGCATATGTAACACAAGTTTTTTCTCTTTCTAGTGATTGATGACACGACCAAAGAGATTGTGTACAGGGACTATGTGGACATCAGTGTTGCTGTAGCAACTCCCCGGGTAGGTACCTTGGAGCTTTGTCCATGCTTCCTGCAGCCTTTCATATGGGATGATCATACACTTTGAGCCAGCTCAGCTTTGTGCTCTGCTGCAGCAGAAATGAACCGATAAGACTATTCTACAAATGACACACCTGCTGCATTATGGACTGCTGAGATGGGTTTTCAGAGAAGGTGGAGGACCAAGAATATTCTACCACTATATTCATCTTAATAAGAGATCTGGTAACAGGGTCAATATAGATCTCAGTTGTTAAGAGGCAGTAAAAGCTTTGAACGTCCTGTCCTCTGGCTAACTTTGCTGTGCTGTTCCACAGAGATGTTTCTGTCCAGGGAGAGTATGGGATGGAGTTATAGATGTTGAATTAGTGAATTACCTTCTTGATTAGAAGGTTCTGCTATGAAGCAGAGGTTTGACAAGGACTGAAGTTCTGTCACTGTCTTCTCCCAAAGTCTAAGGGAGGCCCAGCAAAAAGAGGTGAGAGAAGGAGATGCCAGCTGAAATCTCCCAGTGCCCTACCTGGGAATTTATCAGTGTGGAGCTGGTTCCAGACAGACCTGGTTGATTTATGAAACAGGCTAGCAAAGGCAAAGATGATGGCTCAATTTAAGGTGTCAGTCTTTGATGTGTGTCATGCCAGGTTTCCTGTCAGGCTACCAGGATGTGAGGCAGCTGTGCCAACCAGCTGCTATGGGATGAGGGAGAGGCAGGAACTCTCTGGGGCTGTGTCCAGATTCCTGCTGCATGACAGCTATCTGTGTGTTGCTGCACTGAATTTGCTATTCATGGACTTTGCTTCTCCCCAGGGTCTGGTGGTCCCTGTGGTTAGGAATGTAGAAAACATGAACTTTGCTGACATAGAGCGTGCTATCTACGAGTTGGGGGAGAAGGTAAGGAAAGTTTTCTGAAGAGGGTTGGGAGGAATGGAAAGAACTGGAAATGCTGGATCAGCATGTATTGATTTGGTCTCTGTGTTGTCATCTCTGACCTCTCATACACTGAGTTGTGCTGTGGGGAGTGATCCAGTTACATGTCTGGCTGTGCCTTTGCCTTCTAGGACAGCTCTACTTGTTGCCCGTCCAGAAGACTGCAATCTGCATTAGTGATGTGTTGTATCTTCGCCTTTGTCTTTAGAGGCCAAGGCTGAACTGCCCTGGGATAGAAGTCCCTGTGTCTGTCTCCTGCAAAAGCAGGAGTTGGAAGCAAAGGCGAGGGAATCCTTCCCCAAAGCCACTACATGCTCACTCTAAAGACAGGATGCATTTTCGAGCAATTTGTGCTGGTTTCCAGCTGAACAAATCAATAAGCAAAGCTCTTGCAATCAGTATTTATTCCTGGGGAGAGTGGATGTCCAAACCCCCATTCTTTGCTCTGTGTGGTCTGTGTGGCTTTCTAAGACCTTATTTTTACTTCTAGGCAAGGAAGAATGAACTGGCCATTGAAGACATGGATGGCGGCACTTTCACAATCAGCAATGGTGGGGTTTTTGGGTCACTCTTTGGAACACCTATCATTAACCCACCCCAGTCTGCCATCTTAGGCATGCATGCCATCTTTGACAGGCCTGTGGCTGTGGGAGGCAAGGTAGGTGGACTTGCACAGGAGGTTTTAGGGAATAAAGAACAGGGCTCAGCAGACTGAGGACCTTTTTCTAAGGGGTTGGTGTCACTTCTGAAACACTTCAGTGTGAAGAAGGAGCAGAGACTAATGGATATAGGGCACCTTTGCTGGCCCTTGTACTTGCCTGAGCTGTTCAGGGGATTTTGTCCTATCTGTGAGTGGGCAAACTGGTTATAATCTTAGGTGTGGGAAGGAGGAGCTTGTAGCCTTTGTGATAGGGAACGGTTCCACAAAGGGCTCTTATCTTGTATGTGGCATGGACCCAGCCTGGGTGGGTGGGTAGATAATTTTGCCATGCAGGACAAATCCAGGAGGGCCTGAACACAGGATTTGGGGTGGGAAAAAGCCAGGTTTTCCCCGAGTTCACAGGAGGGGAGCATGCAGGTGGGAGCGCTGAGCTCACTAACCGCTGTCCCTGCCCAGATCGAGGTGCGGCCGATGATGTACGTGGCGCTGACCTACGATCACCGGCTCATCGACGGCAGAGAGGCCGTCACCTTCCTGCGCAAGATCAAGGCAGCGGTGGAGGATCCCCGCGTGCTGCTGCTCGACCTGTAGGGCAGCCACACCCCCACACAACCCACCCAGGACAGGGCAGCACCAGCAGGGACGATGCAGGGCATTCAGGAACTGGCAGGGGTCATTCCAGTCTTTCTCCCTCCGCTGTGATTGGAGCTGTCCCAAAGGGAATTATGGGAATAGCTCCTACCTCCTTTCCTATTTTGTTTAATGAAGGTTTAGTATCTCACGAGAACTTGCTGTGCAGTGGGCCAACCACTGAATGGCACTGCCTTTCCAGAGCCATCCGTGTGGCATCCTCTCCCTCACAGCACCAAACTCTCACCTCTAGCTTGTCCTATACCACTGGAAACTGCTTGCTGCTGCTGTGCTAGGGTACCCTTCCCTGCCCCTCCATGGCAGGTTCAGCTTTACTGCCTAGCACTGAGGTTCCTGGGAGGGAGAGGAGAGGAAAGGCTACTGTCCTGTCCATGTTTTGCTTGAAAATATTTCACACTCATCTGCCTTGCAAGGGGGTCTGACCCTGAGGCCACTTGCAGGAAAAGTTTTGGTCAGAGCAGTGTTTTGAGGTAGGTGTCATGCTTCTGGCAGTGCCCTGGTTACACTCCCTCCACAGACAGTAACACGGGGTGGCAGTTTCCCTACTTTCCCTTGTCAATTGTCTCTCACCAGCCCAGTCACGGTGGTGTGAATATTCTTGTTGGGGTGGGCAGAGCCCGTGACCTCTGTGGAGGCAGCACTGTTCCTGGGGACAGCCCTTTCACCATTACATGCCCGACAGGGGGGTGAGAACCAGCCCCCAGCAGCTGTCCTTGGCACACAGCTCACTGGGTGTGACTGCTGGCTCCCTGCGTGCTCCCAGCCCACACCCAGCTGGGGGGCCAGGCCTTTCACTGAAACGTACATCCCAGCCCACGGGTGCTGGTTTGGGGGGAGGGGGGCAGTTCTGAATCCAATAGCGCACACATGAATTGAGGGGTGAGGGGGTTGCTAGTGCCTGCAGAGTCTATTACTCTTACCCCCTACACAGAACTTGTAACAAAAATATTTAACACAGCGGATTTTAAATGAAATAAAACTGTGCAACGACTGCAAGGTTGGGGTGTGTTTGAGTGGGCGAGGACTCTGGCATCACCAGCATCCTGAGTGTAGTGCAAGAGTCCTGTTATCTGGTGGTGAGAGAAGAGAGGCAATGGGAGCTGAGCCCATCGCTGGCGGTACTAAATTGAGTCTTCTCTGCCTGTGAACACTGCTGGCCTCAAACTCTCTGCCAAAGAATTGGCTCTTCCCAGCAAAGAGGAGGTTTTTAGGGCTGGAAATCATCCTTTTTTAGCAACAGAACTGTTACAGATGGTGAGGAATTCCCAATGTTAGCTAAAGGGCATGATGGCCAAGAGGGAGACCTGAGACAGGCTCATAATGTTTTTCAGAAGTTGGATTTTTACTGCTGCAATGGAAGAGTTGTAATTCATGCAAGTGTGGAAAGGCTGTTGCAGAGGGAGAAAGGAAGCAAGAACAAGGAACAGTGGAAGCTGTCTGTGGTGCTGGTTGTTTCCCTAACAAGCTGTCCTCATTGGCACAACACAAAATCATTTCTGGATCATGCCAGGGTTTTCCCAGTTCTGACATCAACTTCAGAGATGGTTTACCCTTCCCAGCTACAGCTGAAGAGGACAGCCCCTTCTAACAGACAATGATTGCACTCACAGCTGCCAAGCAGATGAAAGGGAGGGCAGTTCCTGGTACTGGTGCCTGCATTTTCCTGGCAGCTGGGGACAAAAAGAGAGTGCAGAGTCAGCTTTTTTGCCTGGCCCTGGCTAAGGTAGGTTAGGGGAAGAGGGAAAAGCCCTTCCTTGTTCTGGGAAGGGTAGAGAGTCTAATTCTTGCACAAATAAGTTGAGTGAAAGAGAAGGTTTTGATTAAAAAATGCTGCTTGCACTCAGCCTCTGTGCTAGTTTAGGATACAGAGGGTCCACCTTGACTTTGTACATGAGCCGGGGGAAGCCTTTATTCTGTCTGGAGCTGCAATAAATGAGGCCTTTGAGCCAATCAGGAAGGGAATATACAGTCAAACTCTTAAAATGATGCAAACTGCTTTATTTAATCTGTCCTGTCAAGGCTTGCTATAAGAGAGTAGTGCTTGAAACTTCCTTTTGACTCTTAGGGTGACACCCATGGCACTGAGTTGCAAGATGCCATGCTGTGGCTTTGGACACAGGGTCCTTCCTCCTGAACCTCCCCTGAATCACAGGACTAGGAAGCTGGTGGGCAGGGCTGCAAGGGCGCAGCTAGACGGTTCAGCCAGTGCAGGCTGCCATGGAGACCCCAGTTCAGCCAGTGCTGCTGTTTCTGGGAGGAGGTGTCCACCTTTGCTGGTGTAGATGAGTTTCTTTACTGGTGGACGAGCAGTCCTGCTGCAGGCTGTCTGGGGGGTCACAGGCACACTGGAAAGCAGCAGCCATAGAGACGTGTCTCTGGTACCAGTCATTCCTTGCTATGGAAGATAAGTGAGCACTGTGAGGGGTGCTGGGAGAGGAGGGCCAGAACTGCACCACTGCCATTGCCAGCTCATCCTTCAGCCTGTGGCTTTTACTTGCACCATTGAGCACAGCAGCCTCCACCTTGGGCTGTCAGCAGACACATATGTTTGTGCTTTTTCTTTAATCCAGAATCTATGTACATTTGGCCTCCTTCCCTCTGTGCTGGCTCTCAGAGTTCCCCCCTTTAAACCCTCACTGTGTGGTCCAGCAGGGATGATGGTGCTCAAAGCACGGTTGGCAGGGCTGCTGTCCTGATGGTGAAAGGAGCACCCAGCATGGAAGGCTGGAGCCACAACACCCAACACTGACAAAAGGCTGGAAGAGAACCCAGGCATTTCTCCCACATCTGAGCTGCAGCTGTGCAGACCTGGGAGGCTGTGAGGCAGGCAGCAGCACAAAGACAGAAGGCCAGGCACTCACTGCCACCTTCTGGGGTTTGGCTGCAGGGTGCTCATGGCTGGGGGTGACACCAACGCAGGGCTCCCGGGCAGGTTTCAGAAACAGATCTGGTGCTCTCTGTCACTCAGCAGGCTTGGCCTACACCTGGCTGATGCAGCTCAGAAACAAAAGGACAATTCTCTAAGTGATACTGAGTAGTTTATTTTTTTTTCAGAAGGCCAGGGGGAGAAGAGCAGAGGGCTCCTTGTGTCACCCCTGCAGCAGGGATGACCCACACACACACACTCACACACAGGCAGTCAGGGAGGGGCAGGGACCGCAGGCTTGGGCTCCAGCCAGCGGGGCCCAGAGGGGCTGCATTTGAAAGCCACAAAACATAACAGAGCAGGGGGGTCACTGTGGTAGCAGCAGAGATAAAAAACACAGGAGGGAGGGAGTTCCAGGGCAGGGTGCTGAGCTGAAGAAGAGATGTCCCAAGAAGGGGAACACCACCACTTCCTGGAGGTGTGCACCCAGGTTCCTTTTTTCCCCAGGAAGGACCTGGATCAGACAGGCCCAGCCTGATGCCTCCTCTTTGGAGGTGGCAACGAACAGAAGCAGAGACAGGACATGTAAGGCTGCAGAACCTCATGTGCCCCAGCTCAGGGCAGCCCTTGAGGCAAGCCTTCCACAGCAGGCAGTGCTGCCAGTGCCACCTGGAGTCACAAGTGCCAGGGAAGCAGCCCAGGGCCCAGCTCCCTGGGGGAAGGACAGCCTGCCTAGCCCACCAGCTTGTTCCAGGGGACTGTGCTGAAGAAGGAGTGAGACTTCAGCTTTGTTATGCCGCCTCCTGTAGAGCCCAAGCGTCGTTTTGGATTGTACTGCAGGAGCTTCAGAGAAAAGCAGTGGGACAGGAAGATCAGAGAAAAGCAGTGGGACAGGAGGATAGGGAGATGGGGACACTGGAAATGAAACCAGGTTGGACCCTGCCTTTCCCCAACCTCTAGTGCCATTCTCCCCCCCATCCACCCAAGCCCCTCACCTCAGTGAGCAGCGATGTAGCAGCCAGGCTGAGACCCTCTGGCAGATGCAGCTGGGTGTGTGGCTGAATCCCTGATGGATGGTTTTGGGAGAGTGGCTGCAGGAGGCAGAGGGTGATGGTAAGCAGAGGCACCAAGGAGGGTTGGAGCACCCTGTTCAATCTTCATTGCCACATAACCCCAGCCCTACACAGCAGCATTTAAAAGCCAGGGCCCTTAACACCCAGAGACCATGCACAGGCACTGGGAATCACATATCTAAAGGAACCTGGCCAAGAACTGAGGTGCCAGCAGGGCAAGGCACCCTCCCAGCCCCACACAGCAGGCAGCCTTTAAGCCTCCTCCTCCCCTGTCCTCCTTGCACAGCTCCTCAGCCTCTTACCACTCCTGTCAGCAACTCATACAGGAGAGAGCCAAAGCTCCAGCAGTCAGCTGCTTCAGTGGGCTCCACGATCCCCCCCACTTCTGCAGAAAGAGACAGAGAGGGGTTAGAGCTGGAGGCAGGGAGCACCAGTGACCACACTGTGCTGGGCACATCTCACTGCCTGCAGAAGCCCCTCTGTCTAATTGGAGCCACTGTGCAACGAGCTGCAGAAGCCAGGGGACACATCCCTTACCTGGAGCACTGTACAGCTCTTCCCGTGCCTGGCTGCAGTACTGGGGCTCCACCTCTGTCCACTGGCCAAAGAAGGTGAGACGGACATGACCTGCAGAGCAGCACCAGAGTCAAAAGCAGGAAGCTTAGGAAAGACTGAGGACTCTGGTCATAGCACGAAGCCAAGCCATATCCCTGCCCCTGGGAGCAGCCAGGGCACTGGGGCCCTGTCGTGCCCTGAGCACAGAGGAACTGAGCATCCCCTGGCACCACACACCCCTCTGCTGGCCTCCCAGTGCTTGCCCCAGGTGTACAACAGGTGAGACTGCTTGGGCAGGCTCCAAGCTCCCAGATCTCAGTGCAGGCTGTGGTGAGGAAAGAAGAAGGTTTTAAAGGGGAAGGGGGGGAGAAGGTTAGCTTTCTCCTTGCACAACTCTCTGCATTTTTCTTTTCTTAAGCAATTTGTAGCTCTCCAATTTGTCCCAGATGTTGCCAGCTGAGCAGGGACTTGCACTGACAGTAAGACCCATGGCTCAGAGGGATTGGACAGCTCCAGAACATCCCCAGCAGGCAGTTACTATAAGCAGGGGAAAACTAACCCACTAGTCCCACTAACCTCAGACACAGTTCAGCTGGTCTCAGCTTCCCCAGACTGGGATTTCCCAGGCAGCCAACCACCATGTGGGAGCAGGGGCAATGCATTTCTGTGGCTATGGCCCTTGACTCTCCTGCTGCAGAGCCATCTCTTGTAATAATTACTTGGAAAACTTAAGTGAGATCACACTTTCAATTTCAGAAATACCAAACCTTCCCACCCTCCTCCAAAGCAAACACAAGAAAGTCCACATCTTCTGGAAATGGGCCAAGCAGCAGTCTCCCAGCTGGGAGACCAATTTCCTGCTCCTTGGGGCTGCAGCATGGGGCATTACCTACCAGCTGTATCAATCAGCAGGTTCCTGGGGTTGAGGTCCCGGCACAATACACCCTGTTGGTGAAGTCCCTCCAAGGCCAGGAGGATTTCTGCTGCCCACAGCTGCACCTGCTCTTCCTTCACAGCCCACGCTCTCCGGCTGTGCCCATGGGAAGCCAAAGCCCTGCATTGTCCTGATGGTGGCTGTTTGGTGAGCCAGCCACAGGTCAGGCTTGCTCCCCAAGAGGGCTCCCGCACAGCTGGGTCAGGCACGCTGGGTTTGCCAGAGCTGGACAGGGCAACTCCTGCAGGAAGCTGCCTCTCACCCAGGGTCACGAGGGGCTGAGCCTGGGAGGCCTCAGACACTTTCTGAGTGGGCGGTTGCCCTGCCCCTGGCTGGCCCCCTCTCACAATCTTTGGTACAGGGACAAGCCCCTGGGGATGCCTGGGGCCTTGTTGGGAGGCTGTTCTCTCAGATATGCAGCCTGTGCTGCTGGTTAGATCATTCCATGGGTAGACAACCAGGCCCTGGCCAGGGCATTTAGCTGATGCTGCTGGAAAATGGTCCACAACACCAGACACAGTCTGTGTCACACTCAGATCCTGTCCTCCAGGTGCAGCCCCACTGCCACCAGCAGGAGCCACAAGAAGCTGGCAGTGGTTTCCTGAGCCAGAGTCTGTGGGGCCAGGGGACTGCTCCTGGGGGAGTGAGGCATCAGTGTTTCCCAATACTTGGTAGTTCACAGACCCTGGGAGGCAACTGCCTGTCCAAACAGGTGTTTGGCTGCCACCCTGGGAGTTTTCCACACCATCCTCTGTGCTGTGATGCTGGAGGGCTTGAATGGTGTTTGAATTGGCACAGTCCTGCTGGACACCGTACTTGGAGCGGAGGTGAGACCACAGTGTCCCCCCTGGAAAGCAGAAAGGAGAACAAGTGATGAGGCAGAAATTATCCCTGGTGCCCTCGCTGCTGACATGGCCTATTCAGGCCCAGGCCAAAGCCCACATAGTGGGTTTGTGATGGAGCATTGTTAATCTCCCCAGCAGCAAAGCTCAAGTCCATGCAGAATGCACCCCCCCCCCTACAAGCACACCATGCCCAATGCCACAGCTTCCCTAGGACGTGGCACACCTAAGTCCCATTCCCTCCTCCTTTAGCAGCTCTCTCCCCATTCTACGCAGTCTCTTTGATCCCACCTCTGCCACTTCCACGTCACAGACAAGCCACATATTCACAAATGCTCCTAATCCCACTGCCATCCCCACTTCCCCCTGAAAGCCTTTCCTTTCTGTGTGACAGAAATGCCAGAGAGCTCCCACAGCATGGCACGAGGCCATGGGTCAGCAAGGAGCCAGAGCAGCAGACCCTGGAGCCCACAGCCTGTTGCCAGGGCTTCCCAGCCTCATTACATTCAGTGCTGGCTTCTTTCTGTAAACTCATCCCCTAGCAATGCACAAGGAGTTGAGCCTGTTCTCCACATCAGCCTCCATTTGTCATTACTGGAGTCCAGCTGCTCTCCCTACACATCCATTCAACCAGCAGAGTAAATAAACTCCGTGGACAAGCCTCCACCTTGTCATACGTCTTCACCAAGGTCTGGGACAGCCTCAAGTAAGCCTCCTCAATGTACTCAAACCCCAGTATGCTTACTGCCCCTTAAGCCCTAATTTTCCATTTCCTCTCTTTGGTATGATCTCAAAATCCAGTGTGACCTTTTGTAACAACAACAACAAAAAAAATTATAAAGGTCTTGTCAAAAGATGGTTTTGTTCTACAACATTTAGGTGAACTACCTCACTTTGTTTTCCTTCTCCACCACCTTCCCATTATGGTCAGACAATGCCAGTAAAATGAAGAGGTTTTTCTTTCCAAGATGCTGAATCACATCAACTTCATTACCCCAAGGCATGACTGCTCCCTCCCATGAGGCGCAGTGGCTCATGGCTCTAAAGACTGAGGCTGGTTTCCATGTAACACACACACACACACAGAGCTTCTTTCTCTTTGTGGGTCTCCATAGGCCCATTTCTAGGTCACATCCCCAGCCAGTTCTTATCAAACCTCTGCAATTCACAGCTGAACTCCTCTGTTCACTAAGTCTCCAAGCCCTGGTACCCACCACCCTTCTATGAAAAAGACAGCTCACATTATCACCATAAGAAATGGTCCCAAAACAGGAGGAGAAACATACTTTGGGTTTTAAAGAAAGGACAGTTTGGGATAAACCAGGATGGAAGGTGAGAACCGTCCTCACTCACCCTGCACGTGCTCCAGATGGAGGAAGATGGAGTCCTCACTCACATAGTAGCACAACAGCTTGACCATGAAGGGGACCCCATGAGGGATGATGGTCTGTCGCACACGGGTCTCGACGTGGGATTTGGGGAGGCTCTGAGGAGGGACAGGCAGATGGGTACAGCACGGTAGGGACTTGGACTGTGTGCAGCCTAGCACCTGGCAGGGCTGGAGGCCAGGCAGAAGGGAGTGTGCCTTCTGCCCAGCCCCATGGCTGCTCCCAGGTCACCCATGATGGAGCTCCCCCATCTGCACAAACTTGTGGCTCGTATAGCTCTGTCAGTCCCCAGCACCCAGCTGTGAGAAGGGAGCACTCTGCAAAGCTCTGCCAAGGTAGGGCACTCCTCATCTGCACTGTGGCACCCACAGGGCACAGCTGCTCCAGAGCACTGACTCCTCTGCAACCACCCTGCTCCCTTCAGGGAGGAACCTGCCATCCCAACCCTTTCTCCTCCTCCTGGAAATTATGCTTCTCCCTCTCATGCCAGGTCCTCCTTGTCCAGTTAATGAAGCACTTCGTTGTTAGTTCCAAGGACACTGAAAAATACTCTAGGACGTGTACTGAGCGCCCCTCACAACCTGTTTCAGGGCTTGACTCAGTTTGACACAGGCTTGAAATGTTAAAAGCCAGAGAAATGGATGACCAAGGAGAACCACTTCACTTCCAATCACAGAGGATGGCTGAGGCAGCCAAAAGAAGATTTTTGAACCATGAACTTCGTCCAGCCTCTGAGAGCTGCTATTTGTTATCCTCTCACCTGCCCCAGCCATCAGCTTGGACAAGATGGCCCAAGCCTGAGGGAGAGAAGCAGGCAAATGAAACTGAAAGCACCCACCTTGAGTATAAAGGTCTCACCAGTGGCTGGATCCTGGACAATCTGTACCTGGGACAGTACACACAGAACTAGTCAGAAGCGGTGACCCAACACATAGCCTACAGGAATGACCCAAGGGTCTCATCTCTGGAACTTTAACAAACTCCCAACCAACTGGAAGAGTTTTGTGAGGCTCAGACCCCTATTTTTGAAAGGCAGAACACAGGTTATTGGCAAGGAGATAGCCATGCAGCCAAGAAGCAGGAATTAAACCAAGAGGTGGCTCCCATGCCAGTTTTACTTCCCTCACACTCAAGGGTTTCACAGTGCTCTTTTTGGGCTCAAACTGGGCCTTGGCAGGACAGGAGGATCACATCAGTCCTGACAAACAATGTGTGAACAGCAGTGGAAAGCAATGTGCCATGTGTGTGTGGATACAGTAAGCCTGGCATCTTCACTCCAAGATAATGAACTTCTAATTAGTTTATTCATCTGGATAGTTCAGCTTCTGCTGAAGTCTAGATTATCCACAGGAGTCCACCATTGTGGCACCTGGGCATCAAACACAATTCCATATGTGGGAGAGCACGAGGTGCATAAACCTCCCTGTAAATACCTTGGGAGGTCTGGTAAGCAAAAGTAATGGGAACATTAACAGATTTCCCAATCAGCTCCTTAAGGGGTCTTGTGTCCTCTCCTATGAATTTTTCTGGGGGGAATGCTGTGGAGGGATACCCCACCATCGCTTGATGGATGTGCTGAGGGCTGGCACCCCCATTCCAGCTGCTAGGAGCCTCCAGCTTATGCTGCCTCTGGTGCAGCCCCAGCCTCACCCCCCCCTCCAGGTGAAGTCATTACCTTATCAATCACTCCCACAACCTTGCACCGTCTCAGGTTCTCCACTGCTGAGCTCAGTGTCCTGATGGGCCGGAAGCGCAGGCTGCTGTAGCCCTGCAGGGTGGTAAGGGAAGAGGATGTAGGACCTAGAAATGCTGTTGTTCATTACAGTGGGTGAAAAAAGCCCCTGCATTTTCCAGAAGAGGCAGCAATACTGCCCAGCTGGTCAACATGCAAACACTCCAATGGCCACGATTCACTTCCAACATCAGCTGGACCATTTTCTTGGCCAACCCTTGGATTTCTGTATTTTCTAGGGAAAGCTTGTGCTTGCAGCAGAGGTAAAAATCACACCAAAATTTGAAGCTAGACCTGGACTGTTTCAGCATTAAGGGGATCTGTGTGGAAGGCAGTTGTCTTTCTCCCTGCATTCTTCCCACCAGGCTCAGACCTTGCCCTGCCTCACACCCCTCTCCCTTCTTTAACTACCTCCTTCCCACAATGCAGAAAGCAGCCACTGTCTTTGGTTTCCCTACAGATGGAAACGATGACAGATGGGAAGAGGACATTTCTAACATTTGACAGGGTGGTTCCCTGCAGGCTTCAGTCTCCATAAAAATGTCCATACCCACTATGGTGGCAGCAAGCTAAGCATACACACTTTGGAGGGTGGGGTCCTGGAAGCACCCTGGTCAGCCTGGGCCCACCTCGGCTCCTTGATCCAGGCAGGGGGAAGAGCTGCCAGCTGCCTTGCAGCCACTGGCAGGCCAGGACCCTCGGCAGCTCCATGAGCCTGCCGTTTTCTCCACACATCTTAGCGTGGTATCTGGCAGAGGCAGACAAGGAGGACCACTGGGGCCGCTTTATCTGCGGGTGCCCACCCCGTTTCCCGGTGCCACGGCGCGGCCGCCACCCCCCCGCGCGGCCCCACGCCAGCCGCTCGCTCACCGTGGCAGCGGTGCTGCCGCCCCCCGCCGCCCGCTGCAGGTGGCAATTGAAGATTTCCTCGGCGCGCCGCAGGTACTGGGTGATCTTCCGCTTCACGGCCTCCCGCCGCTCCTTGTTGGGGTCAACTGCGGTCGGTGCAAAGGGTGGCTGTGAGGGGCCTGGCTCGGCCCCGAAGGACTGGCCACAGTCCCCAGCGGATGGCCCAGCCCTCTCGCCCTCCTCCCGGTAGGGATGCACTCCCTGCAAAGATGCCCCAGTGCCCTCAACACACTCCCTAGTGGGATTTTCCCGTTCCCTCATCATTCTCCCTGCAGGGATACCTTGGACCCTCACGGGACTCCCGGTATGAATGCCCCGGTGCCCCGGCTGGTGTCCCCGGAGGGATGCCCCGGTCCGCTGCCCCCGGGAGGCCGCACACACCCTGCACGCCGCGGAGCAGCACGTCCACGCCGTTCTGGTAGTGGTTGAAGGCCTCCTCGTAGTCCTCGCTGACGTCCCGCTCCAGCGCCAGCCGCAGCTGCCGCGCGGCCTCCACCAGGTAATCCCGGCGCCCGCCGCCCTCGGGCCCCGCGGGCGCCACGCGGCCCCGCAGCTGCCCCAGGTAGACGCGGGCCTGCGCCAGCGCCCGGGAGCAGGGCTCGGCCTCCGCCCGGCTCATGGCCCCGCCGGCACACCGGCAGCGGGGCTGCGCGCTCCGCCGGGAGCGACGCACGGCCCGGCCCCTCCGCTTACCCGCAGGGCCCCCCCGGCCCCGGCCCCTGGCCCCGCCACCCCCGCCGAGCCGAGCCCGGGCAGCGCCGCCGCCAGCATCCCCCGGCGCCGCCGGGCGGAGCGGCAGGGGCGCGGCAGGGGCGGGCGGTGCTGATTGGCCGCGGATGAGATCATCATCATCATCATCATCATCATCATCATCATCATCATCATCATCATCATCATCGTCCCCCGCGGGATCCGTGCCCCGGTCCCCCCGCCGGGGTCCCACCCCGCCCGAGGCAGGCCCTCCACCTCCCCGTTAACGCGCGGTGAGCGCTGTCGCTCCACTTGCTTTATTATCATCCTTATTCACCATTAATTGTCCTTAATTAACCAAGCTCCCGTTCATTAAATTGTGCCTTCGCAGCCGTGTTTCCTTCCTTCCATAACGCTTAATTAGCTGTGTTTTAATTAGCCTTTGTTGCTGCCGTCCACCCGACAGGTGCACCTGTTCCAGCAGCTCCCCACTGCCACAGTTACAATGGGGGTTGTCTTGCCACTTCATCACGGCCGGCCCAGGGTACCCCTGGCTCTTCCTGATTTCCTCTTTCAAGTGGGTGCCGTTGGCCCTGACACTGAGCTCTCAGCCAACCCTTCTACCAGCTCTTGCAGACTCTTTGGGTTTTACCAACTTACTCCAAATGTACATCATCAGCACAGGTGCATTAAGGTGACAGCATAATTGATATCCCAGCTAGTGGTTAACAAATGCTTTGTATGTGAAAAATATCAGTCTTTGGCTTATCTTAGAAACATGCATTCCTGTCCTCCTGGCCTGGCTTTTTCTTGGAAGGCCAGGAGGCCTTGCAGGGCCTGCTAGATCACTGCAGTTCTTAGTGAAGGAGATTTGCTGAACCAGGAGTGCTCAGGTGGTTACTACCAACTGGCCAGCCGGTTTGCTGTGCCTGTGGGGTGGTTGGTTCCAGATTAAATAACTGCCTTACCACTGGCATGGCAGGGGACTGCAAAGGGAGAAGGGTTAGAATGAAAGCTAAGGGATACCCTTGGAAAAACTGTGCTAAGACTGTCTGGGAAGAGGGAGGCCCCTGCATCTTTCTCCATCCCTTGCTAACCCATGCGTGTGTCCCACTACAACAGGAAATGATCCTAAGATGGGGGTTTTCATTTTGTCAGGAGCTGGCCCTGTGCTGTGCCATCACAGCCACACCAGCCTGGTCAGTCACTGTGTCCAGCCCCTGCTGGACCTGGCACTTGCTGTGGGACTGGCAGAGGGGGCACCCCTTTGTGCCAGAGCTGTGGTTTCCCTGCACACACTTGTAGGGCATCTCCCTGGGCTCAGGTGCCCTGGGCAGCTCCTTTGCACAGCCCAGCCTGTTAACAACAGCACAGGGCAGTAAAGCCTGTGCCCGCAGCTCAGCTCAGCATCCAGCATCAAACACTGTCGCTATTACTAAGACCATTTCTTTGGGAGCATGAAAGTATTAACTGTGCCTCAGAGGGCAGGTCTAGGAGGATGCAAAGCCAACTGCTTTGTAAGACAACTCACTGCCCAAACACAATCAGTGTGCTTGGTTCTTTGGTTTCCCCTCAAAACACTTCCAGGTTCCATTTCCAGCCTTTGCCTAACAGAGACAGTTTTTTCTGCCCAGCCTATTTACACCCCACAGTCTTTGGGGTCTTTTAATTCCCACCAGAGACTTGGAGGCTCCTCCTTGAAGTGGAAAGTCTGAGCAGGCAAGAAGTGAAGGAGAGGCAGGGATGAGAGCAGGGGTGCTGCTGGCACAACTCACCTGCCTGGCTTCAGCAGATCTGTGTGGGCCTGGAGAGGACAGAACACAGGAAAAACTCAACATCCAGCACAATGTATGTGCAGAGTGGTTTGGATATTGAGGTGATGGTGGCAGGGAGAAGTGTGAAGAGGAGTCACCAGGAGGGTACAAAACTCAGTTATGTTCTTCATTGAACACCTCTGGAGCGGCCAGAAGAGAGTGAGCCAAAGGAATCAGCAGGAAGTGCCTCGAGGATGCTCCTGTGAGGAAGAGCCTTGCAAGGGAAGAAGACTTGTACCAGCCCTGAGGCACAGCTGCCTTTACCTGTGGGCTTGCAGGTTTCCATGTCAGAGCTGGACAGAGTACCTTAAACTTGGGGGATTTCAGATTAACCTGTTGAAGACCTTGTGGTCCTTGTTGGGAAGTGGGAACTGCCAAAGCAGAACCAGACAGACAAATAGCAGGGAGAGGAGGGAGAGCTGCCTTTTTTCTGACAAGCTAAAATTGACACATGAGAGCTGGCAAAAGCTTAAAATACACTGAGACTGCAAACATCATTGGCTTCAACAGGCAGGATTATGCCAAATTTTGTGAGGGTGCAAAAGACTTGTAAGTAACAATCAAGAAGTTAGGACTTCAGTGTTTCTTTATTTGCACGGAGACACGTGGGAGACCTGCCTGGGCATGGCTGGGAGAGGCTGCTGGGTGGCAGTGCTCTGATGGCAGCCTGTGCTCAGGGACACCAGAGGTGACAGTGAAGCTTTAACATCAGGGCTTCATCAGCTACGATGCTACATCTCTGGGCCAATGCCCACATCACCTTTACAGTTACTTCCCAAAAAAATGTAAAATATTTTTCCTGGTGCATGAGGCTGCTTTATGTTTTGTCTCCCTATAACTATCCTCCTAAACCATCTTGCTGCAGCTCCTAAAGCCTTATTAAACAAACCTTTGCCCTGTAAGGCTGGAAGGCACAGGGAGCCCAGGGACGCTGATAACCCGGTGGTGTGTTGTTCCTGGGCTCTGTGTGGGACAGCTGCAAGGGGCACGGAGGCAGGTAAAGGATGAGGGATTTGGGAGCACTGGGGCTGGAACAAGTTTTCTGCCTGTCCATGGTGGATGCTGCTGCCTTTGGGGCTGGGGTATGCCAGGGTCCCTTCACAAGGGCACCTGCAGCCCTGCACTGTAGTGCCTGGGGGCCATGGGGCTCTGCAGATGCAGCTGACCTTGTCAGAGCACTCACACATCTGCTGTGGGCAAGGAGAGCTCCCAGGAGCTAGTGGCGTAAAAAAGCTACAACTGAGACAGTCACACAGAGGGACAGGCAGACAGTGGTGGGGCCCCTTGAGAGGAAACACGGGCATTGGACACAAGCCCTGAAGCCAGGAGCCCCTGTCTCCCCCTCAGAGCAGCAGTCCCCACCCCCTCATCCTCATCCTTCCATTGGGGGTGATGTCCTGCTGGCAGTCCCTGCTACCCTGGAGTGAGGAGGGTCTTAGGACTGTCCCCTCCGCAGGGACAGGGGAAGGAGCTAGCATTCCCCTGGGCCTGCAGCAATCACAGGAACTTCATGGGCTAGGGCTCATTAGGTTCCCGTTACCTCCATGGAGCTGGAGGGAGCCCTGACAGCTGGAGCTGCAACTCCCAAACCTCTTGTGTAAGTGATGTTTGCCCTTGCTCCAGACCTGCCCCAGCTATTCTGCCCATCATGGCTGCAGCGGGACAGCCACATCCCTCCCAGCACTCACATTCTTGCTATCCAACATTCTGTGCCACGGGAGGAGAAGGGGACAAGGCCACACACAGCACCCAGGTGATGGAGGGAGAGAAGGAACACAGGGGTCTGTGCAAGGCAGGTGCCTGGCCCAGCCACGTCTGATGGGCAGAGCTGCCTGGAACACCTCAGTGCCAGGCAGTGGCCAAAGAGGTGACAGCAGACCCCAGGAACTGTGTACAGGAAAAGCCACTGTGTGTTAATGCGTTTGAATTTGTTTTAATCCTAATCATGAGTCTTGATAAACTTATTTTTATTAATTAACATACTTGATTTATGTAGCTTCCTTTTTTAAACATGTAATACTACCAGGGTATTAAAGACAATACAGAAACCATCACATACATCCTCAAGTGCTGCACTTGGGTCTCCTTGGCCTCACAGCAAAACCAGCCAGGCAGAAATGACACACAGTGATAGGGAAAGCCTGTGTGGACCAGGCCAGCACATGATCCACACAGACTTTGAGTGATATGGGAAGGGGAGCAGCAAGTTCCCCCCATCTGTGAGGTAGTGAAGGAGGAACTTCATGGGCTATTTTTGAGGCAAAGGCCATGTAGGCTGTGCTCCAAGACACTGTGGATGCCTGGAAATGGGATCCAGAAGGGATCCTGCAAGCTCCTGAACGATATGCCCAGCTGCACAGCTACAACTCACACGGTCCATCCCTGCTATGTGGTGACAGTATGCAGATTCACATTACCTCAACACCCACCTCCAGCTCTTCCCCTGGCAGGGAACTGCCCTGTCCCCATGTCCTCGTGCCAGCCTCAGGCAACACCAGTGTTACGGCCTGGAGAGTCATAATGTAACCCCCATCACAGGCAGCCCTGTCAGGTGCGGCAAGGAGCCACCTTGGACCCCAGTTCTTGCTACCTTAGGCTCCACTCTTGTTCCTCAGAGCAGGATAAACCACAGGTCCCATCATTTAAGGTAACCTTGAAACCTTTGCAGATCTCGCCCTCCAGTCTCTTGTTTGAAGCTTTCAAACAAAAAAAGAGAAGGGGTGAGAACAGGATGGGCACCGTGGACAGGGAGAGGTACCAGTCCCACACTGTGGTGTGGAGGGGAAGGGCAGCTCACCCAAGGGCCTCCCAGTACCCAGCTGAACTCCAGCACAGGGATAGCCCCCAGCCCAGGGAGCAACCTGCTGGTTGCCCATCTCCAGCATCACACACCAAGGGCAGTCCCTTGGTGCTGCAGGATTGGTGATGGGGACAAACCCTGGGTCACTGCCCTACCCCAGCCTGAGAGGGTGCCCATGGGGAAGTTCCCTGCCTTGTTGGAAAGCAGACAGGAGCTACCAGCTCCCATGTCTGACCAGCTTTTATTGAGCAGGGCAAAGCTGAGATGCAGCTGTGAATACATGAGGAGCCCAGTTCCCTTCTGTTCCCAAGCAGAACAGCTTCCCAGGCAAGATCCCTGGCACCTGCCCGGGCTGCCCCATGCCAAAACTGGGACGGATGCAGCCCTACAGCCTTGCCTGCCCCAGGTTTCCTTCCTCCCCAGCTGCAGAGCGCTGGCAGGACGAGAGGTTTTGCAAGTGCAGCCCTGTGAGCCATCTCCACCCACTGCCACATCATGCTGTCCTCCCCAGCCAGTTCCAGCAGCACGTGCACCAGCTTGGCTCCTCATTGCCCCTAGAACGTCCTCAAACACCAGCACACTGCTTGAGCTCCTCATCTTCAGCCCCAGGCTCGGTCACGAGTCCTTTTCTCTTGCTGCCAGTGGGGCAGAAGGGGCAAGGGAGTCCTTGGTGCCAGGCTGTGCCCCCACCAGGGCCAAGCAAGAGTAACAGTCAGCTCTTCCGCGCTGGAGTCCTGCTCCCACTGCAGCTCGGAGGGACACGGCTCCGCACGTGCCCCGCGCCGGGGACAAAGGCAGCTGGCTCAGCCCAGCGGTGGGAGCGGGGCCGGGGCAGGGCAGGGGCTACCTGCGGGGTGTGCCACATCTGCAAAGAGAGCGGGGCACGGGGTGAGCGCTGCCGGCACGGGAGCCTCACCCGCTCTGCCCTGGGTCCCCCTCTCGGTGCCTGTGACACACAACTGCAGGGACAGGGCCTGCGGGCAGCCTCTTCGTGGGAAGCAGTGAGGGTGGTGGGGCTGGCACTGCTGATAAAAGGGGAAAATGCTGGACCAAACTGCTGGCCACACATGTCCCACCTCAAAAGTGCCCACAATGAGTCCAGCCTGTGCTGTTACAGCAAGGAGTTTGAGAAAGTGAGATAAAGGATGGAAAGAGTAGAGTAACCCAAACAACAATCAGACAAGGACACAACTGCCAGCAAGATGAGGCTGAAACTGGAAATTCATGGATGAAGCCCATGAAACCCAGCATGGTCTGTGATGGCAATAGAGCAAAACACCACCAAGTCACCCAGCCCATCCAGCCCATTCTGCCCAGCTTTGAGCTGCTGAGACAGGAGAGTACCAGATACCTCCTGAGTCTTTGGGAGAAGGCCTGTTTCCCCACAGCCACTGTCCCCTCCTGCTTACTTCTGTGTCTGCTCTGTACAAACCCTTCACTGCTCACAGTATCAGTAAAGATCTAAATGCTTAATGAGACACATGCTAAGAAAATTAACCCAGAGGACACCACCCATACCTGCCCCTGCTCACTTACAGTTCACAGTCTTTCCGTCCCTTCTTGTCTTGTCTTCTCTTACCTCGGCCCTTGGACCTCCTCCTTCAGAAGGAAAGCACCACAAGAAGGGCTGATGAGTGGGAGATGAGACCCACAATCCCAACCAGTAACCGTACCCCTGGTGTCACTTACCTTCCCAACCTCATCAGGTCCTGCCGGGGCCTGCAGAGTGGGAAAAATGACAGAGGGAAGTGGTTATTGGGCAGTGCTGCATGCTGAGCTGCAGGAGCTGGCCCTGGAGCATGCCCCAGTGCACTGCACAATCTACCTGTCATCATTCGTGTTTAAAACAGACACAATATCACTTCTCTTGACCTTTCAAGCCCTCAGTCAGGAGCTGATTGCAGCAGGCAGAGACAGCAAAGGGGCTGGTTGGCTTGGGTGACTACCCTGGGGATGTGACATTTTGCCAGCGAGGATGGGGAGGGAAGTTCAGCCTTAGCTGCTCCCAGTGGCAGCTTTCACATCTCATAGTGAAACAAGGTGCAGCATCCTGAGTGGCAAACACGGGGGATTTGCTGCAAAGTCCTGGTAGAGGCTTCTCAGCCATGCCCTACCTCCCCCGTGGGGGTCACAGCCAGGGCATCTGCCACACCTACACTAACTACAAAAGGCAGTGATGTACCGGTGTGGACAGCAGATTAGGATGAAGCCAAAAACTGCTGCAGAGGGCAGCCTGCACAATTGCTCAAAGGAGATCCCCTGGAAGTTACCCTAGGGAGGAAAAACCACAAAAGGCTTAGGAAATTCCCTGCATGGGAAATAGCTGGAAACAGAGAAGGAGTCAAGTAATATATCTGCTTCTTCCCACTCTCCCTTCTGCATCTACTGACAGACAGAGACCATGTGGAGCTGGGTCTGCTCCAGTACAGCTGCTCATAAAACTGTAGGGGAATACCAATCTGGGAATCCTCGGGATCTTCTTCCAGGAAAAGATCATGTCTAATGGCTGCCCAGCAGGACACTCATCCCCCGACTTTTCACAATACGAAATGACCCTAGGATCATGATTAGGCATGATGACCAGGGCCCCAATGCAGGCAATGCTGGAGTCTCTATGGCAATGGCCAGCTGCAGGCAGCACTGGAGCTGCTCCCACAGCACTGCAGTCCTCAGGCAAAGGCCCCATCCTGCCCAGGCTTTCACCACTTTTGGGACACAGTGAGCACCCCAAGGGGTTGACAGGTGCCAGGAGTCTGTGGCAGGCAAGTGCTGTGCATCCATTCCAGGCCAGCACTGCATATCCAGGCCAGGCTGGCACTGCATGTTTTAGGCTTTCATTTGTTGGCTTGGATGTAAACTCTGCTGTACCCCCAGGTCTGTATGGGATAGCCTCCCTTAAGTGGTGGCCCAAGACTCAGCTGTTGAGCTTTCTCTTTGGGCCACAGTCACATCCAGGCATGCCAAGCCATGGAGCTCCCCGCTGAGCCACCACCTTGGACATGCTATCACACACCAGACACCTGCCACGGAGCCACCAGCCTTGCTCCACTACCCACAGGCAGATCCTCTGGCTAAAGGAGCATACACCAGGCATGCCAAGGCAGCTGCAGGGATGGGGAGCACGGCCTGCAGACACTGCATGGAGCTGACCTGTGTTCACCATGGCACACACCCCGTTGTCTGCGGGGAGCAGGTGCAGAGCTGTGCTGCAGCCTGCGGCTGGACAAGGGCCACAAGCACCAGCAAGCCCCAGTGCAAAGGCAGCCAGAGGGGTGCCAGCCCAGCCAGGGTGCCCAGAGGGTGCCCCTGCTGCACACACAGGGGGAGCTGGCAGGCTTGCTCGTGCTGGAACCCAGCAGTCTCCTACCTGCACTCGCACTGCTTGTGCTCGGTGAACGCCATCTCCACATAGGGTGCCTCCCCGTTTGGCTTTATCTTCAGGAGCTGAAAGAAGAGCAAAGGTTACTTCTCAGGCAGTGGCAGGAGGGGGCTGGAAACACTCCTGAGCCACTGCCTTGCCACCCCATGCTCTTGGGAAGATGTGTGTCTAACCTGTTCCTCGGGACCTCCAACAACAGAGTCCACACGTAGGCAGCACTGGCCAGGCCCAGCTGGCCGGGCAGCCTGGGAGGCTCTGCCAGTGCCACCCCTTGTCTCCAGGGCTTTAATTTAAGTCCCATGGTCTTGGGATTTCCCAGCCTTAGAAAAGATTTTTCAATCTCTGCCTTCCTGGAGAATTTTCACATATTTGATGCCCTTGCACACCTCCCTTCTCTGACAGAAATATCCCCCCAGTCATGTTTTTCAGGCCAATCCCATTGCTGCTGCCTCCTCCTGGACGCTTTTCCTAGGGCACTGAGTTGAAATTGAGTGGAGTCAGTACCACAGAGCCTCCCCAGCCCGGGGGTACAGGATTTGCACTGCCACATGTCACAGCCCAGCCTGAAGTTCAGGTTGGACATCCAAGGGCCTTACAGGATACGTTCATCATTGGCCCCTGCAGAAATGTCTGGCATTTCCACCCTGCACACAGCAGCAGGATCCCTCCCATAGAGGGAGACCTGTGCTTGGGGAGCTGCCTCCTGTTTCACACCAGGCTTTTGATCCACCTCAGCCAAGAGCTTTTTGCTGTCCTGGGTGGTTTATTGCAGGCATTCCCTAGTCCATCATCCATGGCAAAGCATCTCATCACACCTCCCACTTCCCTGGTCCCTGCAGCATCAGCAGGTTGATCTCTGGCAGCTCAGGGCAGGGGCTGCAGTGTGAGGACACCTGCTGCCTGGTACGTGGGGAAGAGTTGAACAGCCCAGGACCTCCCACCGTGCATCCCGCAGCTCACTCAGTGGGGACTGAAAACTTGGTTTGCTCAGCCCTTCATGCTCACCATGCCCCAGTGTGGGGGCGTCCATGTCAGCACCACCCCAAGCATCACCTGACAAAGGAGAGCCTCGCTCCTCCCTTGATTCAAGGGCAGTACCTGCTTTGTCCCAGCAGGCAGCCACGGCTAACTGGAACACCCCCCAGCCCCACCACAGGACAGGAAAGATCTGGGAAAATGACAGCAATGTGTGAGACAGACCACACAGAGAGAAGTCAGGGAAGGAGGGAGTGAGGCCAGTACCACCAGGGCTGACACCTGACCTCAGGGCCAAGCCCAAAGAGCAGGCAGAGGGACCCTACTGGCTTGGCATGCATTTCAGCAGTCGTAAGTCCTCTCCCTTGCTAACCACACTGCTACAATGCCTAGAGGATGCAAAGCTGCAAGTTCACCTTCCCGGCGCTCGGTGAGCCCCCTCCGGCCCCGCAGCAGCAGCAGCTCGTACCTGCATGGTGACCGTGCTCGTCTCCACGGGCACGCAGCGGAGACCCTCGTCCCCACAACAGCCCCCGCAGCGCTGCAGGGAGACGCAGGACGGTCTGAAAATGTACTCCACCTCGTTGGGGAATTCGGTAATGACGTCCACCAGCTGCTCCAGAGGCCGGCAGAAACTACGATTCCAGATCTCCCGAAAGGTAAGGACTGCAAGAGGCAGGGACAGGGACTGTCAGGAGGCGCTCAGGGAGGCAGAGCCCGGCCGGGCAGGTGCGGCCGCCGCGGGGGGGTCCTGCAGCCACCACGGAGCGCAGGGAAGCAAAGGACCACTTTGTGCTCCCAGTGAGTCCGTCACCGTGCTGTGCACATCTCTGTGCGGGGGCTCACGCAGCCGCCCCGACAGGCTCTTTCCCCTCTATCCGCCAGCTCCGTCTCCTGCCCAGGCGCTCTGCTCATCCCCGAGCTCCGCCGCGAAGGGGCTCCCCCGCACCTCGCCCGGCCGGACAGCCGTCCCCGGGGGCTTTCCAGCAGGGAGAGCTGGAGCGGAGCTCTCTCACCCGGCACCGCAGGGGCGGCACTCTGGGGACCGGGCTGCGCTCCGCTCCGGCCCGCGGCGGTACCCGGTGCCCGAGGACGGCTGGGGCCGTCAGGTTGCTCCGAGCCTCGGCACAGCCCCCGGCTACCTCCCCGGCTGTCACCGCGGGGCTCCAGAGGTGACACAGCCCCGGGTAGTACCCAACGCGCCCCGGCCTTGCGCGAAGCCTTCCCTGGGTTGCTGCCCCCTCCCAGCCGGGGCACCGGCGGCCGCCCACTACCAACTCACCGGGAGACTCCGTGCTGGCGGTCCCCCGTTCCTCCGGGGCCTGCAGGGAGGGAAAGGCGAGCTCAGCACGGGGTGACCCGCTGCCGCCCCCCGCCCAGCGCCGGGAGGAGCCGTCCCGGCCTTCGCGGCCGCCCCGGGCAGCCGCCCCCCGCTCGGACCCCCTCCCGCCCCTCGGCTCTCACCGGGGCGGGCGGTGCCCCCAGCGTCCCGGCCACCAGCAGCCGCAGGAAGGCGCCGAGCAGCCGCATCGCCGCTCCCGCCGCCCCGGTACAGACTCGGCGCCGCCACTACCGCCCCGCCGCCCCCGGCATGCCGCCCCGCCGCCGGGCCACCGGCCCCGCCGTGCCGCCTCCGCCGCCGCCGGGCCATGGGAGCGCGCCCCGCTCCGCCGCTGTATTTCACCGCCGCCGCCCCGCCGCTGCCCCGCCCCGGCCCCGCCGCGGGGCGGGAGCAGGTGCCCGGCCCCGGCGGCCGCGGGCACGGCCGGTGCTCCCGGACGCGGCGGAGCCCCCTCCCCCAGCCCCCGCACCGCCTCCGGCCACCGCTCCACCGGGCTGTCCCGGCGCTTCCATTCACCGCGCCGTGCCCATGAGTCCCCGGCCGGCGGGAACCACCGGGGCTGTGCTGGGCTTCTCGGCTCGCTGTTTTCGCTGCCCCACGCCCATCCACCCGTTCTGTGCCCACCTGGCTCCTGCGCCCATACAACAGCCCCCTTCCCATCCGTCCTGTTCATTCCTCTCCTGATGCCCTGTTCCCACCCAGATTTCCCGTGCCTGTCCACCCACCCCCTTCCCCCTCAAGCTGCTCCGTGCCTGTTCCATCAGCCCCTGTCGTTGGACCCCAGCCAAAGCCCCCCCCAGCCCCAGGGACAGCATCCTGGTTCTGGTTTACAGCTCGGAAGGGAAGGGGGCAGAGCAGGTCTTGGGTCAAACCCTGCTGCCAACCCAAAGGAGCTCTGTTGGCCTTTTCTGTTCTATTTTTAAGCCCCAGAGGCCAGGGAAGCTGGAACTATGGGAGGTGTGATGAGATGCCGACAGGCAACACGATCCCCCGTGGGCTGCAGGTCCCAGGGAAATAACGAGCTCTGTGTCCGTGCCAGGATTCACGTCCTCCTGGGAGAGTGGGGAGGCTGCTTCAGGGCTTCCCTACCCAACACCGTGTGAGGTCTGTCCCTGCAGCATGAGGATGCCAGTGATCCACTCCCAGCCCTGTGGGATCTGTCCCCAGGGGATGCAGGACATGCCAGCTGCCTGTCCTCAGCCCATTGGGCCATGCAAGTGGCAGTGACTCAGGCACCAGCAGGAGCTGGGCTCAGTCAGGAGCTTCTAGGCACTGGTACCACTGAGTGTATGACAAAGCTGCTGGAGCAAGGCCTGGCAAATTAGCATGGAGATGCTGCAGAGATAAGCGCAGAGAACTCCCAGCCCCACCGCTGGGAGGGTGTGCTGCCGCTCGTCACTCAGCACCAGCTCAGCAGCTGCTGGGGCTGCTGTGGCAGTGTCAGTGCCTGTTCATGCTCCTTCTCCTGGCTGGGCAGCAAAGAGCAGGTAACATCCTTATAGTGATGACTGGAGCATGCCTGTGGTCTCCCTCTGTCACCCTACCGACCCTCCTGGGCCAAGGGGACCCCCTTCCCACTTCCCCAGGGATGGTTGTGAGATGGGATGAAGAGAGCATTTCCTCCCAGCCGAGAGCAGAGGCCGCCCCGAGCAGCAGCTGCTGCCAACTCACTGGACAGACAGAATCCTGTTATTGCAAAGACCGTGACCACACGGGGCCTCATGCCTGTCCTTGCAGGAAGGTCCCTTGGGGCCACCTCTCAGACACAAGGCCAGCCTCTGGCACTGGAGCAAAGGGCTCTCCCCCAGGAGCTGTGTGGCTGGGGAGACCAGCCCTTAATTGCTGAGTGCAGTCCTGTTCCTGGTCTGAAGCTATTTCCTCAGAGGCCTTGGGCAGAGTTTACATTCCTGGGATGAGCATCCACTTTCTAGGCAGTGTGGAACAGAGACAGGAGAAGAGGAATAATATTTGGACACCGGTGACCTGTGATCAGCAACATCCTCCTGCATATGGCAGAAACATCAAGCTGGCTGGGGTCGCAGTTGCTGGCTTTCCCCTCTGCCATGCTCCTCCCCGGGGGGCCAAGTGTGCCCTTCCCCAGCTGCAGGACAGGCTGGAGGCCGATGCTATAAATGCACCAGCATGTCCCTCGCGCCGCCTCCCACTCGGCTCTGGGGAGCAGAGTTACGCATTTGGGAGCAAGGGACAGAGGAAGCTCGAGGAACCAGCCAGGGACATGAGGCAAACAGAGACATTTCCTTAAAGAGCAAATGCCTCCCCTGCAGTGAGCCCCATGCAGTGGCTGCTGACTGGGAGCATCACCTCAAATATGCCACTGCTGTCTGTGCCACCTCCCTGCCCTGCTCACCGAGCTGAGGAAGGAGCTGGGTGGGGAGTGATGGCGTGTCCTTGCTGTGGGTGAGCCCTGGCTGGCAGGTGGGGAAGGCCAGCTCTGGCACCCAGCTAAGCGTGCCATGGCACAGCCCTGCCAGGGAACAGCCCCATGCCCCTACACCTTCAGGGTGAGGGGTAAGAGCAGGGGCCCTGGCTGCCCATGAGCACCAAAGGAGCCCAGAGCAAGCAGCTGCTCTTCCCTGCAACCCCCCTTGCTCACTGCAGGCAAGGTCCCTCCTAAGCAATCTTTTCCATAAAACAGCCCCATGTCAGCATCAGTGTTCTCTCACGGGCATCTTATACCCTGCAAAATCCACCTTTGGCAGTTCACATGGAAAGAACCCAATAAAAATTTGTCCCTGCATCATTCTTAAACTGCCTGCAGCCAGGACCTCCTGTGTCACCCTTGAAGCCCTCGGAGAGCACCTCTGAAATCCTCAGGGCATTATATTTGTTCTGCTGCTATTTAGGACACAGAACTCAGTTTCATCAAAGCTACAGGCTTCTGCCAAGGGAAGGGCCAGTCCATGCACGATCCAGTGCCCAGCACAGTCACCCTCTTGTGTTTGACCCCAGTAGGCAAGAACCCCACCAGCAGCTCCCTATATCCTGCATTGGGACAGGACTCCTGAGGTCAAAGCAGCATGAGGATGTAGGGCACTGGGCTCCTCACACCTGCCCATCATCCCAGAGCCCTCAGGTCTCACCCTCACTCTTTCATTTGATTGCTTTCTCTGCTTCTGTGATCTCATCTTAGAGAGCCCCCTCAGCTCCACTACCAGAGAGCCAGTCCATGCCAGCACTGAGATAAACCAGGTCAATCATCTGCAGTTCGTATCTCCACAGTGAGAATGAGGATGGGAATGGGCTGGCTGGGGCATCCCCAGCTCCAGCCTCTTGGCGCAGGTACCCAGGCCTCTCTCTCAGGAGACTGCTGCTGACTGCTGAGAAACCCTGGGATCTCCAATGCCCTTGCAGGCAAGCAGAGCTGCACCAATGACCCCTGAACAGTCAGGGCTGCTCCTCAAGGAAACAGCTTGCAAACAACCTGCCTGGGCACCTGGGCCCCAAAGGACTCCTCAGAGCTGTGCTGCAGCAGCTCCAACTCCGAGATGCCCTCGGCAGCACATCCCCTGTCCCTGGCGGCTGCTGCGGTGGCGTCAGCGCCTGTCCCAGCCCAGGTGTGCAGGGGGATGTGTTTGCCGAGGGGGAGGCTGACAATAGGGGGAAATGGGCCGGGCAGTGCACCCCGATGGTGGCGGCTCACAGCCCGGCCCGCGGCAGGCGGAAGCGTCCGGCCTTAGTCAGCGCCGGCCGCACGTGGCAGGAACTCTGCTGCTTGTTTTGGTTCCTGGGGAGGGGAGCTCAGCCTCCCTGGGGACCCACAGCCAAACCTGCAGGCACCTGACAGTCCAGCTCCATGCCTGGGGACATCAGGGTCTGTTCCCCACGGGTCACGGGCACTGCAGGCTGGCCTAGGTCAGACGTGAGTTTTGGAGGGGCACGGGATGAGCACCAGGACTGCCTGAGAGCACTCCAGGCAGAGAACCCAGGCAAGGGGAGTCCTTGGCAAGCCTGGGTGCTGCTTTCAGACACTAATCCCTCGTGGGGCAGGGATGATGCTGCCAAGAAGGATGTCCCTGAGACTGCCAGACCCAAGCCCTGGGTTGGGTGTGTGCGGCCCTTGTCCAGCCAGCGTTCCAGGAACAGATCAGCGCTGGCAGACCTAGTGCCACTCAGCTCAGTGCTCAGTGGCAGTGGCTGGGCAGCCCCACGCTGCGGGGACTGGCCAGGCCACGGTGTTTGCACAAAAGCACAGCCCTGGAGCAGGGTGAGGCACTGGAGAGCCACACCACAGCCCCAAGCTTACGTGGGCACCTACAGGTAAGCGTTCAGTCAGCAGCCCCGAGAGCGAACGCAGTCACCCTGCCAAAACAGCAGCCCCACGCACACCAAGGGCCTGAGAGACCAGAGCAGGAAGCAGAGACAGTAATCACAACACGGCTCACCCTGCTCTGCCCAAGCTCCTCTCCTGAAGCCCTGGGTGGGAGCTGCAGATCCAAGTCCCAGAAAGCCTGGAGGAATTTCTCTCCAGCAGCTGTAGAGTGCTGTGCTTGGGAGAAACAAGGCTGAGAGCAGGACGGACTGGTGCAGCAGTGTGCATGACCTTCTGCCACCGGCAGAGACAGAACAGCCTGGGCCCGCGCCGGCTGGAGGCACAGGGAATGGCAACCGTGGGAGGGGTGAGATTCTCCCAGCAGGAGCTGAGCAGCCCTCTCCTCAGGAAAGACACAGAGGTTAATTTTCCACCAGAGAACCAACCATATTCTGCACATTAATCACATTTCATCTACCCTGGGGAAAGGGCAGTGAGCACTGAACAGGAGGAGAGGCACACAGGCACAACCCGGCTGCTGCTCTGCTGCCCCTGCTCTCCAGCTTTCCCAGCCCAGCCTGTCAGTGGGCAGGGGCTGCCAGGCACTTTTCTCCCCTGCCAAACTGGAACCCGATCCACACCCAGCCCAGAGCCTCTGGCCGCTTATCATGTGGATGCAGTTCTCCTGCTTTTAGCTGTCATAATATTGACACAAAGCAAAATAATAGCAATGGCGAGACTCTGCCTGGCTCTGGAAGGCAAACAGGCAAGGAGACGGGGAGTAGCAGACTCCGCTATTGTGTGGGACAGGGCAGCAGCCTGGGCTGCTTCCCAGCTCTGCTCCTCAGCATCACTCCTGCTGATAAGAGGGGGATGTGGGATGCGGGTGGAGGGGGAATATGAGCTCCACAGCACACCCTCCCTGCTGAGGAGAGTGGACGTGTGTATCGGCAGGGCTTCATCCCAGAGGCTTTCCTAGAATGTGGGTGGAGGAGTGGCTCATCTCTCCCTTTCCCCGAAACCTGGCAGCCACTGAATAGCTGCCATCACCCGCAGCAGACAATGAGCAGAGCGAGCCCAGGGCCAGCTGCAGCGGGAGCAGAGGAACTGCGGGGAGCTGGCTGGTGACCAGGAAGCAGCCCAGACTGCTGGTGTCACGGACCCCTTGGTGACCACACGGCGTCCGGGCTGCACTTTGTCTCACTCCAAGGGCCTGGCTTCCTGCAGCCACACCAGGTTTGCTCCTGAGCTTCTCTGAAGCCAGCCCGGAGGGATGAGCCCCCAGCAGCACCTCCTCTGTGGTGCTGGCCCAGCCAGCGTGCCATGCACCCTTGAAATGGTGGCAGGGCCACAGCCAACACCTGCATGGTTCCACTGGGTTTTCTGAGCACTTGTGCCTTTGGTGGCAGTGAAAAAGCCAGTGCCTTTCAGGGTGTGAAGATCCAGGGCACTAATAGCAATGCTGAGGACAACAGCTCCCACCCAGCTCTGTAGGACGCTCCCTCATCCCTTGCTAGATCTTGTTTTCCTACATGACATGCAGTGACTTCCCACACTTCCCTCACCTCTTCCTGACCAGCCTGGCCTTTGAACCAGCTGCCTCCAGCTGCCTGTATCACGAGGGGAGACCTGGGCTACTGCCATAGATGAATGAGCCGACGAGTGAGGCTCCACATCCAGGGCAGGCATTTGGACGCCAGCTTCCCATGCCTCTCCCAGGGGCTGGGAAGAGCAAGAGGCAGCTCAGCCGCTCTGCTTCCACAACAAGCCCTAGAAAAACCTTCATGCTTCCCAGCCTCGGTCTCTATTTTTAAGGCTCCTAAAAGGAGGGGGGCGCAAATTACAAACTTGCTGGCAGGAGAGACGGTCCCTGGGCCGGATTCAGAACCGCCTACTCATTTTCCATAGGGATTGTGGACTCCATTGGTACCACAAGGGTCTGGCTATGGGCTTGGCCTGCCTGTGCGCGCTGTGCTGACGTGAGGATGAGACAGCAGCCATCTTCCAGGCAGAGACAAGCGCACGTACGCACAGGCGGCAAAGCCAGGAGCTGCACCAAATCCTTTGCTAACCTGAGGTACTGAATCCATCCTGTCATCCATCCTGTCATTCCCCTTAGCAACCCCTGCCTGTTTCCCCTTGGCCACCCAGGCAGTCATGGCAGCCAGGCTTTCCTGAGGATGACCAGTCAGGCACAGCTGTTACAGAGCGATCAGCGAGGACCAGCAGAACACGTGCCCTGGTACCTGCAGTGTCAGACTGAATTTCAAGCATGCCAAAGCTGCGATGACTCAGACAATGTGCGTGCTCCTGAGCATCCACAGAGCTCAGCCTTCCAGCTACTCACGTACCTGCATTGGATCAGCAGCTGTTTGTTTGGGCTTTTTGTCTTCTTTCCCTGGAAGCTGGAGTTTTAAACATGCATTCCACACTCAGTTCAGCTCACCATTTCCATCCCCTTCACTTACTAAGTGGCCTGCTTTCTCCCCTGTAGCACACAGAAAACACTGGTTTGGTCTCCCTTCAGCAGATTCATTCCTGCCTCTCCATCTGTGACTGCAAAAGCTTTGGTTTTGACTTGTTCTTGTCTCTGGCCTTTGAGCACAGGTTTTCTAAAGAGCAATCATGTCACACCAGAGATACCTTAGTGCACCCTTCCCCTTAGACTGTGCTTTGTGTTCTCCCCACACCCATGCACTGTGACCTCCTTAATTCACTCACTTGTGTTCAGCAAGTGGCTTAGGCACCCAGCAGTAATGCTGCTTCTGCCCATGTCACCCACCCAGCCTTTGCTGACAGCCTGCCCTGCTGCTCCTGCTGGGCCACGGCTCAGCTGGCTCTCCTCTGCTGGCTCCTTCTCTTTGCCTGTGCTGAGCGTGAGCAGCTCCCTTTGCTTACCCAACTCCTGCAGATGAGTCCAATTACTGGAGTTCAGCAAACTGATTCTCCTCCCTGGCATTTTATCCAGCCCACTTATCCACTGAGAGTTTCTAATCCAAACAGCCTCCCAGCACACGATGTTCCAGTGCTCCCAGGCTCTACCCAGCCTCTGTCCCGCCTTGTCCTCCCTCACACAAGCACTTGGGGGATGACATTCAGCCCCCAGGGATGCAGAATTCCCTGGGCAGAGGGAAGCAGTGTCTCCAGCAGTCAGCCCCGATGGTACAGAGCAGGATGCCATCCTGGCTAGGCTGGCAGCTCTCCAAGGAGGTGAGGCAGTTTTCAGCTCCTCTGCAGGCCCATAAAATGTGCTGCCATGCTCGGCTGGCCAGGTCATTCCCTGCTCAGCTCTTTTGTGCCTATGGCCAGCACTGTCTGCACTGTGCCAGCCTCCTCGACTGCTTGTGCACCAGCTGGGAGGCTGCAGCCACCAGATCTGCCCAGGGTACACCCGGGAAGGGAAGGGAAGGGAAGGGAAGGGAAGGGAAGGGAAGGGAAGGGAAGGGAAGGGAAGGGAAGGGAAGGGAAGGGAAGGGAAGGGAAGGGAAGGGAAGGAGGGTGTGCTGTGCAGGAGACAGCTCCCTGTGGCTGTGGCAGCAGAGGGGGTCCTGCTCCCTAACATCCAGCAGCTGTGGAGCAGCAGCTGAGACTCCCTCCAGCTGCACAGGGGGGCACCTCCCCACCCCCCATTGCTTCTGCACCCTGCCACAGCCTGCAAGGCAGTGGGATTTTAGCCGACTACACCAGGGCACCAACATCCACCTTTCCTTCCCCACTTGCCCTACACTCCCTGTGCTGCCTTTGCTGCCCATCCTCCTCCTCAATGCCTCCTTTTCAGTCCTGCTGGGCAGTCCCTGTCTGACTCCTTGGGTCCTGACAGCAGCAGCTGGTTGCTGACAGTTGGATGTCTCGCAGCCATGGTCCCCATGAGCAGCCTGGGGTTTGCCTGCAGCTCTCCAGAGAGCCCCAGGCTTTGGCTCAGCTCAGCTCTGCAGAGCTAACGGCTCTGAAATCCCCATTCAGAGGCTTTCATTCATGAAACACAGGGCAGCAGACCAAGCACAGGACTCCGTCCCTCAAGGGACACCAGACTGCCAGCTGCCTAAACTGGCTGTGGCAGTGGTGCCCAGCAGAAAGTGCTGCAGGGAAAAGAACAGAAACAGCAGAAACGGGAAAAGCTCTGCAGCCTGGCAAAGTGCTGGGAAAAAACTGTCCTGCAATAGTTACTGGGACCAAAGCAGGGAATGTAAACAGCCCAGCATCCACAAGGAGGTCACAACCTCAGAGCCCTGTTTCCCTTCCTCTTCTCCATCCTGCCTAATCTCCAAGAGCTGCTCTGTTTACTAGCGAGATAAGTAAACAAACAAAAGAAAGCTTCAAGGCAGTGATTTTTATTTTTCTGGCCAATCCACAGGTCCCAGTCACTGGGTGCACATGTGGGAGCTGTTTCTGCACACCAAGGCAGCTGGCACACAGCTGGCACACAATCCAGCTCTGCAGGACCAGCAGCAGGCAGCTGATGGGCACAGCCCTGCCTGTAAGTGGCTGTGCAGAAGGGCAAAGGGGGAATGGGGCTTCCCTGCACAAACGCAGAGCTGGGCAGACCTTGCTCCAGGGAACCTCTGATTTACGCACTGTGGAAGAAAACATGCACCTAAACCTGGGAGAAGGAGGAGACAAGGCAGTGGGAACCAGGACATGTCCAGCTGGGACAGTGGGGCCCAGCACAATGCAGCCAATAGCTGGGCAAACCCGGTCACCCTCTACTGACTTTCTCCAGGGGCAAAGGATGGCACAAGCTCATCATGGAGTGAAGTTCTGACTTCTACCCAGGGCTGCAGCTCCCCCCAGCACATCCAGCCAAACTCAGATGTGTGGCCTTTTGCCAGGCATTGGAGGGATACAGCGAGCTCCCTGCCCCGGGGCTCTCTGGCTTCCAGGCACACAGGGGCACCTGAGGAAGCAGGAGGAAAAGAGAGGCATGGAAGGACTCTCAGTCCCCTGCAGGCTCTGGGTGACAAATCACCTGCATTAAGTGCTCAGAGCCAGCACAGCAGCTGTTGGTATTTTGCTGGGAACCCAGCAGTCCCTGAACAGGAGCTGGCTGTAGGGTGAGTCCAAAGCTAACCAGACGAACACAAAGATGCCATGAACATCCAAAGTCCTACAGGCCTCGGCATGAAGCAATCACTGAAATCTTCCAGCATAAACCCGTTTGCTTTTATTTCCTAATCTCAAACAACAGGACATAGACCAGAGCGACAGAGCAAAGCAGTACCGCAATGAGAATTATTCCATAGCTCCTGCCTGTTCGCTGGACACATGGCTCCAGGAACTAAACACAAAGGAGCCACATTCCTGCCTTATCCAGTGCCGCTTCTGGCTCTGCCAGCAAGAACAACTGGGCTGCCAGGAACTGCGCCTTTCCCAGCCCGTTTGATTTGGCCCTTCAGAGGCCGGCACGGCGCGCTCCAAAGCAAACCAAACCCGCCCGTGCGCGCTCCAAAGCAAACCAAACCCGCCCGTGCGCGCTCCAAAGCAAAGCGAACCAAACCCGCCCGTGCGCGCTCCCGCCGCTCCGGGCACCGCCCAGCCCCGGCCCCGCCGCGGCCCCGCGCCCACCGCCGGACGCGCCTCTCATTGGTCGAGCCGCCGCCGGGGGGCGGGCACAGCTCGGCAGTCTTGGCCAATGGGACGGCGGGGGGGCGGAAGCGGAAGTGCCGCCGCCATGCCCGGCGCCGCGGAGCGCGGCTCGGAGCTCTCCGAGCAGATCGAGGCCTTCGCGGCGCGGCTGCGGCGCGGCGGGGAGCGGCCGCGCTCCGAGGACACGGCGCGGCAGACGCTTTCGCTGCTGCGGAAGATCGTCGGGCACGGGCGATGGAGCCGGGCCGGTGAGGGCCAGGCGGCGGCGGGCGGACAGAGGGCTTTCCCCGGGCGGGCGCGGCTCCCCCAGCGCCGGGAGTTGGGCGGCGGCGGCGGAGCCCGGCCCGGCGGGGCGAGCCGCGGGAGGGCGGCTGCAGCCCGGTCGCGGCTATCGGGTGCGGAGGGATCCGCAGAGCCGGGGCGGGCCCGAGGCGGCGCCGCTGGCTCTGGGGCCTCGCTGTCAGCGCCCAGCGGGTTCGCAGTGCTTGCCCTGGCGCGGCGGAGCCCTTCCCGGCCTGCCGTGCTCACGGGCCGCGGTACCTGCGGAGCTGCCCTGCTCCAGCCAAATGCGCTGCTCATGGTCTTCTCTTAGGTCTGTGTTGTGTCCAAGCGTTTCCGACTGCCAGACCCACCAGTGGAACCGGCTGCTTTGTGAGGGCTCTCTGCTGGTCCCTTCCTGGTGTTTCTTGGTGCTGTGGTCCTTGTGCTGGAGCAGCTGCTGGCCCTGGGATATTGAGCGGGTGCGCTGGTTTGATGCTTACATGGGCTTGCTCCGGGCAGCGCTAACCGAGGCCCTCCCTTCTTCTAGGGGAGCTCATGGATCTGATCCGGACAGAGGGCCAGAGGATAACAGCAGCGCAGCCGTCGGAGACAACAGTGGGCAACATGGTGCGACGGGTATTGAAGGTCATTCGTGAGGAATATGGCCGGTAAAGCGCCCTCTTGCTCCCTGTATCTCTCTGCAAACCCAGAACTGCCCTTTGAAGCTGCTTCTGTAAAACCCCTGTAGTTTCCATCACCCACTTTTCCCACCTCTCCTAGAGAGGGGTTCAGGGAGTTTAATGCCAAAGGAAACCCTGTTGTTTCCACTGTGGGTGATGACATTCCTTCTTTAGAAATCGCTTGGTGTATGTATTGTGAGTGCATGACAAGTCTGTGCCCTGGCCTTGGGTTGTTCTCTCTCTGTGCCTAGGGGGGTCCATCCCCCTGGAGCAGTAGCCTTGAGCCTGCTCCTTGTCTGTGGACAGCAGTGGTTGCACATGTCTTAAGAAGGCACTTTCTGGCAGAGATTTGGGTGTTTTTCTGCCAGGACAGCTATGGAGACTCTTTGGTGTGGCATGGTGTGCCTCCTGTGGGTGGCTTTCCTTCCTGTCTCTTCACATCCAGGTGTGCCAGCTCAGCCAGGCCGTAGCCCTGTGCTCTTTCCTGAGGCTGAAGAGGCCATTTCTCTCCACAGGCTTCATGGGCGCAGTGAGGAAAGTGACCAGCAAGAATCCCTGCACAAACTCCTGACTTCTGGAGGACTGAGCGAAGATTTCAGAACCCCTTACCCCTCCCTCAGAGCTAATGTTATTGAAGCTATTAATGAAATGCTAATTGAGCTAGGTATGGATGGGTCTGAATTGCTCCTGAGTGAAGACTCTTATGGGATGGGACTGATGCTTCGCCCTTCTCTAGATGAAATAAAACAATAAGGATCTGGGAGGCTTAATCTGAAGGAACCAAGGGACTGAAGCCCTGCTACTCCCAGGACTTAGTTTTAAGTCCTCTTTGGCTTATGGGGAGATGGGTAGATTGTGGAAGGAGCAATATGGGGGACTGTAGGCTGTGCTCTTGGTCTTCTGGGAAGTCCTGCGAAGAAGAGTGTAAAACTCCCTATGCACATATAACCTGACCCTTGTCACAAAGAACCGTGATACAATTTTCTTTTTCTGTGATTCTTGTGACAAATCAGGCACCTGACCCACCTTCTGAGGCCCAAATTGCCCCACTATTGAACTACAAAAGTGTTGAAGTTTTGTGGGTCTTGTGGTTATCTGGAGCAGTGCTGACAAAATCCACTCCCCTCACAATTGAGTTTTCAGTACAGTTGTTGTTATATATAACGAGGGTATAGCTAGGGAGCATGGGCCATTCAAGGGCCAGCTTCTTGGCTCCACTCATCTGGCAAAAAGAATGGGAAGAAAAACTGCTCCTGCTCTTCCAGTGCTAATAACATTGCTTTAGTGAAAAATCTTTTGTTGTAGGACAGTCCTAGCAGCACAAGTGTTGCTTTTGCTGGCTGCCTTTACACCCACATGTTCCTTGTGTTCCAGAGGGCACCACTGATAACATTGCAATGCAGGCCCTGGAGCACATCCACTCCAATGAGGTGATCATGACCATCGGCTACTCGCGCACGGTCGAGGCCTTCCTCAAGGAAGCCGCTCGCAAGCGCAAGTTCCAGGTCATCGTGGCAGAGTGTGCACCCTTCTGCCAGGTAAGGCCCAGGCTGGCTGGACCCTGTTGTCCCACGTGTTCTTACTGAAGTCTTGTGTCTGGAATCAAGGTGAACATGTTGGAAATTCCTCTGCAGTTGAGAGATTGGAGACAGCTTGTTATCCTGCCCCAGCATCCTTGAAGGGCTGAGTTCAGGTTTCATCACTTGGTGTTTTTGCAGTTCAGACAAGAATCCAGTGCTGATACCTTTACAATTACCCTGCAGGAGCTATGTCACAGGGAACCAATTGGATTCTCCCTCTTTTTAGGGTCATGAAATGGCTGTCCGACTGTCTAAAGAGGGTATTGAAACTACTGTCATGAGTGATGCAGCTATTTTTGCTGTCATGTCTCGAGTCAACAAGGTAAGGAGGGCTCCACTGGGGGAGGGATTTCATGGCAGATTGGGTGCTTAGGCCTCACAAATCAGCTGCAAATCCCAGCAGCGATGGATGTGTCTCTTCACTGAAGACTCAGAATTGTAATAGTCCCTGTTCACTGCTGGTGTGGAGACTCAGTGGCAGTAGGAATCCAAGTCAGTATGATGACTGACTGAATGGTGACAGGTTTTTCTGGCTTAGTGGCTACACTTACAAGAGAGCCTCAAAAGATTAACCTCAGTTTTCAAAGGAGATGGAACGAAAAGCAGCATTTCTAAAGGGAAGAAACAGCCCTTTGCCTGAAACAGAAGATGACTGATGAAGGGAATCATTAAGGTTTGTCTTGTTAACAGACCTGTTCTGTACTTTTAGAGATGAAAACTTGGCACCCCAAAATGGGGAGGAAGAAAGTACTTGTAACATATTAAAATGCAGCCACATCAATTCTTATCTATATATTTTGAGCTGCTTTATATTACTCCCTCAAGCATAACACAAGGGAATTTTTGCAGTGAGTAGTCAAGTTACTTGTACAAATCTTACTTTGTAGGTTTGTAGAAAAGGGACCACAGCCCAGTTTCTGCTTGGTGTTCCCTGCAGTAGAACATACATTTCTTCTGAAGTTCTCTGTGCTGGAGTCATGCTCTTGTTAGCGAGGAACATCTCAGTGCAGAGGCAGTGCCAGATGAAACAGATCAGGCATTCAGCTGCCCTAGAACTCCAGCTGCTGGCTGGCTCTACTGACACAGTCCTCCTCCAGCTCATCTGTCAGGGTCTCAGCCAGGAAGTGTTCCTTCCTTAGTTTGCTGTGGAACATGCTATCCAATTCTGATTTGCCCTTTTAAGGTCATCATTGGTACAAAGACAATCCTGGCCAATGGCGCCCTGATTGCTGTGAGTGGGACTCACACTCTGGCACTGGCAGCTAAACACCACTCCACTCCACTCATCGTGTGTGCCCCCATGTTCAAGCTTTCACCACAGGTAAGTACAGCAGCTCTTCAGGACTGCACCTCCAGGGGCTTTTACTTGTAGGAGCTCAGGGTGGAGGGCACCATCTGTCCCAAGGCAAGGTCAGTAAATGAGCCATCTCCCCCATCTAGCTCTGTTAATTCAAAGAGGAGATCCTTACCCAAATCTGGCACACCTCAGGATCTCCTTGAAGCACCTCTGCCACATGTGCAAAGCAGTACGTTGGATATCAGGATGTAGACCACTGCCTAGACTGATGAGACTGGCATTGCCACACTTATTTTTCCTCAGCCATGACAGATTTCAGTTTATACCAGTAGTGTTGAAAGGCAGAGAATGTAGAATGAGACTCTTTCTTACACAGTACTTTTTCAGTATTGTCACTGTGAAGTTGCAGACTGAGGAAGTCACTCCTCCAGTTCACTAGGCTTTGGTAAGGGCAGCCACATCATAGAAGGCTCTAAAAGCTTTGAGGAAAAACCTTGCACCTGTAAATGTTAAGAGAGGTTGTAGACACAAGCACGATGTCATTATTGTAAACAGAGTTAATATCACCTGGCAAGTCATCTTCCTCTGCATTAGTTCCTTCCGGTGCCAGGATCTGTTTTCACAAGAATAATCAGGTAGGGCTTTTTTCCTGATCTTCCTGTCCTCTTTCTCATTTAGTTCCCTAATGAAGAAGATTCATTCCACAAGTTTGTGTCACCACAGGAAGTGCTGCCATTCACAGAAGGTACTGGTTATTCTTAACACATCTGGTCAAGCTGGTTCAGACTTTTTTTTTTTTGTAACTCATACAAAAAATTAAACATCAGACCATGTTATAACCCAAGACAGAAAATCCTTTTTTACTGTCTTTGACAGTAAAGAGTGCTGTGAGCCATTCAGTTTTATAACTGTACATTACATAAAGTAGAGAAAAAGGATTTATTTTGAACACAGTCTTGGCAGTTTTGGTTCTGCTCTGAAACAGTGTTTTATCAATAGGATGGTGATAATGATGCCAGGTAGGTAACAGTTTCCTGTGGGACAGGGCAGATGCCCAGCACCAAGGGCCCCTTTTGTTCTTTCCTGTAACTTCTTGAAACTTTGTTACGTGATACAGCCATTGAAAAACAGGGTCTCTGCCATGGGCTTCCCACACAAGCAACACTTTTAGAAAGGCATCAGCGCCCAAGCCCATTTTCAGATAGCAAAGTCTCTTTCAAAGGCCCATTTCTGTGTGACAAAGGGTTTTGAAATGAAGATAGCAGGCTTGGCAGCAGATTTTAGTTTTGGCTTTCTGAGCATTTCTTTAAATAATAACTTTGGCTGTATCAGGATTCTTGTCTTATGTATTGGTAGGGTTTTCTGGCAGTTAGTCTACAGCAGAGGGGATCTGGGGTTTCTGCCAGCAAAAATGACCAGAAACAGTTTTGCCATTCATTGAGGATTGCTGTGTAGCTGTAATTCAATGACATCAGTGAAGAATTCAGAAAGTATTCAGGATGTTCAAGTACTGACTTCAGGGTGGCGTGTGCAGAGCCAGCTTGTTTAGGGACTCCAGAAGGTGTGCAAAAGACTAACTGTACTTTGAGTTGCTTTGACTGATATTGCTGCTATTCACTTCACAGGGGAGATCCTGGCAAAAATCAATGTTCACTGCCCAGTGTTTGACTACGTCCCTCCGGAGCTCATTACTCTCTTCATTTCTAACATTGGGGGTAATGCACCTTCCTACATCTACCGCCTGATGAGCGAGCTCTACCATCCCGATGACTATGAGCTCTAATACTGTGAAGCACATCACTATTCAGACTTTTATCTTTCTCTTTAGAAAGATACAACAGCTAATTAAAGTGTATGTTGCAAAGACAAGTTGCTGTGGGGAGCCAGTGGGAATCTGCTCAGCAATGTCTTTTCTACCCAAAAGCAAAAGAAGGCAGAGCTCTTACAGGTTTATATCACATGCTGTGTCAGAAACCATGTGGAAGGCATATGTGTAACTCTGGGGCAGCTAAGCTGTTACTTCAAAGTATGCTGCAATAAAGGCTGTTTACAGTGATCTCACTGTTAAGCACATTTTCCATATGCAGTTGTTTTGTTTATTTAACTAGCAGGAGTTTTTACCAGTGTAGTCAGTTGCCTGCACTCACTGCATGATGTAGTGGCCAGCTTTACACTGTGCTTCCACATGTAAATGTGGTAGGGTAGGAACCCATCAAGTTGTCTTCAAAATGGATTATTTAGCTATTGAGCTATTTCTGTGGGGCTAGGTGGGGATTTAGAAATCTCTCTAAACTGCAAGGAGCTGGAGAAGGCAGCTGTGTGTGTCATTCCTTACCAAGTTAAGTGTTTCTTGAGTCTAAGTTGACCTATATATACTGTGAAGCTGGATGATCCTCATTCCAACCATTGCCATGAGCCCAAGGAGTGAGTTGAATGTGAACTTTATTAAGAAATACCTTCCAATTTTCAAAGTACTATAAAATACACTAATTAAAATTCCCCTCTCTATTATGCAGAATTATGCTGTGCTTGCAGAAAAGAAGTGCTTTGCTTCAGTAACTGCAAGTGGCTGCAACTCCTTGCACCCAGCAGTGCAGCACTGACATTGCACCCAGACTTACAGCGCTATTCCTTAAGGTAGAAGATGCTTCTCCGGGCTCCAAGGGTGGGCTCCTCTGGCCATGTTCTCCTGGCTGGTCTCTGCTTCTTCGGTCAGTAGTCAGAGGAGAGCTTTGGTGACTGCACTGGCTCAGAACTTGGCTCCACACAGGGTAGTCTAACCACAGGATCATGGATCATACCAATGCTTCTAGTGGTTGCAGTTTACAGTTTTAACTTTTTTTTAAATAGGTTCTTTTTTTTTTCCAAATAGCTGCCATGCTCTTGCCATCTTTCTAAGTCTAGTTAAATTAGGTTTAGGCTGGAGGAGAGAAAATTAAACACAAGTCAGAACTAAGTAAATAAGTTTCAGTGTTTCCATACTCTTTGCCCTAATACAGTCATTCCTAAGTTAATATCTAATTCAAAGTCCCACCTGACTTTCAACAGAATCCAACTGAATAACAATAAAGCATAGTAATAGCAAAAGGGAGGAGTAATGATTTTGTTTTAAATTTAAATGTAACCTTGTCTAGTGGAAGGTGTTTGTAGTCATGGCAACAAGATGATCTTTGAGGTCCCTTTCAAGCCAAACCATTCTATGATTTTATAATAAATGTTGCTATTCCTGTGCTTTATCCCCATTTTATAGCATCTTAAACTTTGGGAAAGTAAGCATTAGTTTAATTAGCATCTTTGCCACTAGCAGAATTTCAGAATTTCCATGCTTTATAAATTTTACACTTCAAAACTGCGAGCACTTTAAATGTATGCTTAACCTTAAGGATACTATTCAAGTCAGTGTGACTATTCAAATAATATATTGGTAAGATCCTTGCCAACGTGTTTACAGGACAGATGGCTTTTGTACTAAAGTTTCATTTTATTGATAACAATATGTAACAAGTCAAGTAATATAAGGCCATTGGTGGTAGTTTCAAACTGGATGATCTTACTTCTAGCACACATACGTGATACACCTCTGATAACCCAGAGCACGGATTACCAGAGGTGTGTCCCACACAGTACCTGTTTTTCCTGCTGGAGATGGTCTATGTCTGCCAGAGGCAGCATTGAAGGTCTTCCATGAGCACACTGGAAGGGTAGCTTACAAGATGACAAGGCTTCAATAAGCCTGCAGCTCTCCTCCAAAGTCAAATGCTCATTAAACTTAATAGCTCCTGAAAAAGAGAGACACGTTCTTGCCCCTGCTGCCAAAGAGGACTCCACTTCCTTCTACAGCTGTGGTTTTCAGTGAAAACTTTGGAGTCATCTCCCAGAGATTAGCTGAGAGGCTGCAAAGGCAACCCAAAGGCTGCAGTGTGGCAGACTTGAGGCTTGGCTCAGTTAGAGTCTGCTGTATAAGGAGATCAGCTTCTCATGGCTTAAACTTTAACATAGTCCAAGTCTGATGGATGGTAAGATTATTACATTTTGGCATTTCAGGTAACGTTGCAAAAGGCAAATGGGCTTTTTGTGTGTGTGTGTGTTACAGTTGAAATTGGAAACAGTTCACAAATCAAGAAGTATTAAACCAAGACAACAGTTAATAACAGTTTCCCGTGCTTGAGTGGCTCTCCATGGCTGCCATGGACAGGTATCACTTCTGAAACTAAGTACTAGCCCTGTCACTGAGTCCATCTCACAAGTGAGCACTTAAGGCATCCAGAGGATATTCAAGCAGAACATTAGGGAGTTATTCCAGAGGTGTTTGCAAACTTTAGCCTTCACAGATGCAAAAGACCATCCGCAATATGCTTTCAGCCTTGAGACATTTTTAAGACACAAAAACCCAAAACCTATTGACTGCCAATTGAAAACTGAGACACTGTTGAGCAAACAGATACTTCTGGTTCACATTTGCCCTTTCAGTGTGATCTTGTTGATACTGTATATGGCACAGGAATTGCAACAAGATGCTGGAGCTACTGCAGTCAAAACCAAGAAGGCCCTGCTCATTGCCAGGTGCTGGAAAGCAACAGTTCACTGAGAAGATGTAAATTTTTACCACACTCCTTCCAAAAGTACTTGAAATGTTGCAGGCACACTTAAACTACCACTTGGGATACTTAAAGGAAATTATAAATTTGGAAGGAGTGGCTAAGTGTTCTTTCCTGCCTGCTTTCAAGCAGACTGTAGCACCTTCCCCCTTGGTCCATCATAGAGCTGTTATTTGAATGGTTTAGAGCACACATAGATGAATGCATCTCAGAACTGTTTCACCAGAAGGCTGGGAAGTATGTTAGGCCCATACATGAGTAAACTGGGGGAGTATAGCTTATCCCTTAGTGCTGTCTTTAACCCTGCAATAGCTGCAAACACATCCAAACACTGCCCCAGGGAGGATGATGTGTAGAGACAAAGGTTTTGGGGGGGAAAAAAAAAAAAAAGAGACAGAATGAAAGAAAAGTACAGTTTCCCTACCATGACAGGCCTGGGAAGCTAACACCTTCAGAAACGTCAGAGGCAGTGTCCCACGTGCTCCTCCTCTTGTGGTCTGCAATAGCTAAAAGCAGTAAGGGAACACCATGTTACTTTCCATTTAATGTGAGACAAAAGAACTGAAACACAAAGGAAACTAAAAATGAGGAAAAGCTAGGGGATTATTTAGCCAACTCTCTCATTTGAAGCTCAACACTTTGATTGACACAGTAAGCACTGAATGTTACAGTCAGCTCTAGAAGCAGGCAACAACTCACCTCAACTTGTTCTTGAATAAGTTCCTAGAAAGAAAAAAGGTAATGTCATCAGTTGCTATTTTTCCCTTCCATCCCCCTACCCTACTTTGTTCACATCTGTGTATAATTTACTGTGTGATTGCCAGAATAAGAAAAAGTGATACTGTTTGTAGTACATTGACCACAGTGTGGAAGATCTAGCTGGAAGTCCTGACCTCCCACTGCAAGTAATCACTTCAGAAATTTCTCTCTCACACTGCAGAACATCTGAAACAGTGGTTTTTAGAAAGCCCCACTGACCATGTAGAGATTTCAGGGAAGCAACTTTTTAATTGCTGATACATAAATATTATTTGTTATGACTTATTCATTTTACTGTTCCATCATTTAATAATTTTTCTGTTCCTTCAAGCATTTACTGTTCATTCAAGCATCCACATGCACTAAACTGTTAAAATATCTTTGCTATATACAGTTTTTCTTAGCTTCTCCACTAGTCCAAGTCCCAAACAGTCTTCTATCATTTCAGTTACAGTTCAGTGATTTCAGTTTTGGAACTATTTAGCTACTAAAAAGGATGGCATTCACATTTGCCAGGGGACTTAGTTGTCTCCTTGATAACAGAGATCCTGTCATACCCTGGGCCATGAATATAGAACAAGACCCACTATCATAACTTCACCATATGCACAGCTGACCTCCACAATACTTTTAGTGATAGGTTGCCTTTTCCGTCGTAATTCATTGGCTTCTCTTTCTATAAAACACATTGGCACTTTCCTCACAAGAATCAAGGAGTTGTTTGTCTCAGGAAATGATAATTCAAGACCCAAGTCCTCCAAATTTTTGTAGCAGCATCTGAGGAAAAAAAAACCAACAGAAATAAGACATCAACCACTGTATCTATGACTCCACAGCACATGTAAATATTTCTGTATTTCTGTCCACATACATGGTTTCTCATATCACTTCCTGTAACAGTTCCCCATCTCAAAATCCATGCCTCATGAGATTCCAAGTAATTTTGCCTTTTCAGCTTACATTCAGACATGTTTTTTCACTCCAATAACCATGCATTTTTCATGTTCCAGAACTACAAGATCTAAGAGTTCCTGTGTTATGTGAAGAGAGGCTTTATTTCTAAATCTATAAATCTGCCTTTTCTGGAGGTGCACGAGATGTCTGGTTCAACATACAAACATTCCAAATATTGAAATTACACAGCATTAAGACTACTTTAAGTCCAAAAGAACTGTGAGTTCAATTTACGCATATTAGGAAATTCTTAAAATGGAAAAATTTTAAGAAATTTATGATGGTTTAATGAACTTTATATCCTGTTAAGCAAAGAGAATACAGGAAAGAACAACCTCTAGTTAATTATGACATATGTCAGCCTGTGGATGGAAAAATACACACAAAAATGAGACTTCACAGACAGATGAAAGCTTATCTTCACAATGAAAACAACTGTAACAATATATACTTTATTAATTCAGGGAGTATTCACTTAAAGATGGTAAAGGTTAGTTCTAGAAAAGAAATTCTTTGAGCAAAAAATAGAAAGAAGGAAATCTAAACTTACCTAAATCAATGAGAATAGTACAGTTATTAGCCTCCATATGAATGTAGCTTGTGAAATTCTATTTTAAAAAAAAGAAGACATGTATAGCCTTCAGCAGGCTATACAGAAAGGAAGACAAAAAGCCTATTGTGAATGAAATGACAAAATCCAAGCAGCTATTGAAGCCAACAGGGCTTTTCTATTTTTTTAAATTATTATTAAAAGAAAAAATAAAGAAGGAAGTTCAAGAGAGTCAACAGAACAATGCATTACTACAATGCCTAGTAGATATATAACAGAACCAAAGCTGCAGGTGAACCAAAGGTCCAGCTGAACAATTAAATTGCAAGCAGAGCTGAAGTGAAAGGTCTTTTAGACAAGTTAATTTATTTTATTACACCAAACTTTACCACAGAATACAGTCACAGTCTGACAGTAACAATAACAATAGAATTTAGATTTTCACATCATACTTTTAATTCCTAACTTTTTAATAATGATAGTCTCACAGAGCAATTGCAAAGGGATGAACTGCTAATACATACTGAAAAATTATTAAATCACACAATAAAAGTACTAGTAAGCTAGCACCAGTAAGCTTCTTGTTGAAAATCACAACTGGCATCCCTCTGTGCTGAATATTCAACCAGTGTCCTTAGAAGAAACACATGCCTTTTTGAGTTATTTCCTTACTCAGTTTTACAGAATGTTTGTGATTTACCTGATGAAAATAGTAGCTCTCAGAATTTATTAGCTCTTTCAAAAAATCTTTTAACGTCACCACTTAAAAGTAGATTAAAAAAGGAAATGCAAAAGGTTGTCATGGATAGAGAAGCAAGATCTGTTATGATTTAGAGACCATGGAAGCAAGGCAATAGATGGTCAGTGTTCAACACGAGTCCTGATCTGTATCCTCATGATTGTTTATTAACGATGTGGAAAAGAAGAGGCATGGTCAAGCAAGCAAATTTGTAGAAAGCACAAAATTATTTTGGTCAGCTGAGACTAGATAGAGACAAAGTTGAACTCAATCAGAATTTAAAACAAGCAGAAAAATAGAAGAAAAATAGAAAAATAAAATAGAAATCACTAGGATGAATGAAAAATGGGCAGAAAAACAGAATTACTCTTCCTAAAGACAAATAAATACAAATTATCAGAAGTAATTTAATCTATTTCTACCTTTGGCTGGTTTCTACATAAACAATAGAAATTCAAAAAATAACCCCCAGTACTCTGTTTCTTTGCCTTGACCATCCACAGACAAGCAGCTCATACAAGCAGCAGTGGACAAAAAGGAGACAAAATATGAGGTGTGGATATAATAAACAGAAAACATGGGCACAGCTGCAAAGCTACTATACAAATCAATGGGCTTCTCCCACTTGGTATATTGTATTCAATTTTAGCCATCCATTCTCTAAAGTAGATCTATTAGAAATGAGAGACATTCATAGATGAGTGTCAAAGTTGAAGAAGAGGCATTACAAATATTGTGATGTTAACAACATCATTGAGAGGTGGGAACAAAAAAAATCCAAATATTACTGAACTATGAAAAACACTAAGCAAGTGTATCCCTGTAATAGGCAACAATCTTCATAAGGACCGAATCAGCAGCTGCTGAGCTTGCCACAGGAATCACAAAAAAGAAAACAGAACAGTAATGAGGTAATACTGACAGAACTTCATCTAAAAATTCAGAACAATGCACTGAAAAAACCTCACAAATGGATGTGGCAGGAGACAGACAGGAATGTGGGGGAAAAGAAAGTTTGATGAGTGTCCAATAAGTCTGCAGTAGTCCAACAAGAAATCTGTATCTAAACTCTTGAAGAACAAAAGTTAAATAACCTAATTGTAGCTAGGTCACCATTCTGAAACATTTGGGAATCAGTGTTCATTAGTTACTCTTGGCAGTCACCTAGGAAAAAGGAATGTGTTTTTGAAGGATTCACAATACAGACTTTCCATGCCCCATCCTCCTCTTCTCAAAAAGTGCCTGTAAAGTCAGTACCTAGATCGACAGTCTGGGCACTGCTGTCCTTTGTGCACTCCCAGGTCCTGAGCCCCAGACAGGAGGAACTGTTGGAAGCTGCTTTGGCAGTCTTCTGGCCCACACATGAAGGTTTACTTTCCCAAGGAAATCAGAGCACATTGCAAAGGCACAAAAATGGCACACCCCAGGGTTTTGTCCTGAGATGTTGTAACAACAGGCCTAAGAAGCATATCTGTTTCCCTTAGTACAGACAGAGCCAACTGGGCTCTGCTCAGGAAAGAATCAACAATTTTTCTCCTGAGTTTCATGGTAACAATATATAGATATCTTCCTGATCAACAGAGCCATCCCCCAAAACTGAGAACTATTTGTCACCACTAACCGTAGAAATCTTCTTTGCTCTTCAGTAACTTCAATCTCCAAAGGGGGAGAGATGGAGGATGACAGTATTTTCTTCTTGCCACATGCTGCAGCTTCCTTCTCATAGGAATCTGTGAATGAAACATTTAGAAGTATCCCTCTTAAAATATTTACGGAGGCATTACCCTTAATGACCCTCTGGTTTGGCATGTAATCCTCTGCTTGGATTAAAAAATGACCACAAAATGCCTTCTCTTGAAACTTGTGGAGGACTGGGAATGTCACAAACCAGACATCCAGTCTCTGGGGAAGGGTTGGTTAATGCCACTTTGTTTTTTTCCCACCAGTTCCAAAAAAGAGTCACCCTAAATAGCAAAACAACCTACTGATATATTTGGTTCAACTCAGAGAGAACAATTTTTCCACAGAAAAGTCAGATATAAATGGAGTTAAAATACTATTCATTAAGCATTTCTCCCTTCAGTCTACCTTTTTTCAGTACCTGACCAAAAGGAGCAGAGTTCCTGGAACACTCGGCAGGAACTGTGCAGTGTTTGTTGATGTAAGAGAAGGTCAATGATTTTTAAGTACTTGATGGATGGCTATTGTGCTTTTTAACACTGAAACCAATGGCTAATGAGCTTACACAGAAGACTATTATCCCTTTACAAACAGTCAGACTGTGGAAATTTTAGACTTTAAGCACAGTATTCAGCTAAAAAGGAAGCAAATGAACTAGAGTCTTTATTCAGCATCCCATGTCTTATTCTTCACAGTATAACTACACAAACTTATTGATGTTGTTTTATTTCCTCTTCATTGTTTTTCCTATCAGTCTTCCTGCTCTTTCATTATGTCAGGACTATTTTAGTTCAATAGTTCTGTGGGTAGGGAGAATATCTTTTATTTTTGGAAAGGCTGTAAGAATTTTCAGCTGCCAGTATTATGATTGCTACAGATACTGAATGTCTGCACTCTTCTAGGGATCAGGATAAAGATGTCAAATGGATAGATATCCTATTGGTTCTGTACATGCCAGAAAGCTCATTTGTACTTTTCTGTGCACTGATTATCTTTGTTTCTCAGACCACCTGAATCCTCACCGGCAATCAGCTGCTCCAAGCGGATCCGTTCATGAGCTGCATGTTGGTCCACCAAAATCAAGAGGTTTCCATCTAAAAATGTACCACAACAGATGAGAAATAGGCAACTTTGTACCAGACAACTGCAGGGATGAGAAAGAATAACCACTTCCCAGAGACCACATTAAGAAGATAAGTATCAGCTTGTTTCACAGAAACAAAGTGAGGAGGAGGCTGTGTTGGCAGAACATAAAGTTACCACAGAGCAGAAATTCAGTAGTCCAAAATGGTGGTTAAATTAGGTAATTAAATTGAGTCAGAAACTCTTGTCTATTGACATCTTCATCTAACTTCAGAATGAGAGCTGAGATCACCTATAAACTGTTCTGTTTGACACTGTCTTTTAAAATGTTACAAAACCTACTGATTTTGAATGCCTTTTTTGGACAGCTTCAGAAAGCTTCAGCAATGAATATGTCCAGACACTGTGAGCAGAGACTGAAAGATATTAGCAATTTGAGTACATCTATTTTTATAACATTAATCTGAAGGCGGTAGGAACACTCAACAATGTCCAAAATAAAGATAAAGAAGATCCAAGAAATTTCAAGCAAAGACTAAGGTTTTCTTCTACTAACAATATCAGCCCAAGGCAAGAAGAGATTACAAATAGGACAGTGCTCCCTCTGCAGTCCACTTGACAGCCACCTCAACTTCATGCTATTAATGTCTTACCTGCCTTCTTTTCCATTCCATTCCTCGTGTTAATTAAACAAGCAATAAATTTATTGTCCACTTGCTGAAGAACCTGTAAGATACTCATAAAACTCATTATAGGGCAGTACAATTATTTTTAAAATGAAGGCAAACAAAAGAAACAACAATCAAAAATGGATCAAGACCAACAAATAGCTAATATGATGACTAGAGGACTGGAAACCATACCTTTCCTAACCCAAAAGGCCTAGCAAAACTAGACTGAGAAGCTAGATAGGTATTCCTTATCAATACAGTGGGGAACCAAATAAGGAAAAAACAGACATTATTTAAGCTAAAAGATAATACTGGCAGAAGGTCCAATAACCACTAAATGGTCACAAAACAGTTTCGTCTGGATCTAAGAGAAAGTTTCAAAATATATATAAAAGGATAAACTTTTTCAAAGATAATAATAAGGGCATGAGTACTAACTGTTCTAAGGTGAATGAAATGGCCCTGTAGAAACCTCCTTGAGTTGGGAATGAAAGCTGTGCACAGTGACTCTGAGTAATTGATCTGTTGCTATCACCAAAAGAGAAGGTAAACAACTTTTTTTTAACTTGCTAATTATCTGCAGAAGAAAGGAAGCAGTTTTCCCCTTCATTTTTTGATGTAGAATTTTGCTTCTGTGACTTGATTCCACTTTCCTCTCAAGCATCAGAAATCAACCAGAGCAACATGCAATACTGAGATGAGGTGCACAATGCTTTCAGTATCTTAATGTTAGATTTCAAATATACAAATATATATTCAGATATGGTATTATGGAGGAATTTCTCCCAATGTTACATAGACAGCTCACACTGAATTCTCTGTTTCACAATAAGTGCATTGTTCACCTGGTAGGTAAAAATTAATGGATGACTCTATTTATTTGCAGGGATACAAGACTAATGATTCTTTTTATTCTTTTCCTGTTGCATGATGCAACATTTTCTGCTTTTAATCTTTTGTAGAGAGATTCTCAAAATTGCTGGAGGGTACTGAAGGTAGTATTTAGTTTTTTCAGAGATAGGAAGTAGTAATTTCCTCTAGTTTTGCCTTCTTAAAAACATAGAAAGGAAAACATGATACAGGTAATCACAGAAACATTCAGTAAGTTTTAAAGAACAGTTATTATGAGAAAATAGACAAATGGTACCTTCCATTCTCCATCTTTCCTCTCTTGTCTTTGTGAAACATAACCTGTTCATTACAGTAACTTTATTTATTCCTATTATTTATGCACTTACAACATAAGTAAGGGAATAATTTGAATCCTTGTCCACCCTGGAGATGAACATTACCATGCCTCACAGAGTCAGAACCTGCAATCTCAAAGTCAGCAGCCTGACTGCATAAGAGTAGTGCTAGCTGGAGCTGTAGGCCTTTTGTCACTGGAATGCAAGAGAGGGAGAGAATCCACTCTGGCATTCCTACCCAAGCAAACCATCACATATGTAAGCTGAAGACTTATATTTACATTAGCTTTTAAGCTAACACTCAAAACATTTTATTAAAAAAACACTGAAATAATAAAACTTGATGTTATTATGCCACTATTAAAAATCACTTTTAAGTGTTGACATAAATTTTAGGGTGAAATTTCAAGTTTTTCCATTAAAACTTGAATTTGATTTTGAAATCACTCTACTAAGGAATTACATTTCTAAGGTAAATAAAAAAGAAAGATACAGGGCACAGATTTAATAGAAATAAGAACTAAGAAAATTCTAAACAACAAATATAAAAACTGTACTTTGAACTATCATTTAGTTAATAATGTTCCTAAGCAGCAGTAACAGGCTATCTCTTGATTTTGATCTAATCATACTAGTCAAGTAACTTTAGAGTCACTTGCAGATAGCTGATTAACCATGAGATGATACTAGGATATGGCATGACACACATGTCTGCTGGTATCACACATGACCAAGAATTCTGTTAGCGCTTGTGAAAATTAGGAATGTGAACTGTTTTCCTGGATATTTCTTTCCTACCAGGTAGAAACATCAGCAAATCCCATCTGCTGAGTAGGATTTCGGGGATGAAAGCTAGTAATAGATTATATTGTACCTGCATTGAATGAACCATGTCTTTGGTGAAACGATAAGGATACAAGATATTGTGAATTTTCACAGCCAGACTGTCAGCCTGACCACTGGTCACATCAACTGCAATCTGTAAAAACAGGATTCCACATCAAGGAAAAGCTCAACAATGCAGCAAAAAACCCCAAACACCCAGGGCAAATACTCCAAATAAACCAGTTTTAACAAAAACTATAAATAACTCTGCATTTCACGAACCAAGCTTTCTATACAAGAATAACAGCAACTAAAAAAACCATCTGGAAATACCTGTGCTTTTACCCCCAGGTATCTTTCCCATCTGGCTTTTACCTGCTAACTTCAATGCATCCAGCTGATTCCAAGTAGCTATCAAAAGCTGAAGTTAATGATCAGCCTACGTGAGCTCTCAGGGGATGGCATTACAAAGGATGCATTACCCCAGAATGAGTCAGAGCACACGTCACTGCAAGGCTGAACAGAAGTGTTCCCTTCCAGAAACTCACCAGCAGGTGGTTTGCAGCTCCATGCCTATTGTTTGCAGGTGGAAATTGTTACATACATATGTTTACACACACACAACATGAGGATTAAAGATAATGCTACCTCATGACAGCAAAGGAAGTTTTTCTAAAAGCTCCAACATTGTTTCCTTCTCACATGCTGTAATCCTGCCAGGCTTTAAAAACAGCTATGGTAAAATACACTCTAAAGACCTGTTCAAACCTGGGTTATTTTATCTCTGTCCACAAAGCAGACAGACACTGTATAACAGTTTTGTCATTCGATAACTTTTAATTTTGAGATGACTATCTCTGTAGAGGGACAGACAGTTTACAATGTTTTGGTTTTGGAATTATGTAAAATGAAAGATTAGCCTGATACCTGCTTCTCTTTGAATAAACCCACAACAATGACTTGCATCTAAACAGTCTATACAAATCAAAACTTCCAGGTCCAGAGTGTAATATATCCCTGGATAACTTATATGCAACAATCACAATATTTGCAAATTTGGACCCAATGTCAGAAAATAACAAAAATCTAAAATTATTCCTATTTCAGCATGAGATGCAAGGTAACACTTACCTCTGGGCAGGGAACAAAAACAGGATTATCCCATTCCAAAAGCAATGACTGGAGGGACTCCCCTTCAGCATCTAGGAACAAACACATAAATAATACAGGAACTACCACCATTAGACTGTTCACTGGGGACCTCAACCTCACACAAGTATTTTTTCTTTTTTTTTTCCTTCACAAGAAAGGGAGAGTGTACAAATAAATAATGGAACATTGCACTTAGGTTCTGTACTGTCTGCTTTATCTAGGAAGAGCAATGTGAACCTTTCTGACTCCTAAAAATGCTGCAGCACAATTCAATAGGCCTGTCTAAGGGGTGGAGGGATGGTAGGGAAAGAAAGACCTGTTTAGCTACCCATTCCCTCTGGACAAAGTTACATACCAAAAAGATTATTTCATCCTTTCCACTGCAAAAAAAAAAAAGTGTGAGGATTGAAGCTATTTTTCACATTCCAAGGCTGGCATGAGTACAAAGAAGGGAGTAGGTAATTATTCTTTAAACTCATGACATAATTCAACAAAGAACTGGGTATTTCATCCTGTAAATAAGTATTCTTTAACCTGCCTTCAACCCAAAAAATTTTTTTCCAGTTCTAGGTCTGAGATGACTCACACAGTCCCATTGTTAACAGACCTTGAGTAATTCTGGTTCCTGTTGGGACATCTGGGAGAATTTTTTCACTTGTTTTTATCACAGAACACTGTGTCCTGGAAAGCTGGCCCTACCTCTCAGATTCTGGCTTGTCTGAGTCTTCTCTTTTTGAGGTCTAGGAAGGAAGGGAAGCACAATCTCACTTCTAAAGGGATGGCATCTGAACTGAAACCCTAAACAAAGAAATAAATTTACTGCTGCATAATAAGCAGCAAGCAAAATTATTAAAAGCTATACATCTATTATATTCTCATAAAGGAGTATGTATGTGCTTAGCCCTGTAAAATTTTGAATATTGCACAGATTTTGCAACCTAATATTGAGAAATAACAACACATATATAAAAATACACACCTTGGGAAATGTAAAAAAATTACCATGGTTTATGCAAGACTGTATTTAAAAATTGGCTGCTGCCTTAAACTTGTAATAATTATTTCCCGAATTAGTGCAACCACAAGTGTTTTCCCCAAAGAGAAAGGACGCATACAGTAGTCTATCAGAGATCAAAACATTGTTGAATTCCCTCTGTTAAGGAGCAGCAAAACTGTCTATCACCATTCATATCAATGCTTAATACAGTTATCAAGAATTTTTAAAACTGAAAACTACAAGTCAGTGAGCCCACATGAGGTAACAGAGTTAGTCCAACAGTATGTTCTCACCCACCCAGAAATTATTTAATTTTACAAACTTGTATTGTTATCAAGAATACTAAGAAAAGTGGCTCAGATTTCCAGCACATTGGTAAACATTTCACCCTTCCTTTGGTACAATTCAGTCTTCTATTCTTTGTGAAATAATAATAAATTAATAAAGTTCCTTTCTACCAAGAAATTAAGGGTGTGCATTCAGGAAAAGAGGCAGAGTGATAATGCCAAAGAAAACCAGCTGTGTGCTGATAAGCTCAGTGTGAAAAGGCTCTATAAAATCTTAGGCCAGTCCATAGACTCCTGACTGTTGGCTCCATTTCAGTAAGGACTAGTGACCCTGGGGACTGAGAATCCTTTCAAGAATCCAAATGGGCAGCCTAGCACTGGAGAGTAACTCAGCATTCCACTGTCACAAAACCCAGAGGAAAGGACAAAATGGCCTGATGTAGCTCCTGCTAAACTGTGGCAAATTGAAGAATGCTGCCTAATTCAGACTCTGGCAGAACTTTTATAACTACTGTCATATAGAGACAATATCTCTCAAGTTCACGGAAGAATCTACCATCTGTAACAAAACAAGCCCAGTATTTTATACATGTAATAGACAAAGAGTCATCCTCCTGTTTTTTCTTGAAGGGAAAATCCTTGTTCAAGATATATATTGCTCAGAAAGTTAGGATTTACTTGCTCCAAGGCTGGTGAGACTTCAGACTTGGCAGAGATATTATTAATATGGTTCTTCTGGCAAGTAACATCAAAAAAGGTGGTGAGCATAGTAAGGTATATACTTCATGCAGGCAAACCCCATACAATCACCATACTTGAGCACTCATTTTCACTTGCCTCAGTTAGATCACGAAGATATACCAGTGTAATGACACAGCATAATGTAAAGAACAAAAATTGCAAATATAGCTGGTGTAACAACAAAGACCACGTTGAGCTAGGATAGTTTCCTACTACAAATGCATTGTTAAAAAAGGCATCCAATGGTGAAATGAAGTTTGATGAACATTCCTGTAGCAATCAGTTTAATCAGTATGAAGATGCCTGGGTCCTGGCCTACAAAATCCAACATCTCTGTTGAGCATGTTGGCTTGTGGCTGGAAAAGATGTCAGATGGCCACTGCTGTCATGAAAATTCTTACCTACTTCCACCTATAGCTAAGCACTGTAATTTCCCTAGAATTGTGTAAAAGATGCTATTCTTAGGGGCTATGAAATTCTAAGTCAACACCATGGGGTTACTGACACTACTCTAAAAACCAAAATGAAAGCATACAAGGGAGGAAATTATTCTGCTCCTGGGTCTTAACAGCAGTTCAAAACAGTGCTTAACATTAAGAGACATGAATACTGTGTTAGGACACAGTTATATTTATTCCTATGGCTGAAAGTAACAAGAATCCTTTGCTTCAAAAACAAATGAAAGAATGTGTTTGTTGAACTTTGAAAACCTAAGACCTATAGGATCTAGCCATAGTTCAAACATCTTGTGAAGATTTGGGAGGTCCAAATCTTTACTTAGCTCTTAACCTAAGTAAAGAATAAAATCAGACATGTTGTCAAAGAACTGGCAGAGTTAGAAAGAAAAGACTGGCACCACTGATACAACAGAGAGTAACACCAATGCTAAAGCTAAGGACAGTGCCATGGGAGGCAAAAAGATACAATACAATATATGTCTTCAAAGCCTACAGACTGTACATCATCTGAAAGTATAAGAGTACATGAGGTATTATCTCTAAACATGAATGCACTATCCAACATTTTGGATAGAAGGTCAAGTTCTGCATCTCAGGCCTTTGGCTGGTTACTAAAGACTACTGTGAGCAACAAAACTGGTATACCACAGAAACTGAAATGTTAGTCAAGAAGTGTATATTTGCGTTTGCATGTAGTTTTGCTTAATAAAATCTTGCATCAAATTTTCTTCAATGGAACACAATAGATATTAAAAGCTTTTGGCATCAATTATTATACATAAAGGGGAATAGCTCAATAACTGAAACACCTACTGCACCAGTGACAAACAAGGAAGTAACAGAGTAACAGACAAAAATGGAACAAACCAAAGGCCATGACAACTGATTAGACAAATTTTTTACACGATAACTAGAAAGAAGTCCAAACTACTTTTTCAAAATAATTTATGTAGTAGAAAATAAAGTCTACACCAAGAATGGCTGCATCTTCACTCATACAATCTGCCTACAGACAGAATGAACAAGAATACAGATATATCCCTTGAAGGGAAAATATTCAAGGACAGTACTAGACAGACAAACTAGATCATGAATATAGTCAAAACCCAACAGACAGATCTGCGAAGACTCATCAACATTGTGCCCCTAAAAAAATAATACAATGCAGAATTCTTTCACTAGTGGAAAAGGTCCACCATTAAAACAGCAACAATGCTGTACAACATCTGCTACAAAGTGTGAAAGAACAGCCTGCCTTCTAAAATCCATAGACAGGAGACTACACATTCTCAATGAAGTTAGATTTTTTATTCATCTTTCAAGGATTGCTTTAAACTTTGTATGCAGACTGAAAAAAATATCATTTTAATATAAGGTTCTCTTTAATTACACATTCTTAGAAACACAACTGTTTAGGACAAAATGGTAAAAAAAAACACGGTATTTTCTGGTACACTTACTTTGAAGTATGTTCCTCATTTTATATGTGACAACAGGTATATGTAACTGTTATCACAGAGAATGTCATGATGCCCAGTGAAAACTAGGCAGCTATCAGTTAATTGTCATGCTGCTGACATTTCTTTTTATCATTTTATTTAAAAAGATCTTTTAATATCTTTACTGTTAATGTTTTACTGTCTCCATAGTTCCCAACACTTTCTTGTTTTCCATGCAGCTATTAGCTTTAAGGTAGTGACTAATTCAGTAAAAGCTCTCAGGTACTGCCAGCAAGATTATTTCATGCACCTAGAAGAATAGTTTTCCTCATTCCATTTTTACAACCACCACCCCTCTTACCATTTTCTGAAACAACATTCACAGCCATTGTTGTTATATCTTGAATGCAGGCAGTTTGAAATCCTTCACAAGGAGGAGTGCCGTAGGTGCTGAGTCCAGTTGCTTTATTGATGTACACTGTCTTACCCGATAAAGCATCAAAATCTTGGAGCCAGACAGAAAACGAATCATTCATGGGACTGCCTGTGCTCGGGTTGTCTGCAGAGAATTCCAAGTTCCTTTGTAAGGTCACATGGGGAACCTCAGTATCTTTCATATTTTGTTCTGAGGATTCACCTAACGGACTTTTCTCTTTACAGATGATGTCAGTACAATCATTTTTAGCAGGTAATGCTAAAACTGAAGAGACTGTGTACTCTCCTTCTATACTGCTGAGTGGTGATGAGCTGACAGGACTCTTCACAGACTCTGCTATCACACCATCTGATTGCGAGCACACAGCCTCCTTAGAAATGCTGGACTTACACTCCATCATTTTTTCCACTGAGGATTTATATGTTTGACAAACATTATACAAAAAATCATTATTTGAGGATTCACAATCAAAAGAATGGTCATTTTTTCTATTTGAGTCTGTTTGGAACTGTTCACCAAGTTGTTCTACTTCTTTGTGATCAGTTTTCATTCTGGACAGTTTGGATGATAATGATCCTGGAGATCTTCTACAACTTGTAGTTTTGTTACTAACCAGAGAGTAATCAGACAATGTCAAAGGACTCTGACAAAGGGCTCGTTTGTCCTGTGACATTTCTCCACTGCAAAATAAAGTCTTTTCCAAGGAACCAAAACCTTGGCTAATATTATTAGAATCTTTATCTTCTGCTGCAGGTGGAGTTTCACAACTAACAAAGTTATCATGATTGCCATTCCCATCCTTTGAAAAGTCACAGTTAGTTTCTAAATTAAGAACTGGGAGACCACATTCATTTTGCTCTGACGTGGGTGTTGGTAGCGTAGACTTAACTCTCCCATAATACCTCCTGAACTTCTCTAATGATCCCAGCTGTGTGGACAAGCTCAGTTTCTTAGAGGGCTGTGATCTTGGCACAGCTATCTGCCTTCTAGTGTTTTTGATAACAATTTTCTTGCGAGGAATACCTGAAGAAGTTGCCAGCGGCAATTCCGCACTGTTCGATGTTTCATAAGGTCGTTTATTGGTAGCAGCAGGCAGAGCTCTCTCTCCCTCACCCGATGTGACAAAGCTTTGTTCTCATGACCATCAGTCCTGCATACTTCACTGGTAAGAGAAGCTGTATATTCTTTATTAGCATTACTGGAAATACCCTTAGCATTTGAAGACTGAATCACAACATTCACTTTGTGGTCAAAAATATCCTTGGCACTGACAGGGCCTGGCCTACCCTGTGAGTTTGATGCAAGATTTGTTTCTGTCTGTTCACAGTCATGTGGGGATTCATTTTGCACAACACTTTTTATAAGGTCTGTAAGGCACAACTTTAATCGTATTGAACTAACAGCCCCTCTTCTGCCATCATCTATCACTTCAGCTGTTCCCCTGTTTCTTCTTGCATTACATAGTCTTATTAATGAACTTCCAGAGACAGTTTTAGGGCCCACTGCTGTTTCAGTGGGGTCTTCTCTCTCAAGCAGTGATTGAATAACATCCTTATTTAAGACAAGAACCTTATTGCTTTCCTGCATTACTTGACCATGCTGGTTGCCCACATCTTTTCTATTATTCTCTGCACAATCCACTAGGTCACCACAACCATCTATTTCCCTTATTTCTGATCTGGCTCCTCCACTGAAAGAGGAACAAAGATGTTCTGAAGGTTTCAGATGAGTATCAGATACTTTTTGGGAACTGCTAGTGTATTTTGGCTTCTGTTCTGAGGTATTTGATTTAATTAAATCAGAAACTGTATCATCTTTGCTTGGCAACGGAATCTCTGCTTTATTGTTTCTACATGGATCAGATGATCCAGCAGTGTTCTGAACTGGGGCATTTTTAGTTTCCTGCACATTTTTACTTGACTCTATAAGACTTGAACTTTTTTTCCCAGTAATGGATTTCCTCTTGACATCTTTTGATTGCAAGCTACATATTTCAAAAGAATCCACAATTTCATTACATGCTTTCTTAAAATTTTCCTGGATGCTCTTCTCATCAAGAATTGAAGGTTTCAGAACTGGAGCATTATGTAAACAAAAGTCATTATGTTCATTAAATTCTCTGATGTCCTCACTACATGGTTCAATAAATAAATGCTCTCGTTTCAAAAATATTTTCACTCCTTCCTCTATGCAAGTTAGAAGAACATCCCAGTTCTGGAACTCAATCAGAGTCTTTGTGGGTTCCAGGCACACATCATAGTCACTGTATGCACAGGTTACATTGAGAATAAAGATCCCATACAACTCTGGCCCACAGCGATGGCGGCCAGGACTTGAATTAGCCTGTCGGCTTGCAGGGACACTCTTTGCCTTGCAGATTACGCTTTCTTTTCTTAATAAAAAATCAATTAGTTTATGTAGTCTTGTCTTTAAAACAAGCCTCCTATTCACATACAAGAACTGCATATTCTTATTGTAATGTCCCTCAGTACTGATAAAACCACTTATCTCAAAGCCCCCAGACTTGTGATTTATTTCTCGCAACTTCTGGGATCTGCCCAGTCCATAAATTTGACAAAATCGAGAGTACACATCTCTTGTCTTAGGGAGCTGAAGCACCATGGAACAAGAAACATCGTTTCTTAAAGAAAGAGAAACAGAAGGATGCATTAGCGAAACAGCCTCTACCTTCTGTCTCACTCTCTCAATTTCCAGCACAGGATCCATACACTTTCTCCTCACTGGTAACTGATGGAACAGATTGCACACGGTGACTGTAGTTCCGCCACTTGGTCTGTTCAACTCAGCTTCACATACTTCCAGTGCTTGCCCATTGTGAAACAGTTTCATAAATGTTTTTGCTGTCCTGCTGGTCTTAGATGAGATTTCCACTACACTGGCCATGTTGGCTATACTTGCCAAAGCCTCTCCTCTGAAGCCATAGAAAGTCAGGTTCTCCAAGTCTCTCACTGAGCTGCACTTGCTGGTGAAGTAGCGCTTCCCAACAGCCTTTAAGTCCTCCTTCCCCATCCCGGAGCCATTGTCCACCACCTGGATCTTAAAAGCTTCCAAATCCACCCTGATAGCTACACATGTTGCTTTGGCATCGATGCTATTGAGGACAAGTTCCTCAACGCAGTGTCCGAGTGAGTTGACAGTGACTCCAGAACGCAGCCTGGCTCGCACATCTTCCACCAAACGTTTGATCATGTCAAAATCTGATAGATGAGAGCCACAAGAAAACTGCAGGGAGCTCACTGCTCCATGTTCCTTAAAACACGGAGAGACAAGGGGGAAAAATTAAATAAATACAAATTAAAGACCTGAAAAGACTTTATTTCATTCACCCTCATAAATACACTTTTCTTACTTTTCTTGGCATTCAGAGGCTTTTTCTGTGATTACTTTCATGCTCATGCTCTGACTACACATTGTCAGTGCCTTGAGGGTAGACGGCCAGAGCCTGAGCTCTGAGAACTCCTTACTAACAATATGCTGTGTTCTCAACAAAAATCCAAATCACACTCCTACCGTGAGGCAAAACTCAAAGGACCTGCAAGCAAAAGGTTTCTACCGCAATTTTCATTAGAATTATAGGGTAAATATCACCAAGAACTGGGCAGAAAGCTGCTTTTCTCCTGTTTTTACATCCCCACAAAAACTGACAGTCCTAGTCAAATAGCATCTGCTGCTACTTATGCAGGAAAGGAGTAAACCAAGCTTGGCAATGGGTGTCAGGCACAAAGAGCAAGCTGTTTATGCGAACGGGAACCCACTCTTTTCAAGTCCTTGGCGCCTACTGGTTTCCTAGTGGCATTCAAGGGCCTGCTAGCCGTGCCTGGGGACCCGGTGCCGCCGCTGGGACAGGTCCCCCGAGGCTCCCTGGCCGCGGGGGCTGAGGAGGGCAGCGCGGACCCGCGGCTCAGCTCGCCAGCACACACTGTTCGTGCCCTCCCCTCACGGCCGGAGCGCCCTCTGCTTCCTCTCCCCGGCCGCCCCGGGCTCCGCTCCCCGGTCCCGCCCTGGCCCCTCAGCACCCACCGGACCGGGCCAGGCCGGGCCGGGCCGGGCCCCTCGCGTGGGGCGACGGCGCGTGCGCAGCCGTGAGTGGGCGGGGCCAAGCTAAGAGCACGCCGGGAGTTGTAGTTTCCGCCCGACTGGGCCGAAGGAGGCCGGGGAAGTCGGGAGCTCAGCCCGGCTGCTTCCCCCGACCATTCCCGCACAGCGGCACCGAGCGGGGAGAGAGGGGCAGATTTGGCAACCAGATCCCGCTCCGAGGGCTGTCATCCACTCAGCCCCTCCATCCGACATCCATTCCACACAGAGGGTGAAATCCAAGCAATTTTATTCTACAGAAAATATGAAGTTTTGGGATAAAATAAATTGTTTCTGAGACATTTGGTACACAGAAATAATATTTTTAGCGATGTTTTCTAGCGGCACTGACCCTGTGTTTTCTTCACATGAGCACCACACTACAAATTTCAGATTTATCTCATGTACAACTCCCAAAACCACATACACTTGGAAACAGAGGCTCTGGCCCTCAACAGCCCCTTTAACAGAAACAACATAGCTCTTCCTCTACCCATAGGAATTCTGTGAAAAGCTGAGCATCAAACTAACAAAACAATAAATTAGAAATTTAATAAAATAAAGTTCTCTAGAGCTGAACATTGGCTGACCGAGTAAGTGAGGAAGAGGGGCAATGTTCCATGAGCACAGCTCACGCTCCAGACTTTGCTTCTTCCTGGACAAAGTCACTTCAAAATCTGGAATTCCTTGTGCTCCAGCGCCTGGATCTTCTTCTCATTGCTGAACTCTGCTCGGCTGATACGAGACTGGGGACTTCCTATCTTCCTGAGCCATTCCTGCAGCTCCCGCACCCTGGCAGTCGGACCCTGGATTTGCCCTTGCACAGTGCCGTGGCTGGTATTCCGGACCCAGCCAACAAGCCCCAGCCTCTTAGCCTCTCCCTGAGAAGACAATGCAGAGCAAAACGAGGTTAATCCGAACGGTAAGAGAGCAATAGAACAGCATTCGCATACAGGAGCCAATTTTGTTGGCAAGACACAGACCTCCAAGGAAGTCCCTGTGGCTCAGGCAACAGGAAAGCAGCAGGGAATTCACTCGACTACTCAATATATTCTTTCACGCGAAAAACTGGGGCTGAAACTCTCTCTTCAGTCATGCTTACATAACCCGGCCGGGCTGCCAGCAGCACCGCGATGCCGGCCCCCTTCAGCAGCAGCCGGAGCTCAGCCCTCGGCCGCGGCTCGGCCCTTCCCAAGGCGCCCGCAGCGCGCTGACAGCGGGCGCGGCGCACGCCGGCCGGCAGGGCAGCCCGCCCCTGGGACCGCGGCACGCACCTGGGTGTACTTGCGGAAGAACACGCCTTGCACCTTGCCGTGCACCTCGTAGTCCACGGACACCAAGCCCTCGCCGTCCGCCATGGCGGCACCGGCGTCGCCTCCCGCTTCTCCGGCTGCCGCAGCCGCCGCGCGCCCCGCTGCGCCTGCGCCGCGCGCCGGCCGCCGGGGGCGCGGCCTCCCTCCCGCGGCCAATGAAGAGCCGTAGCGGGGTCGGGCCGGTTCCTCATTCGCCGCCTCATGAATAATGCACACCCGACAGCCTCACTAATAATGCATATCGGATCCCCTCACAAATAATGCATATCGGATCGCCTCACGAGTAATGCGTCTTGGACCACCTCATGAATAATGCATATCGGGTCGCCTCACGAATAATGCATCTCAGACCACCTCATGCATAATGCATCAGGGCCGCCCACTGGCGCCGCGCTCGCGCCGCGGTGGAACGGCCGCGCGAACGGGAGCGATCCAGCGGCGCGCGCCGGCCGGAGCGGCGCCGGTCTCCCGGCAACAGCCACCGGCAGCGCGAGGGCGGCGCGGCGGGCACAGCCTCGCGCCGGGCACAGCTCCGCGCCGGGGCCCCGGGAGCCGCGGGCAGCGGCAGCGGCAGGAAGGGTCGGGTCTCTCGGGCGGTAAGCACAGCGTGCGGCGCGCAGCTTGCCGAGGAGGGAGGCCGGCGGAGCGCCGGGCACAGCCCCGCAGGTAACCCCGCTCGCCCCGCGGCGCCTCGGGGGATGTGGTGGAACGAGGCACAGGAAGATCGTGCCGAGCTTGGTCGGACTCCTGCATGTCAGATGTGTGTGACAGAATGAAGGGATACGTTATGGGAAACTGCCTGGGGACTATAGCAATTCCTCTGTCATTGCAGTATATTTCTGCTGCTACCATGGTAAGGCAGGGCTCAGACAGAAAGAGAAATAAAAGTGTGTCTTATTTCTGTCTGCATAAACGGTTCGTTGGGACTAGAAGAGGCAGCATGGAAACTCCCTAGATGGAAGGAATGTAAAGGTTTATAGAAAGCAGGAAAGTTACAAAACCTTTACTAATACTTATAACCTCTGTCTGCAACATCCATGCATAACCTGTTAGGAGATTTGTCCAGTTTTGGATAAAATTGTTTGTAATGGCTTTGCTTCTAACCTCAGGCTCTTTCTCAGGCACTGAATGGATTTTTTTCCACCGGTGGTTCCTGTGGTGGCAGCTACTAAGTTTTCTCCTGGTTTGCAACTGAAATACCAGATGGATAACTTTCAGCATGGATTCATACTTGACAAAGAGGAAAGTTTAAAATATCTCTGTGCACAAAAGAACCAAAGATATTCCTATTCCATGTCTGCAGAAAACACTCAGGAGAAGCCCAGGCATGGAGGCTTCCAGTCAGGTGGACTGGAGAGCAAGTGTCTCATGAGCCAGACCTGTACTCTGTCAGCTAAATCGTTAGGCAAACATAAAGAAGGAGTGGACCGTGCATATCCCCTGCAACCAATTTCTCACCACAAGAGTGCAAGCGATCCACTGCTCAGCGCTGGAAGTTCCCCCCATGTGCAGGAAGCTCCAAATAATAGATCAAGCTCGATAAGCAAAGAGATGGTTCCAGCTCGGTTAGCTGCAGTGCTCTGCCCTTGGACACGAGAGCCTGAACCATCAGCTCTCCATCTCCACAGGAGAGAGCTGGCCTACATCCTAAAGCTGGAGGAAGATAGAAGGAACCTAGAAGAGGCAATTCAAAAGAAAAAGGCCCTTCTTGGAGAGAAGCTAAAGAGGACAGAGGAGACACTTAGGAGGATTCAAAGAAAGAAGGAGTTTATTAAGGCAGAGGAGAGAAGAGAAAGTGAAGTGGAGAGGACCCATGAGCAGAAGGCCATGAGGCACCCTGAAGAGAAAACTTTCAGAGCTACAGACACACCAGGTGTTGGGATCTTCAGTGGGGCACGGTCTGCAGAGGACACCATCCCAAAGTATGGCACCACCCCCCACCCCCAAGAGCTGGCTGTGGGAAACCTCAAGGAGTGGCTAGGGGCCGCAAAACACAACAAAACAAACAACAGCGAAATACAAGACAATACCCCCATGGAGCATTTAACTTCTTGTTCAAAACTGCTCCCAAAACAGAGCCTTTCTCTCTCTGCCCTCTCAGACCTAGATTCTGATGACCACCCATCTGCAGAGATGCCTCACATGCAGGCCTCTGGTGCTGTGGTGCAGGAGGGCTTTGGACAGTGCAGCTTCTGCAAACGTAAGTTTCTCAGCACAAGGCTTGAGAAACACATGAGCATCTGTGGCAAGAACCAAGACTCCAAGAGGAAAGTGTTTGACTCTAGCAAGGCCAGAGCTAGGGGAACAGAACTGGAACAGTATCAGCAGCAGAAGAGCTCAAGGAGTCCTCAGGTAATGTGCAGTCCCTACGTTATGGGAAACTGCTCAGACTATAGCAATTCCTCTGTCATTGCAGTATATTTCTGCTGCTACCATGGTAAGGCAGGGCTCAGACAGAAAGAGAAATAAAAGTGTGTCTTATTTCTGTCTGCATAAACGGTTCGTTGGGACTAGAAGAGGCAGCATGGAAACTCCCTAGATGGAAGGAATGTAAAGGTTTATAGAAAGCAGGAAAGTTACAAAACCTTTACTAATACTTATAACCTCTGTCTGCAACATCCATGCATAACCTGTTAGGAGATTTGTCCAGTTTTGGATAAAATTGTTTGTAATGGCTTTGCTTCTAACCTCAGGCTCTTTCTCAGGCACTGAATGGATTTTTTTTTCACCGTGGTTCCTGTGGTGGCAGCTACTAAGTTTTCTCCTGGTTTGCAACTGAAATACCAGATGGATAACTTTCAGCATGGATTCATACTTGACAAAGAGGAAAGTTTAAAATATCTCTGTGCACAAAAGAACCAAAGATATTCCTATTCCATGTCTGCAGAAAACACTCAGGAGAAGCCCAGGCATGGAGGCTTCCAGTCAGGTGGACTGGAGAGCAAGTGTCTCATGAGCCAGACCTGTACTCTGTCAGCTAAATCGTTAGGCAAACATAAAGAAGGAGTGGACCGTGCATATCCCCTGCAACCAATTTCTCACCACAAGAGTGCAAGCGATCCACTGCTCAGCGCTGGAAGTTCCCCCCATGTGCAGGAAGCTCCAAATAATAGATCAAGCTCGATAAGCAAAGAGATGGTTCCAGCTGGGAGATCTCAGTTAGCTGCAGTGCTCTGCCCTTGGACACGAGAGCCTGAACCATCAGCTCTCCATCTCCACAGGAGAGAGCTGGCCTACATCCTAAAGCTGGAGGAAGATAGAAGGAACCTAGAAGAGGCAATTCAAAAGAAAAAGGCCCTTCTTGGAGAGAAGCTAAAGAGGACAGAGGAGACACTTAGGAGGATTCAAAGAAAGAAGGAGCTTATTAAGGCAGAGGAGAGAAGAGAAAGTGAAGTGGAGAGGACCCATGAGCAGAAGGCCATGAGGCACCCTGAAGAGAAAACTTTCAGAGCTGCAGACACACCAGGTGTTGGGATCTTCAGTGGGGCACGGTCTGCAGAGGACACCATCCCAAAGTATGGCACCACCCCCCACCCCCAAGAGCTGGCTGTGGGAAACCTCAAGGAGTGGCTAGGGGCCGCAAAACACAACAAAACAAACAACAGCGAAATACAAGACAATACCCCCATGGAGCATTTAACTTCTTGTTCAAAACTGCTCCCAAAACAGAGCCTTTCTCTCTCTGCCCTCTCAGACCTAGATTCTGATGACCACCCATCTGCAGAGATGCCTCACATGCAGGCCTCTGGTGCTGTGGTGCAGGAGGGCTTTGGACAGTGCAGCTTCTGCAAACGTAAGTTTCTCAGCACAAGGCTTGAGAAACACATGAGCATCTGTGGCAAGAACCAAGACTCCAAGAGGAAAGTGTTTGACTCTAGCAAGGCCAGAGCTAGGGGAACAGAACTGGAACAGTATCAGCAGCAGAAGAGCTCAAGGAGTCCTCAGGTAATGTGCAGTCCCTTTGCCTCCCTGGATCCACAGCTACTGCTCACACTCCTTCCACTTCAACCTCTGACTGAGGTGCAAGCACCTTCCCATGTCATGGGGCCAAGGGATGCAATGCAGCTATTGTCTCTGAAAGGTTCTTGCCAAATGGATAAATAGATCCATTTAAAACCTCATAGAGGGAGGCAGAAGTCCTGACTTGGCTTTATAATGTGTTAAGGGTGTACTACTGGAGAAAGCTCACTTCCTTGCTGTAGTTAGGATGCAGACTGGCTCTGCTGCAGTAAAGCTCTGTGACATCAGGGGCTGCAGGGAGCTGACTGAAAATCCAGATAACAGCACAGTCTGTTAATGAAGGCAGTGGAAACAGGCAGCTCTCTTCCTGCAAAGATGTAGCAAACTTCTTTAGTTCCTTGGCCCTACTACATGCTTTTCTGGTTATTCTCAAACTCTTTCTAAATACTGATGTTCCCATCAGTATTTCCTTTACATCCTCCTTTGTGCTGGTCTTTCTGACTCCCTTTGTGGGACTCAGCTTCTCAGGCTGGGTTTTATGTCAACAGGGAATGCACAGGACAGGTGCCATGGGTTGGGCTCTGAGTGTGAGTTTGAGGATGGAGGCTGATGGTGGTCCCAGTTGCCCTGACTGCCTTTCCCTTCCACAGAGTAAAACACCACCCAGAAAGAACAACTGGAAACAGAACCACGAGGCTCTCATCCACATCATGTCACAGGCCCGCCAGGTGGAGCAAACCCTCGCTAAGGGGAGGAAGGTCTCTGGCCTGCCCCCACTGCCTCCCATCGACAATCCAGACTATGTTGCCTGCACCTACTGCGGACGCAAGTTTGCTCCCCGAGTAGCTGAGAGGCACATTCCCAAATGCAAAAACATAAGGAATAGGCCCCCACCTCCACCACAGAGGAGGCGCTGATGAGGCAGAGCCCAGCTGTATCTGCTGCTGTGATTCCCTGTCTGGTTTTTGCCAGATTCACAGTTATGGACACTCATGTTTTCTGTAGTCTCAACACCGGCTGCAAGCTTCTATGTACAGCCAGTGAACAGCTCAGGATGAATCAGCTGAAAAACAGAACTTGTATACTTTGACCTGCACCCTAGGTTGCCCCATAAAAGATGTACCTTTCCTCAGCACAAGAAGCTCAGGATCAGAAATTCCAGGGGTTAGAAAAGATAGCAATAGCACACACTTGCTGTTTGAATCCTTATGTCAATTCATGTGCATAGAACAAGGATACTTTGAATCAGCCAGGTCCTTGAGGCAACAGAACAACCATCACAAACAGATTTAATATTTTAAAAAATTGAGTTTTCTTCCTGCAGGCCAAGTTGCTAAGAACCTCTAAAAGCAAAGCTTTCACCCTTCCTTAAGTCATCTGCTTATTTCATCTTGGTTGCTGCAATGGGAGGGAATTATTACAAAAATATATCCTTTCTTTTGTTTTCTTCTCAAGATGTTATTTTTCTAGATTCTGATTATTAAATATATTAAACTAGTTCTCTTGTGTAAAAGTTATTTTAAATGGTCACAGAGTGGTCTGTGTTCTCACAGTAAGAATGACTACTTTGTATGAGAACGTTGCAACAAGAAGGGAACAAGGAATAAAAAAGCTCCAGAAGCTCCTTTTGCAAGTCCTCCAGTAGCAATAGCAGCAGCTCATGGAAACCTAGGGAAAGATCTAAAGCAATTAGATTAAGCTGGAATAATCATGAGTGACCAGCCACAGTGACTGAACCTGACTCCTGAAAGAGGTTGGAGAGCTTCTGTCCTATAGATATATGAGCAGAAATCTCAGTCCCTTGGCACACCCTGGAAAAGCATGAAGGTCCCAGAAAGGATCATCGCTGCACTGTGCCAGCCAACGATGAGTGTACAAACCTGAGAGAAAAAGCAGACTCAAAAAAAGGGAAAATAATTTACTGTATCCAAACTGACTGGAGAAGCAAGATCAATGCTTTAACTTGAGAGTTTTGAAAAATAGGATAGCAAGAGGTAGGAAAGGGGTAAATTGAAACCTTTATGCCAGCCTCCTTGAATTCATGAAAAGAACAAGTGATTTGAACACACTAGTTTAAAAATTCAGCACCACTGCCTGTATTCTAATATTAACTCTGTTTTCCTTGCACTATGTTTTATTGACTATATTTAGTGGACCCTAAAGGTCAGCAGTGCAAATGGTGACACGTGGATACACACTAAAAAGCATTTAATGCTGTAAAATAAACCCATTAATTGGGGACTTCTCATAACTGACAGGCAAATGGCTGAGATTGAAAAGATTGACACTGTAGATTAAACAAAAGTTATTAAAATTTAATCACCAGGCTTCATTGTTACATGTTTTGGAGCTAAGATAGGCAGTTCACCCCTCCTTGCTATTGTTTCAGTATCCAGAAAGTCTCTGATAACTGGTTTAAAACTTAGTAACGTCAGACAAAGTTTCAGGGTCAGCACAGAGATTTAGGGTGCAGCTTTGCTATCATGGTTAGTTACCCTGACGCTACTCAAGCTGTGTTATTCATGACAGCTCAGCTTCCTCTTTTGCTCCTGCAGTACAACCCCCCTTCTCAGAGACATGCTGCATTTTCAGCATCCAAATCTCTAGAGGATTTTAAATCTTTAACTCTGCTCTGCCTGTCAAGATATTTCACAATTTAATACAATTTCTGATAAAAGTGACAGGCTTTAAGTACTGTGTGCAGGAACAGTTGGCTAAGCAGGTGTCAGGCAGGCTCTCCCTTCTGTAGGCCTTAATGATCAGTGAAGATATTCTGAGAAAAACAGGTACTTCTTCCCTTTACTCTCTTCCCATTACTCATTTCCCCACTTGGCATTCAAACTGTGGAAATAAACACACACATACAAGCTCCTGACGTCACTAGGAGGAGATGTAGCAGCATGAGAAAAGAATGGGTTTTTTGTTTGGTTGTTGTTGGTTTCTTTTAATGAAGGGACACAGAAACTGACTTTTTTTTTAACCAGAGCAAAGAATCTAAAAGCCCTTTCACCCTCTTTCTATAAGCAAAAGAAAATAACCAAAACCAGAATGCCAAAAAAACAGATGACTATATGCATATTTCCCTTTCCTTTCTTGGAAAAAAAAAAACAACAACCAAGAAAAGGAGTTCAAACACAGGAGTATGAGTTTAAACATTTATTTAAACAGAAATTCCAAACCACTCCACCCTTTAACCTTTCAAAGAAAGACAATGACAAACTAGTTTTCAGCCAGAGTGTCAGAGCAGGCATAAGTTGTGTTCCACTACAACAACTCAGTAGCAATACTAGCAGGAGACCGACACATATGGAGCTAGCACTGCAAGAAGGGGAGAAGTAAAAAGGGTTTGAAACTGTTCGAAGGCACTTCTGCCTGCCTGCCTTTCCGCTTTCAGCCCAAGACAAAGGTGCTACCTTTAAACTGCTTTTTTTTTGTTGCATAGCTGGCTGGTGTGAAATCTGTGGTCTGTAACAGGCACAACCTGGATAGCGTGAATCCTCTAAGGCACATATGAGATTGTGGAGCACAGGGCATCCTCTGTCAGGAGCCCTAATCCTCCACTAGATCCAAGGGGAATCCAGTCTGTGCACCTAGCTTCCCAACTGCAGAGCATTGAGAAATGAGGATAGCAGTGCACTGCAGGAGAGCGACTCTCATCAGCTTGGTGCTTGCTTATTGGACATGGCTCAGGCTCAACGTTTCAGTCCTCAAAGGCACTGTTGCATGTGACCAACGACCCTCAAGCCGGGACCCTGACCTGAGAACTGGCTCCAACGCACGGGGGGAAAGGAGAGCAGAGTCACAAGGGCAAACAAGCCTGGCTGTACCAGGGCACCTGATTCTCACTGCCTCCCAGGAGGGCTCTCCTCCTGCCCAGCTTCTGGTAGCAATGGACAGGCACACTGGAACAATTCTTGCCCCGGACACTGCATTGGGAAGACAGCATTTGATTCAGCTCCCAGATACTAGCAATAGGCACCAAAGAAGTATTTAAGGAGCATTATGTTATGAGCAAATGGTTTGGCATCCACCTCTAGAGACAAATGGGGAATGCTGGATTCCCCAGAATAGTCTCTCAAAAAGAAGTCTGTTAGAGGTGATATGATATTCACCTCCAGTAGACCTAAGGCAATTCTAGTAACATGCCATCGTTGGGGATCATTTAAACCTGATGAAATCATAACCTCACTCTCACAGCAAAGGTGAGAGGAACTTAGGACTCCTTGGAGGCACCAAGTAAGGCAGGGGAGGCTAGCTGCTCCCAGGGATCCTACCAATCCCATAAGCTTTACTTCAAAGTCAGTTTGCTAATAAATTTAAGGGGAATAAAATTAACCTCATTCTCTAATAGAAAATGATTAAATCTTGAGCATCAGACCATGCCTCTTCCCATCTCCAATTTTCTTGGGAAAGCTTCTCACTTCTTGAAAGAAGGTGAATTCCGGACTGAGATTTGATCATTCATGGTCTTTGGGGAAGGCTACATCCTGAGACCACAGCAGTAGTGACCTGTTCTGGGTAGGAAATGGCATTCCAGCTTCATCAGAACGCTGAGTGGAAAAACACGGATTTTTCCCACACCCACACAGAGTGTAGGCACAGGGACTGAGCAGAAGAGAAGTCAAGCAGGGAGCAGCTACAGGCTTATGCCAAGAAACCAGAAACTGTGGCACCCAAACCAAGTTGAACAGCTGGAGCAAGGAACAGGTAACTTAGTCTGAGGCCCAGATGCTTGGCATCTGGTTGGGAGACAGGTGGTCTGAAACCAAGAACTACAGATCCAATCTCAGACAGTCCCCACTACTGCTACGGGAAACACCCGATTCACTCATCTTGGTGCATTGCCTGGAAGTTGGAAAGCCCTCAGCACCCAGAATAAAGCCTTCAAACTCTGTCTATACAGAGCAGTGGATGCAGCCACATGGCCAGAAGCTATGCCTCAAGGCCAGGGACGTGCTGTCTACCATGATCTCCCTAAGAGGAACATCTCCACTGCCTCCAGAACGATACATTCGCTGGTCCCTCTGCGCCTGAGCAGAGGGAAGCAGCCTCACTGGCAGGGCCTTACCACGTGGTAAGGAGAGGATCCTAGTCCTTCACCCCTCTGAAGTGAAGGTGGTGAGTCTTAGGGCTCAGCCAGCTTCAGTACAGAACATGTTTCCTCCTCTCGTCTAGAGATGCAGTGATGAATACTGGGGTCCCAAAGGCAGCTCCCAGGAAACAGTGAAACAATGAAAGGGCCACAAGCTGCTACTGGAGCCATCGCCATAATGGGGCCGTTCTGCCTCGCGTGCAGAACTGACAGGTAAGGTACAAAGAGGAGCTGCTGCTGCTTCAATCACTGAGCTGGCCTAGAGCTCAAGGGCCCTCCCCCTCTCAAACTCACTCCTAGCTCATATCAAACGTACATGGGTGCTGCTCTGGAGCCTCCGGCCTCGCTCCTTGTCCGCGAGTGACCTGACGCCAGAAAAGCCGCTCTCTGCATTCGGTTAGTGTGCTGTGAAGTTAGATGGATCCCAGTGGGCTCAGGAGACTAGAGGTTGGAGCGGCACGAGTCCGTTCCCAGGAGACACCAGGAATCTGAATCCACGTCAGGTTTCGGATCCACTTCCATCTCCTCTTTGGTTGTCTGTGTTCCTTTGGAATGAACCTTCACCTGCCAAAACACACAGCAGTTACCCAAACAGCACCAGGACTAGCTGCACAAAAGCTAGAAGCTGCACAAGGCCCAGTTTGTGTTCTCCACAGCCACTAGTTACTCTTTGCAACATATGACTGGCTATCCCTCCTCATCAAGAGAAATAAAGGGAAATCCCAGGTCCCTCAAAGAGTGGGCCATTCTCGGAGGAAACTCTTGGCTTCATTCCTGTTTTGCTACTATCAGAGCCTGCATCAGCAGCTTATACAAGAAACAGGCATCCTTCTTAGTCCCAACAAATTCTGCTCTGATAGATATGGCTGTTAAGAGCTGCTTTCTTCTGCACAGCCTCCACAATCTGCAGGAGCATGGTGAGCCCTGAGCATGGATGTGCACCCAAAAGACGGATTCTCACCTGCTGCATTTCCTCCATCCTCCTGCAGAACCGCTGGAGTTGGGCACTCAGACGAATGGTTTCCTGCTGCAGCTTCTTCTGATCATCCAGACACTGTAAAACCAGGCCCCGGAGGTGTGTCACCTCCACTTGCAGAGCACTGCACATGCAGCCTGCACCAGGAGATGCATCCTTCCCTTCACCACATGGTAAGGCTGGACTCAGGCAAGTAGGCTGCAGAGACATGGAAGGAAGTCAGGCCAGGTTTGAGTGCAAGGCCAGGAGCCGTATATACCACAAGAAAAAAAAAAACATGCCCAGAGTGTTATCCTAGCTTGTTCTCTGACTTGCCAGATTTCTAGCAGGCAGGGTCAACAAGATACTTCTCCTTCTATCCTCTGTACAAAGCCACTAGCTTCCTCCTTTTCCTGGGAAGGCTGTTCCTATCCTCCTAGCACCAAAATCCATACAGTTTACCCCCATTTCCCTAAGTGCAGGACCCATGCCTCCCTTGGGACAGAAAACTCCTGAAGTTAGGTAGTCTCACAGGTTGTAATTTCTCATTGATTTTCTATATCAATTCTTCTTCCTATCTCACAATGAATTCTGCTTTCTAACTTTCTGTTTTCTGCTAGGCTTCTGAGCCCTCAGCTTCTCTTTTTTCCCAATTGCATTATACATATTTTCCCACAAAACTGATCTCATTACTTTAAATCTGACCAAGAATCAGCTTTGTATTCCCAAAAAATCCTTGAGAATTTTTCTCTTTGCAGCATCATCTCTGATTATCACCAGCCCTCTTTTCCTCATCCAGATGAATTAGGCCTACAGTCTCTTATTATGAATTAGCCAACAGTCTCTTCTCAGCTCTCCCCATAATTCAAACATTGCCATTTATGGTCCCCAACAGCTTTTAGCCAAGCATTCAATTTGATAACATTACCCAGGGCTCTGTTTTGGGCTTGTTTAATCCAACAGGTTCCTCAGAGGCCACTTTGAGTCCTTGAAGTTTCTGGTAAGGAAGAGTCTCCTTCTCAGGCTCTGAAGATGCCATGCTCAGAGGAAAGGGGCTGTCAGGCATGGGGATGAATTCAGCATTCTCCAGCTCCTGGATACACAAAAGAAGCTCTCTCAGGTCTGCCAACTTCCTGCAGGTCATTCCATCTCAATTGATGCACCAACACCCTCTTGTGGTTAAACAGGCAGCGAGGCCTTAAGGGCTCTGTGCAACACGGCTCTAAGAACCTATCAGAGTATCTCTCAAAGGTGGAAGGAGCCACCCAGCTCTCCCAGCCTAGATCCCCTTTAAGGCATTTCTGAGAAGCCACGTTACCTTGCGCAGCCAGCCAGGGCAGGAGCTGCTGTCAGCACTGCTGCCTCCCGTAGTTTCTGTAGTGCTGATCCAGCCCCCCAGCTCACGATCTGCTTCCATGGTTCCCCGAAAGCCTCCACTGGGGTTGGGGGTTTCTGCTTCCTGTTCATGATCCTCTTCCTCTCCTCCCCCAGTTGTGCAGCTCTGAGGCACTAGCAAACAAAAGGGAAAACTTTATACTTTTTCCACCTCTGCTATTCCTGTTGCAAAGCCCAGATGGAGCAGCGAAGATGCGTACATTTGTACTGTATGGCCACGGTGAGAGCACACACGAGCATTATCTCCCTCAGCAGTTTAGCTCCTAACACTCCCTGCAGGCCTCTCCACAAGGGCTTGTGTGCAGCACTTTTGCAGTTTCTTGGTCCCAGCCCTCCCACAGGTCCAAGAAACTACACTCCACCTCTCCAGCAACTATAGCCCCTTCTCATATCAGCTCCCTTCAGTGAATTCCTCTCAGCTTTTCCTTGTCAAATTGAAGTTCCTCAAAGGCCTCTCTGCACCCACGTTGTTTCTTCTCTGTTTCAATTGTTGCTTCCTCAGGTTTGGGCCATCCCTGCCCGTGCATGGCACCAACTAAATTTCTTCCCTTTGAGCTCTTCTGTGAGGCCTTTCAAACACAGAGAAACCGTGCTGCAGGACCAAACTTCCTCCACTCAAACTAACCACTGAGTGGACTTAAACCAGAGCTCCTCATGGCAGGTTACTTACCAGTACCAATGGACAGACCACTGCTGTTGGATCGTATTGTTTTGGAGTTCAACACCTTTTCTGCAAGGAGAGAAGTATGCTTTCAGTTAGAGTGCCACACAGAAAGCAAGATAACTCCTACAAAGCCAGTGTTGCAGGCCTATGCCCCAAGAGCAGTTTGCCACATTTCCTCCAGAAATTTGGCCTGTTCTCAGGAAGATTTGTACTCTCCTGGCAAAAGAATATATCACCATAAACAAGATCCCAAAACTATATCCTAAATTTACACTTACCAACAATGATGATGGTGTGCCAGCCACGGCATGACAGGTCTGGAACATGATGCAATGATCCAAATATTGGTCGAGGCCACGAGGTACAAATATCTGAGCCATGAGTTCTCTCAGTTGAGGTCATTGCCAGACGCCCGTTCCCGCCATTGCCCCAAGCAAAGATATGGTTGTCTGAGGAGAGAGAAGTTCAGGGGCTCAATTCCCTCCCTCCTTCTCAGCCTGCAGTAGCTGTAAGGATCAGTCTTTCTGCTGTAACTGCTATCCCAAAGTATCTAATCCACCAGCTCCATTTTGACAGTAGGAGAACAAACCAGTAACAAACCTAACAGCAGCCACCAAGTCAGTACTCTGCAGCATTAGGGACAGCAAATACTTGATGGTGTACAGGGGTGATTAACAGGGCAAGACAGCCCCAGCCTAGGAGGATTTATTTATTTTAGGCTGTGCTGCAGGGCTGGTAAATTAAATGATCAGTGGGAGCCAGTTAACCCCTCTGCAGATGAAGTTTAAAGTAACCCACCGCAACTTGGCAAAGAGCCACTCACCGTCAGTAGCAGCTATGGTGAATTCATCTCCACATGAAACCCTGATCACCTGCTTACCCCCCAAGGGGCCTCCCAGCAGGTTTATTCCCAGGTGCTTCTTATAGTCCCCAACACCAAGCTGTCCACACTTGTTGGAGCCAAAGGTCAGCAGGCGGCCTCGCTCTGCCAGGAGGAAGGAGGAGACAGTCACAGTGAGGGCCCAGCTCTGCCAGCAGCCATGAGGCAGAGCACAGGCAGCAACAGGAACAGCTCTGCTGAGCAGCCAGCCAGGCTGGAAGGGGACAGTGCCAACCAAAAGGAATGGGTTTAGCCTGGAAACACCTCCCCAGTTCCGTTTCCCACTGCTTCCCTTTTCTGATGCTGGGGGCTTGGGACTCCTCACAGTTCTCTGACTGATGTGGCTTGGGAAAAGCCTAAGATGATCACAAATGATTCCTCTGCTAGCCCAGAGCACAATACTTCCCAAAACTTTTTTTTTTCTCCCCTTGAAAAAAACAGGAAGGCTGACATTGCTGCTTCAGCTGGCCAGGAAACATGACTGCTGAGAAACAGGAATCCTGAGTTCCTGGAGCAGGCATGAACCTTGCTACCAAGAGCAAAATCCCCAGTTTCAAGGGCCAGGCTGAAAGGGCAAAGTTGATGTAATGTAATTCAGCAACAAGAATTCAGTTCTTACTGCACAAGACTCTCACCATCAATAGAAGCTGTGTGTGTCTTCCCAGGAGAAATGGTACGGATCTTGTAGAAGGACAGTTGCTTGGCCAAAGTAAGGGAAGTGGCATATGGCACCTCACAGTATGTCTGACAAAAGATGTGGTTAAGCACAGAGTAAAAAAATCACACATTCATCAGCTAAGACCTACTCAAGCAAGCTCATGTCTGACCACAGTATTAAACCTAAAGTTTAGGTTTAATGGACCTAAAGTCTAGGTTTTAGGACCTAAAGACAGTCCTAAAACAAGTATGATAAAAAACTGCCAGAATCCATGTCACTGGATAAGTCACCAGAGCAGCTCACTGTTTCACTACCTCAGATCTGACACAAGCCCACAGGGCAGACAGAAAACTGAGGAACAAATTTCCCCTTCCCACAATCCCAATATCCATTGTCTTGACTGGAATTAAAGCATTGGCACGAAGCTAATGAACACTTTGTCAGAGAACTTCCATTTCCCCATATACTACTGATTGTTGGGAGCTGGAGCCAGGCATCCAAACACACTCACATCATGATTGATTATCCCTGCTGTGCACTGATTCAGGCCCAGCTTGTTGAACTCGTTGAGTCCACATGCCAAGACTTTGCCTGTCTGGGTGAGCAGGAAAGTTCCATCACAGCCACAGTGAACAGACACAATGTTCAAGGTCTTCGGAACATCCACCTAGGTGGAAGAAATACATCCTAAGAAAATAAAAATCCCAACACCTATTACATGGAAGCTGGCACATGGAAAACATATGAGGGTAGAGCAATGGCACAGCTAGTCTGGGCATTATCAATAGCCAACACAGTTACTTTGAATGAAGCTGTAAGAATACCATAAAGTCTGTAGCATATGGAAACTCTGGTCACAATGAAGATATTCAAGCCAGATGCCAGTGACCAGCACAGGAACCTGAAATACAATGCATAGGCAACCTGGCCAGAAGGGCTCTACAAACAGCAAACCCAGTTAGGTGAGCAGGACTGGGTTTGTGTCTGTGCCATGTGGGTGTGATACTGTGTGATCACACATCTTTGGCTTCCAGGCACATGCTTATTTGCTTCTAACCCCCAGTGGGTTGGAATACTGCAGTTACCTCAGCACTGTATTTCAAGAGGGTTTTACTTTCACCTAATCTTTAACTCATTATATTACATTCAAAGACTCACAGTAGTTGCACTGCTGTGAGTTTCCTCTACAGACCCAAGGTAAGCCACTTGGTATTTCTCACTATGATTTCTACAATATCTGACATTTCCAGTTCTATTATGGAAACCAGAGCAATGAAGCTCTAAGCTATGATGCTGTCTGGTTTGTGAGTGGTATGACTCTGCCATGATCGCTAGGAGAGGGAGGAAGCAAAATGAAGGGAAGAAGCAAAGTTAAAACCCTTGAAAATTCTGTAACATCTCAGAAAAAACACCTGACCCTCAGAAAGATAGTATTTCCAAACAGCAATTGGATTTATGCCCTTGCAGATTTTGAGAAGTGGTCACAGCCCTACCTTCTGAGGGGTGTAGTGATCTTCTTCTGAATCCAAGCCCAAGCGTCCTGCATCAATGAAAATACTGCAGTTAAAATGGCCTCCCCAAGTGCCCATATCTAAGAACTGGTGTTGCCTCTCCACAGTCCCAAAATAATCACCCTACAGAACTAGAATCTCCCTGCTCCCCTCCATCCATCACTTGCCCACCAACCCTGCTCACAGAACCATTGGGAAGCCAAGTGGCACCTTAGAGCTTTCCAAAGTTCTAAGGCTTCAGTCTCCAGTTCCCCATCTTTACAAGGAAAGAAAGTCCCAAAGAAACAATGTTTTTTGCCCCCAGGGTATATACCAGGCAGCCCTCACCCAGACCCTGCACTGCACACCTGCAGCAGGCCACTTTCCAGCAGGCATGTCCCAGTGCCTTTAGGGATCAGGGAGACTCCACCTACCGTACTCTCCACAGCCCCACGTGTAGACTTCTCTGTTCCTGGTCAGCACTGCCACGTGGTTATCTCCACATGAGACCTGCTCCACAGCATTGGTAAGAAAGAAATCCAGCTGCAGGGGCTCAAGCACTTCAGAGCCATAAGCCTTGTCAACGCCAATGCATCCATAATAGTCTGAGCCAAAGGCATACACCTGGCCCTCATCTGAAGGACAGAAGGGAAGCTTGGTCAGCACACGGGGCTCCTGTTAGGCTGCATATTAACTTCTTAGGACATGGTCAGAGCAACTTCTTTTCTGCAATATTCCTCTTTAGTGCAGAAGAATGTCATCAGGAGACTATGGAGTCCTTTCTTGTTCATGTTAAGATGGTTCTTACATGACAACCTGAGCTACCTCAGTGCCAAAAAACCTTTGTTTGAACCTGCCAATTTCTTTAACAGTAAACCCACAAATTGATTCTGTGGCCACCTAAGTCACTCCTTCCTCAAAATGACCACCTGAACTTATCTCTGTCAAATTTCTGCCTTTTTCAGCACTGGAAAAACAAGCTTTTGGAGAATAATTTCCATGGGTAAAGTACAGTCAGATTCTTCTATAATAGACAACACCACACCTAACACATCCTTTAAAGTATGAGCAGGGTTAGAACTAGAGACAGCTACCAGATGTTAAGCATTCTGAATTAAACAACAAATCCTAGATACACATTCTTTTTCATCACTGGGTGATTCTTTCCCCACACAGTACAAAGAAAGTTTCAAATATATCTTCATTCTTGATTTCAGGCTTCACTATCTTAGTGTGAGCATGAATGGAAGCAACACATGCACTGGTAAAAGCAGAAACTCTGTACAGACACATAGATTTGTGGTCAACACCCAGCTTTATCACCAAAAAGGAGCACATCCTTAGCAAAATCCCATCCTTCTTGGGAGTCAATATCTTCCTCTGTGTAATAATGTGGACCTATCTCAAATGTTGAGATACAATCTATCCCAAACGTAATAATGTTGGTACTATCCTCCAAATTGAGGGATGAGTAACATAGAGGGCTTTCTCCTTTGTGTACGAAGCTGCTTTGCTGATCTCGTGGTGAAGGCAAACACCTCCAACAGCTCAGCACAGTGACAGGACTTGTCAACGCCTACAAATCCTCAATAGTCTGAGCCAAAGGAGTTCCAGCTCTCACCCGTGATGCACACTGTGAAATCATCTCCACAGGACACCTGGCGAATGGCTTTGCCCTGAAGCTTCTCAACGTGCTTTGGCTGCCGGTAGGAAGCTCTGTCTCCATGTCCCAGCTGCCCGTGCAACTTGGTGCCCCCCTGCATATTCTGCAAGACAGAAACACCTGGTGAGGTTACATTCCCAGAATCCCACAGATGGTGTCAACAGTTAACAGTAAACAACAGAAGACTGCAAGGAGCAAGAGAAAATGTTCTGTCTGCTCTTGGGAAGAGACTGCCATCTCTGTGCATACAGCAGGCAGTCTCAGTGGCAGCACAGCCTTTCTGGCATTAGTGCAGTGATGCACTAACAAGGAGGGATCCAGTCTCAGGTCAGCACCTGGTGAGGAATCCCTGCTCCTTCCTCATCTGCCAGGCTACAGAATCTGCTCCCTGCTGCAGGACTGAAATTCATCCTTCAGCTTTTTGAACTACTTTTCTAAATCCTAATGGCTGCAAAGAAATGCACAACCTGAAACAAATGTCATTGACCTGGCCTGACATAGCAATTATACAGGAAATTTATACAAAACAAGTACTGTTGAAACAAAAACTATTTATAGCCAGCTGAAAGTTTTTAGTGGTTATTCTTGCAGGAACATCCCACAAATTACTTCAAGTTAATCTCCTCCTATTTGGATCTCTTTTCTTTCTTACTGACTTGTAACCTGTTTTAACAGATTCTGTACAATCAATATTAAAAACCATGGAAGCCAGGAAATTATCTCCATATCACAGACCATCTCAACCTGAGAGGACTGAATTTAATTGTTTAAAATGCATTATATGCCAACATTTTTTATTCACTTTAAACTATTCCAGAATTTCCACTCATCATAAAAGGCAGAGCTGTTTACCATGAGATCCCTCTGCTTTCAGATGGATGTTGCCTTCCAGATGACAACTGTATTACAAAAAGTTCACTCATCCCACCCATTCTGATCTTGAAAAACCTCCTCAAAAATACAAAAACTGAGAATCACTAAGTCTCCACTGCATGTCTAGTAGTCAGGAACAGAATGAACATCTCAGGAAGAGTTGTTTGACTCAGTGTTTGGGCCTACAAGACCACCATCTACAAATCTCAAGTGCATAGCAGGTCTCCAAGACACTTCCTGTGACAATGGAAAATGTCTCCCAGAAACACCCTTGCCTTGGGAGACTTATGTCAGCCCCAGCTCAGATGGCCTCAGTGTCCACTGCAGTCAGAATTCTCCCTTTCCAAGCTCCCAGCCCATCTGATTCAAACAGGCTCAGGAACAGTCAGCAGTAGATGTGAACCCCCCTTTCCCACCCTGACCCGCTTCCTGCAGCTTGTCTCACTTACCACCCAGGTGTAGAGCTCCTTCTCCACTGTCACCACAGCGAAGTGAGTGTTACCAGCACACACCTGGCGGGCACTGCAGCCACTTTTGATGGCATCCAGCTTCTGGGGGGTGGACTTGCCACCACCCCAAACATACACCTCACTAGTGCGGGAAGTCACCACGGCAATGGGAGCCTCATTCATGGTACTTGACCTGCACAAGACCCCCCCGACAAAACACACATGCTTTCATGAGTTTGCATTCCCAGCCATCATCCATTTTCCTGCTGTTCTCTAGCAGTTTCCTCCTCACAACCATTCATGGTTTTTATTTTCAAAAATAAAATTAAAAATAAAAATCAAATTCTATTTGATAAATAACAGACAACCAGCTATACATGTCACAGAAGCTAACTGTTTCACAGAGCAGCCCAGCTTACAGGCTTGCTGGGAACTGTGCTGAAGCTATGCTATATCAGGTTTTATAGAAGATATTTATATTGATGGAATATTCATCATTCAGACAGTCATATTCCTCCTGCTGAAGGGAATCTGTGTGAAAGGACAGATTTACATTACAACTCAGATATGTAGGCTGCAAAGATGACATTTTCAGTAGGACAGATTAGAGCAGGATGGGACCTGCAGAGGTACAGCTCCAGCCATACAAATATGTAGGATACAAAAGGCAGAGTAAAACACAGGACAATAAGCATGCAACTGCTGTGTCAAACTTCTAGCATTCAGAGATCTTCTAAACTACACTGTTCCATTAAGGTTGTCACAGGCTAGCACTCTCAGTTCCTCTCTGGGGAGCTGTTCTCTTCACACTTCCTTTCAAACACATGTCTAAATAATTACCTTGGTCGCTTATTTGGCCCATTAAGCAGTGTGACTTTCTCTTCCATCTCCCTGCCAAGAGAGAAAAAGGATTTTAGGAAACAGCAACATTGCCCTATGCAATTTACTGACAAGCAGCACACACAGACTGTTTTCCTTTCCAATAAAATGCTGCTGCCTCTTGGAGGAAGCATGGCAGCTGTTTACCAGCTCACAGCAATACACAGTAAGTAGGGCAGAAGTAATGCACCACACAGCTAACAAACTTCTAGAAGAGCTGAGGACAACAAACTATGTCTGCATGAAAATGCAGCCAACCAATACCCCTATTGCACAAAAATAACCTTAAAAGGCCAAATATTATCAGGATTTGGGCTTTTACCAATGCCTACAGTAAGACAAAACTCAAACTCTGCTGATCACCAAGCAAAAGAGTACTGCTATAAAGGACTAAGTCTGCTGTTCCCAAATAAACAAATGTGGAATAAAAACAGCCCGGAATTACTGTCCACCTTTCATGACAAGATAGGGTGTGCAGGCTGATGGCCAAACTAAGCTAACATAGACCACTTTCAATGCAAGTCTCTCTCGAAGAGGGAAGCAATAAAAGGAAAAAGTGGAGGTCTCTATACTGAATGATCCATGTATTTTGAATATATATATTCAAAACGGCTTTTTCCAATGACTGTAAGAGGATCTCTGCAACTCTTGGTTCACAGAAATTTGAAGAGTAAAAAGAAGCATTCCTCAAGGAGTCTCAGAATGGAATACCTCAAGGTTCTCAACACAACGTCTTCTAAGGATGCAGAGACTTTTCCCATGCACCAACAGAACATCAGATCAGAAGACAAGACTGCAAAAATGCACTTTTCCCCCAAAGAAAATGAAGTACTTAAATATCTGCCTCATATCAGTCTAAATTCACTTAAGGAGGTTGCTATGAAAGCATAAACATCACCATTCTGCACAGCCCCTCCTGTTTTCCCTGTCAGCCATCTAGGTTTTCAGGCAAGACCATCTGAGATTACCTCCTGCGTTTGCTGAGGAGGGGATGTTCGAGCAATTCATCTGCAGTGGGTCTCTTTTCTGGGTCCTGAAAGAAGGAAGCAACAAGTAATTCTCTGGGAAATACTCATCATCTACAACAAAATCTTGGGCCAGAAGATTCATTCAAGACTGCATGGACATCTTTCCTTGATTCCCTTCAGAAGGGAAATGAATCAATTAAAACATTTAGAGTGAATAGGGATAAATACTACGGATGTGCAGGAGGGACCTGCATGCTCCAAAGGTATTAATGCTATGTTTGCTTTCAATAAATTAATTCCCTAAGAAAGCCAGAGCCCTAAGAGACTGTACTGAGATGATGCTCCTACCCTTCACAGCACTGCATTAAAAAAAATTGCTTCTACCAGCCCATTAAATACTTGTGATCAGAGTAAACCCAGCACACCTCCAAAACCTGCAGGACTGAGACAAAGCTTTCAGGGGACTGGAGAAAGCCCAACCTTAGTGATGCCTCAAGCCTCACAAAAATTACCCCACATCAATGGCTCACATACTGAAACAGGTATGTCATACCCCTTCACCCATGAATTCCATGGCTGAGAGAACTGGGAATGGGTATCTGAAAGTTAGGAAGTATTTCACCAACCTGATCAAGGCAGGAGTTCACCATCTGGATCAGCTCCCAGGAATAGACAGTGGAATCGACCTCCATGGCACGATTTCCCTGTACAATCTTCACACAAAGGTTCAAGGGATTCTAGGCAGAAACCAGAAACCAGTCATAATGGAACCAAACTGGACAATGCTCAGTGGGGAGAGATGCTATAAGCCACAACTACTTTCTTCCTCCATCTCTGATCAGGACACATCCCTCTTCTTCCCTGTCTAGCAGGTTCTCCAGAAATCTAATGACAATTCCTGCAGAAATGGTACCTCTGATAGGTAGGACTTGGCAACATACAGCTTTTCACCAAATTCTCTAACAGTGCAGGGAGATCAGGCTCCTCTTTGCATGAAATCTCTTATGTGGCACATTGCCATCAAACACAGCACAGCAGCACAGCTGGGACTCGAGAGCCATCACTGGAGAAAGTCAGGAAAGGGTGGTATTTTCACACCTTCTCTTTCAGGGTTACAAAATCTGGCCTACAACAACTAGCAGCTTTTCCCATCATATGGCACAAACTAGCAAATCACATGTGTCAACCAGCAATGCCCCTCCCCTATGCCAGCTTAACCAGACTTCTCTTGCAGCCAAGTTTTGAGAAAGAGTAACAGGATCTAATCCTACAAAATGTGAAGGCCAGAACCTTTTGCTACAGAATGCTACACAGAAAAGTCACAGCTAGTAATGCTAAAAGAGCAAAAAGACTACACAGTCACAAACCTCCTCCTTGTAGTGAAAATGATACTTTGTTCACAACCATGATACAAATTAGCACAGTTATTATTCTGCATCTAACAAACATGGGCTGCAGACAAGGTTGGGTTTGGCAGAGGCCAGGGAGGCTGCTGCATGAAGGCAGAAAGGAAATCTGCACAAAGGGTAAGGGGAATCATGCAGACATTTTCTTGGGCTATAGCTGTCACTCTCAGGCCACTGGCTTTTTAATTAGCAGATTTAAACAACAACAAAAGAAAAAAATGTCTGAAGAAAACTATGAGCTGAGTGCAAATCTTAGGACAATTAAAAAAAGGTTATTCAGTCCATCTTGGTTGGAGACTTACAGTAGCATCAAAGGTCCTCTTCAGAGTAAGCAGCTCAAAGATGACACAGCCCACAGCCCAAATATCTGATTTGAAGTTGTATTTCACACCCTGGCAGAGTTCTGGGGACATGTAATATGGAGTTCCCACCAGCTAGGAAAAAAAAAAAACCATTTAAAAATCAGAAATGATCCAGCAGCTTTCAATTCAGGAGCTCTGTATCCATTCTGTTCACACAGGACAGAGCTAGACACAGCACTGGTGATACACCTCCCTAATGTGCTGGAGGGATGGGAACAATAAGCACACTTTTTCTCCTGTCATCCACAAACCTGTCGGGCCTGAGCTTCCTAAAAGATCCTAGACACCTCTCTTCTCATGTACCTGATGTGGTACAGACTTTTCACTAAAGTAAAAGTCACAAAAACAAAGCAAGGACTTTCCCCTCTCCTAAATATACATCATTTAGGGGTAATTAGGGCCTTATGTACTGACCAGGCATAGGGAAACCATCCCATGAGGTTCAAGAAAAAAGGATCTAGCAAAGCTTACATGCCAGAACTTAGCTATGGAGCCACACTGTTCATAAGATAGGGCCAGGACAAAGGCTGCTCTGTCTCAAACAAAAAGAAGGGTTCCTTTTGGGTCAGTATGCAGAAAGCTGGCTTGAGTCCCACCCAACAGGCCTCCACTTCAGAAGTGGACTTTCCTGAACAATTCTTTTGTGTAGAACAAACACTCCCACCACCACCCAAAAATCCAAACCCCTGCACATAAAGACAAAGGCCTCTCAGGTACTGAAGAAGCTGTGGCTTAGCTCAAAGTCACAACAAGGAGACACAGAACAAACATGATAAAAGATGTAAGAATGAAGCTTCCAGATGAATGGAGCTCACTCCTTAGAAAGAAACAAGACAGCAAAACAAAGTAAGAGAGAATTTAGAAAAAGGAGAAATATTTATAGATGACCTCTTTTCAACTCTCTCAGCAAAGCTCCAAGGAGCTTTACAAAGCCTGCCCTTCATGAGGCTCTGCAAGTACACTGGATACCTAATGGGCACATTGAGAGTGTGCCATCTCCCTCCCATTTCCTGTCACAGAGCCTCACCACTGCAGAGCTACCCAAGTGCCTGCAATGGGAAGGTTCAGGAGCCCTGAGATTCTGAGTATCACATAGAGAACTGGGACATTGCACCTAAACCTTTTTTAAGCAAAGGATAATGTAAGCTTGCTGTAAAGACATTTGTATTTTCTGTATCTTCTTTGGTAAATGGCAGAAAAATATAAATTAAGAAATCAGTGTTTAGTAAGAAAGATGTGAACATTCTACAAAATCACAATTTGACTGCTGCAATTACAAATACTGATAATAACATGTTTTGCACTCATTTCCCAAAAAATTACTTCCAGTCTGCCACTGGTCATTAGGTTACAAATTGAGCAACTAGACCAGAGCATAGCCAGCATGTAAAAATCAAAATATGGTTGAAGGTGTGTAGTTCAAAATTTTTCTTATGTGAAAAAGGAAAAAAACAATGTTTGCATGTCTAGTAGGTATAGATGAATACAGACAACACAGGCAAAAACAAACCTGGAAATTCTCAGCACAGACTGAACTGCCTCTGGAAGTCAGAAGGCCATGAAAAGTGTGACAAAACAGAAGTGGCTCTACTGCAGCCCAGCCTAGTGAAGGCTTTATGCAGCAGCCTTGAATGGCACAATAGTGCTCATGATCTGGAAGGAGACTGGCAAGTATTTAACTACACATCCTAACAGAACACCAAGGCCTGGCCTTAAATTGAATGATACAGGCTGGTAAGAGGAAGTGTGAGCTGGCTTGTGTCCCAAACAGGCTTTTGCAGAAAGAAACCTCACACAATGTCTCCCTTTCCAAGCCTAACACTCACCACAGAAATTAATGGACCTGAGAAATCCAAGCTGAACCTTGTAGATGCCTACAATACAGCTTATCCTGTGTCATAACTGGCTGCAAAAATGCTTTCTGGCAGGGTCTGGAACAAGGCCAAGCTTGACAGCCTTCTGGTAGAATTAATCTCTCCTACAAAACTTTGTCCCCCTTTGGGAACATTACCAATAAACTATATATCTGGTTACCATAAGAAACACAAGTGCTTTTCTTGCTTCTTCACAATTCGGTTCAGAGCCTGAAAGAGATTTGAGATACGCCTGTGGCACAGTGCAATGCCAGGCACGCACATCCAAGCTATCTCAGATCCACCTGAGGCAAAATTTACCTGCTAGCACAGCAGCATGACAAAATTAGTGTAATTTGTTAAGTTGGCCTCAACTAGCACAGAGGGAGAGCGTTGCTCTGATGTGACTATAATGCTGTCTCTGTCCTTCAGCTAGCACTGCCTTCCTCTTACACACACCCACCTTTAGAAGTACCATGCCTAGGGGAAAGAAGAGCAGTGCTCTCTAGCATGGCTACACCAGCTCTGGTACAATTCTATTCCCATAGTGGCTCCTATCTTTAGTCTGCTGCTGCTTTCCAGAGAGACAGACCTCTGAAAGGTAACCTGGGAGCAAGGATAACTGCAGGCTGCAACACATCAGCAAATATGGCAAAGTTAGTGAGACAAAGATAGGAAGTAAAGTTGTAGCAAGGTGGGCGCCAGTCTCCAAGAAATAAGTGACAGGACAAAAAGAAATGGCCCCAAGTTGCACCAGAAGAGGTTTACATAAAATACTAGGAAAAATTTCTTCACTGAAAGGGACAAGCATTGGAACAAGATGCCCAAAAAAGTAGTTGAGTCACCACCTCTGGAAGTGTTCAAAAAAACCTGTGGATGCAGCACTTGGGGACATGGTTTAGTGATGAACACAGCAGTGCTGGGTTAACAGTTGGACTAAATGATCTTAGAGGTCTTTTCCAGCCTTAATTCTCTGATACCATAACACTGAGGGAAATTGATGGGTGAGGGAAAGTAAAGTAAAAGAAAACAAGCAGCAAGAATGTACAGCATCCCTGGTCTTCTTCAAGGCATGCAGAGATGAAAGAAAAACACAACTCAGTTTGCACACAAAGATGGCAGATACTCACAGTCTCAGCCATAGAGTACTCAGAGTTCAGCTTCTTTGCCAACCCATAGTCTCCCAATTTTATCAGGTTTGCCTTGGTTAGAAAGATATTTAATGTCTTTATGTCTCTGAAATGAGAAAAAGAAATTCAAACACTTGAACACACTTACAGATTTCACAGTTTTCCACAGATTACTATATTTCCCCCCAGAATGAGCTACTTGCTACTCTACCAGCACTCTGTCACACACACGTACACTGAGCTCTCCAAAGACAATTTTGTCCCAAAGTACCAGGGCAGTAACTGCAGTTGTCCATGTTTTATCACATTCCCACACAAACACAACACAGTTGCAAAGCTCAGGCTCAGACACCTATGTAAAGGCCACAGATCAAAGATAGTTCTTTCCCCCCCCCTCTGTTTCTTCTCGTATGAAGGTCATTGAGCAGGTCTTATTTTTGCTAGTTTTATAAATAGACCCAAGCCAGGAGACGCTGAGCTCACTAAAAACAAGTGTAAGTATGAATATCAATGTATGCAAATATAAACACACACAGAGAGGGTGTGAAACAGACGCCACTCTAGAACTTCAGCATTATGTCCTTACTCCTCAAGAAGAACTCTTTATAACATGACACAGGATTCTAGCCCATGAGCTGGCTGGGCTGACTGAGAAGGCTTTAGTCTATGTTTGAAGGGGGAAGGAGATAAGAGCAGGCTGGTTAGACAGGAGCCTGTGGGCTGCATGCCAGTGTTGGGGGTGAAATCCACAGCCCAGGTGAAGTGCATCTGCACCAACACACACAGCGTGGGTAACAAACAGGAGGTCCAGAAAGCCACTGTGCAGCAGGAAAGCTGTGACACAGCTGCCACCATGGAAATGGGGTGGGGGGACTCACACCACTGGAGTGCCGCAGTGCAGCTCTTCATGAGGGACAGGCAGTGGGGTGGCTCTGAATGTTGGGGAGCGTTTCGACTGCACAGAGCCCAGGGTCAGGACCAATATGGCTCGGTGCCTGTGGGTGAGAATAAGGGGGAGGATCACCCAGCCAGGATGAAGAGCCAGATGAGACTCCTCAAGCAGCTGGATGATGTTTCATGATCACCAGTTTTTGTGGGAGATTTTACCCTGCTGCATGTCTGCTGGAAACTCAGCACAGCAGAGAGGAGGCAGTCTAGGAGGTTCCTGGAGGATGGATGTGGAGATAACTTCCTGACACATCTGGTTAGAAAGCCTAATGGGGCAGTGCCTGCTGTTTCTGAACAGAGAAGGGCTGGTGGGAGATGTGGTGGCTGGAGGCCATCTCTGGTAGTGACCACAAAATTAGTTTTCAATTCTTGGTAAAGTAAGGAAGGGGGTCAACAAAACCTCTACACTTTGGAATTCTGGAGGGCAGACTTTGGTCTTTTCAGGACACTGGTTCAGACAGACCCTTGGGAAACTGGTCTTAAAAACAAAGGGGTCTAGGAAGGCTGGACATACATTAGGAAGGAGATTTTAGAGATGCAGGAGCAGGCTGTTGGAGAAGCTGGCAGCCCATGGCTTGTGTAAGTGCTCTCTTTGCTGGGTTAAAAACTGCCTGGGTGGCCAGGCACAGAGTGTGGTGGTGATGGGTGCCACATCCAGGTGTCAGTCAGTAACCAGTGGGGTTCCCCAGGGCACAGTGTTGGACCAGTCCTGTTTAATATCTTTATCAATATTTTGGATGAGGGGATTGAGTGCGCCCTCAGTTTGCAGACAACGCCAAGCTGGGCAAGAGTGCAGATGGGTTGGATGGTAGGGTGGGCTCTAGAGTGGGATCTACACAGGCCAGATCCATGGGCTGAGGCCAATTGTACAGGTTCAGTAAGGTGAAATGTCAGGGGCTGCCCTTGGGTCACAACAACCCCTGCAGTGCTACAGGCTGGGGGCAGAATGGCTGGAAAGCTGCCCAGCAGAAAAGGACCTGGGGATGCTGGTCAACAGCAGCTGAACACGAGCCAGTGTGTGCCCAGGTCACCAAGAAGCCAGTGGCAGCCTGGCCAGTATCAGAAGCATGTCCTGCAGGACCAGGGCAGGGATTGCTCCCCTGTATTCAGCACTGGTGAGGCCACACTTGAAGCCCAGTTCTGGGCCCCTCACTGCATGAAAGACATTGAGGGGCTGGAGCGTGTTCAGAGAAGGGCAACACAGCTGATGAAGGGTCTGGAGCACAAGTCTGATGAGAAGCCACCGAGGGAGCTGCGGGTCTTTAGCCTGGAGAAAAGGAGGCTCAGGGGACAACTTTTCACTCTCTACCACTGCCTGAAAGGAGGCTGCAGCAAGATGGGGGTCAGTCTCTTCTCCAAGGTAACTGGTGACAAGAGGAAACTGCCTCAGGACATACTGGGAGAGGTTCAGGTTGGATATCAGAAGAATTTCTTCACTGAAAGGGTTGTTAAACATTGGAATGGGCTGTCCAGGGAAGTGGTAGAACCACCATCTCTGGAAGTGTTCAAGAAACAACTAGACATGGCACTTAGTGCTATGGTTTAGTTGACAGGGTGGTGTTCAGCTGGATTCTTGAGATCTTGGAGGTCTTTTTCAACTTTATGATACCATGATTCTATGTACAATGTCTAAGAGATGGAAAGGCTGATGGCCACAAAAACGCTGAACTCCAAAACTGACAGAAAACACTCTCTCTCAGAGTAATCTGTGTGTAGTTTTACAGATCAACACAAGAGGCTGGAAATAGAGAGGAAGTCCTGGCAGCCTGATATGCTTTTCATGGCCAACACTTCTTAGCACCCACTTTTCCTAATGTATCATCAACAATTTCCCAGCATAGGCCAGGAAAACCTCAAGTAAAGTAGCACTTTGCATTCATCCACCTGGGGCATTGCAAAGCCCTGGATCACTCTGACAATGTCTGCAGCAGATGGAAATCACTGCAAACATTTAAATAATTGTTCAATTCGTTATTACGGAAGGATTGGGGCCACACATGTTCAGAGGTGGTAAGCAGGAAATCACTGCAAAGCAGGACAAACATAGCATCTGCTTCAGGCCAAAAACTTAGGCACTATTTGGTGAGTGTAGGCTACCAACCCCTTATTAGCAAGGCTTGCCAATTACTAAAGATTCAGAATGGCAGCAGCCAGGATGCTATCCTACAGAAAACATCCTCACACAGCTATGCCCATAAGTTAGTGCAGCACATAATCCAACTGTGATGGAAGTGGCTGTCTACACATGCAGAACTCCTCAGAACATCATGGCCTCCTTGAAACACACATAAGATGTGAAATTTACTGCTCCCCAACAAAAAAAGGGCAAGAGAAAAAGTTAATTAGCTACACATTAAAATCTCAGAATAACTGTCAAAATTACCACTACAAGCTAACAGACTGTACTAGCTCCTTAAGTAACAGGCCACAGAAATAAGATTCAGACAAACACAGGACAAATCTTCACATGGGTTTATCAGAGCAATGGACAAATGCAGTCTTCATCACCATTAGCCTCCAGGAATTACAAAATGATGTACACATTGGCTTGCAGCTATTAACTCTGGAACAGCTCAGAAGTACCTTTGGCCTGTGGTAAATGCTCTTCCTACCCACTTTAACAAACATCATTTACGTGCTATTGCAATAAAGGGCAAATTTACTTCCTTCCTATGTGGATACACTCTTTGTTCACACAGCTGCAGTTCCAATTTCAAATACGAGATTTCCTGCACATTTATCACAAGACGGTTTCTAGCACAATAAAAAAGGAATTCTTAAGATTTAGGAGATCCTATTACACTGTGGAGAGAAGCTCGGTGCTTGCTTCAAACAAAGCAGCAAAGAAGTTTTTCAGTGACCCCCATGAACTGCACTGGTTACCTCAGCTTTCTGCATGCCACACTTACCTGTGAAGAATTCCAGCTCGATGAATGCAGCTCACCGCTGATGCAATTTGAAAGAGATACCAAACCACCATCTGCACAGGGAGGAATATAAGCATAATGTGAGGCTCAAAAAAATTTTAAAATCACAAAACCCTACACGTCCCTGTCCCACTGAGGCACAGCAAGATGGCCTGGCCATACCATTTAGATGCCCTTTCAGGAGTATGAAAAGTTTAGAATTTCCTGGTTTGGAAATCTCTAAAACAGATATCTCCATAGGTAGATTGTTCTACTTCCATTCATAGTGTCTGTCCTGACAAGCATTAGAGATCCAATAAGTGAAAAAACTTCAGAATGACAACTAATGACCACTTGGGAAACATCTACAGTTGTGCTCTCCAAAATATGAATTGGGACTATTAAATACTCTCCATGACCCAGAAAGCCTTAGAAGTCACTATATAAGACAAGTAAGTGTAATCTAAAACGAATCAGCTCGGCATGCAGTGAAAGCAGATGGCAAAAAGTAAGTTTTAAATAAAATAAAGACAAAAAATGAGAAGAGTGAGATAGATTCAATGAAATTACTTGAAAGAAAACACGTACAAAATTATTAAGAAGGGACAGAAACAGAGGGCCCACTATGAAGAAACACAGAAAGAGGTTTAAAAATTAAATGTTTGCCAAGATGATAAGGTGAAGAAAGCCAACTCTCATTATTCCTCCCTTGGAAGTATATACTGCTTATAGACAGTTTAAAAGGAAAATAAGTTTCAGATAGTCCATAAATGCTTGCAATATTGAATGAGGAGGATACCAGCCCCCAAGTAAACACAGAAACTCCCCACCATCACAATGAAAAAAAATTAGAAGTAGAAATACTCAGTCCTACAGATCACCAGAACATTAGGCCAGCCCCACTGCTCCCTCAAACCACTCCAAATTACCTCTTCTTCAAATAACTTGTCCTTCTGTCGCAGAATCTTATCGTAGAGGTTCCCTCCTGTAATTACAAGTGAGTGAGAAAGACAGAGATGTTCATCTTAGTTAATGGCAGCAGTTACTCTGCTCAAGTGCTGCTGGGAATACTCAACCCCCCTAAGAGATCTGATCAATCATTACAGCTCTCTCACAGCATTCTTCACTTAAACTCATCAGGCATGCACAAAATTAGGTTATTCTTCCATCTAAGAACTTCAATGGTATATTTAAGCCTAAGCAGAGACAATTCTCTAACACCACCCTTTGATACTCTCTGAAAAGCAAACCAGTAAGCTCAGCCAGCAGTCCCTACTTTTTATTTCTTTTTTGAAGTGTTTCTTGGGGTATGTACACATGTATTAGCTGTACACCAAATCACATGAGATTGTCCTGTTCAGCATTATATATACAAATAATACATTAAAAAAGAGAAAGAAAACAATTTTTAAGTCAGAGTAGTCCCTGAAAGCACAATTTACAATATTTCCCTACCTACTGTCCAGCTCTGATTGTCCTCTCCTTTATCTGCCTTGCCAAATACACTGGTGCAGAATTCACAAAGCACTGACAACAGCTGTACCACTAACACAAGCCTGAAATCAGCAGAAATCTTTGGTGCACCCCATGACTTCAAGACAGCAGACTGAAAATCAAGAGAGCTAAAAGAAATGATGCTGAGGGCTGCAGGGAATTAAACTCCCTGTCAGATCAGCACCCAAACAGTAAATTCCAAAACCCTGATCACCTCCTGTTCTTATTCCAAATCCCAATTATCATATATTATATATATATTTCTTCTCATTCAGCCTTGCTGTAACTTCTCAGCATTTCTTTTTTCTGCCTTATTTATGTTCACATTTACAAATTAGCTACAAACCACTTTCAGACTCACAATTCAACCAAAGTATTCACTTCTGCCTCTTCTTATGAATCTTTTCTAACCATTCAAACTTTGCAGGTTTTTAGTCAATTGTGTTTTTCATCTCTCTTTTTTTTCCCAATCTTTTTTGCAGTTTTTCAGAACAAAAGAGCAGCATGATAGGTACTACATTGCCAAAACCCTACCTAAGGACACAAGTTAGCTCTTGACTCATATAACCAATACCTCCATGCACACATACAAAAACCAAATTAATTTTCTATTTGTTTAATCTACTCACATCTAACCTTCCAACGCAGGTTATTCTCTTTTCAATTACTGTATTTTATAGGATATTTCTTCCCAAATGTATTTCATTTGTATTCACTGATGTTATCCGATGGTAAATCCAAGTCTTACAGTACCATGATATACACATGGAACTGAAGGCAAATAAATCAATAACTTGCCTTCCTCCTCTGTAAAATAGGGGCAACATTTACTGGAATTTGAAATTATTTTCTAGATCTTCAGAAGAGACAAGACAATTAAACAGTAAAACCTTTGGATTCTGAGAAGTGTCTGAAAGTGACTAGTCTAGCTTTACTTTAAAAATTACTCACAAATTATCTTGGGCTTGTACACTGGGAAAAAAAGCCCAAGAAACAGCTATTTATGCATTGACACAACCACTACATGGAAGTCCAAAGAAGATTTCCTCTTTCCCATGTCCCTTGTTCTCTACCATTCAGACACATTCAGGCAACTCATCTCTTGGTTATTATCCCAAAGTCAACTGAGGCATTTACAAATGTGCACAGACATCAAGACTACACAGCTTTTCTCTATGCCTTCCAACAAATTTATCATAGCCTCAAGCATGGAGTCCTTTCAGGGCAAGTAAGCAATTGACACAAAGTGAGAACCCCTAAAATAAAAGGTGCCTCAAAGAGCTAACATTCCCCTATGCTTGCACTGGATTCCATCCTCCATAAGAACAAAAAGCAGAGAAGAAAAACTAGCTTTGGCCAAGCTGCCAGCCAGGATGTCTGCCACCCTTCTAAAAGACCTTGCACAACTCTGTTGTGCTCTCCAACCTGTTCCAGTGAAAGCAATCTGTGTATAAGGTGATCATCAACACGACTATACCCTTTTCCAGCAAAAAAACTGTTTCTACCAATGAGCCAAAGCTTAATGCAAGCCCTATACAAACACCAGACACTTTGCCTGGGGAGCTGTCCCACTCACCCAAACAGGAGCCACACTGCAGTTCTGGGCATGTATCCTGTTCCAGCAGTGTAAACTGTCTATGGGCTCCCTTCCTGCCATCTAAGAGCAGCTGCTGGTCACAGCCTCATTGCAAATCCTGCTATCACTCCATCCAAGCTAGGACTGCCTTCCCTGCCTTCCCTGCTCACCATCTGAGCTACTCTTGGACAGAATTTTAAAACTTTCTCCACCACCAGAAGGACCAGGTTTGTTGTTTGGGGTTTTGTAATAGTAAATATAAAAGCTGAAAGCAGAAAGTGGGAAAAAGTCCCGACTGCAGTGTACCATGACATTTTAAAGCTCTGATTTATAATTGCCAAATTATAAACCTATTTAAGTGACAGTACTGAAAAAACAGCCCCGCTCTGCACTGCTAGAGATGCCCAGAGAGTCTCCTGGTCTTTTCCCACTGCTCTCCTAAAAGAGCACAGCAAGGTGCACTGGAAGTGTTTATCACCAATAATTCACTCCTTACAGTGCACCATTTCAGAAAACTCAAGAAATCATCAGCTGCATAGACTGCCTCCACTAACTACTGGGCTTCTTCTTTTAGCACCTGAGACACAAATCAGAAGGGTTCTCAGTCTCTTCTTCAGAAGCTATGCAGCAGAATTCACCGCCACTCCTTTGCTCTCCAGACCCCAGAAACACTTGCTGCAGGTTCTGCAGGACGTTGACCCAGACACATGGCAGCTGCCTGTTCATAGATGGGAGTAGGGATCTCACCATTACAGTACTCCAGCTCAATCAGGAGCGTGGTGTTATCCATGAAGTGATTGTAGTATGCAATGATGTTCTCATGCTGCAACAGGGCCAGGATAACGATTTCGTTCAGAGCGTCACGACGCTCCTTTTCTGACAGCCGGGTCAGGTCCACCTCTTTCCACACTACAAGGGAGTCATCCTGAAACACAAAAACATCTTTCAATTAAAAACACACTCTTATGAAGAGAACAGTATGTGCCTTTATAGCAGGGAATTAAAATACCAGGAAAAGTAAAAGACTTTCCTGTCCCTTACAGATTTCAGACAAATATTCTTCACAACTTAAGTTTTGAGGTTTGTAGTCTGTCATTAGAAATAGTAATGGCCTGAAGCCATCTTGCTAGCTGGCCAACACTCACTCTGGGGGAAAAAAAACCAAAACCAAAACACCAAACCAAGGGAAAGACACAGGGTTTGTTTTATTTCAATAGAGACTAAACTTACTTCTGTTCAATAAGGGGAGAACATCGTATTTTTAGTGCTGTAACTGTAGGATATTGTAAGAGCATAAGCTGTTACAAATATTCAAAGGAAAAAGCCTAAAGAAAAAAAAAAACAAACCAAACCAAAAAAACCCTCCAAAACAAACCAATAAGGAAACCAGAATGAATTTAGATTTACTTGGCCCTTGTTACGCCTACACACGTCAGCCATGCTATGAGTGATCTCTGAAGTGAACAGGTTCACTTATACCTGTGCAAGCCATGGCACCTCAAGGTGACCAGAAAAAAACTGAAGCACTTTCCTCTGGAACTAAATCAACCATTTTTCCTTGACAGCCATTAAAACCAGAACTACAATTGAACTGGATGGTATTAAACGAGTTGGGAGCAACGGGAAGACTGACTTCTCATCCAGTCTCCCCTGATTACACAGAAATGCTGAGCATGTGAGAGAGTTACCTGTATGAGATGACCCCATGTCCTCTGTAACTGGAACAAAACACAGAAAAATGAGTAGTCTACTAGCGTTAGAGAACCTCCACATCTCCCTGCCAAACTTCAGGGGACCCAGAGACTGGCAGTGCCCAAAGGCTACGAAGCCCATACCCTGCAGCGCCGGACACTGAGGGCCGAAGCTGTCACTTCGTATCCGGGCTGTTCCCAGAGCGGTGCCGGGGGATGTCACCCTGGGGGCTGTCGGTCACCGCAGGGGGCGAGCCCTGCTGCGGCTCGTCGGGCACCGGCGCCTTGGAGCACCGGCCCCTGCCGACCGCCGCTCTGGCCCTGGCAGCGGCCCCCGCCCCTCTCGGAGCGGCGCCGGGGCCCCTGGCGGGGGCGGCGGCACGGAGCCCTTCTGCCGCCGCCGGGGCCGCCCACCTACCTCGGTGCGGCGGTACAGAGTGGCCTCGCCGAAGGCGCCGCGGCCCAGGGTGCGGATGGGGATGTAGTGCAGCTCCTCCTGCTCGCCGGGCACGCCGCCGCCGCCGCGGGAGCCGCCCCTGCCCGAGGACTCGTTGCCGAAGTCGGAGCTGATGGAGTCGCAGTGCCGCTCGTACTCGCCCAGCGACATGGCGACGGCGGCCCCGCTCGGCCCGGCGCTCCCTCAGCGCGGCCCCGCGGGCTCCATGTCGGCTCCCGACGGCGACCCGGAACCGCTTCCCGCCGCTGCCGCCGCCGCGACCTCCGCGCTCCCGCCCCGCCGGGCCCGGCCCCCGCCCCGCCCGCCGCCGGGCTCGGGGCGCACGGAGCCGCGGCTGTGCGCCGGTTCACTGCCCGAGGAGAGAAGCGCCCGGCGTTAGTTTCCTAGGAATCCTTTAGAAATAAAAAACTGTCTGAAGAAACTGATTTATATAAAAAAGTAATTACTGCTTCTTATTGGACACATGTTAATGTTTCTTTTTGCTTAGCCGTGCTACACATAATATACATTATTGAAAAATAATTCACACAAAGAGACCATACACATGGATAAACGCCACGACTGTACCGCAAGCACAAAGATCTGCTGGAGTAATGAGAGCACTTTCAGTGGGTACACATTTCATACTGTTAATAAAGCATAGCCATCTCCCTCTCTGTGCCACTCACAGCTCATGGATTTTCGCTCTGATGAAGAAATAAACTAAAAGCTTCATAAATCTTAGAGCTGAAGCTGCAATGACTTCTCTGTCATGAAGAAGTATTTGCAACCTTAATCTTAGCTTTGTGATTCATTTTCTTCACAAATGATGCACACCATCATTGCTTCAACGTCTTATTTTCGAGGTTCTGCAGTCACAACTAAGTGGAGTTGAATGATAGAGAACGTTCACTTCAGACAGGTGATCCAAGGCTTACAGGAGCTGAAGCACAAAGCCCTAAACACCCAAGCACAACAGAGCCCAGTCAGCTCTTATTTCACTGCCTTGGGAAGATGCTTGAAAGAATGAGCAATGCTCCTTGCAAGGTGCTGAAGGTTAAAGAGCTGTTTGGCATTATATACACCTATTCTAAGTTATAATCAACATCTATTTGTTGTGCATTGAAACTATTTCCATACAAAGATGATGTCCTTAGGAGCAGCAAAGACAGCATGTCAGTTTTAGGATAAAGAAGCTTGCAGTAATGGATGAAAAAGCTCAGATGGGTCTTGCTAAAGATCATTTGCTCCTCCCTTGGAAGGAGAGTACTTGAGAAAATGTCACCTGGCAAATAGTAATAAATTTTTTTTAAATCTATATGACAAAAATATCATGAAAATAGGATTAAAGAATTTGGAACAGTTGTAGAAAATCAGAAGACTAATTGAAAAAGTCAATCTTCATTTTTCCTATTTGTAAAGTAGAGCCATCTTGACCATTATTATTACTACAGTATCTTACAAATTCTTCCACAAAGTGCTTACAGTAATAGCTACAATCAGGTTTAGCCACCCCACAGCATTGCCTTTACTGCCCTTTATGAAGCAGGCAATAATTCTCACAGCAAGATGCCCCTAAGGTAAGTAGCAGTCCCTGTGCACTTAGGTTTATTGGAATACGACTCAAGAATACCTACCTGACTTTACACTGTATTTTTCACTCAAGCATTTGAGGAAATCAGACCATCAAGCCCCATCAAGGGGCAATGTGTCATTTTCTCTCTTGCAGAATGAGTATTAAAGGATGAATTTGGGTAAGGGTAGGAAAACTGTCATTTAAACCAAATCATAGCAAGCATCTGCCTTACTTCAAAGATCTCATTCATGGTTTTCAGAGTCAAGGCAGTACATTGGTTATATTACTAAGGAAATAACAGCTCACATATTACAAGGAAAATCAGTCCATGCTGAGAAAGTGACAAGGCATCTACATAGTTAATTATAGTTAAGGAGACAACACCATGAAAATCCTGTTGCATATATATAGCAAATACTTTATGTGTGAAGGAAGATTATCCAAACAAAGTACAGTGGGGGAAAGAAAAGCCCAAGCAGCTGGTATGGGTGAGAAAATGCTAGAGGGTAAAACTCTGCAGCAGGTCAGACCAGAGCTGCCATGGAACAGCAGGAAAACACAAGCACCTTGTCTCCTCTGCTTGCCTCATCTATTGGTAGCTGTAGGAACAGCATCCTCCAAATAACCAAGGAAAAACGAGTTCTTACCATTACAGTTCCAACAGATCATCTTGGTGCAGTTTATGCAAAGATCACATAATGCAATAGATCTAAAAGCTCAGGGGAAAGTTACCTCAGGAATACCAGTTGTGAAAGGAATTTAAGTGACAGGAAACCACGAAGTGAGAGAAAGCAATGTGAGCATGGTCCAGTCATTGCTTTTTGGGGGGTTATGTGCCCCCAAAGGAAGTTATTCAACATGTACATTTTATTGCAGAAACTGAAGTGCTAGACAAATCAGTCCTTTAGGAGATAGCAGCTTTCTCCAACCAGGAGCTAAACCAATGATCCTCACAGCAAAGGTCACAGTGATGGACACCAAGAGATCACCACTCCTCTGGCAGGCTGTGTCAGTGAGCTGAATTACAGATGCTAATGCATTGAGTTTGAGGTGATGGACCTCAGGCAATAGAATAGAACAGGAATCTGTTACTACAGTTTTGCAGGAAGTTTAAGTCACTTCAGCTGCAGCTGAACAGAGCAATTTCTAGCTCCTGACAATCCTTCTAGTGCAAAGCAAAATAGGACTTCTACAAACATTACTGAGCAAATACAAATGTTTTAGTGCAGTGGCAAAGGCTTGGGGCCAGTTGTTTCAGGTTAACAAAAAGGTCCAAGGAAAGCCAACTCACAGTTTTTCTAAACCCTCTGCTCTTTCCAGCCTCCCCAGAGGAAGGTTACCTGGCTCTGGTCTGCCGAGCTACCACACCATCACATGCAGTGATTAGGGGGAAGAAAAAACAAGCACAAGTCTGACAAATTTTCCAGGTGGATAAGGGGCAGCAGAAAAAACCTGTCAACACTGAACTCCTGTAGTCTTCAATAGACCCAACCTTTTTTTTTTCTTCTCTGAAAGATTTATCCATTTTAGGTTTGTGGTCTCTCTTTCCCAATAAGATACCTTCAACTTAAAGAGTTTAATTCCCAAAGACTTTCTTCACTAAAATCATGGCTATCTCAGGCACCTGAAAGACAAGTAGAGCACAAGGGCACAACTAAAGATATGGGAGGCAAAAATATACCACATGAATTGACAGAGGTAGAGAGGCCAAGCTACTTTCCCAAACCTCTGGCTCAGGACCCGCCAAAATGTATGGGCAGGAATCCCCTCATGATCTTAACCACCAGTTGCCAAACCAGTTTGAGTCAAATGTCTCTCATCTGCCAGTCAGAAGATAACAGATGTTGTACACTTGGGTTACTTCTCACATACCTGAGCAGCTTCTAGAAAATGAGCAAGTGTGTCAAGCGCTCATCCCCTCCCACCTGTAGGCAAACAGCAGCTGCAGTGGGCACCCTGTATGGGGTGCAGCCCACGCTAGCAGAGCACACAAAGATAAACCTTACTTGGGAATGCTCACGTGCTGAGTTAAGTACTGTGATAATTAAATCGTTAGTCACATTGACAAGTGGGTGGAAGAGGCTGCAAACGTCTGATGCAGATTGCTACAGGCAATCACAGATTTACCACTGATGCATCTGTCACACACAAAGATGGGCTCAGACCCAAGCATCTGCAGCAGCTCAACTTAAGGCTATTTCCCAGAAGTGAAATGGAACGAAGACACCAGCCCTGCACCCAGTGCTGTAAAACCACCAAGACCCACTACGAACCTACCGCATGCAAGCAGCTGGATGATTTCACATACTCAAAATATTCATCCAGGGAAAGAACTTGCAGAGGCTAATCCTTATCTAGGGATCTGGGAATTTCCCTTCCTGAAATCCTCCCTGATGGCACTAACTCGTTATCTAGCATTTTTATGTCCCCAGTCTTGTTATGTGGCATATTTCACTTGGCTACTGAGTAACAATTGGCTTGCAGGGTCAGCAGAGATCTGAAGCATTTCAGTAAATTCCTAACCTCCCTCTTCAGTATCTGCCACTCACATAGTACCAACTCATCTTTGCAACAGTTTGTCTTAATGAACAAAATTTTACATGAGAGCTGCTGGTGAAAAATTGGATCTTGTACCCCAGAGCACCAGCCCTTGTTTCACTACCAGCCTCAAAATTCCCCCCCATAGAGCAATATAATTAGAAAGGGGGAAGGGAGAAAGGCAAAAAATGGTAACCTGTATTGGGACACCTCACTTGCTGCGCTGGTCCCACTCCACAGAGAAGCCTGTGCACCGTTCCCAAGTCTAGAATTAATTGTTACTAGAAAAGCCTAAGGCTTGTGGAGACTGTTTACTTGCAACTTCCTGCAACAGGTCAACTTTCAGGGAACAGCAGCCTGTAGGAAGAGGACAAAGAGGACAAGACTCACAGCAACAAGGTGAGGTGGGTTGTTTTTCCCAAAAAATTTTTATTTGAGAAAGCTGACAAAGTCTCCCAACCAGTCATTACAGGTAAATCCACACCAGTCCCCCACACCTGCTCCCCAGTAACTACTCCAGTACAGTGAAGATCAAAACATAACACCAGAACGACGAGAGTGTAACAGTCACCTGAGGAACTTCAGGCCTCACCATCATTTTTAAGATAACCTTGTACTCAGATAAGGATGGGGAGAGGATATCAAAACAGACAAGACCAGAAAAGACCTTTCTTTGTACTGTCTTTTCAAGTTAGATAAAAACAAAAGCAAAACCTTAACAGATCTACAGGCTTCAAACTGTAGGACCTAAAACTACCTTCAAATTACTTCTGTAATTCAGTCCTGTGGCACTGCTGCTGTTCTGCACTGTAACAGCTTTCAAGAACATACAAGGATAAAATGGATACAAGGGCAGAGGAGTGGACTTAGGATCCTAATATGGCCTTATCAAAAACCAAACAAATTAAAAGCAATCAAAGTACTTGCAGTGGAATTAACTCCGGGAACTGGGGAATGGCAAAGAACTAATGTATTTAGACGACAGGAGATCATCTTTACATCCTCTTTTCCATTGCCTCACCCTGGACAACTGCTTCCTTCCTAGTAATACATCAGACTCAGGTGAGAAATTATAAAACTACGCTTTTTTTGAAACTGCTAGGCTGGGCCCAGGGCCATGACAACCCCATCCCTACCCAGAAGTATCCAGACACAGGACACCAGAATGCTGTGCTGCTGAACCACTTGCCCTGAAGGAATGCAGAGACGATGACAGAATTGTAATCACAGCCTAAAAACTGCAACAAGTCCAGGAAGTTAACCTGCCTGCTTTTTCCCAGCCTGGCTTTTTTAACATAGTGCCACATGGACAGCTGAGAAATGGTGAGAAGATGCTGGCTCTTGCTATCTAGTACTGCACAGGAAAACAACAGGTCTGTTAAGGGCACAGTACAGACTGCCCCCTCAGATGTAGAATTAGCCTACTCCCACCCTGTACTGCCTTTTTTCAGTTCATCCACATTCTTCCAACTCCTCTGCTACCCTGCACAGAACTATTTTACCCTGAGACCTCAATGCAGGGTACAGGCCCTCATGCCTCATGTTGGCATCAGCTCACTCTGCTTTGAGGTCTCATGAAATGACATTCAGCCAGCTGCCTGGATAGATGAGAAGTCTCCTGCTCAATGTAAGAGCACATTTCCTAGCATGACCTGCTCCCATCTGCTCTGTGACTGTATCTGACCGAGGCCTCCTGCACAAAAGGCTGTTCCTGACCAAGGTTTTCAGGAAAGCTGCTGCACCATTTCAAAACAAGAGAGGCAAATCCAAGACAAACATGTGGAGGAAGGGTGGGACCAAGGCTGGATAGCTTATTTGAGCAAAGCAGGCTTCTTTCCAAGCTCAAATACACTTCCAAGCCTGCCTTAGAAGGCTCCCCTTCCTCCAGGCTGAATCACCATAAGCTCAAGTGCCCTGACCTATCAGCACAAAGACACCAGCTCCCACAGGGAGAAACACAGAGGTCCACGACAGGGACCAAACCTTGGAAGACCCTCTATTCTCAGGCCCTGCTGGAATGATGAATCCTATTGCTTTGCACCCATCTCCATTTGCTCGAGGCTTAGATCCCAGCTGGTGAGGACAGGGAATTCCCCTGCTCTGCCCCAGTGTGACCTGCATGTCACCTAAAGAGCGCAGCAGGGTCAGGTGGTTCTGAGTAACACTGCAGTCACAGACAGATGGGAGACATCATCAAGCCATGATTATAGAAGGAGAATAGACAGCGCAAAAAATTTGCTGCAGCTGTCATGGAAACATCTTTTTTTATTTAATCGCTGCCCCAGGAATACCCAAACCCAGCACGACCTCCCCCACCCTCAACATCCAACAGGATTTCACAATTCCCCCATTGCCTCCGATGTTCAGGCTCCCCTTCCCCTTTAAGGTCCAAGTTCCTCCAGAAAAGCTCCAGTCAGTGGGTATCCTCTGTGAGATGGCTCCAGGAGGCCATGGCTAGGTCCCAGTGGTGTCCAGCTGGGTCTGAGAGGAGGGGGAAGAAGATTTGCTCCTTTACTCAATCAGCTTCTTGGCCTTGAAGAAGCGACGCAGGTAGAAGACTTGCCAGGTGGCCAGGCCGATGAGACAGCACATGGAGAAGATGCTGAAGTACAGAACCCGTGTGTTTGTCGACTCTGAAACAGACAACAAACCATTGCACCTGAGTCTGGCATCACAGGATGCACCCAAGATGGCAAAATTCCCAGGACTTCTTCTCCCCCTGGTGCAAAAGCAAGATAGTGTGCAGGCAAGGGCACCTGAGAACCAGCAGCACTTGAGAATAAAAGCAGAGGGAACAACAAGAAGGATAATAAGAGGGAACAAGGTGAAGCTGTGGTTAATGGGCAACACTGAATGGAACAGAGTAATTCCCATTAGGAATGGAGACAGAAAGAAATGATTTCTAGAGACAGAACAACAAGACTCAGTGACTGCTTCAGGTTTCCCTTACTAGGAACAGAACAGGCAGAGACCACTATAATTGCTTGATCTCCAAATGCTGCCCTAATAACACATTTAACAGAAATGAGGGGTTTTAGAGTTCCATCCCCCTGAAGGGGCACAGAGTCTCTCACCATTTGTGTCCCTCATCTCCTCTTCTCGTTTCTTCATATAGGCAAAGTCGTTAACAATGGACTCTGAAAGATCTTCCAAACGTCTCAATTCTACTTCCAGGGGTTTCAACTTCTCCACTTTAGCAATCTAGAAAACAGGAGAGTCAAATCACTGAACCAAAACCAAAAGCTCCCACATGGGTTTTTACTGCCAGTTTGAACCACTCCTCCCCACGCGCTACAGATCTGGGGCATCCTTCCCCTCGGGAAATACCTCTACGAGCCAGAAACTACCATTGCATAAAACACTATCACTTCTCCCACCTGTTTTCTGAAACACACTTTCCTACTACTCCTCCTACACAATGGAGGAGCACAGCATGCATGCAAGCACACTTTTTCCTTATTCGGCTTCATGTTAGCTTATTCACAGTTGGCTTCTGAGGAGTGGGTAGAAGATCTTGCCACATGACAAAACCTCCAGTGAGTGTAAGTCACAGACTGAGATACAGGTGACTAACTTACATATGCATTCGATACAGTTCCACAGGCACACAGCCCATTAGCACCGAGACTCCCTTCGCTAATGCCCCAGAGAGCCCAGGCAGCACGGTTCCCAGCAGCAGCGGCTTCATTATCCCACAAGAGCTCGGGGTTTCATCCCTCAGACAGAGCCTCCAGGCTCCCGGCAGGGACCCCGAGCCGCCGGGTGGCGCTGCGGGGCCGCTGCGGGGCCCGGCTCCCGTCGGGAACCACGCGCTTCCCCTGGAGCGCTGGGCCAGGCGGGAGGGACATCGCTGCTGCCCTCTGCGCCCGGCCCGCGGCTCACACGCTTGGCATCAAAAAAAAATCCGCTGCAAATTCAATTAGAAAGCACAGCACACAACAGCAAGTGTTCAAGTTGAATGTGTAGACATGTGTCTCTGCCCCAGCTGTGGCTATAACCTGAGACACGCATTACATAAAACCTGTGACACAAGGACACTCAAAGGAAGCTAAATGCAATTCCTGACACTTCTCCAGGGTTTGGGTAACTGTGGTTCTTGAATAGAATTTGTCACTGTTACCAAGAAGTGACAGGCCCCTGCCATGAAGGCTGGATGCTGTGCCCCGAAGTAACGCAGCAAAGGGAAAATGGGTTAGAGAAAACACACAAAGCACTTGCAGTTCACCACCAGTCTCAGCCTCACAGGATTATTCAGATATACGCTGCATGATGGCCATCTCTCAGTGATCCACACTGACAGGCAGGCAAGAGGGCACCCAGCACGAAGGTATCCCCAAACTGCCACTTCCAGATGCAGCTGCCTGGGGATCAGAGCCAGAGCTGAAGAGATGCTCGTGACCAAGCCAGTGCTAGCTAATCAGCCCTTCCACTGAAGGGTCTCCACATGACACACATATCCTGGCAAGCAGCAAGCCATCAAACAATCATCTGAGGATTTTATGCTGAGGCAAGCTGTATATTATAGCTCTGCCAGCACAGCAGTGTCAGTTTGGAGTGTTTGAGAGGAGGGGTAGGAAGGAGTAGGTTAACCCCCTCCTGCTTTCTAGCCAATAGGTTGTAATGACAAAACCCTGTGGCCTGGCCACGTGTCTGCCAGCAGAGACCTTTGCTGAAAAACTGGCACCGGAGTTTGCATGCCTACAGCCCAGACTCTGCTGACACCGCTAGAGCAGCAGGTCTGTAACACACGTAAGGTCCTGGGCAGCTGTACTGACAAGCTAGCCTTGCACTGACCAGCTCCATTATCTTCCTTGAGGGCTCATTTCCTCATTCACATAAGGCTACAAGGGTTCCACTGCAAAAACCAAGGTTTATCTGCTCCATCTGCATCCCTTCAGCTGCTCTTAATAGGTGTAGCTACAATCTAATAGCTACTTTTAGTCCTGCATTATTCCAAGATGTGTATCCTGAATGATGGAATCAATTAGAGTGGAAAAGACATCTTAGATCAAGTCCAACCTAAGACCTAACACCACCACAACAACTAGGCCATGGCACTAAGCACCATGTCCAGTCTTTCCTTAACCACAACCTCCCTGGGCAGTCTTGGAACCTTTTACCCCTAATGAACCCAATATGCACAGCTGCTCCAAGAGATTTTGTAAAAAAAGCCCACCAGGCATCTGTGATAGTGGAACATCATCATCCTAGAAAGAACATCTGGAGTGCCAGCACCAGGATAACAACTCCAGTGAGCTTCCCCGTGGTCTTAAAAGATTTGTCAAAGCCTAACTCTCTTCTAGCATAGAAAGAGATACACTATAGCCAAGAATTGATAAGGAGTAGTCCATGTGGAAAAAAACCTAGATCATCAAGCATTCTTAGTGCCATCAGAAATATTTTCACTTGTATAAATCTTCATTTCTACTTCTTGAATGGGTAAAGTTATTCCTCCCAAACCCAGATAATTAAGATATGACATTGCAGTTAGATTTTCTAATCTGCCTCACTATTCCAGCTGCTTTGCTCCAAGAGTGTCTGGATCTATGAAAGTTTATGAAGCCAGACTTGGACAGTACCAGTGACCCTCATTAAACTCCCTGAATCAAGTCTTCTTGCAGCAATTCAACAAGAAGGACTAGGGCTGTACAACAGGTCACTGGTACCCAAAAACACATGAACATCACAAGCAAAAGGCTCAAAAAGGCTGCAATTCCACAAGAGAAACCCAAGCAACATTCCTGCCCTCTGCGACCCTACAGCAACCTGTCAAGTCAAAGCTCACAATTACTACAGCAAACTCAGAAGAGAGATGGTGAAAAAAACCCCACACCATAAAGCAGTGTGGTTAAACATCTATAGCAGCTATACAAATAATAAGTCAGTTTGAGTCCTTTGTAGACATCTGTTCAACAAGGCTCAATACAGTCTACAAGTTTGAGAGGTCCTCACAAGTCAAGGATGCTTGCCAGGGCTGCCAAGATCTGCATTTGGTATCAAGTGGGACTGCAAGTCTGAACTCTTCTTTTCTTGTATTTGTCCATGGACCTTTTCCCTCAATGAGCAGAAGAGATGCATTTATTCCCAGACAGTTTTATCAGTACAACCAGTGAGTAAGTAGATACACAGGCATAAGAGAACCTTTCTGCACAGCAATGGTGCTTCTAGGTAGCACTACAGTAAAGTAACTCTAGAGTATGCTGTGGGGTGGTATTTAAAGGGATTTTATAAATATAGCAAACATAATCCTCCCAGTTATGCTCTCAAGGATTCACCCCATAAAATTTCAATATCTTGCAATCCCTCAGTAGCAGGTTGACAAACAGCTGGCCCTATGAGTGCTCCACTCTTCCCTGACCCCCAGCACAGTTTTACCCTCCGTGTAGGATGTGCTCCAGACTGACTTAAGCTGTGATTGCTCTGCTCTTCCCTGACTCCAAGCACTTCCTTACAGTCCACATGGGAAGTGCTCCCAGCCAACTTAAACCACACAAGACCAGACAGCCCAAAGTTTGAAAGGATATAAAACCACCTGCATTACCATCTCAGATTTTTGTTCATTTTCTATCTGGAACCATGCACAGCCTCATCTGCTACCCACTCTCCTCTCTATGGCACCTCCCATGCCCTTATGCACAGCAGTCATCTGTGGGACTCTTTCTCCACCAATAATTCTCATTTTCTCAGGGACAGGCTCTGTACTGGGGGGTGACTGATCCCAAATTCTAGTGAACCAAAAGCATGATAGGTGCCATAAAAATTCAGCATCCAAACCAGTCAGAACTGTCTCAGCCACAAAATAACTGCTACTCTACAGCCAGCTCTTGGGCCTAAGCAAGCCATGTCCTCCTAAGATGGAAATGTTGAGGCTTTTATGCCTATTTCCAATGTCATGCCTTCAAACCAAATACCCACTTCATAGCAGCTACCACTCTGCCAAGCACCTTTACATTGATCCACTGCCAGTTCTTAGAAACACACAAGAGCCATTTCAGGCCTGCTGAGCCAGTACATCTTACAGGCAGGAAGGTAAGAACAGTTTCAATGTAACTTGACCTTTAAGAGAGGATCTGATATTAAATTCAGATGACCTCTGCTGCAGGGGCTGGGGAAACTCCACCTCTCAGTGTCTTGTTGCCTCTAAATACCTATGCCCAGAAGCTGGGTCATGCTGTCCTATTGAAGAAATTCACACATTAGGCTCCAGTTCCAAGAGTACAGAATCAATTCTAGTTGATGTTTGTCTTTTTTTTTTTTTTTCTCCCGTAACACACAAAGCTTCACTGCAATTGTAGTTTGCAGACAGGCTTTCATCACCACTGGGAAAACAGCTTCCCATCCCGAGCCCAGATCTACAAAAGCATCACGTGAGTGCTGGGAAAGGGAAGCCTGCAGTGCAGGCAGCCAGGGGACATACCTCCTCATAGTTCTTTGCTTCAACGCCATGCTTCATATCCAGAGTCACGAGCTGGTCCGGCATCCTCCCTGTTCCTGGAAGCATAATGAAAGGATTCCTTGTGTGAAACATTCAGCCTGCCAGGAAATCACCAGCTCTTCCCACCAGTGAGGAGGAACTCAAATCCCTCCCCTCCCCTCCCTCCATGTCTGCAGCTAACTGCGGAGGCAGCACAGTCCAGCCTAAAAATACAGAGACTTCACAATAAATCCTGGCTGAGGGAGAGCCTCCCAAATATAATGAGAACAAGCTGTAACCAAAAGCACTGAGTGTCTACAAGATGCAAATCACTGTAAAAACTGCAGAGGATTAGAACACGAACACCAGCTGCTATGAGACAGCCTAGTGAAAGACAAGTCACAGGAGGGACAAATATTCAGCTGGGAGGCCCACGTTCACAGGAAGTGAACAAGCAACTTGTCAAGGTTACTGGGGCTGTAAATGGCTTTAAATGGCTGTAAATGACAAAGGAGCAACTGATAAACTGCTCCAACTGAGGAACGTGGCCTATGAGGACTACTGATCCTTACACACTGGACTATCTGCAGACGCCAAGGCAATCCCTTTACCATCTCAGATAGCCAAGAACCACACTGCTAATGCACACCCCAAGAGAGCAAGAGGCTTCTGAAGCTGGGAAAACACTGCCTCAGAGAGCTGCCAGCTGGAGCCACACTAGCAGCACATAAGGCTGCAGTCACCAGCAGAGTAGGTATCTTTCAAGGCTGATACCTCCAGGCTAGGGAAACCTGTGGCTTATAGCTTCTTTCAACTGCTACAAACTGTCACATCTGAGAACATTCACAAGAGGGAAAAAATTATATAAGATAGTCATATCAGATACTCTCAAAAATACTGCACATCAGCTTATCTGAGTATCATCCTCTACCACCCACCAAGAAAATACGTCTGTATGTAACACATTTCCAAATCCCAGCATGTTGGGACATACAGCTGTCCTCAACTGGCTGCCAGCAAAACACAAGGTATGAATTTACTTAAACTATGAATTTCAGAGTCTCTGTCCAGGAGCATGTCCAATACTCATATTTTGTCTCAGAAGGCTGCCAGGTGGGCATTCCCTCAGTCCACAAACAAATTCAATGTACAGGTTATGCTGGGTCACTCCATTTGGAGCTAGGAAGATATTCCAGATCTTTGATACAACATCCCAAATTTTTTTTTCTACCCACTCACTGAACAGCTCTTGAACACCAGAGTAGAATCACCTTCTACTGCTAGCAGGACAATGAATAATCCACTGATAAGATGGATTATCAGCTACAAAGCACTTCCTAAGTTTCTTTATGGGAATGCCCTATATAAGAGCCCAACAGATAAATTATGATTAGGATGGAATTTTGTTGTTTCCTTATAAAAGACTGGTTACTGTAAGAAACCCCTGAAGTCCCAGCATTGTTCTTTAACAGACAGGCTGTATACAACCCCCAGTACTCCTTTCCCCAACCACAAGTTTTGACTGCATATGCCACACGTTACTGGCATGCACGGAGACAGGCAGGTAGGACAGACAACTGTAGCTGGAGAAAAAATTTCACAGCACACAGTTCAGTGAGAGGTTTTTTTAATGGTGCTCGAATTATAGCAACTTGATTTGAGAGCTGAAGTTTGCAGGAAGAGATGAAAAAGATGAAAAGACCAGTGAACAGAAGAACAGAGCTAGAATAATTAATTTGCTAGACTGGAAAGGAGAGCTGCCAAGAGGCAGTAAGAAACCAGAAACCTTAAAGCTGCCAGGTGCAAAGGCACAGAGAGCAGACATTTTACAAGAGGTCAACATTGTCAGGAACTGACTGGGAAAAACTCAAGCTGCCCTCCTATTAGTTTACTAAGCTCAAGGCAGCTCCCTTCACAGTCATCAAATCCTCAGACACCCCTTGCTTCCGAGGCAGCCAAGGCTCACCAGAGCAAGCTGGATCAGCAGCAAAGAGAAAAACAGTTGAGATTCGGAGATCATGAACTAAACTGATGCCTACATTCCTGATATCTACACTCCTCAGGTCTTCAAGAGGTCATCTCACATGAGCACTGAACTGTTTCCTGGGAAATTAGGGAAGCTCTTAATTTGCAAAGTCAGTGGAAAAGAAGGATGGTTGAACTGAACATCAAAAAGTTTTCCCACAGGAATTCCAGAAAAAATGAGTCCTAATACTCTTAAAGTTTGAGAAGAGAAGGATTACAGAAGGAGCATACAGCTAGAGATTAGCACACAGAAGAGTCCTAAAGGGAGAATGCAGTGAGGCCAGGCTGTTCACCTGAGATCAGCATATCATCAGAGAGTAAAGTGCCTGGGAGCAGAGCACTGCTCAGGAAGACAGGACTATACTGCCTGGAAGAGGGCAAAAAGCCCATCATGCAAATACCCACAGCTCCAAGAAGCACCCTAAGAACTCCTCCACTCTGATGAGGTGAACCCTCGATATAGGATCCCTTTCTCACTTTCTCTTCCTCATTTCTGTGGTTAGGGATTAAGAAATCCCAGTTGCTTGGACCCTTAAGATCCAACTGCTCTAGGTTTCCTCTACCAACAGTTTGTCTCTTTCAATACTCCACAAACATCCTCCTTGGCTGCTGCCCTAAGTCCTGATTACTTACTTGATGAGACTGGGCAGAAGACCCTAATCTTTAAAGAGAAACATGGGAATTAAAGAGACTTGGTAAATTCCCCCACTCCCATGCTGACCTTAGAGAGGAAACAAGGTACTTCCTTGTGACATGGTCACTTCTTTCCAAGCACCTTAACCAAGTCATGCAGATGATCAAGCCTCACAGTGTCATGTCCCTTACTTTAGTACTTCCTTGACTTCCAGCATGGACATGGGAAGTCTGGAGATACTCCAGGTGGAATTTGGGGCACCTGGGTCCAAAAAGAAAGCTTCCAGAAGAGGATCCAGTTGCTCAGTTGATGAGGTCTATATTTTGGCAGCTCAGTGCCCCACAGGTCATTGAGGTAGAAATTGCATTTAGATATACTTACTCCTCAACCACATTGAAAGCTTTAAAACAAACTTGCAACAAGGGAGTCAGGGGACAGACATTTGCTACAATCAAAACAGTTGTAAGGGGCTCATCTAGGCAAGAAACCTCTGCTCAAAAGCACCAAACTAAGAGTCTAGACACAACTAAAGAAAGAAACCTTTCCTGCTTCGGTGTGTGATCACATGGAAGCTATGAAAAGATCTGCAGGACTGTCTGGAGAGTTCTCAAATACCCAGGTGTTGGAAAGTAAATAGCATGAGTGACTCCCAGATGAGTCACTAGTGCCTGCATGTCTCAATGTGTTAGGGAACATTTGGAAGTCCTACCTTTGGAGTAAAATAAAAACATAATCCTGAGCATTTGGAGTCACTGTTTTATCTGTAAAGGACCACAGAAGAGGTGTTACAAGCCAGATCCCTCCCAAGCCCAGCAAAGAATAAAGCCTTCTCTTTCTGTAAAGTTCTCTTCAACTTGCAAACTATTTACATCTTATATATGGAGCGGAAATAGCAAAACAGCAGCAGCCTTTCAACTGATTTGAGGAATGCTGCTAGTGAAAGCTCTGTGAAACACACTGGGAGCTTTTAGGATAAGACCTAAGAAAAACTGGGCCAAAGGGGAAGAACTCCTGACAGTAACCATGAAAAGGTGGAGCACCTACAAACTTGCATGCACTCAGAGCACCACTGATGAGACTTTTGCCCACAGGTTGGCTGCTTTCAGCACGTTTGTCCTGAAGCTGAGCTCGGGCAATACATGCGTCACACTCACAGGAAACAAGCCTCAGCCCTTCTTAGGCAACCATCCTTGCAGCACAAATGCAAAGCTGACGTCCCTGCCCATTTCCCCTTCCCTTTATTGACCACTTCAAGAGCAGTTGTGGATGCAAATCAAGGACACATTCCCTATTCACACACAATCCAATCTCATTAAACAGTTGTCAACCCATCGGTAGGATAGTTACCCAGAACACATTGTGCATGGATCACATTCTAACAAATGGGGAAGAAATGGCCTGCTGGGGTGAAAAGAGAGGTCCTGGACTTGTGGCACTCAGCTCTGCCCTGGCTCAACTGCAAGATGGGGAGAAGTGTGAAACTGGCAAAAGAAGTGTGGTTTGCTCACTGGTACTGCCACTCATTGCAACTGTGGTGACCTCTGCAGGAGAATTGCCCAATTCCCCTTTCAGAAGAAACCCAAGTGCTCTACACAACAACCACAGAGGATTACTTCAAATGCAACACACAGAGCAGATGTTCTGCAGTGAGATCGGCCACAGCCTCCTGAAGATCAGCTTTAAACGTCAAAAAGTGTTCTGTGAACCACTTTACTCATATTCCCAATCCACACAGCCACACAAACTTAATCAGAAGCTAGAAACAGCCAGCACACCTTTAATTTCACTTACCCACAGGAAGCTTGCTCTCAAAGCAGGCCTCAAACATATCATAGTCTTCAGTGGTGAAGGCAAACTTGCCCTTGCTGGCATCCTCCTTGGCATACAGGATGTGCCCAGCTGAGTCAGTTATCTGTAAGAGGGACAATGAAGGTAAGAAACACAGTACTCTGCTGCCGTGAGCTCATGCTGCTTATGCAGCAAGAGTAATCCTAGCCTCCCCTTTGGATCTGCTGCTTTCTCCTTTCAACAGTTTCCCTCCTTTTTGTGACTACATCAATTCTTCCCCACCTTATCCACACACCAGGAGCTGACAAAGGGTGACTAAGAAGTAATTATTGACTCTTAGATCCAAAACCCACCAATCAACCAAAAAACAATACCCCCCTCCCCCTCAAAAAACCCCACCAAAAACCTACTGACCAAAGAATCAAAAAAATCCCAAAGTGAAACCCACTAATTTCTCTTCCTCCTAAGAATCCCAAATATAGACTACATGTAAGAACTGTAGCTGAACCAAACTGTCATTCATTGCCTTTATTTTGCAAGCAAAATTCATGAATTCCCATAGCAACAGAGACAGGGAGAAGACTTACGGGACAAGAGTCACATTCCCCAGAAGGTGAAATGGAGAAGGGTACATCTGTTCCTCTAGAAACGAACCACGAGTGTGGCCCTGAGTTACACAAGGTTTGGGTGCCAAGATCCATAAAAGTGGCCACTTCAGAGGACAATTCAGACTACACAGACAGAATAATGACTGCTTTGTGCTAAGTCTATAAAACTACTAAAAATAGGCAAAAACTTGTGGAAGGTCTACAAAAATGCTTCAACAAAGAGTATAAAAAGAAAGGACACGCATTTCATGACGCAAACTTGAGAATAATTGTGCTCAATTAAAGGCTCCATCCAGCTGAAACACTGACTGGGGAGAGGGGTGAAAAAAACTGAAGGTGCTACAACACTGCATGAAAATGAGCAGTGTGCAATCCACTGGAGGGCTTTCCATTTTCCCTCAATGCTAATTTATAACAGGTATGTCTGAAACAGCATGGACACTAAAGTTACTACGGGTCTTTGAAACTCTTAAGAGATAAAGAAAGTAAAAAGCTTGGGAATAATTTTAATAATAAGACCAAAGTACACAAAATAATTTGTGGCATGGAAAAGGTTAGTCAGACATTCTCTTTTATTCCAGGCTTTTCCCTGTACAAAGGCCATGCAAAAGGGCTATATACCCAGAACTATTCTACAGAAACACTCTTTATTCTTATTAGAGCACTTAATTAACTCTCTGGCACTGGATTTGAAACAAGTGTGGACCTACTCATGGATGAGAGCTGCTGCACTAGGCAGGAAAAACAATCAACTATACAAACTCTCACACTTTATGGTATAAACCATAGCAGGCAAGACTTTAGGAAGAAGCTTCCCCTATATACACATTATCCCACAGTGGCCTGTTAAGAGATTTGTTGTAGCTGCCCCTGCACCATATGCTGTCAAGTGTCTGAGAACAATGAGGAGCACTGTTCCCCATGAAGCAGCTCAGAGCTGTATCTGTTTTCCAGCGGCAAGCAGATAAAAGCACGCCTGCACAGCCAGGTGCAAACAGCTGTGCTGCCATCCCCTTGCCACAAGCCACCAGCTACCTCCTGTCTGGAAGTCACCAGGCACTGGGAGGCACTGGGAGGCACTGGGCCCAAGTGAGCAGGCCCTTCTGCAGTAAAGGACTGTGTATGTTTCACGACATGGCATGTGCTGTTTCAGTGGAGGGGTCATAATTAACCAAGATGCCTCATCAGCATGACATCACACATTCTGTGCACCAGGTTCTCCATCACAAAAACTAGTTAGAACAACGTAGGTCTCAGATGCCCCTATTATTTTGAGCACTATTTTCATATGCCTTTGTAGGCACCAGAGCTAATCTTTATGCAGCTTGACCCACTTCTGCCCTTTGCAGCTCGTGAACAGCATTCTGGACAGTAAAGGCTCTGCTATCTGCTTTCATCAAAACTGAATAGCGTTACCCAAATCAGCCAAGTACACTGCCCATTCAGCCGGGGGTGCGAGGGCGGGAGAAGCTGCTAATAGCCCGGCCAGAACGCTTGAGGGGGAGTCGACCTGAAAGGAATTTTTCATGCTATTCCAACGTTATTTACGGTAAGGCAATCCCCTACAGACAGGGCATTGTTTGCCCTTGACAAACAGCCCGATAGGGTCGGGCTCCACAATGGGGCAGAGGCACGCGGCCGCCAAGCAGCGCCCAGGCGCCCCACGCCCCCGCAGCTGGCAGCTGGCAGCGCCCGCGGGCTCCTGCGAACAGAGGGTGCCACTGTCAGCGCTGGGCTGGCACACACACAGATCCCGGCTCACCGGCAGGAACCCAGCTGAGCCGGGACACAGTCACCTGCCACCCTCCTCTGTTCGCTGGCCCTACCCCAGGGGCCAGAGCAGACCATCCAGTGCAGAACAGAGAGTACCTGCACACATCATGCCCTGGACTGACCCTTCCCACACAGACCACAGAGAAAGCAGGCACTATCACAGAGGTTTCGGCACTTAGAACAAGCCCAGCATAGCGGGAGGACACAGCATACCTGAACAATAAGAAGGAAAGCAAGAACTGCATACATTATTTTTGCTCCTTTGTAGCTTTTCAAACCGACTTTTAAAAACTATTTCACTTTATGCTTTGAACACAAAAGAACTTCTATAAGCAGTACCACCCGGATACCAGCTTCATCAGCAAAGCCAACCAAGACTCAAACATGGGACTCACTGGTTCACCATCACCTCCCTAGATGAGTCCTGTGTCATAAAATTGAGTTTTGTAAGAGACCTTGGGGTCAACTGACCTAAGTGTGGGCAACCGGAGAACCAGAGGGGTTGGTTGCCAAGCAGTAAGAGACAGATGGGAGCATGGCACACTGTCTCAAATACATGTGCCTTACCAGGCAAATACTACATCCCTATTTTAAAAAGCCTTACTGCTGCTTGGCTCTGCCTATACACAGACGAGTTTCCTCTAACAAATGAAGCAAGAACAGAACATGATTTTTTAAAAAGTAAGACTCCCGAAGAAGCCTTCCCCAGCCATAACCAAGTACAACTGTCAATAATGCAAGGGCCTTCAGGCACTGGTAGGCAGATGCTGGAAAGGCAACCTGATTTCAGGAGGTCTGAAATACTCAAGAACACCAAGTTCAGAAACTCCTGAGCAGAGCATTCTGTCTCTGTTTGTGTGCTTAGTATTGAAACCTTTGGGAATGCAGACAGAAATAAAAAGGGGGCAGAAGGCTTGTAATGAAGTGACTATGCAGCAACAGACCTTATTCAGCTAGGTTGGAACTTTGAAGACAGCCTAGGAAAGGCAGATTGTGGGCAAAATTTAAGTGAAGTTGTTGAATTAAAGTGAACCTGTTGAAGTTTTACAGCTGCGTGTCACATATGTGCCATGAATATTCTGCCAATCCTGTACTTCCGGAAGATCCTTCAGGATCATTTTCTTCCCTGCAGCAAATAACTGCCTACCTAAAATCCATGCAAGCCACAACGCAGCAAGATGAGAATAGCCATTTTGGGTACCAGATCCTGGCACAGCAAAATGTTCTCAGCGCCCATTGCACTGTGCCAGGATCCCGCTGTGCCAGGCCCTACGCATGGACGAGCCCTGGGAAAGCCACGTCACCAGAACTCATTCCTGCTCACACGGTGTCAGCAGCCTGGCTACAGCTTTATAGCACTGGCCCATCTCGCCAGGCGCCGGATAATCTGCATCGTGTGCGGATTAAATGGCAGACTGCGGGACGGGCCGCTGCAACACCATCTTTGGGGAGAAAAAGCTTCTGTCTGGCTCAGGCTAAAACGCCGCCCTGGTCCCTCGCTGCCGAGCACCCGGAGCTCCTGGGCGGGCTGGTGGCCCCTCGCACAGGGCGAGTCCCGCGGTGCGGTGCAGGCCGGGGCCGGGCGGCTGTCGGCTCACGCGTGGGCCGGTGTCACGCGTGGAACACGTCACCCCTTCCTTCCTTCCTTCCATCCATCCATCCATCCATCCCCGCCCCGCACGGCCGGCGAGGGGAGGCGGGGCCGCGCCGTCCGCCCCGGCCACCCCCGCCCCCCCGGCCGGCCGGGGCCGCACCTTGAGGTTGGCGGAGGGTCCGCTGGAGGAGCCCGGCGGGGCGGTGATCTCGTACTCGCCCGTGACCAGCGTGTCGCGGTGGATCTCCTCCCGCAGGCACTTCCGCGCCTTGCCCGGCAGCTGGAAGGAGATGGGCCGCGCCGGGCCCACCAGCAGGAGCAGAAGGAGCAGCGGCAGGAGCGGGGCCCGCCCGAGGCGGGGGCGGCCGGGCAGCGGCGGCAGCGGCATGGCGGCGGCTCCGAGTGCGGCGGGCCGGGCCTGCCTCCGCCGCACGTGACCGCGCCGCCGCCGCTGTGCGTCACCGCGGGGCGGGGGCGGGGCCGGGGCCGCCTGACGGGCGCGGAGTGAGGGGCGCGGGCCGCGGTCTGAGGTTCCCAGGGGGCTGTTTCGTTATGAAACAAATGAGTAATGCACTTCATCCAGTAATAACGGAGGGGGGCGAGTAATAATGATTTCGCTCGTTAAAGAATTGGAAAATTAGAGCGAAACCGAGCCGTGCTCTGAGGCACAGGCGCATGTGACGGACCAGCGGCCCGGATCTCCGTGGCACTGCCTCGCGGCTGAGGCCCTTCCCTGGGAGAGACGCTCGCTGTTTATTTTATGGGGTCTTTTCATTGTTTGAGGAATAACTTCCCTCTTGACTTCTTCGCCCAAGAAAATTCGGTTTTATCAGATGTCTCTCTTCTTTGCATCAACGCCTTGCAAATACCATTCAGTAGGAGTATGCGTTTTTTAAAAGCAAATAAAATTATGATGATTTTCGAAGACAGAGCATTACTTTTTTTCTCTCTTTTTCCAGCATACACTCAGATCTACTTTTTTTTCTCCCCTCTTGATACATTTTACTCTTTAGGAAGACAACATTAAGTAGGCACTGACCAACTTTGGGCTGCTGCTTCCCCTGGCACCACTCCATCTCCATTCCCAGCCTCCTGGCCCGGCAGTGCAGCTGCCAGGAAGAACAGGCATAGGTGGGAGCGGTGACTTGTTCTGTGGCATAACCTGCGAACACGGAGGAGGAAAATTGCACAGGTGTGTGGTTATGATCACCACAGTTGCAGTCAGCTCCTGAGATCAGCTGCAAATATTTGGGTGTGCTAAGATGTAAGGAAAAGCAGGAGGAAATAAATGGATAGTAATATTGCTAGAAAGCAAAGTATCTTTTTGATTTCTGTTCGCTTGAGTAAATAATATTACACCATTGTTCCAGTTTTATTCCTTGAACATCACCAGCTGTGTTCTCTCTCTGGTCAAAACATTTCTTTAATGACAAGCAGTAAGAAGGAGTCAGTACAAACTTTAATCTAAAGAGGCTTTAAGCAGCAAATTTCATGCTTGGATGTTCACCTGCAGAGCATTTTAAAGAACCGTTCAGCACTTTTTGCCTGTTTGTGCGCACACTTACTGAGAAAATATGGTGAAGGTCTCCTGCAGAAACAGGCACTAAGCCCAAATGTACAGTGGTGGAGTGACCTCATTGCTTGGAGGGAAAGAAAAAAAAACTTTCACCAAAAAAAATTCACAAAAAAGCCCCCAAAACAACAAAAACCTCCTAGCATTAGACCTTTGTCCTTACTTTAAGCTCCAGTTTATTGTTTGAAGTGGGATTTTCAGTCACTTGACGGACATTTCAATACATTTTTAATTCTCTTATCAGTTCACAAACCTTCCCTTACTTGGACAATTAAATTATTTGGAAATGTAACCATAATAAAATAAATATTTGGCTCTTTCTGCAATATGTCAAAGTATATTTGCAAATGAAAACATTCTTTCCATTGCAGCACTTAAGGCAGAACGAACTATTTCACAAACTTTAAGAAAGACAGATTGCTAGGATATGAAGATATGAAATGTTGTACCATAAAATTCCTGATAAAGCTGGCACAGCATGACAAATTTCTTCATGCAGGACATCCCTCAAACCAGTGATATGTATTCAGCCTTCTAACATGTTTAAAACATTCAATATTGCCTTATTTTCCAGAGGAAGTGGCTCATCCATATTAAAATAGCCTCATTTTCTAAAATCAAAGTGTGAACTCAACCATCAAAAAGCAAATATATGACTGACTACAATCCCTTTCTATTGTGGCCATTTTGTCACAGTACATTTTTAGATGAGTTACATTTATGACCAACAAATTTATCCCCTGCTTTCTGTTGTAGTCTCCTCCTGTGGATGCATTATTCTAGAAACTGCCACACAGGCAAGTTCAGATGTAATTATCAACCCCCTCAGAGATCCTTTAGTGCTTCAGTGTGTTATGAAATAAAATCGTACAGAGCTGCTGTGAGTCTCTTCACAATCCCCAGATTTTTTTTAAGCGCTTAAACATGCAATGGGGCAATTTCCCTTGAGTGTGCAAAGAAACTTAGAGCAGAGGGAAAGCATTTGGAGATCCTTTCAGCTGCAGGTTAGGAAATAACAGTCTTGCAGGGACATGCCTTAATGTTTCCACATAGTGGAGGCTAACAAAATGAAATGCTTCCTGTAATTCAAAAACCCTGAACAGAGGTGAAGGAGAGATTGATAACTTGTTACACAACTTTTCAGATGAAGCCATGACCCATTTTAGCTTAATCTGCTGTGTTAAGCACTGTGGGAGCCCGGCAGTCAGCTGGAGGCAGGTATTCCCTCTCACTACCACCAACCCATAGACAAATGGGTGTCTCCCCAAAATAAACATTAATATCAGCTGCCAATCATGACACACCAACAAAATTCAAACTATTTTGTTCGTGTGATAAAAGATATCTTTTACCTTTCCAAATATTCCTAATGCAGTTTTATCACTGTCTTGAAAGTGATGAAGAAAGCAATGAATTATTCAGCTTTCAGTTCTGTTTTAGCAAAAGAGCAATGGAAACATTTGGATTTCTAAATAGTCTGAGACAGCAAAGACCATTGAAGAAAATATGCCTTTTCTCACTAAATTTCTAATTTTTTCCCAACTGACAAAGTTCATGGAGTGTTAGCAGTAGTCAATTCCTGCCACACCAAAATGTATCTTTTTTCTATGGTAAATGGCAGAAAGCAACACTAATTTGCTTTCTCCATGAAACAATGTGTATGAATGTGTATGAATTACGTAATTAGACCTTTTTTTACTGCTTCTGCGTCAGCTGCTGTGGCATTTTTGCATTTTCTTCTTTTGGACAATAAAAAGTTGAAACAATGTTCCTCTTAAAAACTATTCTAGACTTACTTTTATGTTCTAATGCTTTTGCATTCTGCCTTGCACCTGGCAATCCACTATAAGCTACTGAGAAAATGCTATAAAAATTACAAATGCTTTATGATGCTAATCAGTGTTTTTACTAACCATGCAAAATTATCCATCCACCACTTCTAGAAAGTGCAAGACCATTCCCTTTAAGGGGCTACATGTGAACTCATTGCTGGGATATAACTCTCATAGTCTTTATTGTGATCACAATCCAGACAGAGATGCTATTCAACCAACTAAAATAAATCGGTGGCTTAACAGCCCTAAAACAGCATTGCACTGCTTTGTCTCTCCTGTAATCTGTCCCAGAGATGACATGTACTGTGTGCTGGCCATATAGCTAAAATATATAGCATTTGGGTGAGAGGCATGGAACAAAACAACTTTAGATATCCAGAATCATTTAAAGTTGAATTCTTTGAGGAGATGAACTATTGTTACAGTATATTTATATGTATCTGCTTCCATTTCACCAAGTGACTAAAGTTACTCCTACAAAGTACTTCAAAATCCTTCATGGATGCAAATTGCTTGAAATCAACTGTATGGGGCTCAATCTAAATTATAAATTCATTTAGGGAAACAAAATATCCTTCATCAAAGACAGCCCAGATTCAATCACAAACAAACCACTTTGAGGAAGCGATCATTCGTGATTATTCTCTCATCTCTCCCCAGAGCTTTTCCTGCTGCCAGACAGATTTTCAACTTTTAAGTAATGGCCTGACAGCCCTCCCATCTTTTTGAGGAAACCTCCCACTTCACTTCCCAGCAACTTTCACCTACTGCCCTCCTGGAGTTCAAGGGAAGCCCATATCCCTTTCCATTCCCAAAGATGGCTCCAGGCACAGCCCTGCTTCTCCCACAGCCCCAGCAGTGTGAACCATGTCCAGCAGAGGCCTGCTGGCCTTTCCTGCTCACCAGCAACAGTGTTGGGATTAACATTTCCAGCAAACACCAATACAGAGTTCACCTAGAAACCCCCAACCTCTGCAAGAAGCTGCTGCCTTGTTAGCTCCTACTCAAGCGCCAGCCCTGTCCTCCTCTGACCTTTGAGATAAACATGCCTCTGCTCAGGGAGGGTAACAATTACTGTTTGCACAGGCTTTCAAGAATCTCTACAAAAGAGGTTTTGTTACCTAAGCCACAACTGTAAAAAAATAGAAGCTTGGGGTATTGTCTTTTCTCAATAGGCAAATTCTCCAGTGTTAAGTCATACCATTATTTTTCTTTCAGCTGTGAATCACAGTGCAGGCTCAAAACAAGGCACAAGAGAGTATATTTGATGTTTGGGGCGTAACTTTATAGTTACTTTTTCTTAAAAGACCATAGCTGAGATCCATCTGATTAAATGCATACCTCTGCATCTCATGGGCCATGGGAGCTGCATTCCCTTTCCAAGCAATGGGGTGAAATAAGTTATTCTAGACAGGTCTCCTCATCCTGAACCAGACATCTAAATCTGCTTAGATAAATCTCACTCCCGGTTTCTTCAAACTGAATTTATGATGAAATCAAGGTCTAATCAGCAGTTACCTTGTGTAGTGATGCTCTGCACGAGTCTGACTGTGCTGTCAGGCACACAGCTATCCTTGCCCAGTGTACAGCATCTTAAATAACAGATGTTTGGCCAGGTCCACCTCCGTGTAGCTCAGCTCGAGCCCTCACTCACCTCGTCCCTCCCAGCTGATGGGGACCCCAGGCCACTCAGGCCAGTTCCTCCACTGTCCTTTCTCTGATAAAGGCTACAGATGCATATGGCATAGGACAATGGAGAAGTCCACAGCAGAAAGACAGCATTTATTTGCTCCAGCATCAAACAGCTATGAGTTAGACCTAACTGGAGGCTCTCAGAAGACTCACAATCCTTTTTAAAACATACACTTATTTTTTAAAATCTGGATCTTTCTGACAGCCATATAAATTCCAATGCTTTTTAATATTGCTGAAGTCTTTAATCAGATGCTTTCCAGAGGTGCCAAAATCAATTTCAGATTTTGGTAACTACAAGCCTGTCACAGAACCTATCCTCCAGTTGTACCTGATGGGAATATGGGAGAGTTAATTTCACTCTCAAGAAAGGTGTCTGCCTAAGATGCGAGGAGACAGCAACTGAGGGAAATAGATGAGGAAAAGTACCAGGTTAGCTACCAGGAAAGGCTTGAGTATCATTGTGTCTAAGGGAAACTCTTCCAAATGATTCCCAGTTAAGACAAGCTGCGACTTCAGTGGTATTTTTAAAAGAAAAATTCTGAACTGAATTCTTAATGTAACCATCCAGAGAGACTTTCACATGTCAAAAGTAATGTGAAAAATACTCAGGAATTTAAAAAGTAAACACTCTTGTGTAGGCTTTGCACATGATAGCAAGAAGCTTTTATTGTGCAGGAAGCCTGAAGTCTTTTTATTATTCTACAGTGATGATTAAATGTTGAAATGTTTTGTTACTGGAGGTTGTATTTCTTCAAGGCCTAATTTTAATTATTTTTTAACTTTTCAGATATTTAGCATTTTTGTCTGTCTGTTCTTAGATCTTTCCTTCTTATACATAGAGAGTGAAGAACACTGCAAGAAAATACAAGAAAATAGAGAGCTCGAATTTCTAATTTGAAACACAAAACTAATCTCAGCTGTAGCTATGGAGCCATGATTTCTGAATTATATTATCCTCATATCACCTGGTAAGAATAAAAAGAGGACATTGTCACAGCAACGCTGTCCATTTCAAAGATATCTTCATGCTAGTATTAATGGAGAGTATCAAGCCAGGTTCCCCACTGAAGAGAATGCTTAATGAGTTCTTCCAGACTCACATTTTTTTTTTCAACTCAGAACAACCTTGCTGATTATTAGAAGATTAACATGAAGAACATTCCTTCCTGCAACTCATCAGAATGGCCAGCACCTAGCAAACGGCATGATGAATATGAGCTCTTGTATATCAACAGCAGCGCAGCTGAATGCTGCTCAAGCCACCAGTTCTTGGGAGGAGGCTTGGCAGCAAAGGCAGCAGCTAGATGGGATGTTTATTGGATGTCTTCCACCAGCTGCACTGCGTGGTGGCTTGACTGTTGGATTATAAATATTTCCCCTTGTGAAAAAGGGAAGTTGGCTGGATGAACACTGATTCAGCAGGACATATTCATAGCCTCGACAGAGATTGGTGTGTAAGAAAGCAGGAATGGGAAGCATTGAATTAGGCCTGGGAAGTCCCCTCTCTCCACAGGCACATGAGCAGAGCACTTATCTCTGGAAGCTAGTCAGCATGGCACGTGGGCAACAGGAATATTAATAACTCCTCTAGAGCAATATTTCTTGGGGCAGGATGGCTCACCCAAACCACAGCCTCCGTGGCCACTTGGTGCAGATGGGCAACTTCTGCATTGAGGAGTTCCTTCTGCAAAGGCAAAGTGAGCTGCTGGGCTGGGAGGGGGTGCAGGAGGCCCCCCAAAACCCAGGGAAGGGGCACTTTGGAGATACTGCTTTGCTCACTGTTGAACAAGGCACTAAGTGACTCGTAAGCATTGTACCCAAGGCCGGTGGGCCATGGGAGCCTTGCCAGTGTGGCTGTCTCAGTGAGCACCAAAGACCTGGCTGGCCATTGCAATGTCTGATACAGAGAGTATCAGGTGACAGGCCTTTTGGAGAGCTGCACAAGGAGTGCATTCTAGCTGGAGGGAATGGAAAAACACACAGTGAAGATGGATAGGATGCGTAATCACAGGTTCTCATCCATGCTGCAGCATGGCTATGAAGACTGATGAGGATCAATTGGTAAGAGCAAAGTGGAAATTTCCTTTGCCCCGGCAGAAACCTTCCCCAGAGGTGTCAGAGTGCTGGGATAGCTCTGGAGTTTGTCTCAGTGCTGGCTTTGTGCAAGTGGCTCTGACTCACCAGGGCAATTCTGGACCAGGGGGGTTTCCAGGAGGCAGGGGCTGAAATCCCCAGGGATGTTGGTCTAGACAGAGTGCTCTTCCCTTTGACCTCATTGAGGGCCTCAGCTTCCTCTTTGTGCAAGTAACACCAGCTGCCAGGACAGGTTATTTTGAGCTACAGAACAGTTATGAAAGAGGAATATGCTGAGGGTTTGAGGAAAAAGATGCTCCTGTTATAAGTATCCTTTTCAGACCACAGTTGTGCCAAGATACTCATTGCTGCTGCTCACAGGAAACAATTTTTATTCCTGACATCTAAAGAGACTCAAACAGCCTGAGAATGGCTCTTTGCCTGACACTGGGCGAGAGCTGTAGAATGATCTCCATTTCCCCCAGGATAATCAGAGGGAAATCCCAGTCATTAAGTCTTCTGTCAAGTGTTGACGTAAGAGGGATTGCAAATGAATCCTGCTTCCCATTCATCTCATCCCAGCAGAGATCCAGGTAGTAAAACACGTCCTCCAAGAGCCTCGGGGAAATCCCAGACCATATCACAATGCTCTCCTGCCTTTTCCTGCAGCAAATACACCCTGATATTTCATGTGCATGTGTTACATCTTCCAATCCTCAAGAGCTGATTTGTAAGAGAAGGCACAGACAAGGTGTGAGTGCAGTGGAAGCACAAGAGATCTACAATATTCTGGGCCATGGAGATGTGTGACCCTCTCTCCACTTTCCCAGCAGCTGGTCCCCTGGCTGGCTCACCTGCCTTTCGTGTCTCATAACTCTTCAGCAACAGCCAGCCTGGCCTGAGCAGGGCTGACTTGTGGCTTGTGGGGAAAGGACAGGTTTTGTGGCCCCTCCTGGCCTGTCCCATCCTTTCCACTTCTGTCTACTCTGCTCTCTCAGAGGCTTTCTGCTACAAATACTCAATTTCAGTGGAATCAAAGAACCTGGCAAACTGGGCAGCCAGAAGATGGATGCCCCCTGCCTAGTGGCAGGTAGCACCAGGAGCTCTGCCTGCACGTGGGGTGATTGTCCTGAGCAGCTCTGGGCAGGACCCACTGGGATTAGCATCACAGGGGCATGAGGCTGCACTGAGCTGTGCAATGAGGAATCTGTGGCTGGGGGAGTCACCCAGACCTTGGTACCAACCCAGGGAAGCTGGATTTTGCTGTACAGTCCTTTGATTGCCAAATACACTTTCTGAACTGCCCCACTGAATACAAAACACCAGTCTGTGCCACTCCAGGCACTCCATATCCCATTGCATTTTCATGGGCCAAAGGAGAAAAAGACACCAGAAGACACGGGGGACACACCAGGTGTTCTGCACTGTATGGTTGACATTTGGATTGCAGCAAGGCAATTCCTCAGAAACCAGTGAGATAACAGTCGTCAGTGGACATTCAGCAAACAATGTCCCCAAGGATAGCAAGCAACTTCCAACTGGCCTTGCCAGGCTGAGAGAGGAGGACATCACCATGTGACACGGATATTCCTCCTCTTATCCAGCCACTTCATTCCTGTTGAGCTTTCACCTCCAGGAACTCCTGGGGAAGATGAACAGACTTCATTTGTTCTGAGTGGTTTGGGGTTTGGGTTTTTTCTGAGCCCAGCATGAGGAACTGCTCCTGTGGCTGTCCCACTCACCTCTTGCTATGCTGACATATATGTGTATATATATATATATATATATATATATATCAGTGATTCCTGTCTCCAGGATCTGTCTGGGATCCGAGCCACCTCTCCAAAAGGAGATGTATTCAGCACTGTCATATGACAGAGGTGGAGGGAGAAGGTGGCAGAGGTTCAGGGGACACAGCATATATTACCTTCACAAGTAGGCACATGCCCCTCAGGGTAGGAGAACAGCTTTTTCCTTTTGTTGTTGTTGTTGTTTTTCCGCAAATAATGAAAAACACAGCCATCTTTAGTGTATGACATTGCATTAAGTTGCTCCCCTTCACAAGTCTTCAACATGTCAGTTAAATGAGGATGGAGAATATTAGCCCCAGAATTCAGGATGGGACACCAAAGCCCCCATACAGACACACAGACATCAGGTAAAGCTGTGCCCAAAGTCGCAGAGAAGAGCAATGTCACAGAATAACAGATTAGCACATTCCTGGCTCCTCTCCTCTATTCAGACTGGTAAACCAGGCAAAAAATATCAAAGCCAATACATCCAAAAGAGAAGTTAGACACCTTCATCTGTGTGTGCTTTGGACAATGACAAAAGTAAATTACTTTTACCTAGTAATCAGGAGCTTTGAGCAATTGAGATTCCTCATGTCAGCAGGGAATGTCTCAGACCTAATCTATGTGTCTGTACAGGACCGTGAGTGACTGTTTTCCAGCTTCTTTCTAGCCTTTTCTCCTGGCTTTATTTTCCTTTTATTTTTTCTTTCTTAAAAGGGTCTGAGTCTCCACACAGTGTTTTCAGAGTCAGCTTTTCACCTCCTTTCAGTACTACACAGCCTATGGCTCTACCAGGTTGCAAAGTCAGCAGACAAGGGGAGCTGGCCAACTCTGCAGGTCACCTCCCAGGGGACAGCAGCAGCTCCACGTTCCAGCCCACAGAAGCAAGTTTGCTAGAAAGCTCTGTCAGAAGTATTCCTATTCCAGTACCCCTCTGCTCGGGAGTTTGGCCTCAGACATGGTGAATCCAGAGCCTCCAGAGAAGCCCTGCTCCGCCCACGGTGGTGTCCACGCTGGAAAAGCGAGGGTCAGCGCACGGCTGAAGCCCAGCTTGCGTGTGAGCGCTCAGCCTGCATTCCCAGAAGGCAGTGATGAGGCATGGAGCCGTCCGTCCCCGTGAGCCTTTGGCAGCCGTGCTCCCCCCTGCCGCCTCCTCTTCCACACATCCATCCCCTGAGGCCACACACCAGCCTTGCTGACAGATCTTACTTGAAAGCTCTGGCAGGCTGTGCCACTAATGGCAGAGCCCTGAGCCGGCTCCCTCCGTCTCCCTGGAGTCCCTGCGCAGACGTAGGTGCACGTCACGGCCTGCTCTAATTTTATCCATGTTTGATGGAAGAGACGAACTGAGCAGCAGGGAGGCAGCTATTTTGGTTTTCTCTGTGGCGGTGGGTTATATAAAGCATCTTGCCATGACCCGCGTCGCTTGGGAGCTGCTTTGCTTTCAGCCGCTACAAACCCAAGGCTCGGAGGCTCGCTGCCGGCAGCCGAGACCTGCGTGCGGCTGCGTGGGCCAGGTGTGCCGAGCATGTGCCGTGTGTGCCGTGCGTGAGTGCGTGCGGAGACGGTGCCAACGAGATTCAGGGGCGACCATCTATAGGGAGAGCCTGGCTCTCCTCCTTGCCGTGCGGTGTGGCATACACCCAGGGTTTCACCGTTCCAGCACCAGCACATCATATGCGCTCCCCCGGCAGCGCAGCGGGCACAAGAGGCAGCGGGCCGCCCGCGGTGGGCAAGCTCTGTCCGGCCGCCGCAGAGCACTGCCGCTCTCATCTCACCCGGGCAAGAGGAGCGGCTCCATTAGGTGGCAGCAGCTGCAGCAGCCACAGCAGGAGGAAGTTGCTCTCCCAGTGGAACCTGTGCGGGTGTGCAGGAGGCCCATGAGGCCACAGAGGTGCCTGGCACAGCCAGGCAAGCACTGGCACTGGGTGCTGGGCAGCTTGCTCCCATCGGATGCAGTACACGTGGGCGGCTCTTGCCCTGGCTACCTGCGGTTCGTGGTACTCGCGGGTACCTCTGCCTGACACAGGCCGAGCCACTGTGCCACGCCAGGGGCTGCTCCCGGGGCTGCCCTCCCGCACGTAAGGCACTCCGCGGTGAGCAGCCGCTGGATGCTGCCCTGTGCTAGCTGAGCGCAGCGCCCAGCCTCGGCGCGGTGGCCATTTCCCAGCCGCAGGGAGCGGAGGCATTACGCAGGGCTGCTCGCCCGTGTGGGCTGTGGCTCCTCCACGCCCGGCCCTCGCAGGTGGTGTGTTCGTCAGAGATGCTCCGGTGCTTGGTCCCAGGCTAGCGAGGCAGGGCAGCGAGCTTTGGGCTTGCCGGCCTGGGAATTTTTGGCAAGAGGTGCCATGACCAGGACTCCTTTCTGCGTCTTGACATAAGAAGAGTCTGCCAACATCTGGGCAAGGTGCTAGAGCCCATGGCCTGGAGGGAGTTTTGGGGAATGTCTCTTGCTTTGTTTCTTGTACAAGCAAGCAAATTTAATAGCACAAACTAAAGTAATTAGGACGTGTCACGATGTTGATTGGCACCTCCCTGCTTCTCCAGTCTCTGGGTGCTGCTTACCCTGTGCTCAGCTCTCCTGCTGACTCATGTCAAAGCCGCCTTCTCCCTAATGACCAGAGGTCAGGCTAGGACCCAGCCTGCTCCGTGGCTCTCCTCGCTCCCACGCAGTTCCCGCTGGGCCTCCCGCCGTGGCACCGGCAGGACGCACCCACTTCCTAAAGAGTCACCTCCTGGGAACACCGCCGAGCCTCTGCGGTGGCCACGGCATCCGACTCCCTCCCCCTCCGGGCATGTGCCTGCCTGAATGCCCATACCTTCTGTCTGGCTGCTCCCGAGGAGGCACTGCTGGGCGAGGGATAACCCGCAGGACAAGGGGGCTGCGGTCCATGTGTAACCACCACCCACCCGCCCAATCTGCCACTGGCTGGGGTGGGAGAACTACATCCTTGGGGTGTTCCCAACAGGACCCATATCTGTCTTGCTCATGCATCCCCCACTGGCGCCAGGAGCCCCAGCCCCCTCAGCACACCAGCGCATCCCCTTTGCTGGCACGATCCCCGGGGAAAGCGGCGGGCGCAAAAGGCATGCCGGAGGAGGGCCGGGTGTGCGTGCAGGAGCGTGCATATGTGCACGTCAGGGAGAAGGAAGCGGGGTTGTGAGCGCTGGAGGCGTTGTGAGCGCCAGGCACAGGCTGACAGGCAAGGGCTGCCGCTCCCGTAGGAAGATAAACTGTTTCACAACAGTCACGATCACAGTGAGTAGTTCACTCCAGAGTGCTCCTTTTTGCTAGGGAGGGAGAGGATAATCAGAGCCGAGAGGAGGAGTGTAGGATGCGGGGGAGCATCCCAAAGATTATGCGAGTGTGTGTGGAGGGAGAGTATTTGTGTGGAGAGAGCAGCAGCTCTGTAAGCCCCTACACACGGGGTGCGGACACAGGAGAGGAGTAATGCTATTGCACAGTAATGCAGCCCCCTCAATACTGATATGGAATGCTGCCCGGGGGCAGAGGTCACTAAACCTCCAGAACTGGCACCAGAGTAAACAAGAAATGCATGAAGAAACTACTTCAGGGAGCAAAAATATTATAGACTTGGAATATACTGAAATGGGAGAGCAGCCAACTAGCCTCCTATCAGTTCTGCAGAGAAGTGCAAATATATTCAAATATTGTGTGAAAGGACAAGTCCTCCTGCAGGAGCTCAGCTCCAGCTCTCCTTTCCTAGTGCAGCAATTCAGTAAAGATGTGTCCCAGGCTTGGACTCAGAGACTCTGCTGATAACTGGAGCCCTGTTAGCTTGAAGTTGCCTCTGTGGTCATCCTTCCCCTTTTTTGGTGCTGAGGCTGTTTGAAGTGGTGTAAGCAATACCAATTCCACAGAGCTCACTCAGATCCTCCCTGTTGTGCCAGCACAACACTATACACGACTGCCTGACAAACCAGATCCAGGAGCTGTTCTGCCAGAGGAGCCATCATCTTTTGTCTTTCTGGGGTTAGCTGTCTTCCAGCACAGCTCACTGTGAGGCTCCTGGGCAGCACTGGGCACCCCAGCTTGGCTTGGAAGGTGCTGGCTGTGCCTCCCAGATTTGAATCAGCTGATATGGAGGGAGTGGGGTGGCTGCCAGCACCACGCCCTGTGTCGTGCCAGCACAGGCGAGTGCCCATCCACCCAAGTTGCAGCTCTGCAGCAATGCACACTGAGCTGTCGTGGGCTGGATTTTCCCACTCATTCTGGCATGGGACCATGGGAGCCTTCTCCATGCACTGGGTGACTCTTGAGTCTGCTCTCAATCAATTCACCATGATAAAATGGCAGAGGACAGATTGACAAAAGACAGCAAAAGTCTTCTCTTGGGCTTGCAAAAGAGGGCAACTTCCCACCCCACAGCTGAGAACTGGACCTGGAAAGGAGTGGGAATGGGGTCCCCCAGTGGTGAAGGTATCCCGACAGTTCAGCTCATGACAAACCTGAGTAGCAAGCGGCCTGAGCTGACTTTCAACCTGCTGAAATAAAGTGTTGTGTTTCCATCCAGGTCAGCTCTCTGAACTGGCTTGCCACATGTCTACATGCTCCTAAGTCTAGTGCAAAGAAATGAAACATGTGGCTTGAGCAGGAGGGGACTAGGAGCACCACAGAGCTACATTGGCCCCCCTTCCATCTCTGGTGTCCAGCTGCTTGCTCTTATCCCACAGCATCATTCAGCTGGGCCTGTGTGACACAGGACAGGAGAGAATTGGGATGGAGCAGCAGGCACAGGGTTGGGCAGACACACTTCTGGATGTTGAACTCTGTCCTCTGCACTGCTGGTCCTTCCCTGTTCTCTGCCCCACTGCTCCCTCCCTTTCTGCAGGTGAGGCCCCATAGCAGACAGGGTGGCAACCCAGTAGCAGCCCTGGCTGGCAGGGTAGGGCACTGAAAATAGCCAGTTGATTGATATGAGGCATGAACAAATGAGGAGGACACTGAGCTAATTGGTGTCTGTGGCTCCCTGCAGCCCAGGAGCTGTGAGCACCTGCACTAGCAGCACTGCTGCGTGTGCCCTGGGGTGGGATGGGGCCAGAGGGCTGACAGCCTGTTTTGGGACAAGGGGAGCAGCAAGAACAATTGGTGTAATTAGTGACATTTCTCCTTTCTCGTATCAACGTGAAACATGGAGGAGAAGCCCTCATGCCATAGGCACCAGCTGCCTGGATGCATGAGACGCATCCCCCCAGTGTGAGTGTCAGTGGCAGGCACTGCCCGCGGCAAAGGCTGTGGGAGGGTACATGTCCCGGTGGCACATCCCCCCAGCCTGGCGACTGGTGACTTTGGACCTGCTCCGCATTGCGGCCCCGAACCCCAGGCGTGATCCCTGCCTTGACCACCTACCCACACTTTCCCACACGGCCAGCGCTCTCCGGGAGCAGGTGACCGGCTACCCCCGGAATGCGGAATGCTGCCGTGACCGTGCGGAAAGCCTTTTCTCACGCCCGCTGATTACCTTCCCAAACACCGGCACTTCAGGCTTGCCCTTGAGAAGCAAACACTAATCTCAGCCGCGCCCTTTCCTGCCCTGGGGCTGCAGGGCGAGGGTATCCTCAGCGTACGCCGTGTTCCCCACCGAGGGGTGTGGGACAGGAACCAGCCCTCGTAAAATCGCCCGGATTGAACCTGCTGCCCTCAGCCTGCCAAACTAAACAGAGCTGATGTAAAGCCAAGAGCAATGACAAGAGCCTGGCTGCTGGCGAGGGTTGGGCAAGCAGCTGGTTTCCAGTTTGCTGGCCTCAGCAGATGGCGGCGGCGGGAACAGTCGCTGGGAGTTCCCACCCCGCAGGCACCCGGCTCAGCGGCCGAGGCCGGGGCGGCCCCGAGCTTCCCTCCTCTGCCGCCTGCCAGCAGCTCCTGCGCAACCCCCAGTGCAAAGACAGCTTTTGGGATTTCAAGGAGCCACCCAGCCGGCCCTGGCACGGGGAAACCGGGGATGCCGGTGGGTGGGTCCCTCCGCCAGCCGCTCTCTCCATGGGGTGTTTCACCTAGCAGGGCTCTGGCCGCCACACATTGTGAGGGAGGAAGCTGATGTCAGAGGGAAAGACGCCCAAAGGAACACCCAAAGGCCGGCTGCCGGGGAGGAAACAATGCACCAGGAGCAGGGCTCTTTGGAGCAGCCCCCGCTGCCCCGGAATGCAGGGAGAGCATTTGGTCTGTCCGGCCTCTGCTGGGCATCCCCGCTGCTGGTGACAGGAGTGTGGATGGCACTGGGCGGTCTGCTGCACAATTTTGGCAGAGCAGGACTTTCAGAGGATGCTGCTGGCAAAGGATGCTGACGGATCAGGCCACTCTTCAAGAGATGGACCAGAAAACACTGCAACATCTGTGATTCACTTCTTAGTTTCCTTCCACTTGTTTCAAGGCTAGATGTCTCAGGTTTGCTGGACATTCACTTTACATCCACACTCCATTCAGCAAGCTAGATGATGAGCACAGCAAACCTGTTCACATGTGCTGGGGGTGCTCGGCCAGTACCTGCAGCAGGGCAGGAGCTCATGGGCACTTCTTTCAGAGCAGTGCCTGCACAGTGGCCTCTATGGCCCGTCCATCCATCCATCCATCTGACTCTCCCAGCTCCGGGCTCTTCCTGCAGCTGGGCTGTTCGCACTGCCGGCCAGGCTCCTCAGTGCAGAGGGCTGCACCGCTGTTCCCAGTTAAAAATAAACCCACCTTCTCAGCGGCATTATTTTTAACCCCGGGCCCATCTCCCTGCTCAGGTTACCAGCCCGCGCCCTCCAGGCGCACGGAGGAGGGGCGCCCAGCCGCCCGTGGGGCTGCCGGCTGGAGGGACCTGTGCTCACCCACAGCCCACACCGCTGCCTCCTGCCCGCGGGGAGCCCCGGCCTGCGGGGCTGCCCGGGCCCGGCCGGGCCGAGGGGCCCCGCCGGCAGCCGCGTGGGCAGGACGCCGGCGGGGGGGCCGGGGCCGCCGCAGGCCCCGCCCGGCCGGGCCGCCGCCTCCCAAACAAACAACAGCCGCTCCCGCTGCCACGGCGACCGCGCCCCGCCCGCCGCCCGGCCCCGCCCCTCCCGCGCGGCTGACGCGCGCTCCGGCGGGGGGGTGGGAGGGGGAGGCGATGACGTCGCCATCCCGTTTCCACGGGAACCACGCGCCGACGTCACGGGTTTGTGTGTTGTCAACGTCCCGCCGTCTCCCGGGCAACGTCAGGCGCCGGGCCCGGCCCCGGCAACAGCGCCGCGATTGGCCGGGGGGCCGCGGGGCGGGGCCCGCGCGCGCCGCGACCGCCCCCTCGCCGGGCCGCGCCTGGGACCGGGCCGCGCCTGGGACGGCCCGGGCGTGAGGGGCCCCAGGCCGCGGAGCCGAGCGCTGGGGCTCAAGGCTGGGTGGAAATCAAGCACCACGGCCTCTCGCTCAGCTCCCCTCTCTCCCTGCCATCGTGGTGGAATGGGGAGGAGGCATAACTTGTATGTTGAGATAAGAACAGTATAATAATTGAAAACAAAGTTATATGCAATAATCATGGCAAATAATGGTACTAAAAGGGAAAGGAGATAAAATCAAACAAATGATGCACAATACAAATATTCACCACCCGCTGACCAGTGCCAGAACCCGGTACATCACAGTGATTTGTGTCCCTCTGGGGTTGCCAGGTTGACACCACTGCTTTTTACAAATTTTTTCTGGATTCCGCGCTTGTCTGGGGGTAAGGTGCAAACACACTGAGTGTGTCCACTGCTCTGCGTACTTGCTCATACAATCCCACGCCCACTGCTGCCACTCTGAACCTGCAGGCTGTCCGGGTGGGGAGATCTGGAAGCCTGGCTGGGATGTTGACTTCAGCAAGCACCCCAAAACTCCAGTGTCTAGTCCAGGTGTGCCTGGCCACCTGGAGGAGTCCTGCACAGCCACGCTGCATGGTAGAAGGGAGACATTGGGCCCTGCAGGGGTGGTGTGTGCTGGGTAGGGCCAAGTGCATGGTGCCCCATTTCAGCCACAAGAACCCAAACTCACAGCTCCATACTCCAGTTCCTCTCCAGCACCAGGCCGTCTCCAGCTCTCTGGGAAATGCTGGGTTTGCCTGGAGAAGGCAGGAGGGAGCCCCTGTCTATAGGAACCGGGGATGGGGACCCCTCCAGGCTACCTTAGTGGGGCTCTGCTGGAGCACAGACTGCCTTTCTCTCCAGGCTGGTGCCTGCCCACATCCACACTGGCACTTGGTGCCCAGGGAGGCCAGCACTGTCCAGTGGTGTCTCACATGGGTGAGAGGTGCCAGTTTTGCAGCTCGCTGAGCTCTACTGAGATCCTAAAGCAAACAGTGACAAAGCAAGTTAACCTGACCCCACTGGCTTGGCAGTTGTGCCCCTGGCAGCCAGGCTCCTGGCAGGAAAGTACAGAGGACAGGTTCTCCATGTGCAATCACCAAGTCAAACAGTCCCAAACTGGACTGCTGTACCTCTTCTGTGAAAGGTCCTTGAGTTTCCAGGCTTAGACTCTCTGGCATGTTTATTATTTTCTACATGTTTAAGATATGACCTTGACAGGGAAGAAAATGGACAATCTCTTCAGAGTCTGGTATGGGCCTGGATGATGGCTAGAGCTTTTCTCAGCTCAGGACGAGCTGTGGGCTGCTAGCAGTGAGCACGAGAGACTCTCCTCCAGACCCTGCTCACTGTGCAGAGGTGAAGCAGAGCACACAGATGATCTGTCAATGTCCTACTCCCAGGTCTCTCTGCACAGGCATATGCTTAAGTCTGGCTGTGCAGATACTTAGGAACGAGTTAACACAAAAGATGTTTCCTCTTCCAGCAGCTATCCCCTGCCAAACCAAATTGCTTGGCAGATCTGGATGCATGGGGAGGATCAAAGCCTCAGGGCTGGGCTGGCAGTGCTCTGCACTGTTTACATGTTTACGTATTCATGGCACTGTTAACCCCAGACAATTTAATAATACTGAATTTTGTATTTGTTACATTTCTTAAATACCATCTAAGGAACCTCAGCTTCCTGGGGTATTCCCAATGTTTTTCCTAGGGCAGAGAAGGCCAACTCACTGCGTAGCCATACCTTATTATTTATTCTCTTTCTCCATTCCTGGGGTCTCCATTCCTGCAGTGGCAGCATCTTTGCACTGAGCTGACTGCTCCCTTTGGCTCTGCCTTGAGTGCAGCCTGGCTGTGCAGCCAGAGACATGGCTCAGTTGGCAGAGTCTGGTATGGGCCTGGATGATGGCTAGAGCTTTTCTCAGCTCAGGACGAGCTGTGGGCTGCTAGCAGTGAGCACGAGAGACTCTCCTCCAGACCCTGCTCACTGTGCAGAGGTGAAGCAGAGCACACAGATGATCTGTCAATGTCCTACTCCCAGGTCTCTCTGCACAGGCATATGCTTAAGTCTGGCTGTGCAGATACTTAGGAACGAGTTAACACAAAAGATGTTTCCTCTTCCAGCAGCTATCCCCTGCCAAACCAAATTGCTTGGCAGATCTGGATGCATGGGGAGGATCAAAGCCTCGGGGCTGGGCTGGCAGTGCTCTGCACTGTTTACATGTTTACGTATTCATGGCACTGTTAACCCCAGACAATTTAATAATACTGAATTTTGTATTTGTTACATTTCTTAAATACCATCTAAGGAACCTCAGCTTCCTGGGGTATTCCCAATGTTTGTTCCTAGGGCAGAGAAGGCCAACTCACTGCGTAGCCATACCTTATTATTTATTCTCTTTCTCCATTCCTGGGGTTTCCATTCCTGCAGTGGCAGCATCTTTGCACTGAGCTGACTGCTCCCTTTGGCTCTGCCTTGAGTGCAGCCTGGCTGTGCAGCCAGAGACATGGCTCAGTTGGAGAAGGGTGCAAACACCTCACTTTCAAGGCTTGCCATTTCCTTTCAGCAGCAGCAACTGAATGGGACTTGCCGGTGGGCCAGGGCAGGCTGAGTCTTTGTGAGTCCCTGTGACAGCCCCATCACTACAAGATTTGAGGACTCAACAAGGGAGACCTTACTTGTGTTCATGACTGTCCTTCAGGGCAGCCAGCCCACCTAGCGTGCTGGTGTCTGACACTGAATGGCACACGAGAAAGCTGACTTGGGGACTATCTCCAATGAAGCAGGGAGCAGGGTTGTTTCTCCAGGCAGTGACACAGGCTCAGAATGTCTTTCTTCCTCCCAGGCTATCCTTTGCGATCCTTTGTCTGTCCTGAGCTGCCTTGAGCCTTTCTTTCCCCAGAGCATTCCCCAGTCACATCAACTAGAAGGTTTCTTTCTGTCCTGTGCTAAACAATCTTCAACATCCTGTCCCTTCACTTCAGTTGCTTTGTTCTCCATCTGTAACAAAATGTCCTTAGCTAAGCACAGTGGCATTTTCCTCCTTCTTCTCAGCACTTCCTCCTTTGCTACCTTTGACCCATTTTACTCAAGAGCCACTACACCAATAGAGGAGCAGGACCCCTGTACCCAGCCCCAGTCCTTTTACCCAGCCCCCAGCACCAGTATTGCTGCCCAGCCACACAGGAAAGAGATAGCTTGTGCAATGTGACCATTCAGCTCCCACCTCCCCAGAAAGCCCTTGGACACAACAGGAAGCCCAAGATTTCTCTTGATCGTGTGGGTTTTATTGTAGACATCTCGTGGGGTTCCATCAAGGAAATTAATCACAGCTGTGCTTGCCTTGTTTGGATCTTGTCTGATAATCAGAAAAGTCCTGCATCATCCTGTCTGTCACTGGGTTTGAACATGCTGCCTTTCGCTGAACACGTTTTCCTCTCCTCTCCTCCCAGCTGATCAGTGCCCAGGAACCATACCTGTGAGCATGCACAGTGCCCTGGGATGGGCCTCTGGTGCTGGAGCTGGTAAGAGCTGGTAAGAGGCCAGCTTGGCCACGGTGTTCCGGCTTTGTCGCACTGCCATAGCACACATGGCACATTGGTGGAGGCAGCAGCAGGAGTTTTGGAGTTTTATCTGGAGAACTTTGTGTTCAAATTACTCAGGGTTATGAACCCTGGCTCGTGGGGTGACAGCTGCCAGCCTGGCCTTGGGCAAGAGGGCGCGGAGGAAGCGCTGCAATGGGCGAAGCTCTTTCACACCTGCTGGGTGCATGGGTTCCTCAGTGTGTGCAACAAGTTCTTTCACCCTGGTTCATGGGTTCCTCGGCCTGGGCAGCAAGGTCCAGCTGTGCCTGGCGAGTTTGGATCCAGCATTTTGCAGGCAAAGAGCAGTGACAGTGAGTGGGATGGCACAACAGCATCATCGGCAGTAATTGGCGGCCCATGGCACGCGGCTGTGCGACCACGAGATGCCGGGATGTCTCTGCTCATGGTGTTTATTCTGTAGGATGTCCCTGTCACACACCCAGCTGCTGTGATTATTAATTACTATTTATACTTTGCTTTGGGTATTCACTGTACCTTTAAGACCAGCAGAGGTGGGAACCCTGCCCTCCTGGAGGCTCCCAGGCTGGGTGGGAAGGTGACAGCTGCAGTGAGTCTTGGGGGGAGTTCAGGACACTTGGATAACATACTATGAGCCCTTCCTCCACCCTTTGCTCCCCAGACACATCAACAGAGGGGCCAGGCTCCCACCATTGGTTTTTCAACCCCCTTTTTCTGCTTTTCCATCCTAGTTTTCTTCTAAGCCCTGCAGCCTGTGCCTGGCTTTAAAAGCCTCTCTGGGGCCAAGGGGAGGGATGGTATCCCTTGTGCCATGCTGGGAGTGAAAGCATTGTGGGACACCTGGAGCAGTGGGTGTGCAGGTGTGTGGGGGGAGGATTTCACAAATGCCCCTGGATCCTGCCCATAAAATCTGTACTGCAACAGGTGCTCAGGTTATTGATCCTCTGTTAGTATAGGCAGGATGCTTTGCCAGGCAGTGATGACTTCTCAGTGCAGGGAGCTGTTAATGGTGTCACAGCAGTGCCCCGTGCATGCCAGTTGTGCTGCTGGACTCTGGCTGTTTGGTCTCCTTCCCAATGACCCCAACAGTCCCTGGTTAGCTGGAAGAGATGTCCATCACGTTGTGTGTCTAGAGAGGGAATATGGAACCATGATACAGTCAGTGCTGCTGACAGAGAGTGAGTTGGGACAGTCATGTGACTGCCAGAGGGCCATGTTGCTGGCATGAACTTTCCACTGGTGCATGGCCAAATTTAGGCACAGCCATCTCTTGCCCCTGAAGTGAGTTTTGGCTGTGCAGTTACAATGGCCCATATGCCTCAGGTGCTTTTCTGCTGTGGTTTTCCAAGGCCAGCCTGAGTTGCAAGCTCAGATGAAGGAGGGCTGTGAAAGTAGGGGCAAGTTCCAGTGCTGCACTCTGAGGTTTAGGAGCTCACTGTTTTGTTGTAAGCCTCAGAGGTGCAAGCTTTCCCATCTCCCTGCTTGATAGGAGGAAAAGTGGAGGCCAGGAAGGTGGAGGGGTTCTGTTGGTATGCAGAACAAGATCTTCATTGGATGGATGCTGTCCTTCTGACCTGCCAGCACCATTGTGATGCCCAAGAAGTGCAGTGGGAATGGCCTCTTCTGTCTGGCTAGGCATCTGGGAAGAGTCATCTCCCTGCTGGTGACAGTCAGCAGCCATCTCCTCCTCACCAGCACAGCACCCAGACATGCAGTGGGCTTGTCTGAAGCAAGGGAATAGTCCCTAGAGGAGTGTATCCCTGCAGATGAGACCTGGTCAAGCACCACCAGAGCCTGGCCAACCCTGCTGGCCCTGGTTCTACAGGTTTAGTTATGTTGCAGTGTTCACTGAACTCATGGTCCACTCCACAGATTGCACTAATTTATGAGGGTCTAATGCCTCTTCCCATTCCCAGCTGTCAGGGGAGGTGAGGAACCTCCATCAGCCTGGCATGCTGGTGAGGGCAACCCTCTCACCCAGGCAGGAAGGTTCATGCTCTGACTCTGTTTTGTCCCTGCGGTACCGCCTGCTTCCTTTTTTTGTTCTCACACATACTGTGGTGAAATGTGTGCGCCCTGTGTTTGGAGCAAACAACAAACCCACGTCATGTGTTTTCGCTTTCTCTGTTTCGTTGCCTCCACGTGTTAGAGCTGTGCGGCATCCGTGCACTTTCCGTTTGGTACAAACAGATCATGCTTGGTCACCAGTGGAGATGGCAACAGGTGGTTTGCATGGGCACCACAAAAATATTGTGGGCTTTGGTGAGGTGGATTCCCCCCCTGATTTCCAGACACTTCTTTTGGGGAAGATAGTTTGGGTAGAGGAACCCTGGGGCAGTTTCTAGAGAGGAGGGCTAAACTGTGTTTTTCTGAAATGTGCGTGGCAAATGTCTGAGACTGGAAACTGTGTCAGAGGCTCTTGCCCATGCTGGGGGCACTGATGGGTCGACCTAGGCCCTGCTGGGGAGGTGGCTGCAGATGTTTGGCGTGTTGCTCACTGCTGGCAGGGATGGCAGGGTCGTGGCTTTGCTAATTTGCTGGCACATCCCTCCTCTGGGCAGTGCTGGGGGCCTCCTTACCTGCAGGCTGGGGCTGCCAAAGAGACCATGCTTGCCCCACTATTTCAGTAACTGGCGCGAGGGGAATGCTGGCCGGGGCAAAGAACCGGTGGCAGCACAGGAACCTGGGGTGACAGATGCCTGCCCCGGGATGGACTGGCCCACGGGCCAGCACTGAGCTGATGAGAGCAGCACGGGCCCCCGCAGGTCCTTTCCCAGGGAGCGGCAGGGGCCGTGAGCTGCGGCAGTCCTTGGCTGTCCCCTCTGCTCTGACGGGCAGTTCAGAAATAGCAGCTGGCCCAGTTCTCCCGCCCCCGTGGCCCAGATCTCTAAGAACGGAGGTTGCTCGCGCAGCAACAGCAACAGCAGCAGCATCAAGCGCTGCATTTAGCCCATGAGCTCAAACAGAGGGAGCGGCTGCCAGCAGGATCCCAGCCTGGCTGGGTGACGCTCCTGCCTGGAGACTGCGCTGCAGGCTCTGTTTGTTGCTGTAAACACGCTCCCTGCTGCAGCTTCCCTGTTACTATCTATAGCCGCGATCTCTTGGCTCCCGTGCAAGGCGAGTCTGCGGTCTGGCTCCCACCTTAGCCTGACCTGAGCCAGGGCTGCCGACATCCCCGTCGTGGGTGGGTGTCTCCGGGCTTCGCTGCAACAAGGTTCAAAACAAAACCCAAACTGGAGGAAAGGACGAGCCTCGCCCCTTTCTCTCGTCGGTGGTTTCCCGGTGGCCTCTTTCTTGCCCATGCTCTTGGCGCCTATCCCAGTCCCCCCCCCACGCCATCCCGAGCACTGCTCCCAAGCTCTCCCAACCTTCTCGGAGGGCTGCGGCCCCCTCAGGCTTCCCTGGCAGGGCTTTCCATCGCCCTGTGCTATTACCTTCACTCTCGACGATTACAAACACACATAATAGGGAAGTCAATAGTGACACATGAGCATAACGCGCTCCTCGCTGCAGGGACGGGTGTTAAGTTGAGCTTTCGCTGCGTGGGGCCCGCCGAGTGAGTACCTGTGCCCAGCTACGGGCTGACCCCGCTCAGTGCTGACGATGGGGCAGCGCAAAGCGCACCCCCGGCCCACCGGGCCCCTTCTTTGCCGCCTTCCTTGGAGCACCTTGCTGCAAGGCTGTGCGGGGCCCCGCTGAGGGAGGGGAACACTTAAGGCGGGACGGCGCCCCCGGGGGTCGCCTGCCGCGGGACGGCATCCCCCATGGCAGTGCCCCCATGGCAGTGCCCCCATGGCAGTGCCCCCATGGCAGCCCCCGCAGGGTCTCGCCAGGCGAGGGGGGGAGGGGCCGTCGCGTCCCGAACCGTCCCGTCCCGTCCCGCGCGCCGCCCGCCCGCCCGCCGCACTTGGCTGCAGCCTGGAGCGCTTCCCGTCAGTCACGCCCCCTCGCACAGGATGTATCCCATATAAGGATATCTGCGTCAGTGGGTTCCCGAGCCCGGCCGTACCACTCCGCGCGGGGGGGAAGCTCCATAGTCGCGTCCTCCTGCTCTGCCCTGGGGTCCCCCCGCCCCTGCTGTCACCCCCCGCCCCATGCCGTGGGTCTCTCCCGGGGGGGGGGCAGACGGCGCACGGGGCGGCCCCGGGGAGGCGCGGGGCGGGCGTGGGGCGGGCGGCCCCCCCCAGAGGCGCGGGTGGTGCGTCCCCTGTGACGTCGGCGGGAGGGTATAAAAGGGAGGCACGGCGCGGTACTCCAGCAGCTCAGGCAGCCCCGGCGGTGGAGCGGAGAGACGCGCGGCGCGGACCGGCACAGGGACGCACGCAGCCGACCCCTCCTCGCTTCATCCCCAAGGACGCTTCGCCACCGTCTCATCACCTCTCACTTTCGGATTGCGCGCACCGAGCCGACATGATGTATCAGGGCTTCGCCGGAGAGTACGAGGCGCCGTCCTCCCGCTGCAGCAGCGCTTCCCCGGCCGGGGACAGCCTCACCTATTACCCCTCTCCAGCGGACTCATTCTCGAGCATGGGCTCGCCTGTCAACCCGCAGGTGAGTTGCCGAGCGTGCCGGCTGCGCTCTTGGCCGGGGCAGGACCGCTCAGGAGGGGACGGGAGCGGGTGGCGCGGGGCTGACCGTGTCCGCGGAGGAGGTCAGGCTGGGGACTGGCATGGGGAGCGGCCCCGGTGCCGAGGCGGGGCGGTCGGGGGGTGCCGTAGCCCGGGCCGCGCTCTGCGGCGGGTGTGTAAAGCGGCTTCATTGATAAAACGCGAGTTCATTGAGGAGACTCCGGAGCAGCGTCTGCGTCAGCGCGGACGTCAGAGATATTTATAACAGGCCGCTCTCGTGTGGAGCCGGCGCTGGCAGCGCGGCGCCGCGGCCCCGGGGACGGCGGGGAGCGGCCCGGGCGCTCCGCTGACGGCAGCCCCCCTTCCTCTGACCTACAGGACTTCTGCACCGACCTGGCCGCCTCCAGCTCCAGCTTTGTGCCTACGGTGACGGCTAATCTCCACCAGCCCCGACCTGCAGTGGCTGGTGCAGCCCACTCTCATCTCTTCAGTGGCCCCCTCCCAGAGCCGCGGGCACCCCTACGGCGTCTCGGCGGCCGCCCCCACCACCTCCTACTCCCGCCCCGCAGTGCTTAAGGCGCCGGGCGGCCGCGGACAGAGCATCGGCCGCCGGGGCAAAGTCGAACAGGTGAGTGCGAATCGGAGTCGTTGCGGGGACTGGGGGGACGCGCCGCCGGCGGGTTGCCCTGGCCGTGGGGCACCGGGCTGGCAGCGGGACTGAACGGTCTCTCTCTGCCCGCAGCTGTCCCCGGAGGAGGAGGAAAAGAGAAGGATCCGCCGGGAACGGAACAAGATGGCAGCGGCCAAGTGCCGCAACCGGCGGCGGGAGCTCACCGACACGCTGCAGGCGGTAAGTGTTGCCCGGGAGGTGGCGGGGGAAGAGGGAGTACCGGGGGCGGGGATGACAGGAGGAAGGGGACTCCAGCTGGGAGTGATGCCGGCCCTGGCTGACAGCCTGCTCTCTCTGCAGGAGACCGACCAGCTGGAGGAGGAGAAGTCCGCGCTGCAGGCGGAGATCGCTAACCTGCTGAAGGAGAAGGAGAAGCTGGAGTTTATCCTGGCGGCCCACCGGCCCGCCTGCAAGATGCCCGAGGAGCTGGCAGCTGCCAGCGCCGCTACCGCGCTGGACCTGGGCACCCCCAGCCCCCCCATGACCGAGGAGGCTGCCTTTGCTCTGCCGCTGATGCCTGAAGCGCCGCCGGCCGTGCCGCCCAAGGAGAGCGGCAGCAGCGGGCTGGAGCTCAAGGCTGAGCCCTTCGACGAGCTGCTCTTCTCCACGGGGCCGCGGGAGGCCTCCCGCTCTGTGCCCGACATGGACCTGCCTGGGGCCTCCTTCTACCCGTCGGACTGGGAGTCGCTGACTGCCGGGACCAGCGGTGAGCTGGAGCCCCTCTGCACCCCTGTGGTGACCTGCACCCCGTGTCCCAGCACCTACACCTCCACCTTCGTCTTCACCTACCCTGAGGCAGAGGCCTTCCCCAGCTGCGCTGCCGCGCACCGGAAGGGCAGCAGCAGCAACGAGCCCTCGTCCGACTCCCTCAGCTCCCCCACCCTGCTGGCTTTGTGAAGGGCTCCAGCACTGACTGACCTGCTGGGCCCCCTCCCCTGCCCACGCACCCCCACGGACTTGCAGCTGTGCCCCATGGGGCTCCCCAGGCCTGGGGAGGGCCCTGCCACCGCCACCCCCTGTCTGGCCTGGCGCCCCGGGGCCTGGCAGAGCGTCATGCACCGAGGTCTCTTACCTCTTCCAGAGATGTAGCAAATCGCATGGAGTTTGTCTTGTCCCCAGTGGCCCATCCATGAGAGCTGGTAGTCTGTAGCATGTCCCACATGGCTGGGTAGGTGACTCCCTCCCCTCCTTAGTATCACTAGCATTAACTAATTAATCTCTTGGTTTTAAATGATTGGAATTTAACCTGGTGCTGGGTATCTCCAACTCGTATCTAGTGCAGCTGATTAACAATAACTACTGTGTTCCTGGCAATATCGTGTTCTGATGACTTAGCAATGACCCATCTTACGTGGGGGGAAAGAGACTCTATTTTATTTTCTAGTAGGTAGATAAATAGCTATATCCATGTACTGTAGTTCTACATTGATGTTCATTGTAACTTTACTGATCATGCATTGTTGAGGTGGTCTGAATGTTCTGACATAAGTTTTCCATGAAAACGTTTTTATTGTGTTTTTAATTTATTTATTAAGACGGATTCTCAGATATTTATATTTTTATTTTATTTTTTTCTACCTTGAGGTCTTTTTTGACATGTGGAAAGTGAATTTGGATGAAACTTAAGCATTGTTTGCTTATTATTGTTCAGAGACATTGTCAATAAAAGCATTTAAGTTGACTGCTGGAGCTGTCCTTGTGTCACCTTTTGCACTTGCTTCCCTGTGACCTCAAAGGGGTTCTCTAGCCTCTAATTTTGTCTGGGCTTTATAAACTGCAGACACCTGCAATCTGCCGGAGACTAAGGGTGCAGAAGGGTGGTAATACCATTTAGGCCAGCCCTGTCCTTGTCCTGGTGCTAGTCAAGACTGGCTGTGGTTACACCCATTCTGGCAGGCACCAAGGTCACTCCCTACGGCCTTTCCCAGCTGAGCTGTCTGGGTCTGGTCCCCTTCTGTGTCTGTGTGTCACCTGCTGTGCCCTTTCACCAGCCAGCTGGAGGTCTTGCTGGAAAGGTGCTGAGAGGGCATCTCTAGGCTGGGGCCCGCATGATCATTTCCATGTGCCTAACAGCTCAACTTCCTTGTCCCTGGATGTGGTCTGCTTCTTCTAGGAGTAGCTATGGCCTATCTTCTTTGGACATAAGGGGATGAGATAGGCTTGTGCACTCCTCACATTGGGGGAGTGGTATAAAGACAAACCACTGGCTCTTCAGTTTCTATTAAAGCCAGCCTAGTCCTTGAATGAATGAGTTACAGCAAATGGCACACACATTCTAGGAACATGCTGCCTCCTTGGGGTCTCTGGAAATGTGGTGTCTCCTGCTGAGTCAGTTGAGAAAGGCTGCTACCCTTTGTAAGCCCTGCTGCTCGTGCAGTGAAATGTGCTCTCCTGGCAGGACAGCAGCTGGGCCAGGCTATCCCTGCTTGCAGAGCAGTGGGTCTGCTCCCTCCCTGATGGCTGCACGTGAAGGGTCCCCTGAGAGTGGCAAGGCCTCCTGCACAGCCTCCAGCCCTGTCACTCCAATTTGAGAACTCCTTTCTTAAGGTGAAAGCAAAGATGTCACCTCTGCTGGCATGTGTGTCCAGCTGAAGGCTATCCTGACACCATGGTCTCCGGGAATCTCTGTAGGCTGCCATTCAGGATCAGGTTTCTGTAAGTCCACATTTCCTGGTCACTGCAGCAGGGCTCTGCTTTTTTCCACCCCTTCCCTAATCAGAACACACGCAGGATCTATCTCATTTCAGCAGTGAGTATTGCAGCTCCATGACTAGTTCAACAAGGCCTGCCCTGTGTAAAAGCAAATATTACAAGTGCAGTTTCCCATCTTTCAACATTAATCTGTAGGCAGAGTTGACAAGTGATGAAGACTAATCCCACTTGCTACTAAGCAGCAGCTACTTTCACATCGCCGCTTGAGTTTACACGGGCAACACCCAGGTGCAGCAAATGCACAGAAGCACTGAACCATGAAGCAGTCATGTGGGTGGTGGGTGATGCTACAAGAGAGTCAGACTTATGTGACAGGTAACCCTGTGAAGTCAGCAAATCTGCAATGACAATGTGCTGTCTTGCTGAAACACCATCAAGTTCAGAGCTGAACAATTCAGGTCTCTGGGAGCCCATGCATGCTGCTGAAATCACCAGACATTCAGCAGAGGCTGAAAGGAAACAGGGGTCCACAAAGTCCAAAAATACCACACAGTACCCTCAAATTAGGTGGAGTGATCCTGGCCTCATCATCTCTCATGATCACCGGACAGGCTAAAGCAAAATCTAGAACTAAATTCAGAGACAGCAGTCTTGCAGTCTAACCAAGACTTCTGTGTGTGGCAACAGCCCATCGGACATCTGTGTCCAAGTCTAAGTGTCAGCTTTTGCATTTGTTATGCAAAGATGTCAGATTCAGGGGTGGCACTACATGAGACACTTTATGTCTAACACCAGGCTCCAGCCTTACTCCTTGCCTTCAGGCACAAACAATCCAGAATTCAGGATGTGCTACATAAAGTTTATGCTGTGTTATAAACGTGATGTATCTGCTTCCTAGCACTTGAGAATTATGTAGTGAAGTCGCACTTAAAACGGGGGGAATATTGCCACGATCTTCAACTGAGGAACAACGCAGCAATCTCTGCCTGCAATGTGTTATAAGCATGTGCTTCAATTACATGCTGTATCTGATCCATCATACAGATACCAGCACAAAGCTTTGTGAAACACAACAATGGAACGAGATAAGACACGAAGGGAACCCTCGTGTTATTTCTGACGCCTCCTGTGCTCCTGATCCCTCTGAGGGCGGTCGTGTAATTAATTCTTAGAAATGCAACTGCAACGCAACGCAAGGCACAGCGGAATTGTTAGGAATTACAGAAAGCAGAGCTGGAGAACAACGTGGAGATCCTTAAACGCGTTTATGGCAGAACACAGCAGGGCTGCCCAGCCCAGCAGCACGTCCTGCCCGGCCGCAGGAGGGTGCTGCGGCTCCAGGGCAGCTCCGGTGCACACAGCAAGGCAGTCCCGACACGCTCCGGTGCGCACGGCCCGCGCCCCGCCTGCGGCTCGCGCCCCGGGGCCGGTACCTGCCATCAGCGCGGGGCTCCCGCGTCGCACCGGCCCCGCCCCCGCTCCGCGCATGCGCGCGCCCGTGTTTACTGTTTGGTTGCCGGGGCGCCGCGCGCGGGCGCGCCGGGGACGTGACGTGACGTCCCGCTCCCCGCGGGGACGCCGCGAGCCAGCGCCGTGACGCGCGCGCTTCCGGCCGTGCCCATATATGGCAAGGCGGCGGCGCCGCGCTTCCCGGGCGGCGCGGGGCGGCGGGAAGGAGCCCGGAGGCGGGACGGGCACCGGGACGGGCACCCGTGTTCCCCGGCCGTGCCCCCCCGCCGTGCCCCCCCGGCCCGGGACACCGGCTCCTCGCAGGTGGAGCCCCCGGGTGGGCTGAGCAGGCAGCCCGGTCTCCGTTCCGCCGCCTCCGGCGCTCCCGTTGCCCTTGCGGGGTGAGGCGTCAGGAGAAGTCGTGGGGATTTCAAGCAGCTGGGTGCCGAGTCCCGGGCGAGCTCACACTGGCGGTTTGCAGCTCTCGCTGTCCCTAACGAGGCTTCCGTGGCATCACCCCCCACCCGGAAACCTCCATAGCCATCAATAATTGACCCGTGATGGTGGGAAAACAAAAGGAAACAAACCGCCCCAACCTCCCCCACAGCTGACAACTGGCTTTTATCTCCAGTAGGTGGAAGAAAAGAATTACCTTTTTCTTTTTTTACCTGCAGTTGCAGCCCAAGAGCTGCCGTATGAACGTGGCTGCAGTGTACCGGGTCACCGACCCGGCACCCACGTCCTTGAACGCTCGCTCTGCTAGTCCTCCTGCCGTTTGTCTTTTGTTACTTTTTGTTACTATTTTGTTACAAAAATCTGGTTCTACTGCTTTCCGTCAAAATAGAACAGGAAGCCTGCCAAAAGAGTTATCAGAGCCGGTGGACAGTCAAAATAAAAATGGATTATTCAGAGGAGATAATGTTCTGGAGAAAAATTAAATTAATATTTTGCTCTGTGCTCATTGTAGAGGAACCTAAGAATATTCCTGTACTTATACTTGATTTTGTGAAAGATTTATCAGAGGATCTGTTTCAAGCTGAAGGTCTGTAGAAAAGGTAGTGAAACAAATGGCTAAAATAAAAACTGTTGAAAAATTGGATTGCACTATATTAATCCAAGAGTTTTAAGAGAAGTCGAGACTGAAATAGCTGAGCTGCTTACTAATGGTTTTTTTGTAACATTGCATTTAGAAGGGCTTTGATAACAGAAACAGGGAAGATAGTTAATATGCCAATTAAAAAAAACAAAACAAAAACAACCCAAAAAGACCCCCCAGCAGCCTGAAAAGTTCTGTAGAGCTGCTGAGCAATGAGCCCGTTCTCTGTAGCAGCCAAGTTAGTGAAAACTTTAAAAGGTGAGCTAGTGGGTGCAGGGAGAAGATGGGGTACTATGGGAGATGGCAGAGCCTTTCTAATGAGAGCTCCTGGCCTCACACATTGTTTGGAGTCCTGTGAGGAGTCAGCAAAGCATGTGGACAAGAGACATTCAGCTGGTATTTCCTACTTGAATTTCTAAAAAGTATTCAACAAAATCTGTGAGCAAAACCTTCTGAAGGAACTGTAGAATAAGGGAAGTTTTCATGTGGATAGATGACACTGCATCAAAGACAGGGCTCTGTAAGACAGAACAAAACTATTTCTTGGTGGATTGAGTGAACATGCAAAGTTCCACAAGGATCTGAATTGGAGCCTGTGGACCAAGAGCAAATGTAGTAAAACATCACAATACAAAGTGAGTGGGTGGTACAATTTGATGTACATACATGTAAAGTGTTTTAAAAAGTGTTTTAAATGGGAGATAAACAGTACATTTCAATCATACAGCAACAGCCTAGCTGATTTGTCACTTGGGAACAAGCCCTTAGCAAAATAATGGTTCTGTGAAAAGCTCGGTTCAAGGCTTGGTAAATGAACAAATCGAGTGTTAGGAGATAAGGAATAAGAGCAAGAGAATAAAAGCAGAGAGTGCCATTATGGCACGGGATAAATCCATGGTGTGCCAGTGCCTTGAATGTTGTGTACAGTTCTGATCTTGAGAAGCACAGAGCGCATTGTAAGAGGTTCAGATAAATGTCAGGAAGTGTGGGACAGCTTCTAGGTCAGAAGCAGGTACGGTAACTAGGACTCTTCAGCTTCACAGACACAAGTTAGGGGAGGCTTCTTTCAGTGGAAGAATGATGTACAACAAGCAAAACTTGGGGAAAAGTGGAATACAACCAGATTTGACAAGGTTGCTCATTCTGTGTTGTGGGTACTTGTTGCCTGATTTTGTGGATACGACAAGGGGTTTTTTTGTTTTGTTTTTGTTTGTTTGTTTGGTTTTGTTGTTTTTGTTGTTGTTTTGAGATGAAAACTCCAGAAAATGAACACAAGTAAAAGCTAGTGAGGACTATTAAATACACAAATATACCCTCTGACTGTGCAAGCCCTGATTTTGAAATTTCTGGGCCTTAGGGAATCCTGTGGTGAGGCAGCATTGCACACTGACTGCTGACTTTGTTACTACTTTCTTCAAGTGGTTGCTACCAGGTGGTGTCAGAAGACTGTGGTTGATAACAGAGAGGGGAAAAAGCTGTGCTTGATTTCATCAAATATGACTATTTCTTTGTGGGTTTGTAGGGATTTAGCTGAACTTTTGCTTTTTCCTGTGCTTCCATATTATAACGGAGTTTGAATTGTTTAAATTACCAGAAGATGTGATCTCATATGTCCGTGCACCTTATCTGTTCAGATCTTTTGCTGATAAGGTTGTTCTTTGGAGCTGCATCCGGGAGCCTTTCCAGGCAGAGGTAGGCTGGTGACCCAGTGAAGTGCTGAAGTGAAACCAACACCACCCATTCTTCTCATTTGGAAACAGCGGATGTTCACAAGGGACCTGGAATTATATCAACAGGATATCATGGGAAAACAAAAGAAGGCCGTAACTAGCATGTGGACAATGTAGCGTTATCATTTCCAATTAAGGAGCCCTTGTTCTGTGGAGTGGTGTCCTGCCACCCCCCCCCCTGGCATCTTTAGTCTGCACAAAAACAGATTTTCAGCTCTTCTTCACTGATTTGATTTGAGCTCTGTTTTTATACAAATGTTTTGAATCTTGGTCTGTTGGCTATGGACAACCAGCTGCAACATTAAAGGAGTAATTTTAATTCTGATTGCATTGCATCTTCCACTTGGTGAGGATTGAGTGCTTTTTAAATAGCCCATCTTGAATCTTCTCATGCTCAGAAAGAAGGGAAGAGAAACCAACTCATAATATAGTATTTATCTGGCTTTGTTTGCAAAATTATATGTTTCCCCTGAATAGGTGATGGTATTGCAAAGGTCATAAAATACAGTAGCAGTGCTAATCTTAAAGCATATAATCTGAAAGGTACATGGAATTCAGATATTGTGAGGGTATTTGGGTTCTTAAATAAAACATTATTTTGACACTACTTTGAAGTATATTGGGTGCTTCAGCATGAGAGGGATGAAATTCCTGCTATGAAGCATTTGAATTCTAATTGTAGGAAAAATAACAGTTGCCAGTAGCACAGGGGAGAAGGACAAACTCTGTTGCATCATTTAGGCATGTGGTATGGCAATGGAATTAAAATAGCAAGGTAACCTAATGGTGATGTGTCACTAACCTCGAGGACACCAGGGAAGATAAAACAAAGTAATTTGCTGTTATTACATAAGAACTGAGTACAAAGCCAAGAATGGGGTTTCGGCACAGATAAGGATTCCACTCCAAGACTTTCAAAGAATTCAGCCCTTCAAAGATTTAACTATCCATGGGCCTCTCAGATCCTCCCATCCTCTTCATTCTCTCCCCACCTCCCCCCATGGCTGTGGTTTCTTGCTGCTATTTGTCAGCAATTTCCAGGTGCCACCAGCCTGGGTCCCTTGGCTATGCCTGTGCTGCTGAATCAAAGCGGGTAGGAATCAACTTGGGCATTTGACTCCTGCTTGTCCACTGTGCTCTGCTACACAGTAATGATTCTGGTTTCTGAAACAGTCTTGGCATGTGCCAACCAGCAATCTCCAAGATGATGGTTGGGTGTAGCTCAGAGGGTAGCATGTATCCAACGAGCAGTGAGCAAGACTCTGAGACTGGACCCCCTCCACTCTTCTGGGTGATCCAGCAACATCCCAGCAGGTTTCACACTGTCAAACACACCTCTGTGCTGTGGCACATGACAACTCCTTTAGCTTCATGTTGTACATCATCCCTCTGGGCTATGGCACGAGCTCTCTTTTATTAAAATCTGCCTGTTTGAAATAACACCCCTGAAATAATACTTATTTAAGACCATGTGTAGTTTGGAGGTGACCACAAGCCAGGTGCTGTGTGGCGTGGATGGGTGAGTGACTGCCCAGCCCTTCCAGCACAGAACAGTTCCTGGCCCAGCTTCACTTGGCATTGTGGATGCCGTGGATGTGCCAGGCTATAAACAAGCTCTGGCAGGTTAGAGGATTTACCTTGGTGTAAGGGTTGTGTAACATGTTCAGTGCTCCAAAAGGAATCCCGATGACTGCAGTGTTTGATAAATTATCTCCACATCATCCTAAATATGGAGTGGGATTAAAGGGAAACACAAACTGATGTTTTTCACTGAATGGCAGACACATAGCTGTAACTGGTGGAAAACATGGTGAAATAACACACATGGAAACATGTTATTCTACCTGGATGCATATTTTCAAGATCTTTGTTTTTGTCTGGGACCTAAGCCAAGGAGCATGACAAGCTGATGGGATAGTTTCCACCCTTTAAGAACCACGAAATAATAGTCACATGAGCTGCATCCCTCAGAAGGGATGATCCTCATGAGGAACATTTATTTGAGAAAAGTTTTATCCATATTCTACATATCTTTACGTTCCAAGGGCAAATGCTTCACTGGATCTTAGTCCTGACACATTTTGTCAAGACATAATGAAATTCTTTTTGTTGTTGTTTTACTCCTTATTGCAGAAAGGCACTACAGGAATGCAAGACTCTTGCTCATTACACCAGAATAATATTAACATGTCTTCTTCATAAACCTGCCATATAGTTATTTGTCATTTACATAAGTCAAGATTTGCCAAGAAAGCTTTAGCACTTCAGAATTTAGGGGGTTCTTTTCATATCTTTTAGAATGTATAATTTGAGAAGGATTTTACTGTGCAAGTATTTTCATGCCAAAAATAAATGCAACTTATTTGCTTATTCCTTATAGAGTAGATAAGGATGGCTCTGGAACCAATGAGATGGTTCTGGAATGGTGATACTTCTGTATCAGTACTTTTGCAGTAAAAGTGCCAACCTATTCCATTTGCTGGATATATGGAATAGAGTGTAACTCCATGTAGTCAAACCGAGCAAAATCTCTCTTTTCCAAATCACTTTATGACCAAAGTTGGCAATATTTTTCCACTCTGTGCCACTTTGTCACTTGCTGTTGTATCATCAGAGAGTAACTGTGGCTGAAGGCCTAAACATGGGTTGGGTGCATGTGAGAATGATTATCATAGATAGCTTAGGGCACGTGTACTAGCACAGGGAATGACTTCACAGCTTCCAATCTTACAATAAATATAGCTTAATTACTGGATATTGCGTGACAGCTTGTGCCCTGCAGGTGAGCAGGCGCAGAATGTGGTAAGGACAGGCTCTGACTTCTAAGCAAAGGTTTGTATTTCCTTTTAAGATACATTATGCACTGAAATAATCATCTGTGTTTAAGAGAATGAAGTATTTATTATACAATGATTTCCACCTGAGGATCTTGGAGCTCCTTATGGGCACTAATGATTGAAGTGTTCTGTTCTAGTTTGCAGCATCTGAACACTTTCCCATTAACCTCAAAAGTGACTAATACACAAATGTGTGGTTTGCTGCCCTCTCCTCTCCCCAGTGGATTTTGTGTTGCATTGTGTTTGTGCTACAGGTGTAAGCAGCATAGCTTGCAGTCTGAATGGGCAGGTACTAAAGGGTCCTAGGCCCTTAGGGAACTCATTCTCCAAATTTTGGAAAATTGCATCCCTTGCAAAGGCCAATATTACATTATTACAGAGAAGCCAGTTTCAGGAGATCTTCGCTCATGAAATTATGTTTTATTCCTGGCTTGTACACAGTTACTTGCCTGACCTCTCAATTAAATGGTTTGGGAAGTTACACTGGCACAATGAATGTATTTATGTGGGAGAGTTAGGCTGCACTGAATTCCTGACCAAAGTTACTGCAGAACCAGTGAGTGGTGTAGCTGACAGAACTGTACAAACTCCTGTGGAACAGCATATCCAGGACCTAAGTGGTTTGTCTAAGCTCAATTTGGAGAGTTCAGTCTTCAGAGCACGCACTAAAATCCTTATGTTTTACCATGAAAGTGGCCAAACACTGGAGCAGGTTGTGTGGAGAGGCAGTAGAGCCTCCAGCCTTGGAAGTGATCAAAACTGGACTGGCTGAGGGCCCGAGCCACCCTCTGTGGCTGACCCTGCTTTGAGCAGGGATGGGAAGGGTCGCCGTCAGAGACCCCTTCCAACTTTTGTTGATGCACTGAGCGTGTGAATGGCTGCATCAGTTGTATCACGGAGAGCCGAGTAATGCCCTGGTGATGTGTGTGAAAGCAGCTGAGTGGTAACACACAAGGTTTGTGGCAAGGAACTACTCCAGATGTATGAAATATCTCTATGTTTATGTATGAGCATCTCTAAGATCTGGATGCCATGCTCTGACAGATCTAACTAACAATTTAAAATACTGTCTTTGCTGTCTACAGTGTGTTGCTAGCTCTCCTGGGTGACAGCCTGTGCTGTACCCTTGCCCATGCCCAGAGCTATTAGCTAACCAAGTGACTGAGGAAAGGGGCTTGTACTGAGCTCCCTGGTGCCCAGTGACAAGGACCGATGTTCCCATTCTTCTTCTGCCTCCCCTGGAACAGGTGTGTTAACCCAGGACAGGAGAGCAGGGTGGAGAGACTTAGATGGGAATGCTTGCAACCACCCCAGTCATAATCATTCACCCCAGAGTTAAACCCCTGAGGCAGCACTTCTAAGCTCAGCCACCTCTAAACCCAGATTTTTGGGGTCCCAGGACATCCATTTGCTGGGGTTTCTTTTTGTCCTGTGTCTGATTTTCCGTAGGTGTCATTTGTGGATAAAGTTCTATAGTATAAATCAACATGCTGAATTTTTAATTTATAATTTAAATTAGATATAATTTAAATGTAATTTAAAATTTATCCTGGAATTGAGAGCAGCATGCAAATGTCTTTGTGGCCTTGGTGCTCATTTGCACAAAAGATGTGAGCATTATCCTGACCTGTAACAAAGCTGACCAGTAAAATGGCCAGTGTCTCCTGGGTTTTGGCAAGTCCGTTGTCAGTGGAAGAACCTTGATGCTTCTTGGGATTTCATCATCCCAGTGCCTGGAGTCATGTGGTTATGTAAGAATTTAAATTTCGGTTTTTGTTAAGCATGTGTTTATGTCTCAAGATCAAAGGGGACAGTTGGGCAATACAAACCGTGCAGCCCCAGACGCTTGAAGCAACAAGCACCGTCCAACGCTGACAGCAGCGATATCGGGAAGATCACCGGAGTTCTGGGGATCAGGCTCGTGGGCTGGCACCGTGGGCGCAGCCAGCTGGGCAGGCCCTCCGCCCGACCCCCCGGCTATAGGAAACACCCCCGGGCTCCGCGTCCCTTGGCCAGGTCCCCGAGAGAGTCGCCAGCCGCGCTCCCGGCCGCCTGCTCGGCTCCCGCTCCCCGCTCCCCGCTCCCCGTTCCCCGCTCCCCGCCTCCCCGCTCCCCGCTCCCGGCCCTGCCCGCGCCCGGGCGCGCATCCCGCAATGCCCTTTCTTGGCCGGGGGCTGGCCAGGGCCCTTTCCCGCTTCCCCGGGCTGGGCATTGAGAACTTCAGTGCTGGGCGGTCCCGGCATGCGTCTGCAGCCCTGAGGAATGCTGCTGGTCTGGTGGGTAAGTCTTCATTCCTCGCCTTTCACTGCTCCCTGCTGGTCTCCGGGAAGCTGAGCGCCGGGGGAGGAAAGCAGAGGCGGCCAGTCGCAGTTGGAGAGTATTGAATCAGGGTGCTCTGACCCCAGAGGTCCCCACTCCAGCCACCGGCTGAAAGCAGGTCCAATGAGAGTGTGTTGCTCGCTGTGTTGTCCAATTGGATTTCAGATATCCCAGGGGATGGGGTTTCTACAACATTTCTGGGTGACTTGATCTAGTGTTTGGTCAGTCTTATGGTAAACAGTCAGGATTCTGGGGACATGTTCTGAAGAATTAGTATTTCCTTGCTTTCCCAAACTTCTTCAAATGCCAAACACTTTTTCACTGAAATAGCTCCTCAGCCAGGTGGTAGCCAGTACTGTTTTATGGTATTCCCTCCCAGGTGAGGGAGTTGCATTTGATTATTTTCTTCATGAAATTGTTATCAGCCATTCCTCCAGCCTATTTGGATTCCTCCAAGTGGTAACACTGCTTTCTAAGCATGTCAGACACTGCCCCTGATTTGGTGTTGTGCACTAATTCGCTGTTTGTAAGCTTTGTCACACCATTCAGGATGTTACTCAGGGCATCACAGAGTACTGACCCTTAACAGATGCCACTAGAGTCCCCTGGTTGTCACTTGGGCTTTGTACCACTGACTGATGTTGAGTGTGGTGATCCAGACAGCTTCCAACCCACCTCATTATTCATGAGGCAAATATGTGCCTCACTAATTTGTCTCTAAGCTTAGTTGTTGGGGTAGATGTCATTGTGAGCTTAACTGAAGTCAGTTATTGGCTCAATGAGAACCAAAGAGCTGATGCTCCATCTCCAACGCAGCAGTCTGCTTTGGCAGGACCCTCTAGTCCTCTCCACAAAACCCCTTTCCTAGTCACTCCCCTGCTCCCATCTCCCATCTGCACTGACAGTGCTCTCAGGCTGCCCTCCTTCCTCTCACCAACCTGCTTTCCCACGACTGCTAAGCCTCACAAGGGACCTGGGGCGGGACCAAGTAGGCAGGTAGACTTTTCATGGGATGGACAGGTGGTTGATACATGGACAGACTTGCTCTCAGAGTCCTTTGCCTTGCTGTATCTGCTGTGCAGTCTGATTATTGAAATGTCTTTTGATGAATCTTGTTCTTAATCCTCTCAAATATGTACATGTGCTGATACTGAGTGTAGTTTATCTAATGAAGCTTTGGATAGAGTGGTCTGTTCCTGTAAACACCATACAGACCAGGGGCCTGGCAACCTCTTATCAGATTTTGCCCTAGGAAATAGTGAAAATTCAGAAAGGCTGTAAAGTGGGATCTGGCAGGGGCTGTGGGGCTGGGATCTGGCACTTGTGGGAAGTGCTGAAGACTAAAGCACACTATACAAGGGGCTTGGACAGCACAGGCTGTGCTAGTAAGGGGAAGAACCTTGCTTTTGTTTATTTTACTGTTTTTTGACTCTGAGCTGTGTTCTGCAGGAAGAACTTAGGTTATGGGTTAAACCTGTCTTGGGCCAGTGAGAGAGCCCAATACTGAACAGTTGACAGGGACTAGAAGGGGTGTCTTGCTGTAATTACTGTGCTGGGTGTTCAGGTGGCACTGAAGGATTCACAGGGGGCTGTTGGGTCTGCAATTTCTAAGGCAGTTCCAGAAATAGTCAGGCTTCTTGTTGTTTTTCTTTTCTTGCTCTCATCTAGGAAACATGTTTAGGTTTAAGCTAATCTGATCTCTCGACTTTCCTTGTACCTAACAATCTGCCATGTCCAGCTGCTCACCACGCCAGATCAGAGCACCAACCCCGAGTAGTTTGCGATACAATCCCTTTGTTGCACTTGTTTGGGTTGATTGGTCATTTGTGTCCTGTCTCCAGAGAGGCCCATGGAGGTCCCTCTTCAAAAACAGCATAACCACTTGAATTATTTTATTTTCTTGTGAGGACCATCTTTCTTCACCCCCACCTGCTGACACTCTGCATGTTGATGGCAGAGCAGTGTGAGCTCTTGTCATTGCAGTAAGACAACCATTGCAGTGGTTGCAGCCATGCAATACAAATGGCCACTGTTGCATTTGTAGTGGTAATTACCTGAGCACTTATTCATCTACAGAGTCTCACCTGTCTTACACTCTGCTCTGTTCTCAAGTTCTTCAGAATAAAAATGGAGGCATAGTGAAAAGTACAGGCAGTAACAAATGCTGCCTCTTGTTTTGTTGATGCTGGGAGCAGGGGCATTTTGTTGTGCTGAGTTTCCTTGTGAGGGTAATAGTTCTTGAGAAATTGCCTTCCTCTCCTGAGGAATGTCAGGCATATTCCTGACCTTCCCTTTGGGAGCCCTGTCATTGGAGTTGCCAAGCTATGTGTGTAGAATTACCCCAGTGACTCTGAAGGAGCTGGCTTTGCTGAGCAGGTTCAATAGCTGCAGTACCTAAGGAGGCTCCTCTGTTTGCTGACCCTGACCCTTCTGCTCCTGCTAATGGCCTCTGCCCAAATCCCTCAGCACATGAGCTAGCTCCTGTCAGAGCTGGAGAGCCTGGGTGAGTCCAGCCAGGTGTTTGGATAATGCTTTACATGGAGCAAACTTTTCCTTTGCTTCCCTCTACCCTGCAAACCTTCTGCTGACAGGCAAGATATTAAAATAAAAACTGTGTGGCCCTTATTGATTCTACCCAAGGCTTTTCTTTTTCTTCCCGTGCAAGCCTGACACGCAAAGTCTTGCACTGGGCTTTTTAAATCAGGCTCTGGATCAAGTCTTGCAAAGATTGTGTGCAGCTGCAAGATTGCTGGAAGGGTTTTTATCCTCACATCAGATAGAGCTGGGAAAAAAAAAAGCCAAACCAAAACAAGGGTAAATCACAGAGCCAGCAACTTTCTTGGCATCTGGGATTGTGGCTCCTCCTGCCCCTCCAGCCTTCAGAAATGTACTTGGCAGAGCTGCCCACATAGAAAAACAAATGCTTCCCAAACCAAAACAGAGTTGGGTGTTGGTAGTGAATGGGCCAACACTGCGTGCTGGCGTCATCTCTGCCCACTGCCAGCATGTTGTCATAGGAACAGCTGGATTATTTTACAATCCAGCTGTGGAGCCAATTCTCCAAAGGAGTAGCCTGGAGGGAGGAGAGAGGGGCAGGCCCTGCTGTATTTTCTGGTAACTGGAGGGAGGAGGATTATTAGTGGAGAGAGGGAGGGAAGGGTTACCAGTGAGTGCCATCTTTCACAGCCTGAAACCACAACTAGTCATTTCCAGCTAACTGACTGCTTTTAGCTGCATCTGGGAATTACAGGCTGCCCTGTGAGAGAAGGGTGGTGAGGAAAAGAGCAAATCTTTTTGTGTGGAGGCTGATAATGTGTCTCACAGCTTGCTGTCCTGCAGAGACCATGACTTGCCAGCTGTGGGGAGTGCTGTGCACCTGTACATGTTCCCACCACCCAGAAATTTGAAGCTGACCAACTAATGGGTGTCAGCTTACCATGAAAATTATTCATCACTGCTTCCCTTGCCCTCTTTGCAATGCTTGTTGCCCTCTTTCCTTTTTGGAAGCTCCTTGGATCCCTTTTGAGGCTGCAGAGCACTGAGGGCATTGTAGGTGCCTAAGCAGAAGTTTAGTCTTTGCGCTGGTAGAGGCTATCACACAGAAGGGAACACACTTGATCCGATGAAGAATGTTTGCTCTTAAGTGAACTCCAGGCCTTGTGGTTTAGCAAATCACACTGGTTTGGGGCTTGATGAGTCCCCACAATGAAGATTTGATGACAAAAGCCGGGAACAGGCAGCAGCTGCGAGAACAGAGCCCTTTGCTCTGATACGGCTGGGGCTGCTGCTCTTCTGAAAGGGGAGGAATTTGTCTGCCGGCAGAGTGCTCCGGCCCGGGGAGAAGTGAGAGGAGGCAGGGAGGCGTTAGCAGGTCACTGCTGTGCGGTGTCCAGGCCGAGTGTGGGTACACTCGTGGCGCCCGAAATGGGGCGGCCCCATCCCGTCCCAGAGTCCTAGCGCCCGGGCGCCGTCCCGGGACCAGGCGGCGAGGGCGGCGGGGGCTGCCTGCGAGTGTGGCCGGCAGAGGGCGCAGGCGGCGGCCTGGGAGCACCGGCCCGCTGGCCCGGCCTGGCCCGGTCCGGGAGCACCGGCCCGGCCTGGCTCGGTCCGGGAGCGCCGGCCTGGCGAAGGCTCGGGAGCACCGGCCCGGCAGGCCCGGCCTGGCCCGGTCCGGGAGCACCGGCCTGGGGAAGGCTCGGGAGCACCGGCCCGGCAGGCCCGGCCTGGCCCGGTCCGGGAGCACCGGCCTGGGGAAGGCTCGGGAGCACCGGTCCGGCAGGCCCGGCCTGGCCCGGTCCGGGAGCACCGGCCTGGCGAAGGCTCAGGAGCACCGGCCCGGCAGGCCCGGCCTGGGCTGGGCTGCTGCGGGCGGCCCGGGAGCTGCTGCTGCCGGGCACGGCCTGCGGGCCGCGGCACGGACAGACCGCCGTCCCGGCCCTGCGCTCCCGCAAGCCGGGGAAGCAGGGGGCGGGCGGCCGCCTCTCAGCTCCGCCAGCGTGCTCTGCAGCCTGGCTTGGCTCGAGTTCTCCTTCCATCAGTCACAGGGAGGGATGCTCGAGCAAGAGCTGGCCGTGGGTCATTGCCAGGACAGGTGAATGAACCTTGCTGTCCCTTGCCAAACGATGTGGCTGCTCTGAGGAGCCTGACTGGCTTGGAGACCCCTTCCCTCTGTTTGCAGATGGCACCAGGCTGGGGGGAGTGTTGGTTTGCTGGAGGTTAGGAAGGTGCTGCAAGGGGGATCTGAACAGGCTGGATCGATGGGCTGAGGCCAATGGTACAAGGTTTGACAAGGTCAAGTGCCAGATCCTGCCCTTGGGTCACAACAACCCCTGCAGTGCTACAGGCTGGGGGCAGAATGGCCGGAAAGCTGCCCAGAAGAAAAGGGCCTGGGAGTGCTGGTGAAGAGCAGCTGAACACGAGCCAGTGTGTGCTCAGGTAGTCAAGAGGGGCAGTGGCATCCTGGCTTATGTCAGAAATAGTGTGGCCAGCAGGACCAGGGCAGGGATTGACTCCGTGCACTTGGAACTGGTAAGGCCACACCTTGAGTCCTGTGTCAGATTTGGACTCCTCACAACAGGAAAGACATTGATGTGCTCAAATATATCCAGAGAAGGACAACAGAGCTGGGGAAGGGTCAGGAACACAAGCCCTATGAGGAGCACTTGAAGGAGCTGGGGTTGTTTAGCCTGGAGAAAAGGAGACTCAAGGGAGACCTTTTTACTCTCTACAACAACCTGAAAGGAGGTCGTAGTGAGCTGGGGGTCAGTCTCCTCTCCCAAGTAACAGATGACAGGACAAGAGGAAACAACCTCAAGTTACACCATGGGAGATTTACATTGAGTATTGGGAAAATTTCTTCACTGAAAAGGTTGTCAAGCATTGGAACAGGCTGCTTAGGGAAATATTAGAGTCACCATCCCTGGAGGTATTTATAAGACACTTAGATGCAGTTTTTAGAGACATGGCTTAGTGGTGGACTTGGCAGTCTTGGGTTTATAGTTGGACTCAATGATCTCAAGGGTCTTTTCCAGCCTGAATCATTCTGATTCTCATATGCAGTTTTTGCCAGAGCTGGAAGGGCAGGTCCAATTTTATTCCTTGATTTTGAAGTGTGACAGATAAGAACCACAGAATGCCAGTGATAAGAACCACATGCCAGAATGCCATGTGAGAAGACTCTCACATAGTGATTTGGCCCTTTGTCAGAGCTCAGAAAAGATACTGAGACTTTTTCCATACTTCACTTGGCATTTTTGTTTATCTCATATAGGGGTTGATGCTGTATGTGCAGCCTAGGGTCTAGGAGAGATTTAAAAGGGCAATACTTCTCCTGTACCTTATTGCTTCTTAACATTTTAATTAAATACAAGTGAGATTTGCCAAAGAAATACTTTAGGAATTGCAGTACCTTCTTCCATCCCCCCTTTCTCCATTCTTCTGGCTCCTCCCAGTGGTCTCTGTTGACCCTGCCAGTGAAGACTTGCAGTCCCCTTTAGGGGCACAGTTGGTAGGACATGAGTACTCACATCCAGCACACAGCTTTCAGCATGTGTGCTTCTTTACCAACATCTCTTGTCAGAGAAGCTCCAGTAAGAACTTGCAGCTTTAAATTATTTTCAGGATTTGGACTAGTGAAGATACCTGTTTGAAGAAAATGACTTCTGGGCCTTTTTAGTAGTGCAGTTCTGGACCTGGCTCCTGTTCTAAAGGAGTTATTTGCAGATGAAAATCTTGTAAAATATACAAAGAAAATGCTTTACATGGTATCTAAACTGCCACTCCAGTTAATTCCACATTTTTGAGGAGGTAAAGAGATTCCTCTTTTCTCATTTTATTTTTGGTCTCTACTGCTTTGGGGACATGTTTAAGGAGGCAAACTGCAGGCAGTGACTAATGAAGTGTCTCAGATGTCTTTCCATGATAAGACAGTCACCAGTGTGGAAAATTCTGCACTTCTTCTGAGGGGAATTTTGCCTCTTGCTTTCTGCTATAAGGAACCCACTTTCCTGTTCTTCTTTATTTTAGGCTTGAGCAGAGAAGGAAGATTTAGGGGGTTTTAGGCAAGTCAGAAGGATGTTTTTTTCTAGAGTTTCAGCACCTTCTCATCACTGTGGTGCTGAGGTAGACTTTCTTTCCAAGTTATCCCCAGTGTCAGCTGTTACATATTACCTGGCTTCATCTCCCATGCAGCCTGTCACCCTGGTGCTGTGCCATCACTTGGTAAGACTTGCCAGCTGTGTGGCTGTTGTGGATAATCTGTTGAGCTGAGTGATTTGGCCAGAGCAGTGGCACAGGTCAGTGCAGTGCAGTCCCAAGCCTACTGATGTGCAGATAGGCAGCTGTTTCCAGTTAGTGGATCAGCTCTTGTGATGTGTGTAACGAGGGCACCAATTGCTGCTCCCCAGGTTTTGCATGGATGCAATGTAGGATCTCTGGTGGCTTGTGGTATAGCTGTGTGGAGCTTTTACTTTTCAAAAGGTTGGTGTTAGATAACAGAACTACCCACCAGTAGAAATGACTGAATGTGAGATAAGGAAGCTGGGGCAGAATATGGGAAGGAAGCCGAAAGAAGAAAATAACATTGATACAGGGTAATTGTGGGAGGGAAGGGGAGGTGGGACACTGGCTTTTACGGGGAGTTGTTGGTGTGGGTCCAGGGAGGAGTAGCTGAGAATTGTCCTGTGGAATTACTTACTTGATCCATGTTGGCACTTTGAGGGTGCTATGTGGTGGCTGGAACCCAGCTCTGCTCCAGGAATTCCCCAGCAATTCCAGGTCCCTGGTAAGGTGAACCAAGACCTTTAAATGAGGCAATGTTGAGCACTCAGGCTGCTGTGCCCCTGCTCCTGCCAGTGGTGCTGGTGATGTCAGTGTGGGGAGCATGCAGCAGTCAGAGCGTGCTGCTGCCCAGCTCCTTCTGCCTTTCAGGTTCTTTCTCTTCTTGAACGGTCCTGTGTGGTGTGCTTGTGGCCAGTGATGGATCCTATACTTGATGCTGCATTCCCAGAAAATAAGCAATTCAGCACTGAACCAGTGCTTAGCTGCACTCTCAGACAGAGCTGCCCTTGCAAAAATGAGCAGTTCAAGCACTCCAGTGCATTGTTTTATTAGAGTTTCCCAGACTCCTGTCTTTGAGACTCTCTCGTAAGGTGTCCAAATGTTTTTTTTGAAAAGGGTCATCAACAGACAGTCCTGCAGAGCCCCTGAATGTATTTGTTGTCTTGAACCCCAAACATAGATAGGTATGATGTTGCTGGCTCTTGCCATTTTGTACCCATCTAAGCATCAAGTATACCATTGGCATTCAAATTGTAAGGCATTAAAAAATAATAATGTATCATGTCAGAGTTGATTCTTCTTCCTTCAACTCCAAGAGTTTTTCTGCTTGCAAGCATTTCATTTTGCTAAGCTAGGCTTTTGGTTGTGGTGGGGTTGTTTTTTTTTTTTTTTTTTTTTTTTTGTAAGTAAACATGATTAGGTCAGTTTTGACCCTCTAGTGTAGCCATTAGCTAATAGCAAACTTACTGGAATCACTTGATGATAAAAAAGTAAGTTATCAAGTGAAGACTTTTAGAATTTTTCCAAAAAAATCAAACATGCCTTTGCTCATCATGCTTACAATCTTGGTATTGCAGTAATGAAATCCTGTAAAAGAGAAAGGCTTAAAAGTATGGACAAATATGAAACTAATTAGCTTGCTGTCATTGTCCAAGCTGAATGAAGTGCTGAAAGAAAATAAACATTCACAGTGAAACACAGCATGGATCTAAACAAATTCTTTTAGCTTTAGTAATAATCTAAAATGGCCCTAAGGATGTAGGGGTTCCTTACTAAACTAATGACTAGAGAATTTTTTATTTTAAAGCTGGGTTTGTGCTCTGACCCCATGAGCACTGAAGCTGCACAGTTCAGCATGGACCTGCTCTCGCCACAGAGGTGAGACTCTCTCCTGTCAAAGTGTTTCTTTTTGCAGGCAATCATAGTAGCTGCATGTGTCTACTAAGCATGCAGCTGCACACATAGTTTTTGATTTGGACTGCTGCCTTTGAAAGATCAGGTCATGAGTGATTATGGTTTTTAAATTTGCTTTGGAACTAGCACGATCCCTGAGAATGCCTTAATTTCCAGAAGTAGGTGGTCAATGGATTTTTCTTTAGATAAAGAAATTTCTGTACTCTGGCCTGATTGGAACTTGTCAGCTGCAGGAAGAATTGTAGCTGCAGTTGTGTGTGCTGTGAAGTTCCCAAGATTCCCATCGCCACCTTCATTTAAACATCCCCCAGCCCTGCTATAAACAAGTGAGAGACACTCACCCTGCACCCTGGCTTTGAGCCAGGGATATCGGAGCTCTGGCTGGAGACAGAAGGGGAGAACAGAAAATAGTGTCAACTCGTGCATCATCCCAGTGAGGACAGACACCCACCATTAGCAAAACCAGACAAACCTGGGGCTGCTGCTTAATAAGCAGTTTATTTCTTGTCCATGTAGCAATGTGCAAGTGAGCTGGAAAGGCAGCAAAGCACGAGCTGCCTGTGCTCCATGCACAAAGGGCACCTTCTTGGCCAGTCCGGTTGCGGCAAGATACCTGTAGGGCTGTGGATGTAGTGTATGAGGCTCTTGGCTGGTTTTGGATGGTTTCCTAAGGTGACAAAGTTTATGTAATCATGCTGTTTACTGTGGGGCCCTTCTGGCAACTTTTGAACATGTGGAACAGTTTCAACCAAATTTGAGATAAGAGGAGAAATTCCCAAGGTTGTTACATTTCTACAGGTTTTGTGAGGTTCTAGAGGTGGAGGGAAGAATCAGGCCTGGTTCAGTGCCATGCCATGGAAAAGATGGAGAGTGCAGCTGGTTTGGACCCTGGTCTGGATGTCCTGGGATGTACAGGCACCCTGTAAATGCAGGGTGTGTGTGTTAGTACCACAGCCAGCACACACATGCATCAGAACTAGCCAGAACTGGGCATGGGAGAGGTGGGAAGAGGAAGCCAGGATCAATGTTGTGTGGCAGAGGCGTTCAAAGGCAGGGGACACCAGTGTGGAAACTGGCTCACCTGCTTTCTTCTGTTCCAAGATCCTTATCTAGACTAGCTTGTGCTTCTTAATACTGGAAAGAAATCTTGATAGTCTGTGCTCATGAGTGAAATTTAGATACATCCCTCTGCAGTTTCATGCACTTGAGAATAAGACTCTCTTGGCTGGCTGCATTTTCTAAGCTCTTCTTTAATCAGGCTTGAACCTTGAAAGCACTGTCTGCATCCTGAGGGACTTTGCAGGGATTTAGGTGCAGCCCATCAGCTCTTGGCAAGTTTTCAAGGCAGCATGGCTTCTTTTTGTGGGATGCTTTCACTGCCTGGTCTATGTATGCTGTCCCCTTGCATCAGGTTTGTGGGTCAACAATGTTTGTGGGCACTGCTTATAAACTTCAGGAACCATAGATTCTCCCTTATGGAGCACCTAACTACATTACTCTGGGAGGGCTGTAGCTCAGTTTTGCAAGTTGATCTGGTGTACAACTGTTACCACTGGATCCTTGAGATTATTTGCATACCTTGGGAGTTCCTCCTTCATCTGTGCCGCACCGTGCGTGTCATCTGAGCTGATTTGCTGAGTTTGCCATGTGCTCTGTGACTCTGGGGTCACCTTGACTGCCCACCCTCCTCTCTGGATCTGGAGTGCATGGCCTCTTGTCAGTGGTTTGAGGGTGTAGCCAGCCCCCTCTGGTTGCCATGCTCCCTGCTTCTGCAAGGTTATACAAGGAAAGCTGAAACTTTCTTGCCAGAGGCAGGGGAGCAAATTCAGTCTCTGGCAGACCTGGAACAATGAGCAGCTTGGAGAAGGTGTGCTTCCAGGACACATGCCAGCACTGAACCAGCACCAGTGGCAGCTTTACAGAAATGCCACAGGCAAAACGAGAGCTCTGGCAATTCACAAGCTCCCCAGGTTTGACAGGCAATCATCCAGCCTCACCTCTTGTGTAAGACTGGCCCCTTCATTTCAAGCAGTTTCCTCTGACCCACACCCAATAATATGGGTTTGCCAGCAGTGCTTTTGGGAGGTTAAGGAGCCTCAGTGCAGAATGCAATGGAGACAGGGAATCTATCGTGTGCAGGGATTGATCAGCCACACTCTACAAAACAGTGCTTTAGTTCTAATCAGAGGTTGCCTGGCAATGGCATCCAGCTGTGGTTCCCATATTCCTTTCTTCAGGAGATTAAAGACTTTTTGAGTACTCCATGTTTACTCCCTGGGGTTACAGTGGAATAAAGACACTTTCTTCTAAGTGTGCAAGACGATAAAGAGGCTGAGCTTACTGTGGGGCAAATAGTGCAGCTCTCAGCCATTGCAGTCTCTCTTCCTCCTCCATTCCCCAGTGGTCAACATCCCTTTTAAAGTAGGGAAGTGATGCTTTTCCCAGAACTGTACACTAGCATCCATGTACTTTCTTTACCCCTACCCACTGTGTTCTTCTCTGACTGTCTGCTGTGAGGACTCAGGCTGGGTTTTTACCCCTATTCCCAATGGGAAGTGCTTGGAGCTATTTTATAGGATGCAAAGTGCATTTTAAATCAGAGGGGGACAAAACCAGCAGTAAAAGAAAATCTCTTCTGAGTTGTAAGGGCCAAAAGGAATTAATCACCTCAGGGAAATGAGCCCTCTTGTCTACACAGAGGGTGGGAGAGAGAGAAAAGGAAGAGCCTTAGAATGGAGAAAGGAAAGAAAGGTCCTTGCAGTGTCCCTGTCAGTACTAAAATAAATCTCTGAAGAGAGAGAAGGGGGAAACAATAGCAGCAGAAAGCTGCCAGAGTGATGGAAGAGCAGAGCTTTAGGAGCAGATCTCTTCCTGGTGAAAGGCTGCCAGCTCAGGACCTTTGTGGTTAGTTTGCTTTGGTGAACTGAGTAACTTCTGGCATGCACTTGTCTTTCTCATCCGTGGACTGCTTGCTAAATAGGCAGAGTGGTGATACTGAGGGCAATATCCTAGCAGGAATGTAGCTGAGCCATTGGATCAAATACTGAATTTGAACTAACCCGGTCTTGTTTTGGAGCAACTAAACTGTCTGGTGGGCTGGAAAAACTCTGGGGAACCTTGACTAAGGTTGCTAGAGAGCAATGTAGCAGAGAGTTTCCATCCAAAAAGGATCCAGGCAACATGTCCTTACAGTAAACAGAAGAAAGCCTTGCAATTCTGTGATCCTTAAGCATAAGGGGGAGTGGATGAGGCTGCTGGGAGCAGGCTGACAGCCCTGGGATGTTTTATACTGACAGAGCACATCTGTAGAGCAGAGCTGCCAGGCTGTCGTGCAAACCCACTGGGGGACACTTCAAGCACATGCTGTCTGCAACTCTGGGGCTCCTCACACCTTCCTGGGCGTGACTGCAGCAGGGAAGCAGGTCAACCGTCAGCATTATTAACAGCAAATCTGACATCTGTGCTGGCCAGTGGAACAGCCCAGGCATTTGGTTTGTTTATTTTTTTCTGCCTTTGGCACTTTTTCTCTCTACAGAAGGCGCCCTGAGTGTGTTGCTAACACACTGCTTGGGGTAAGCACTAAACGAAACTTCCACTATTTTGAGGAACCCAGCTCAGGCATTTTTTTAATGACTGCTGCTTTTTTGTGATTCTTGGACAAATTGAAACTAAAACCTCTTCGCTGACACACTGTTTTTGTCTGTTCTGCTGGTAGGCTGCTCTGTGGCTGCAAATGTCCACCATACCCAGATTCTGCTCTCACTTGGCCTAATTTGACACTCTGAGCTAATTTCATTAATGTCAGGGGAGACATTTCCTCTTTATGCTGGTGCAGAGTTAGTTTGGACATGAGCCCCACAATACCTAGAGGAGAGCTGCAACTATCAAGATATGTGCAACAGAGGTTCTGGAGTGCAGAATGTGAGCACATAACTGCTGGGGACTAGAAAGAGCTGCTCTCCTTCCTTCAACTTGCAAGTAGCTTTGCCAAGAGCAGGTTTTCAACTTTTGAGCTGTTAATTTGCCCAGGACTTGCTCTGCAGCACTAGGGAAACAGACCTTTGCATTGACCTTGGCCTGGTTAGTGATATCCTTCAGAGGCACCTGCTCTCCTCCTTCCTCTTCCTTTTCCAAACCTACCTGTCAGCATCCTGGCATCATGAGCTACTTGCTTTATCAGTGCCTGGCATCGTGAGCTACTTGCTTTCTTGGTCTTAAAAACAATGGCATTCAGAATGTTAGGCTCTTTGGAGCAATTACAGTCTATTTTTAGCTGAGCAGTTTTTGAGGGCATGTGCTTAGGTATAGGTACAGTGTCCAGGGATGAGGCCTTGGAGGCTTGTGACTACTAAGATGCTGAACAGAGGTCTGGTGAGTCTGGCAGTGGGGGTTCACTGGTCTCTTTGGGGGTTTTGCAGGGAGGGGGCTGGGGTGGGTGTAGCTGGTTATATGTATCAGCAGCCAAAACCTGGTGTTGTAATGTCTGAGACGCTCTGAGTTTGGAAAAGGCCCCGATGATATCACCCTGCAGAACTGTTAATAATGCAGGAAAGGAAATGTTCACAAGGCTTTTCCAGATCTTTAATGGAGAGGAATTAATACACTCTCTTCCTATGCCCATTACTCTGTTTGGAAATGGCTTTCTCTCACTACCAGGCATCAAAAGGGATGGTTCTTTCCCTTTTTTTCCTTCTCCTCGCTGTTGCAGTCTCCCTACCACATGTAGCAGTGAGTGTTGAAGGCAAAGAGTATGAGAGCAGTAGCTCTTCTGCATGAGCCCCTGTGAGGACACTGAACTCTGCATACCATCCTTCAGTTTTGCATAATCCACTTCCAGAAGAGATAAACAAGCAATGGAGCTTTTAGTGCTGCCACAGAATATGCAAAAAAGAGATTTAGTTCTGCAGGAGCTCTCCCATGCTACTTCTCCTTTGTGGCACTTCTCTCTCTGCAGTTCTCCATACCCCACACCAACCCAACATGACCACCTGCCCTTGTCAGAGCCCCTGCCAAATCCTGCAGTGGAGACCTGCTTGACTGCAAGATATTCCTTGTTCATTTTGGCTCTAGCCTGCTGCTTAAGAAAGCATCCCTTTCCTGGAAGTGGGGAGTGATACCATGCAGAGATTGCTTAGTTGCTTTCAGCTCTGCTTTATCATGATCCACCCACTGTCACAAGATCCTTGGAAGAGTGGGAAGTAAAAGTCCAAAGCTGGAGCCAGTTAATGTGAATTAAGTGAGCAATACTCCGCATGGCACAAAGAGCATGAGGAATTATGTCAACCAGTGACTGCATGAACTAGGCAATTATCTCTGTGATTTTTCTCAACTAAAATGTGAATAAGAACTTAATGCAATAAGACTTACAGACTGACTGAGCTGGTGTGTTGTACTGAGAACAAGTGAAAATAAGGCCTGGTAATCTGCTTTGCTGGGGGAGCTTTCTCTTGTAGCCAGCTGCTCATTGCCAATCATGCTTGCTTTCCCCTTCCCTAGTGCATGGGCTGGTCTTCCTTCTGCCATCTGTGATGGATGAGATCAGTGTGGAGCTCCCGCCCTCCTGCATGCAAGAGAGACAAAGCTGTGGGCAATTTGAGAAAGGGGCAAAGCAGATAACAACTGTGGCTTTCACAGAACTTCATGTCCTGGGCTCATAGATTCCAGCATGGACTTGCCTGCCAACTGGCTGAAAAAGGACTCTGATAATTTGTTTATGCTTGTAAGCAGCAACTTGGAGCAAGCAAGGCCCTATCCTTAGAGAAACAGAAAGATAAGAGAAGGAATTGATTTTCTAGTAACTTTCACTAATTTTTGGAGTGCAGCCCCAAGAGCAGCAGTGGGGGGCAGGTCAGGCAGGGGGGTCTGTGTTACGTTATGCTTGCGAGAAAGATGCCAGTGGGGTTTTCCTCTTGAGGAGGGGAGTGAGGATCTCTCTTGAACAGTTTACCAAATACTGTGATCTGAACTGGGGGAAATGGAAGGTGTTGACAGACAGGGGAGATAGATTGAACACAATGCTAACCAGTTTAGCCAAAAGATGACATAGGTGGGGGAAGCATTGCTGTCTCCAAACATCTGTGAGGAGATGGAGATTGCGTTAGCAAAAGGAAAATTTAGACTTAGCATCAGGAAAGTACTTCCTAGAATTGAGCTGTGTCTCCACAGGGAGGGGGTGGGAGTCCCATATCTGGCAAGATGGAAACAGCAATAATAATGAATCTGATTACTTGCTATGTAATGATAACAAATAATGTAAAATGAGTCTTGATAAAGAGCTAGATTCCTCTGATAGGATCCAAATGCACTTGCCAGGGATGAGCAGGGTGGGATTTGGCAGGTGTCTGATGCTGACAAGGGTGCACCTGGGAGTTCTGTTGACTTCTTTGAGCCACAAAGCCTGTATTTACGTTTTTGTTCACTTTATATTTCAGAGCAGAGATAAGTTCAATTCCTGGCCCTTTCTCTGAGGTTTTTCATTTGAAGAATTCTGGTACAGCAGTGATCAGTTTGTGCTTTATTTGCTGGCAGTAGGATCCCAGAGCCCTCACCAGCTTGATTCATTTGCATGCTGTTTGGAGTGGAAGGATCTCCCAGCAAAGAATGCAGAAAAACAAATTTTTGGTTGGGGGCTGTTCTATGAGATGAGCCAAGGGGTGGAGTGGAGTCTTAAATGGACAATCACATCCAGGAATATGTGAGAATCATCTCCTCTGAGATGTGGCCAAGATCCTAGACACCCTGGCAAAGGGAGCCCTGCCTACAGAGCCAGCAGAGTTGTAGATGAGGAGAGCAACTTGGTCTGTGGACCCAAGTGAGCCCCAGACACCCAGGCTACAGAGCCAAGCCCCCAGGTTTCTCTGCACTGCTTTCTTGGAAACAGACCAGCAACAGTCTCCTATTATTAATACAGCACTTAAAAAGATGAGGTTAAGGCCAGTGTTTGGGGGCTTTTGGTTTTGGTGACTGATGAGGCCTTGATTTGCTTTGGTAACCCAGGAGCAAGATGGCAGCATTTCATTTTCCTCCAAAATTAAACTATTGGTTTTGTTTAGCATGGCTTATAATGCCAGCCCTGGAGTGTTAAGGTCTGAAAGGGCCCTTCACCTGTGCCCTTACACTTGGTCTGCTGATGATTATGTCCTAAACAGTAATCATAAAATAATAGGAAAATTATGACTGAGGAGGTGCTGGGAGAACTGTGCCACTCCTGGTGCATCACCTGCCCCATGAGTAGAAGGGGAAATGGGTGACTCAGGGCCTGGGAGCACAGCTGTGACACTTCTTTTACAGGGTCTGGTTTCAGAGTGGCTGAGTGCTCTCCATGGGGGTCAGTCTCTGTCCAGAACAAGCTGTGTGAGGGCTGAAGGAATTTCCAGCCCTGCCTTACAGCAGCCCTGCAGCACAAAATTGTCAGACCAGAGGCACCTGACTGTGCAAATGTGAAGCATGGACAAACATGGGGAAAAGAAGGCTAGAAAATGGGCTGGTGGTTGAAGACATTTTTTACCCTGAAGCACGTTTGTTGGAATACACAAGGAGTCGTCTCACAATCCACAGGAAAGCAAGCACAATGGGAAAATAAACTGCAGGAATCAGGCACCTCAACAGCCAAATCAGCAGGCTGTTGTCCACAGTTCTCCAAAACAGGCTGTGTAATTTCAGAGACACTTCCACTCCCCCTAGTCCTGCTGCCTTCATCCATGAACAGCCCCTCAGTGTGCTCCTACCAGGTAATTGTTAAACTGCCGCGTGGAACTTGGGGGAGCTGAAAGGAGAGGGGAAAGGGTGAAGAGTGAGTGCTGGCTTCAATGTGGTGGCCAGCCTGGGCAGGAGGAACACAGCATGCTTGCTTGGAGATCCCCCTGGATCTGTGGAGATCCACCTGATGCAGGCTCCCTGCTTCCCCAGGATCTTATCAGATGGCTACAAACCATTGCTTCTAAGGGTGCTTCCAACTTGCCCTGATGTGCAAACCATGCTTCCTCTTCCTCTGCGGCACTTCCTCAGCTAAAGGCTCTCTTCTTTATTGTGCTGTGAAGGGTTCAGCTCCCTGTGTCCTTGAGACTGAAATGATGGAATACCCAATGCTGTCAGGTCTGTTTTCCATCCTAAGAAGCCATGTGGCTTACCCAGAGCCAGCTGAGTGTGTAGAAATGGATCAAGAGGAGCGGCCAGTCATGAGACAGAGCCAGCCGGCAATGGCAGCATACCTCCAGTGCAAAATGTGGTGGTGAGCTTTTCTCTCAGGTGTGACAAATGGGTAGAGAGCCCCAGCTGGCAGCATGCTCACCATGTGCACTTTGAAAGGAGCCTCAAAGCTGTGTGAAATCCACTAGCAATGTTACCTGTCACTTGTGTCTGGCTTGTGGCTGAGAGCTGACCAATTGTCCCACCAGGTCCAGCTCTTTTTTGTGATAGTGGTATCTAAACCAAGCAAGCCCAGAGCTCACCTGTAGTGAAAGGTCTCCCATGTCTGGCTCCTGAACTGGTGTGGCACTGCTCAGGAATGTTGCACAGTGGGAGGCCAAACTGATCCTGTCACAACAGGAACCACCACAGCCAGCCTGGCTTTGTACACCACTCATGAGGGCAAGCACTTGGGGAATGGTCATCCCTCCACCCTCCTGCAAGTCTGCTGCTACAGCCTGGCCTGATTTAAAGGCTGGATACTAAAATGTCTAAGGAATGAATGGAGAATCCCATGAGGCCAGTACTGGGAATGATCTGGAGTGCAAATTTCCCTGATTCCCTTCCTAAAGCAGACTTGCCTTGGGTGCCATAAGGGCCATGGAGAAGTTAACTCTGCAGCTGGGGAGACATCTGCAATTTGGTGAGGATAGGTTCTTTCCAGAGAGGCTGCTAATTCTGCATGACCTAATCTGGGTTTGTTGCTTCTCTGCACTGTGAGTCACAGTGTGCACAGTCCTTTGGTCACTGTGGCAGGCTGCAGGACTTCACAGTGGCCTTTTGCTCTTCCTACAGACGATGACTGTCTTTGACTTGGCTGTCATGTGCAGTTTGATGCTTTCCATTTATATCTAATAAGATCACCACAATCTGCAGCAACTGTAGGTTGTCATACTAAGATCTTCACAGCAACAAGTGATATATTAGCTGGTCAGGAGATACGCTGGTCCAGAGCAAAGCCTGTATGAAAAAAATTCCCCAAAGAAGCCACTGATAACTCTTAAGAATTTAAAGCCTTAGTGTGGCTGTCTTGTGAAGGTAAAGCACAGAGCTGGGCGGAGGGGAAAAATCTTTTGTTATAAAAATAAAACAGAAGTTGATCATTGATTGAAAGGTGAGTGCTGTCTTCCTTATCAGCCTGCCCAGCACCCATGGAAAAGCTGGTGGCATCAGTAAATCCAGCCTCTTGGCCTCAGGGCTCTCTGCCCTACCCTGCACCTACTGGGACAGCTGAGCCCTGAAACTGCAGATTCCCAAGCTGCAAGCACTGGGACGTGGGTACCAGATTAGCTCTTTTTATTTCCTCTCATTTAGCAGGATCCTGCAGAGCTGGGTAGCTGCCAGTCAGTCTGTCAAGACGTGAACTATTTTGGGAGTTTTTATGATGGAACAATATTTTTTTGGTAAACAAACGGAAAGCTGTTAAACAGGGACCTTCACCTCACAGCTCCCGGTTCAGCTCCCTCACTGCTGCCATGCCACAGTGACTGTACTGTCCACTCTGCACAGCTCCCTTCATGGCTCCTGCAGGGGCAAAACAAATAGCAGCTCTTTTTTTTTTTTTTTTTTTTGCTAACTCCTCAACAAAAAAAAACCAGAAAAAAAATCCAAAAAGCCACAACCTCCCCCCCGCCAAAAAAACCCAACAACAAACAAACACCCCCCCCCAAAAAAAAAAACCAAACAAAACCAAAACCAACAAAAATCCAAGAGAGAGAATAAATAGAGCAAATTTGGTTTAGGCAGCAGAAGCAGTTTCTTGGTGGACTTAACCCCTAACACACCTAAGAGCAAGCTCTGTGTTGTCTCTGTGTGTCATGTTATGTGACCATGTAGCAGCTAACCACATCCCAGGCTGGATTTCCTCAGGGCTACTGGTGACACATGAATCCAACCAGCAGTGACACAGGGCCGACTGTGTACAACAGGAGGACTTCCTTTTTCACAGTGCCTGTTAGTAGGAAGCCCTGATGGAGTCACAGAGTGCACAGAGGAAGATTTTTGTCTGGAAGAATTGAGCAGGGAAAGAAAGGGCAGAAACATTTCCCGCTCTAAAATGGATGTAGTGTGCTCAGGGGAAAAACCCATAAGGGGCCAGTGAGTCCTTCCTGCTGCCATGGGCTAAAATTAGTTTTGCTATTCCTAGGTACTGGTGGCAGTGGAGAATCTAGTCTTACATGGGCTATATCTGCCCCAGCCTTTGGGAGAACTGATTGATGGCTATCAGTTGGAACGAGCTAAGCCATTTGTATGCTCCACATGTTTTGTCCACGTCACAAAAGCAGTTTGTGGTTTTCCTTGGTTCCTGGAAAGTCCAGTCCAGTTTGTACAACAGTGCTGGCTCACACAGTCCCTACTGGGAGCCCATTAATTCCAGAGCACACAGACTGCTGAAGAATCTCGAGGGATGCCATTCTTCTTCTCTCTCTGCCCCTTGATCCACTCTCAGACTTCCCAAGGAGTTGTAGTTTGCCCCACAGACCACTCGTACAATGGGATCTTTTGCTTACACCACGCTGATTCTGCCTTGGGATCTCTCCTGTAACTATTCTTACTCTAACACTCTGCTATTAATGATTTTTTTGGAGGAGCCTTCAGTAAAGTTGACTGTGGGCAAGTGCACCGCCTCCCTGGCTAGCTGTCTTCCCTTCTCTGTGGGCACTTGCAACCCCTGCACTTCCCTCTCTCATTCTCCAGTTTCTAGGGATTTTTATTTGCTTTTGCAGCCTCAGCAGGTCAGCTCTGGCCCTTAGCCTTCTCCATTTCATTCTGATGCTTCCTGGGATTCTTCCTGTGTCCATGCATGTGCATGAGCCTCTTCTTACCTATAGGTCTTCAGCACCCTCCCAGGGCAGCTTCCCCAACCCGCTGTTCCTGCTCTTCTTGCCCTCTGCACTGAGTGCCTTCTTTGGCACTGTGGTTTGCTTTCTGCCATGTAGGAGCAGAATTCACCTGGCCACACCATGAGGGTGCCTGTGCTGTACATGAGGACTGACAGTGCCAGGACTGCTGGGAGGACATAGGTTGAGCATCTTGGGAACTGCAGCAGTGATGCAGTGGCAGAGATGCACACCAGTCCTCAAGCTCTTTGGCATTTAAGGCACCCCCATTCTGCAGCTGAATGTACAGAGACAGATTTACTCAGGTCTTTCAGATTCCAAGCCTGCATTTTAAGCAGATATCTAAGCTGTCAGGATTCCTGCAGCTCATAAATGATGTGACTACAGCTTCTGCCTTCAGCTATTGGAATGTCACTCCTATTTCCTCTTGAACTGGCTTCTCTGTCTTTACCCACTAGCATCCCCTCTCTTCATTGCACCCCACATTTAGCCCCATGATATGAGCTTAGTGTACTTAGTTGCCCATCTGCCCCACAGGGAACATACTTCATCATCAGTAAATAGCTCAGCTCTCTTCCTTTTGATCTCTTTTCTCCTGAACTGTGTGTGCTCATCTGTGGGGCTTTATCTCTTAGCGCTCAATGGCTTACCTAAATCAGTGTCGCTTATGTTTGTCACCCCTGCTCCTCCTGCTCAGCCTCATTCCTTCCTTAAAGAAGGCTTATCTTTCTGCTGCAGCTTTATTTCTCCAGCTTTTCTCCATCTTGGTCTCCCCCAGGTTCAAGTGCACTTAGTTTTCTATGTAAGTTAGTGAGCTATGCTCCATAAGGATCACCACGTGGGAGAGGGGACAATCCTACAAGTCAAGGCAATCTAATGTGTTTTGCTGATGTTTATCATGTGCCTCTTTGGGCCTTAGCCTATAATTGTCCAGCTCTGTCTTCTTTGTGTCAGACCATCAGAGCCAGCTTTATGATCCCCTGCTTGGGTCTGAGCCCTTGTCACATGGAGGTGCAGCAGAATGCATGGGTTTTGTCCCAGCAACCCCTCTGCTGTGACTTGCAGCTCTAGACCCAGGGCACCAGAAGGATGCTCTGCATCTCTGGTTTTTATGGCTGTTCCTTCAGTCAGGTTGTAGATAAAGATACCCAGAAAGCTGGAAGGCAACCTAGCCCCTCTGTAGCTGTGACAACATCCAGCTGTACTACATGGTCAGGGTGCCTTGTACTTGGGAGGAGCAGGGAGGAAGTTTCAGAGGGTCACACTGGCAAAACCAGCACCCTGGGCAAGAGTTTGAAGTTCTGCCTCATCAGTCCACATCTGCCTTCATGAAGGATGATCTTTCTCTCAGCTTCCAACCTGCAGGCATCTCCTGGTCCTCTGTTGTTTATGATACTGCAATTTGTTGCCTTGGAAATAAGTGCAGGTTTATCCCAAACAGAGCCTACAGTTTCACAGTGCAATCAAGCGAGAGCAGCAGATGGCTACCCCATCTCTTCTCTTGTGTTTCCCATTATCCCCATCCACAGTTGGATGACAGGAATCTCTGATTCAGGGCAAGTATCTGTGGCCCAGCTGCATCTCCCCATGTAAGCTGGGAGCCATGTTGCTGTTGGGATATGACATGCCTTTGTGTCTAGCATCACTATTTTGGCTTCCTGCAAATGGAATTTGACCAAAAAGTAAAAAAACCCAACCTTCTTGCTTACTTCAGTGGTGTCTAGGATCAGGGGGCAGGAGGAAAGTTCAATACCTGCAATTTCTGTTTCCCAGGGCTTTGTAGTATCTATCCTTAAGTGTTTGCCCCTCTGCAACCTCATTTTACTGTTTTATATATTGAACTTTGGACAATATACACCTTCTACTCTCTGTAGACACCAGCATTCTCCTTTCCTGCAGTTCTCCCAGGCTGAAGCCACAGTTTGGCAGCAGCTGTGCTAGGCAGGGCTCAGAGAACTGCATGGAGGCTACAGCTTCATTCAAATGCTTTGCTTGGAACACCTTCCAAAAGAGCTGGTGGTCCAGAGACACATTGTCATTATATTGCAAGAGTTCTATTGTCACTGCACAAGGGTTCCATATTGCTAGAGTTTCATATCTCATTGATGTTTCTTGTAGGCAGCTCCTCTAGGCACTGACTCTTCCTTATCCTCACAGTAGCCAACTAACTCCATTCCCCCTCAGCCAACCAATCCACTTTTTTATAACACTTTCTATACTACCTTTATTTACTTTTGTTCTATCCCCCTACAGAGACCCCTACACATTACACAGAATGTAAGAGATGTGGGGACTCTACAAAGCTGAGGAGCCTTCAGAATCTGAAATGGCTGGGAGAATCAGCACTTCCAAGCCCAAGATTAATTGCTTTGCAAACAGTTCTGCTTTCATTCCTCAGTGCTATTCTTTGTGATTCAGTTTGATTTGTTTGAATTCTGTTCTGAGGCTTATGTCCTACCCAGCACTTTGCTGCATGAGTGCTGTCTTTCCTTGCCTGAGCAAATTTAGGATGGAGATTAACAGAATACTTTTTCCTTTCCAAGTAGTAAGATCTTTGGGCAGCTTTCTAGTGAGAACAGGGAGAGCAAAATTCCAATTGGTTTCAAGATTGAGCCTGGTTAGTTTAGAAGGGAAGTTAGTCCTTATGGCTGGATTTGGTGATTTGATGTCTCTTCTAGTTCTATGTTTCTGGGAGACAGCTATGTTTGAAATTCATTTGAAGAAGGGAAAATTATCTTCCAGGTTCAAATATTCTGCATTAAAAATGGAAAATGAAGCACAGAGGAGATTGAAAACTGGTTCTTGCCTAACAGCAGGCAGGCTGCAGAGCCAGGTCAAGAAAGGAGGTTGGACTGTGGAAAGAAAGAAAATTGCTCTAGGTCAGTGTAGAGATGTGGCTTGGGGAGGGCCAGGCTGGGCCCTGGGGTGGGCACTTGTGAGTGATGAGGCCAGGCAGGAGGGCCAAGTGCATCACTGGAGTATGGGTGCAGGCCTGTGAGACACTGGAGGAGGAGAAGGGAAGAGAGCTGCTTCTGTTCCTTTCCTGCACATGCCATATCTGGCTCTTTTGCTTATCATTGAACTTATCCTTTCTGCAATGGGTAACTAACTAAGGCTCCTTGTGCTGCTCCATTAATCTGTGGCTTTCCATTAACAGGCAGGTGCTTGTACCTGGGGGACCACCGTGCTGACTGCCAGAGATTCCTGGCACTGGGTACTACAGAGTTAAGCAGCCAGGCTGGAGTGTGCAAACAAACAGTGAGACCTGTACTAACAGCCCTGCTTTGTGTTAGTGGGAAGCACAGGCTCCAGCTTCTTCCGATTTCTCACCTGTCCAGACTGGTACAGAAAGAAAATGCCTCTTGGAGTTTCAGAGAAAACCACACCTATTTACAGTGGATTCCCCAGGGCCCTCCTGTGGGGTATTAACCCTTCAGCCCCAGGACCACATTCTGCCTTTTGTAGGAAGAATTCCTCAATATCCCAGGGGAAGTCAGCCCTTCTACCTCCACTGCAGGGATTTCTCCTGCTTGTCCCCAGGGCATTGGCCCATCCACTCCCTAGAGCAATTTCTGTTTTCTGCCATCTGTACAGTTATCCCTGTCCTTTACATAGCTGTATACTGGGGCTCTCTCTGTGTGAACTGGGCATCCTGACCCAGCTCCTTCCCCCAGAAAGCAGAACTTGCTCTTCTGTGTTTGGGTTGTATCTGTGATCGTGTCTCTGTGTTTGTCTCAAACCCCACCAAGTTTCCCTGAGATACCAGCTCATCCCTCCTCCTAGAACTATCCATGCTTTCTTCAGATTTCTTCCTGGTCTCACTGTTTGCTTTCCCTCCTTTCCCTGGTTTCTGAGTTTTCTCGGAAGGAATCCCGTGCTCTGGCCTCCTCAGGCTGGAGTGTTGTGTTGTTGTTTTTCCTTTCGTCGCTATGGGCAGGGATTTTGAGCACTGAGCCAAGGAGAGGGAGGGAAGAAGAGAGGCAGTGAAAGAAGGAGGGAGTACAAGGGTGGGGGGGGAGGGAAATGAAGAAAGCCAGAAAAGTGAGAAAGCAAAATGTCCAGGGGAGCAGGATAAGGAAGAGATGGTGGAGAAATGAAATGGGGAAGGAGGATAGGGGGCACTGAGGAGGGAAAGAGTTTTGGATAAATATCAGGAGATCTTTTTCATTGGTTCTTTTATTAATAATACTATTGCTATGGACAAAGATATCCAGAGGAAGGCAAGGAGTCCCCACTTCTCCCTGCCCCAAACCCCTCTAGGACACAAGGCATGAGAGGTCCTTCAGGAAGTGAATGTTTAAGTCTAAAGCAGCCAGTAGGGGCACAGGCTGCAGTAGGGAATATGTTAGATGTGAACCTGGCAGACAGGGAGAGAAAGCAAAGCACAAAGACCCAGTAAAAATTATAGGATCTTCATTCAGCCTGTTGAAAGTAGGAAGCCTGTGAGAGGACTGACACGTTTTGGGAACAGGGAAGAAAGTAGAGTAGCTAAGGAAGCTTAAGACACTGCAGAGAAGCTAAGTAATTCCTACACCTAAAAGAAAAAGAGACAAAGCTCCCTAATAGTGCTTCTCAGTTGCTACAGAGGAGGCACCTTCAGGCAGTGAGAACTTCTAAAAGCAAGGCTGGTGTCTTAAAAAACAAGAATGCTCAGGACTGACCACAAGCACCTGAGGAGCAGAGTGCTAGAGAATGCGCAGCAGTGGGGTGGGGCAGACAGAGCTAAGAAATTGCAGACTTAGTTCTTATTTCCATCCCAGGTAAATTGATGGATGCTCATTATGGGTCTGCAGCCCCCCATGTACCTGATTGGCTACATTGCAGCAAGAAATTTACAGTTCAGTTTCTCTGCTAAGGGAAATCATACTCCTGGAGCTGCTAGAAGTTACTGAGTGTTTCCTGCTGTAGGAAATAACAGCAGGACGTGGGTTTTCCAAAAGCTAGGAGCACTGTCTTCCACAAGAGCTTCTTGACGAGGCTAAGTGGCCACAAGTTGACTTGTGCTGGCACTGCTGGAATAGTGCAGAGCAGAAACTGTGGGCCCTGAAGGCTCAGAGCAGTCTGCCTCTGGGAGCCATGCAAGGGTGGCTTTATAGTAGAAAGGAAACTAATTCAGACAATAGTGAATCTGGGATAGACCTCCAGCTGGAATACTCTGTATGCTTCTCATCACCCATGCTGGGGAAAATAGGGGAAATAAGGCAGATAAAAAAAGTTACTAAAAAGATGAAACTCCTTCCACATGAGCAGGGACTTGAAGGAATACAACATCAGTTTACAGAGAAGATAAATGGGGAAGGGATATGAATTAGATAGAACTAATTTTTTAAGGAGAAATATATATATTTCAAAGTTTAGGTCAATGTCTAACTGACAAAGATAAGAAAGAAATTCCTTTTTGAAGAGGTTACTCCACAACTATCCAACATAAAGATTATTTAACTTAAGGATCTAGCACTGTCAGAAACAAGCTCTTGTACAGCATTTTCCAGCCCTGGTATCTAATCTAATCTAATCTAATCAGTCCTGTTGTTATAAACAAGCAATGTGGGGATCACTCAGCCCATCAGCCTGTGTGGCACTGTCTGATGGCTGTGGTAGTGATGACTACTCAGACCTTAGCACTGCCACCAGCCCAGACACAGCTGCTCTCCCCCAGTGACTTAGGGGCAATTTACCATCCTCTCACTCCTACTGCTTGTGTGATTTTTCTTTTCTCAGCCCAATTCTCAAAAATTACTGGAAGTAAGGTTTGTTTGGGTTTTTTTTTTTTTTTTTTTTTAAATAAGACTAGAAATGAGTTAGGGATTAATGAAGGAAACAGTTAAATCAGAACTGAGTTGTGGCCAAGGGGTGGTGCGACATGTAGCCAGAGGTGGCCAAATGGCAGCTATGTCTTGTATCACCACCATTCTCTCCTGCAGGGTGAAGCTCTTTCTTGTGGCAGATAGGTATTGTACTGTGGCTTCCAGGAGTTTGAATGTACAAGTCCTAGGTCACATCCTTCAGTGAATGGTTTTCAGAATTGGCCATCAGGATTGCATACTAATACTGCAAACAAAGATCAGGGAAAAGGGAAACAGATTCATGAGGATTTGGATGATTAAAGTGGGGGTAACAGGTGAAATGCACTGTTTCACATAGCACAAGTTGGATGGCACTTGTGTGAGCAAGCAGCAGGTCTGAGGAATCCCAGTTAGGCAGAGACACAGCACAGCTCTCAGCCTCAGTGGGTGGGAGGGGATCATTAATCCTGTCAGCTTGCACTGAAAGGCAATGCCAGAGAGAATTTTACATGTAGGACATCAATATGGCTTTGTACCTGCCAGGCATGTCCCATGTGCATGTTGTTGTGCTAGTCAGCCCTGAAGAGATTGCAGAAGGGTGAGCTGGAATGGCTAACATCCTGATTAGAATATTGATTAATTTCAAACACAAAAAACTGTGCTTGGTCATGCAACAGAGATGTTTAGGTCTAGTGTATCATTTGCTTCCTGGGCAAGAATATCTCAGGGAGGTTACTGTGCGCTCATCGCTACTGACAGTGGCATCAGGAGGGTGCAGAGGGCAAGCAAAGGACTACCATTGCTGGGGTCTAAATATGCTCTCAATGCATTTGGACAGGGCACATTAAATGTCAAGGACCCTCAGGAGCCGTGCCCATGCTGTGGCTCCTGTTGCTGTGTTCAGACAGGGCTGTAACAGGTTCCAGAGGGAAACCTGGCAGAGGGACCAGAACTGACTCTGCCTCCCCTGCTCACCTTCAGAAGACACAGGCCTGCCCAGGGCAGTGTCCACTCCAGCTGTGAGAGCCACCAGACAATCCAGAAGAGGGTGGAAGAACAAGGGTGGTTGTGGTGTCCTGGCCAAGGCCTAAACACAGCCGATGAGCGGCACAGTTCATCCGTGTGGAGAAGGCAGGGGAATGCAAGCTGGCAGGCCAAAAGCAAAGACTTTTCCTGAGGACTGAGAGCAGCTCCTTTGCAGTCAAACTTCTGTGCTGCTGCAGCTCTGTTTTGCTCTAGAGTTCTCTCTGTTCCTGATAACTTTCTGGCCCCATGTTGTGTTGCAGGGGCTGTGTTTTCACATCCATGAGCCTTCACCTTCCACACACTTTATTTTGGACAAAAATATGCAAATCATCCCTTCCATCTGAAGAGAAAGCCATCTGCCAAGCAGCAAGGTACTGACAGCTTTTTATGTTCTGTGCAGTGGAACTTTTGCCTTTTTTCTCAACAGCTCCTGTCTCCATTGCAAATACTGCCATTCACGTTTGATTAATTTGTCTTTGTCAGCACATGTTTCCAGCACAGTGGCAAGACTGACCAGCCCTGGTAGGGCCAGATGTGTTTATCTGTACCATTCAGCAAACAGACTGTTGTGGGTGACTTTTTTGTTAACTTTTACCCACTGAAGCCATGAATTCTCAATTAATTGTTACGTCTATTCTAGCCAAAGTGAAACTATCTGAAAAGTAAACATATTTGGTGTTTACATGAGGCAAAACCCAGCTTAAGAAAAGAACAGTTCAAGCACAGGCGGCTGCAAGAGCAGGGAAAATTCCCCTGTGAGACAAGAGTTCCCAAGTCAAGGGAGAATGATGCAAGTTTGTCCCTTTAAACATGTGCGTAAGCACTGTCCCAGGCAAGGATTGCTTCCCTGGAAGTAGCTCTTCAATAGGTAAGTTAAAGTAAGTCCCAGTTAGGACTAATTTGCATTATTATAATAATGGAGGCTCAGCTGTCTCCAGGACCTGCAGTGGGGAAGCAGGGAAGGAAAAAATTTGTAGGCTGATGGGCTCTTTCTCCTTCCCATTTCCCAGCCTTCTTCAGCACAGTCTTGAAATCAGTACTGCAAACATGCTGCAAGTGCTGGTCCTTTACAGACCAGTGGATGTTGGATCCCTGCTCCCATCCTGTGGAGGCTGTCTGGGAGAGAAAGGGCCAATACTGAAGGCTGGGGCAATAGATATCTGTGTTGCAATGAGATCTCCCAGCTCTGCCCACCAGTGGAAGGGAAATGAAAAAGGCAAAAACGGTGGAAGACAGAGCAGGCGGAGCTCTCCTTCTTCCAACTCCCTGCAAAGAAGGGGAAATGGCACTTGCCCACCTTCCCCAGGGCAGGAAAAGGCTGCAGAAGGAACTGTGTGCTGGACTGGACCTTGCTCAACCAGGTCATCAGCCTCTTCTGAAATCCCTCTGGTTTGTCCTCTTCCCTTCCCTCAGGATGCAGCGGTTGTGAGGAAGCTGCCATGCCCTGAAGGCAACTTGTCTGGTTTGCTACAGAGAGATGTTGTTTGTCAACCCCACTGGGATACCTGGAGCTTCAGGCAATAGGAAAGTCTGTCCTATCTGATGCAGGAAGGAATGCATATGGAAAAAATATATCTCGGCTGACATTTCTCCTTTCCCCCAAGATGAGGTGCCAAGATTAAGGAATATTGGGGTTGTAAGCAAAAGTGTACAAAAAATATTCTGCCTCTCTGAAAACAAAACAAACAAACAAAAGAACAACAGCTTGTGGAGATTAGTAATGAAGATACATGTGCAGTGTCCTGCCAAGCCAAGATGTTAACTATTTCTGTAGAACAGCTTGGGCAGGTTATATCCTATTCTGAACACAGCATTTCTGATCCCATGTTCCTGCTCAGTCTCAGATCTCTCTGAATTCTCTTTCTCTTGCTGAGGTACAGATGAAGAGGACAAGGCTGGAAGTGCTGATGGCAAGACCTTGTAGATGATGAATAGTGTGAATCCTCAGTTGTGAAAAAAATTAAATTGGTGAATGCTGAAAAGAAACAATGACTGACAAGTCAGGGGAAGGAAAACAAGGTGGGGTGGATGATGCCTCTCTGTGGTGTTAGGTGGGTCAGAGAGGTGGCACTGTCACTTATCTGGGTAGTGCTGCTCGGCCTCGTGGTTTTGTTAACTACTCTTAGAATGCTGTCTTTCTGAAGGAAAAGGAGCCATTCTGTCCTGAAATGCCGTAGGAGCAACAGCCCTGGAGCATCCAGTACCTATGGCAGATCCAGCATGGTCCTCCAGTTGTGCAAAGCTTTGCTTCCCCAGAAGGGTTTGGCTGATGCAGCTGGGAAGAGGCCAATGTTAGAGAAAAAGAGGAAAGGAACAAACACAAATCAGTTATCAGGAAGGCCCCAGTTTGTCACCTGCTCCATGATCCCCATCCGACATCAAGGTGCTAGAACACTGGGCACCATGGGTGTACCTGTGCTTCAGGCAATGTCCCATCCTGACATCCCATTGAGGATGAGAAAACAAAACAGCTGGGAAGAGGTGCCTTGAACCCCTCTGCTTCCTCCTGGTTACTCTCCAGGCCAGTCAAGGGAGTGGTGGAGCTGGGGATGACAGCCCTCTGCCCTTGTATGAGGGAGCCAGGGTTGTGTGGGGCATGAGCCGGCCAGGCTGGGGGAGGGATGAGATGAGAAAGTTCTTGCCTCCCACGGGACAGTGGAGTGACCCTGCAGCCCTGCAGCCCTGCCCCTGTGCCTTTGCTGCCCTGCTTGATGCTGGGGAGCACTGGATAGTCCCTCTGGTCCTTTGCCTCCTTCTTCCCGGGCTCGGGACTGAGGAGCGGAGGCTCCGCACAAATCGGGCTCGCTCGGGCACGGCTGTGGCAGCTACCCGGGACGGTGTCCAGGCGTGCGCCGGGGGACGAGAGCGACCGCAGGGAAGCAGAGAGTGTGCGGAGGGGCGCAACAGGAGCGCGGGGAAGACGCGCACCCGGTCGGGGTGCGAGGTCCGGGGGCGCCGTGGTGCGGAGGGGTCAAGAGGTGGCGGAGCATGCCGGGGATGCCGGCTGCGAGGGCAGAGGGTGGCCGAGGGGTGGCGGGAGCGGAGTCCCGGGGTGCAGGATGCGGAGATGCCGGGCCGTGAGGTGTGGGGTGCCTGGCCGTGGGGCGCGGGATGCCGAGGTGCGGGATGTCGGGGTGTCCCGGCTGGTCCCACCCCTCCGCGGCGCTCCCCGCCCCGCGGCCCCGCTCCCCCGCCCTCCCTGACGTGTGGCGCTGGCAGCCCGGCCGGTTCCGCATTCCCGACCCCTCCCCGCAGCCCAGGGGCCGCTATATAACCGGGGCTGATGCAACCCACCCCGCCGCCTGCCACAGCCTGCGGGAGGCGCGCACCGGGGCGGCGGGCGGTGGCGGGCCGAGGCGCCCCGGCGGCGGCCGGCACCGACATCGGCACCCGGCGGGGCCCGGGGGTCGGGGCAGCGGCGGAGGCGGCGGGGCTGAGCCTGCACCCCGCGCCCGGCCCCTACGGCCGGGCCCCGCGGGCACCCCGGCAGCCCGGTCGCCCTGCACGGTGGGTACGGGCGGGGACGCGCCGGGCGGGCCGGGACTGCGGCAGGGGCGGGGGCGGCGCGGGGCTCCGCGGGGGCGGCGGACAGCGGCGGCGGGGGCTGGAGCGGGGGGCGCCCGGCGGAGCATCCCGTGTCCCGCGGCAGCGGGCAGGGTGCCGCTGTCCGGGCGGTCGGGCGCACGGCGGAGGTGCCGGGAGACCCTGCACGGGGGCGGGCACAGCCGCAGGGGCGGCTCGGAGCCGGGCTGCTGCCCCCGCAGCCCGCGACGCGCGGGGGCTGGAGGTGCCGGGCTCGGGGCTGCTGCCGCACCGAGGAGCTGCGGGGCGGCGGGGGCGGCCTCCCCCGCTCCTCCCCGCCGCTGCCTCCCTCCCTTCACCTGCCGGCCGGGCGCGCAGGTGAGGGGCGCGGGTCCCCGCGGCTGCCGGCCCTGCTGTCGCCAGCCGTGTCTCCAGCCCGGGAGGCCCGGGAAGGAAAGGGGCCCTGGAGGTGCCCCCGCCGCGCGGTCCCAAGTCCGCTTTAGCAGTCAGGCATGGAGTTGAATGGAAGTTGCATTCTTTTGCACGCTCTGCTCCAGGAGTCACTTTTCTTTTTTCCATGGAAGGGAAATAGGTTTGAGAGCAAATTGGGGGAAAGGGAGAAATACCAGGGGAGCGAGAGCCACATTATGTTTCCATTTTCCTTTAATGAAGGCCCTGTGGAGGTGTATTTGAAAACACAGGGTCTCCTATGCCTTCAAGGAGGGTGAGAACACTGTGCTGGCTGGTTCCAGGGCCATATGCAGCGTATGGTGGCCAATGAAACAGGGCCTGGCTCGTTCTCTTGCTTGTCTTGGCAGCCTGCTCCATGGCTTGCATTACCAGCCCTGGAACACAACCACTGCCAAACTGTGAGTGTGTGTGCGTGTGTGTGTGCTTGGACTCCAAGAGCTCAGCAGAAGCAAATGCTTCTGCAGCTCAAACGAGGATTTTTTAGCTAATTTTTGGAAAACTTGCATAAAAATCTGTGTCTGGAGGCTCTTGACAGTGTGTGCCCTGGGAATTTGTTGCTAAAAGCTTGTGTGAGGGCATCTTTGAATGCCAGTCTTTGGAGTTCAGATTCTTAGTATTAGTCCTAGTGATTTAAAAATGCAAAAACCTGCCCATCTAGGGGATGAGTGTGTGGGTGCAGGAACTGCCATCCACATCATTACTGGGTCATGCAGCAATTGGTTGCCCCTGGTGTCTGGGGAATTAACAAAATCTGCTGAATTAGTGTGCAGGTTATTGCCTCTGCTTCCTCATTGAGATGCCTATGGACACTTTCCCTGCATCTTCACAGCTGAGTATTTCCCTTCTTACAGGATGCAGAGGTCCCTGTGCTACATTCCTTGCCAAGGAAGAGTAAATGCTCCCTCAGACCTCTTGCCTCCTCCTGCCCTGTCCATCTGAGCAGCGTGTCCAACTGCTCAAGGAGCCCTGAGCATCTGTTCTGTGGTCTCCTTCCCTGTGCTAGTGTTTGCTACTTCAGCTGCATTGCCTGGGCCAGGTTCTTGGCAGCATGCAGTGCCTTGAATGTGAAGCAGTAAGAGGCTCTTTTCACTGCAGTGGCTGTTCCTACTGAGCCTGGCCCCAAGAGCAAGGGGGGCAGAGCCGTGGTGAGGCATGGGACCCCTCGCCAGCACGTGTGTGTGTCCTGCAGTGCCGTGCAGCAAGGAGGGGGCACTGCAAACCTGATGCCATCTGTCTTTGGCTGCAGTTCTCAGTTGCTCGGGCTGTCCAGAGTATCAATCCAAACATTGCAGGCTATTTTAACATGCAGACAGAGAGCTGAAGGCACATACAGGCCTCTGAGCTGAGCAGTGCTGCTGCAAACTACCCAGAGCTGGTCTTTATATGGATTAGAGGTCTTTGTGGATGACCCTGGTATTTAAGGCATCATTTTGAGGGGTTTGTAGGGGGTGTGGGGGCTGTCATCTCTGAGGCCGTCCTTGGCCCCTGAGGGCAGAGCTTTGTGCTGGGGCAAGATTGTCTTCTTGAAGAAGGTTCTAGCCCTGACCACATGTGGTTATGGAAGGTCCTTGGTGATTTCAACAAGTCAGTTGTTAGGCTGCAGCTCAGACACTGAGGTTTTATCAGACCAGGATATTCCTTCCTTCTCAAATCCCTTTGAGCTGCTTCAGGTATGTGTAGACTAGCTTTTACCTTCCTGCTCTGTGCTGCTGTCCAGTGGGTGGTGCAACCTTAAATAATTAATTGCAATCTTAATAATACTGTGATAATGAATGGCATTTTTTGGTAGTTATTCCAATTAACTGTGGCAGTAGGGGAGCCTTGCTAGGCTAGGTGCTGTACAAAACCCTGCTGTCTCAGATTGCTTGGAAGTCAATCACTGCATTGCAGTGGTGGGAGCAGCTAAACTGGAGCTTTCTGCTGCCCTGTGAAGGTGTGGAGGAAAATGCTCAGGGAGGAAGGGCTGTGAGCTGACTGCTTTGCTAATGGCAAATGGAATTATTTCTGAGGCTGAGGGTTGGAGAACCAGTATCCCCCCTCCTCACAAAAGGGACAAGAAGTCAAAGCATTAGACAGGCAGGTGTGGAGGCCTAATGGTGAGACTCAGCTGGACAAGGGCTGCAAAATGGCATTTCTGCCAAGGAGATGCTGTCTGCTCTGGGCTGCCCCATGTGCACATGTAGGAAGCTCTGAGCTTCCCTGATGGAGAAGAGGAGGGAGGGCAGCAGGGCTCTTTGCATTCCTGTTTTTAGAAAGCTTCTCATAGCCCTCTGTCTGTCAATGACTCGGATGATCCTCCTGCCAGCTAGATGTGCAGGACTGAGCCAGAATGTTCCCACTCATGAAGCAGGTTTAGAATTCCACCTCCTGAGGAACAGTTCTTCATAGCTCCTTCTTCTGTTCAGCATTGTGGCCCCCCACTCACTCTGAACTAGGGGTGGGAGGTTACATGTATGGCTGTTCACAAACCCTGCAACTCTTCTCCCACCACGTGGGAGGAAAGGAACAGCAAGAATGGCAGCTCGGAGTGTCTGTGGGAAGGGTACAGATGTGTCTTTGGCCCTGCAATCCTAGAACCTGGTTGTAGGAGCTGTCTCTCCCTCCTGGGATGGAAATGGGGTGTGGGGGCACTACAGTGGGTGGTGAGGTACTGCAGTGTCCTGCATTCTGACATGGTGTGCTCTGCCTCAGTGCTCTTGATGGGCCATGCTGTGAGCATGCCTTTACCTGGCCTTTCAACAAGGGGATTTCTGTGATGCCATAAAACAGTAAGTAATGGTATGTGCTCAGTAAAGAGAGAGCATGCACATTTTTATCCCAGTTGGTGTCACTGCAGCTTTTCAGTATGCCATAGGTGGTGGGTTCCTTAGCATCAACAGGTTCAGCAACTGAATGAATGAATGCACCATGGCTGTTGTTAGAGCCCATGTTTGCCAGAGCTACTGCATGGGGGTCTGAAAAGACTGGTTACCCCCAAAGGGCTTGTCTGCTGCTGTGTTCTGATGTTTGGCAAATAACTTTGATCACTGTGGTGCTTGGCACTGGCCCTGCAAGTTTCTGCTTTTAACAGTTCAGAGCAGAGGCAGCTCACCAGAAGATATGACTATAAGGTGCTACTCAAAATTAAATACATCTAGAGCAGATAGAATTGTGTGGCCATGGGAGAGTCTCATGTTTTAGGTAGCAAAAGAAAGCTCTAATTGCATGGGAAGGTAGTTGTGGCGCTGGGAATATGTGATAGTGTCTTTCTGCCTTCATCTGTTCCCACTGGGGCCTGAACTTCAAACTGGAAGTGGAAGAAGGTCTGTAGGCTTCAGACCATCAGCACTCTGCAGTCTTCTCAGAAGAGTCCAGATGGAAAAAAGCAAGTGGCTCAAAGCTTCAGAGAAAGAGTGGTCGCCAACTGCCCTGTCTTTGTTTAGGAAGTTACATTCTTGGTTCATGAGAAGTTGGGTATGTCAGGAAAGGGCTTTCCTATAAATCATCCTTCTGCTCACAGAAGGAACTAGATAGAGTGAATGTATGACATACAGACTGAAGTAACTTGATAGCCAGGAGCTAAAAAAAAGTTTAAAAATGGCAGCAAATCTAAGGATCTAGAAGCTGGTAGTGCTGCTTCTGATCTCCAAATTAGAATTATTGTTCCCTGTTGGCCAGGAGCAGATGAAAGGCCAGTTACTGTGACTTGGGTGCTCTGAGACTGTACACACAAATGGCAATGTTGTGCTAGGTGCTCACACACTGATGAAGAGTTCAAAGATCGCTTGTAGGGTGGCTAACAGACTCCAGCAGTGCTCGGATGCGTGGCAGCTGGCAGGCAATGGCAGGCACCCAGGCTGAGCCTGCTGGGAGAGTAGCAGGCAAGCATGGCCTTTATTCTGCAGGCAGCAGGGAGAAGGGCTGGTGGGACAGACTATGCCTTAGTGCAGTGCTTAACACGGGCAAAAGAGAAACATGCTGGTAGGTGCAGAATCTGCTGGCTGGCAATATTAGATGCTAGACTGGCTCTCTGAGCATCAGAAGAGTACGTGGATCAACCATTATAAATGTCAGCACATGTGAAATAACTTATGTTGTAAGAAACTGTGATTGTATTATAGACAGCAAAACTGATAATAAGGCTGCAAGTAGCCCTCCCTCTCACCAAGGAAGCTGACACCAGAGATAAGGCAGTAATGCCAAATTAAATTCAAGTGTGACTGTCAGAGCCTGCTCTGGCATGTCATGGTCGTCTCTGCAGGATGATGCTCATGGTGCAACAGTAGCAGCTGCATTTGGTGTTTAGAGAAACAAACAGCACCTCTGGATGCATAGGATGGTGGATACAAACTGAGGCAGTCTATGTGCAAGGAATTGAATGCGTGATTTCAACACAGGTAAGCATTCCTGTGCCAGTTTTAGTCTGGGTAGGAACAGCAGTGAAGAGGTGGCAGGAGGGGTGTGAATACAGGCTAGCAAGGGAAGCACAAGCCCCCTGGGTTATATGAATTATGCCTACACATATTAGATTTATGCTGTAACTGCTGTGCAAGCATCAGCTTCTTAAAAAAAACAAACAAACACAAACCCAAACAAAGAGTCCCCTGAAAAAGCAGCAACCAAATCCGTATAGGAAGAGGAAAAAACCTAACTCATAAAAAAAAAAAAAAAAAAAAAAAGCCCAAGAATGTGAAGATTAGAACTGCAGGAGAAAGAATAGAAATGTATGTGGGGACAGTGTCACTGGGGAAGCTGAGCAACTGCATGGGACAGAAACAACTTGGTAAAGCTTCTTCCCTCTAGGCTGTGGTTTCCAGAAGGTAACAGACTCTGGCAGTAGGAGAAAAACTAAGAGTTATGGATGCTGCCTTTAAGAAATATTAAATCAACCAGTGTCACAGAATGCTGACCACAGGGACATAGTTGGGGAACAAAGCATGCAAACACTTGAAACTGGTGGGGAAAATGCAGCAAAACCAAGGTGAGCAAAGAAAGATGTACTGCTGTCAGCTTTTTGAGTATGAGACTGCTGATAAAATAACTGAGTTGACTGAAGCCACAGGAAGAACAATGCCAAAGCAAGGATGCAAAAGTTGCTGCAATTATCAGGAGGGTTTACAGACATTTCGGCAAGAGGTCAAGTCTTGTGTTACAGCATTTTAACCAGAATAAGGGAGTGTACAGGCAAAGCTAAGGAAATAAAAACTAAATTTTGACCTGTCAAATCATGTGTTAACCAGATTTTTGCTGAAAAGATGGTTGCTAAACAGAGCAATGAATGGTATAAGGTACTCATCATTGAACTGAAGTTGTAAGAAAGCCTTCTCTGTCTCCTAATTCACTCTGGAGCATCTTGATGTCATGGCACAAAATGATGAATAGTGTTGGTGCAGAAGGCAGAGTAATGGTGAATGTAAACCCAGGAAGTTGGTGTCATGCTGATCCAATGGTCCTGTGCAAGACTGCACATTCTCTTTCCCCTTGATGTGTTGCTATTGGCTTCATCATGTGCAAAAGCATAGCTGATACAATGCATACAAAGGAATTGTGTGGTTCAAATGTAGGACAGCAGAAAGCTAGGTTGTACTGAAGACGTGACATTTCCAAGCTCGTGTAAGGAGATGTTGAAAGACCACCTGGCATTGAGGGAAAAAGGCTGTGTTATTTATCAGTTCTGAAAAAAAAATATAATAGGAATCCCAACTAAAGCACTGTGTTAGAAAGTGAATGAATACAGAGGTGAGTTGGTTCATGTGCCTTAGAAATAGCAAATGCTGCAAGGGAATATCCAGAAACTAATTAAAATTGGCAAGGCACCAGCTTTATTCACCCCATCCAGCCAGATGTGGCTGCTGAAGAGCTGCAACTTAAAGGTCAAACTCAGATCCTGAGCTTTAAAGTTCTGCCCTACCATGTGAACGTGGTACCAGTATGCTGGAACTATGGGTAGGCATGTCCATGTCTGCTAGGATAACAGCTTTGGGAGGAAGACTGAAATATTAAATAGAATTCCATACTCTGTCTTTTTTACACGATCGAAGTACAACTTAGCTCTGTCACTCACCAGAAAAGAATGGGAAAGTATCTGGGACTTGGGATGAAAAGAAAGTTGTACTTACATTAGGAAGAAGCGAAAGAGTAGAACAGACTCGGAGTTTGTTCGAGTCCTTCCAGTCAGCAGGAGTGACAGTGCCTGGGGCTGAGGGCCCTCAGGAAGTGGGGAGATGATCTGTTACTGCACCCCTGCTCTGCAGAGAGGGATGGCACCTCTCCTCATTGCTTTCTATTTCCATGGTTATAGCCCTGCTGGGAATGGTGTTACATTCTTCTCCAAGGCCTAACTCAGCTTGACTCTTGGCAGTTCTCAACGTGCTCCTGAGCTTTCTGGCCCCTGAGCAAGCTCTCACCTGTAGAAGACACTTTCCCCCCTTTCTACCTAGTTCTCAGCTCATCTTAATGTGCAGGTTTATGGTTATTCAGAAAGTTTCTGGCACTTTGGTTTGATGAGCTTAAAATTTAGTTTCCACTGCTTCAGGTGTGATGTGGGCTTTGGCACTGCAGTCCCTGGATCCAGGATAGATTTTTAGATCATATTGGATACTGGGCCAGCCCTTTCACTCTGACCTGTGTTGTGTGTTACACAGGTACAGAGGCTGTTTCAAGGCATATCAAGCTACCAGATCAAAGATGCAGAAGGAGAAGATGTGCTGGAGAAAACACGGTGTTTTCTCAAATCCTTAGCCACTTGTCCCCAGGGACCTGCCCCAGGCTCAGGAGTGCATGGGGAGGGGGCTGAGTGGTCAGGATGGCCCACAGTCTGAAGAATGGATTTCTCCTTGCTCCTTATTTCATAAATTGCAGTGACCCTATATTCAGTCTGCCTGAGGACCTGGACTGTCTAACCTGGGTGCTGTCAACTGCATGTCATGATGGAAGAAAATTAAGCACAAGGGAGGGGATTGTCCTGCTCTGCTCCACACACGTGTGGCCTCACCTTGAATATTGTGAGCAATTTTGGGCACCACAATAGAGAAAAGAGATTAAGCCATTAGAGGGCATCCAAAGGAGTGCCATGAGGATGGTGAAGGGCCTGGAGGGGAAACTGCATGAGGAGTGGCTGAGGTCACTTGGTCTGTTCAGGCTGCAGAAGAAGAGACTGAAGGGAGACCTCACTGCAGTTAATGCTTCCTTGTGAGGGGAAGAGGAGGAGCAGGTACTCTTGTGACCAGTGACAGGACTTGAGGAAATGGCATGAAGCTGAGGCAGGGCAGGTTTAGGTTGGATATCAGGAAAAGGTTTTTCATCCAGAGGGTGGTTGGGTACTAAAACAGGCTCCCCAAGGAAGTGGTCACAGAACCAAGCCTGACAGAGTTCAGTAAGTGTCTGGACAACAGTCTAAGGCACATGGTGGGACTCTTGGGCTATCCTGTGCAGTGTCAGGAGCTGGACTCGATGATCTGGGTCCCTCTAACTCAGCATATTCTATCATTCTATGAATAAATTAAAACCAAGTCCTCCAAGTCCAGAATGGATTTTGGTGTCCAGTGCTGTGTTCAAGTCAATTCTCATCCTGAAGCCTGTGAAAGGGTGGGTCAGGGCCCCAAATCAGTCTGTGAGAGACTTCAAGTGGATGCTCATATACTTTTGCAATTGATTATTTTTCTATTTTATTTTTTAAATTTTGATGTAAGCTGTTCAAGCTGGGGATGGACATCTGTGGGACTGCTGGCTCGGGCTGCGCTGCTGTTGGCAGGTGTCTTCCCCAGCGCCTCAGCATGTCACCTTGGTGGCAGCATCAGGGAAATGGCCAGCTCTGCAGTGTATGCAGCTATCCCAAAGTGGTAGACTGGATTTAACCCCATACAGCTCTGTCTTGTGGCAGGGGGTCCTGGGAAGAACCTCTGGATTCACCTTCCCTTTGTCATCCACCTCATTGACTGGCTGCCTTCCTGCTGGAGAGGGATGATCTCTGAGGAAGGTGGTAGGGATTTAGCCACACTCCCTAAATAACTTGTGATTTCCTGCCTGGAGTGCAGACTAAGGGTGCGATGGTACTTATTTCTGGAGGAGTGGAGCATCTTAGCCTTGTGTAGGCCTGAAAGGAAGGGGGAGGGAGGTAGCATGCAGCTTCAGAGCCCAGCTGGTTTGGCATCTCCGGGCACCTTACAAGATGTTGGTGCAGATTCCAGTACAAGATTCCACTGCAGATGTGGAATTACATTTTTCTAGTTTAGATATCTCTGTGGAAGAATGAATACTTTGCATCAGTTTAGGTCTTTGCAGTTTCAAGGAGTTGACTTGTAGTCTTTTCTGAGACCAAGTATCATTACCAAGTATTTTCTCTTTCTTTTCTGTCCCCAAATGGGCAAGAGTCCATTTCATCAGGTAGTATCTCTTCTCTTGGGAAGTTACTTGTCTGTCTTTCCTGTCTTCTCTTCAGGCTTTAATGACCTTATGCAGATCCCTCCTCCCTGCCCAGCTTCCTCTCCCCACAGCAGTGCTCCCAGCACTGCTGAACACTGGCTTGCTCTCTCCTTTCTGGTCTCCTAAAGGATGACTGGAGCAGAGGGCTTGATTCCTCTTTATGGTTCTATCTTGCTGCATCTGCTTTCCATGCTCTTTCCCAAGTCTTCTGGGTCACAGCTGAGCAAACCCTGCCAGGGGACCTCTCATGCTGACACCTGGACCTCTTCATTGGCAGATTAGACTGTTTGACAGCTCACAGCTCATTGCAGGTTGTAGACACTCTCTGCTGCAAATCATTCTCTCTGTCACACCAATACAGCTTGCACAGCACCCGTGCTGGATGCTGTGGAGCTTGCATTAGCCTCTCTGCCCTTGACTAGCCTCTATGCTTGTTTGTCCTTTCCTTCTGCTGCTTATCTCTGGTTCCTGCACATTAACAAATATATTAAATAATCTCATGGGAAAAGGGATGTGCCAGTGCCAAGAAATCCTTAACTTCTCTGTTTGTCATGATTAACCCTGTTCAGCCTGCTCCCACGGACTCCACCTGAGCAGGGCAGTTGGACAAGGCAATCTCCAGAGATCCGTCCCAGCCTCAGCTGTTCTGTGACTCTTGATCCAGCAGTTCTGTCTCACATGCAGCTTTACTCAAGCCTTCAGCCTGGTACTGACATAGATTTGTCTCCCTGGGATGGCAAGTGCTGAGCAGCTGTGGCAGCTGGCTTGGCTAAGTGTGTGTGTATGTAAGTCTGCATGGCTCTACTGCCTGGGCCAAAGGTCTGTATCTCCTGTTACCTGCTCTCTCAGCAGATGAGAGTGGATGCTTTGGAAAGAGCAGGGCAAGTGCCTGTTATCCCTCATTTAATGCTCCTCCTTTCTCTGACACTTGGTGCTGTGAGAGCCTCCATGAGTTTCCCCAGCTGTTTGTCGAATCCTGCCTTCTGACTGGCTCTTGTGGTTGCGGGAAGCTGCCCACTGAGATTTTGTGTCCACTCCTTTAGTCTGTTTCTCTCTTGACATTGCTGGTCCTTATCCCTGCTGTGTTGGTGCCTCCTGCAGAGAGGCAGAATGGGGTGGGTGCCTGGAGGCTCCTACAGTGTGCTGGGACTTCTCTGGGTGGGCCGAGCAAGGAGAGCAGTGCACACCCAGTGGGTCATGTGCTTGAGTTGAAGAAGAGGGGCAAATGGCTGCTGTGTGGACTGCAGTTAATGTTGTAAGTAGGTAACTTGTGAGTGTCCCAGGCCAGTTACACAGCAGGGATGTTCCTGCATTGCAGCCAACAACCATCTGCTCCAATGGCTTTTGGACTGATGTAACATCTCCAGCTCTATGGACTTCCCATTTTAGGTTTAATTTTATTATATCTTTGCTGCTTGTTCTTCATAGTTATTGATAACTCCCTTTCACCTCCCTATAAGTGACTTGCTGAAGTTTGCCTTGATCCTATTCTCACTTTTTTTCTTTCATGATAGGACTTTTGAACCTTGCACCATTTCCCTTCCCCTCCAGCCTTTGTTTCCTCATGTCTGTGCTGAGAGATGTTTGTACAGTGGCGGTATTTTTTCTTGCAGTTTTATCTGTGGTCTCTGTGTGCTGTGTTCCAGCCCTGACCAGTGGCTGAGCCTGCCCAGAAGGAATCCAGCCTAGGGCATACTATGGGCCTATTTGTGCCATTTTCTTCTTGTACTAATAATCCACACATTAATTAATCAAAATTCAGCTAAAAGCAAAACTTGATCGATCCGCTGTACTCCAGAGAAAGGTGCCATGGGATCACATCACTGTCATTGCAGCCAGCTCCTGTTCTTCTGGTGCTTTGCCTCTCAGGTCTCTTCCCTTCCTGATCTACACCCCAGCAGCCTATTCTTCCCAGCAGGATTCATATATTTATGTTTCTGTAATACAGATTCTGCTTATTCTCTGCCTTTACCCTTCCTGGGGGAGAATGTCTGCCTTGATTGATACCCCTGTAGGTGATGGGGCTGTAGCATGAGTTAGTCACGAGGCCCTGTCAGTGGTTGTAATGGGATGTGTCTGTCCCCCTCCAGCCCAGGAAGCCGTGTCCCCTGCTATGATGCCAGGGCAGATCCCCGACCCGTCGCTGACGGCCGGAGCGCTGCCTGGGCTGGGCCCTCTGACGGGGCTGCCGGGCACGGCCCTGACCGCCGAGGAGCTCAAGTGCGCCGACATCCGCAACATCGGGGCCATGATCTCGCCGCTCCAGTTCCTGGAGGTGAAGCTTGGCAAGAGACCCCAGCCTGTCAAAAGTGAGGTGAGTGTTGGAGGCTGCTGGCTGCAGGTGGCCCTGCAGGGCTGTTGTCTGTATTTGTGTGGGTTTCCCTCCTGCCTGTGCCTGGCTGTGCTAGCAGTGGCCAGCAGTGTGTTTTATAAGCTCCCTGTTTGGTGATGTGCATGATGTGCATGCATGTTGGCAGCTGCTCCACTAGCTGCCTCTCCTCCCTGCCTGATTTCCTGTCCCTGGCTGGCAGTGGTGGCCTCAGCATCCCAGACCTGGTCCAGTGCAGCAATTGGCAGCCATCTGAACTCAAGCCCTGCATGTGAAATGGGGTCTGCTGCAGCCACCGCGTCCCTAGGTTGGGGCATGCACCCAGAGCAGAAGTCACACAGCCTGTCACCATGTCAACAAGCCCTTGGTGCTTCTGGCATTGGTGTTGCCTCTCCAGCAGGAATGGGGTGTGTGGAGCAGTGACTCAGCCTGTGCTGCAGGCTCTGCTGGCTCGGAGCTGCCTCTGCCCCATTGCTTGGGGTGGGCCCTGGCTTCACCTCGAGTTTCCTGGGATGGGGAAGATGGATGGTATCTGCTTGGTACCACAGGCTGTCATGTCAGAACCAGGCTGAAGGGACCAGGGAGATGCTTGGACAGTGTTTTCCTTGTGTCCTATGTGTTGGTTGTCCAGTCTTAGGCTGAGCTGGTGGTGGTTGCCTGCACCTCCTACTGCCTGCAGATGGAGCTGGGAGCCCACCGCTTCAGAGGTCCCACGGCGGGTGCTGGCTGCTGTTAGAAGGTCCAATGAGCAGCCTTCTGAGCAGAGCATTTGCTCTGGGTGAGGTTGCCTCAGATGACGCCATATGAGGATGGGGTGATGTGTGTTCTCTGGCAGCGTGAGCCAGGAGGTGCTGGATGATGTGAAAAGCTGCCTGTGATGAGCTGTGAGCTGAAAGTAGTAAAATAGGAGTTCCAGGGGGCAACCTGCTCTCCAAATGGTGCTGACACTTAATTTAGCCCAATTTTTTTGGCAGAAGCTCAGCAGCAGCACCTGCGCAGAGCATCCCTATTTTTTCCCCCCAGCCATTTGAGGTGGACTCCTGTGGGTAGAACTGGTGATGTAGCTCATCTGCTCACCTTGCACAGGAGCTCTGTGCCCAAGAGAGTGTCCAGTCAGCTTGTGCAGCCTGGAGGTTGCCTGGGAAGGACTGGACAGCTCTGCAGTGGGAAGAGCTGAGGCTAGGATTCTCTGGGAGGCCGTTGTAAGGCCCTGGGCATGCTGATGGCTTTTGTTCCTCTGTGGGCAAAGCAGTCATGGATTTGCAGCTGAAGCCAAATTCTCTTCCAAGCTCTTGGCCTGGGTATTAATGCAGCAAATGGCTTGCAGTGCCTGCCTTGCTTCATGGGTTGGGGTAGAAAGAGGGTGACTCTGTGGCTATGCTGTCTTTCCAGGCTCAGCTCCTTTCCTGGTGCATTTTGGGCACCTCTGAGCTGGCCATGCAACTGCTGCTTTTGCTTTTTGTGGGCATGGGTATGTGATGTCACTGGCATCTGTGTGACAGGGACAGGCAGTTCTGCCCCACAGCAGGTACTGGAATAGCTGAGTGTCCTCTGAGCCAGCTGTTGAGGCACCATGTGGAGGAAAGATAAGAGAAAACCCACTGACAGCCCTCGCTCAGCTACCTTCCATGCAGCTGGTTCCTCCCCTGCATGGCCCATGAAGCTGGGGAGGTGAAGACAGCAAATGGAGCTGCCCTTGGCAAGGCTTTGCAGCAAAACCCTGAGGGAGCTGTAGCAGTAGCTGCTTATCCCATGAGTAGCCAAGAAGCTGCCCACGCACAGTTTTGCAATGCAGCCTGCAGCTGCTTTCCTTTTGCAGGGTGCTGGAGCCCAGGAATGCAGGGTGCTGGTGTGCCACTCTCTGGTGCCTGGCAGGACAGGCTGCCTGCCATGAGCCTGGCCAAGACTCTGCTCTGCTGGGGGCACCAGCATCTCCTGGCATTGGGGTCTTTGTGCCTGGGGACACACACAAAAGCCCAGCCAGTGCGTGTTGGGGGCCAGCTTCTCTGCAGGGTGATGGACAGCCCCGCTGGGAAAGCTGCTCTCCTCTTGGACAGGTGTAGACAGATGCTGCTGGGCTCCTCCACCACTGAATCCACCCTGGGGTGCTCCCTCTGGGACTGAGCCCTGTCCCTCAGGCAGATGATCACCTCAGTGTCCGAGGCTGCTGACTGAAGCAGTTCAGGAGGCATCCCCACAGGGACTTCCACCCACGGGGATCCATCCCCTGGAGATCAACTGCTGGGATGTGCTATTGGGTGACACATTATCACTGTCCCACGTGCCTCTGAATAATGTCCTAACCCTCAGCACCAGGGCCATGTCACCTTTTTGAACTGAAATCAAGCACAAGCAGATGGGGGAAACCTGCTGTCTTAAAAAGAGAACTTCTCTGCACTGAGAATTTGTGGATTCCTCATACCTGGAAGTGCTCAAGACCAGGCTGGATGGGGCTTTTAGCAACTGCTCTACTGGAAGGTGTCCCTGCCTGTGGCAGGGGGGTTGACTCTAGGTGATCTTTAAGATCTCGTCCAAACCTTTCTATTTTCTATGAAGCTACAGGAGCTGTGCTCAAAATGCAGAGCCAAGGGTTCAAGCTTCTTCTGTCTGTGTTGAGCCACCTTCCTTGGGCATTTGTATTCCATCTAAAGGACACAGACCTTTGCTGGGCCCTCTGTGGGTCAGAGGTCATTTATTCTGTAATTCTAGTTGAATGGACCAACAGGGCATGGCAGTGTCAGGCAGTTCCCAGAGCTGGTGCAATTGCTGGTTGCTCTTCCAGTTGCTGTTAGGCCCCAGGATGAAATTTTGAAGCCAAGTTTGGGGGTGTTTTTTGAGCTTTGGAGCTGTGAGCACAAGTGACCTCTATGCACCCTCCCAGTAATCCTGGAACTAACAGACCAGGAAGCTGTCTTAAGGGTAGATAAGTAGCTGGTAAATATGCAGAGGGGAGTTGCATCTACCCTGATGTCCACCTCCTCTTAATTTCTGTCAGCAACTTTTGTAAGACCTGGCAGTGGAATGTAGAGTTAGTGCCTTCCAGATTACTTCTGCTAACCACTAATTTATGTGGGTGCAGTGTGAGCTGTCCATTTCTGACTGGACTTGGGGCATCAGTGCAGTTCCCATTGCAGTTCTCCCAAGTGTGGTACATTGGTGCCCCGTGACACTACATGGCAGTCTGGCATTATGGAAGTCTGTGTGTAATATTTTCACCCCAGCTGAAATGGAAGCTGTAGTATAATGCTTGCAAAGCAAGGTAGAAAAGATGCATAACTGTTAGTGCTGTAAAGCTCAGAAATTGCCTTCTACAGCATGCTGTGTGCTGGGTATTGGACATGCAGCTTGCTTAAGCCACCCCTTCACCCTACCCCTGCTGTGTCCACGATTCATCCAGTCCTTGTGCATCACACTGGGATGTTTTGATAGTGGGTTTTGGAGTTGGTGACTGTTAGCAGTGGATGTTAGTCTGCTGTGGATGATGACCCATGCAGCCTTCATTGGCAGCAGGCACTTCTGGTGTGTCTGCATGTGGGGCGATCTTGTGGTATCAGTCGATAGGAATGAGGCAGTTCAGTCTGACACCTCAAATTTCAGAGCCCCAGGCCAAATGTGGATGAAGGCACTGAAGACCTTTTCTTCTCTATCCATGCTGCAAAGTATAATCTGACTTTGCAGGCCTTTCCAGCACTCAGATTTTTCTTGAAGGACCTAGTTTGGGTTCCTGGATGTAGGCATGCCATAGGCCATTTACACAGGCTTTGGAGCATATATCAGTGAATATTTTGATTATGGTTTTCTGACCCATAGGACCTGTTGGCCTGGCCTGTGTGGTTTGAGTCTAAGAGCACAGAGAACTGAGTCATGGCAAACAGTGCAGGTACTGCTGTGTCCTGCCCCCTCTCAGGGGATGCAGGACCTGTCCCCACCTTCCTGTGGTGGCTCTGTGACTCAGACAGTGCTGAAGCTGCAGCAGACAGTCCCAGATACTGGAATGGGGCAGGCTCAGCTGGGGTATCTTCTGGGTTTTTCTGCCTCTTGTCCTTGGCTGTGTGTGGTGCTTTCAATGTCTGTGCTCATAGAGCTGAGCCTGTAGATGTCTGTGTGACAAACCACCCTTGTTTCTGGGAGGGGGCTCTATTCTCTGTCTCTTCCCTCTCTCAGGGAAGGAGCAGCCTTGTGGAGGGCTGTGGATACAGGTGTCCCTCTGTGTTCCCACAAAGTGGAGCTAGAGGCTGTAGCAGCAGCGCACTTGGTTCCATGAGGATTAAGTCATGTTGCTGGTGGCCTGTGACCAGGTGGCTGCCACATTGCCCTGCCATGGGCGGGGCTGCCACATGCTCACCCCTACCTCCTGCCCCAACCCACATCTGCTGGCTCTGAGCTGGGTTTCTCTGTCTTGTTACAGCTGGATGAGGAAGAAGAGAGGAGGAAAAGGCGCCGGGAGAAAAACAAAGTAGCGGCAGCACGATGTCGTAACAAGAAGAAAGAGAGGACGGAGTTCCTGCAGCGGGTGGGTGCCCCAATCTGTCCCAGGGCACAGCAGGAACCTCCCTAGAACAGTGCTCCAGCTGCAGGAAACCTTGCCTCCTGAGCTTCCCCTCTGCCACCCCTTGCTCCAGTGCCTTTACCTGGGAAAATACAGCCCCTGCTTTGCATGAGGCTGTGAAGGTGGTGGCCATGTACGTGCCCAGACAGAGCTTACCTCTGGTACCAGGGCTGGAGGGGGCTGGAGGTTGGCTCCAGGCTTGTGGTGAGAGAGGAATAATAATGGCTCTGCCTTGGTGCTGGAGCAGGAACACCCATATGAGTGTGGCACAGGACAGGGGCTGGCAGTGTGCTGGCCTCTTGACCGAAGTCCTAAAGATTTTCCCACTCAGAGGCCAGGTGCCCATTCTACCTCTAACTCCAGGGCAGAAAAACTGTCACAGCACCTTGCTGCTTTTCTGCAAACAGTGGTGAGACATGGGCAGATGACACAACTTGGAAGGAGTCATTTCACAAGGGTAGATACTTACAGATGGGCTGGGTGAAAACTTAAGCACGGGTTTGTCCCCAAACACCTTACCAGAGCACGGAAAGCAGCCGGGCACAGGTTTTGCTGGGGTGCGGCAGAGACCTGCCCCAGGTGGTGGCTGTGTGTTCCTGTGTGACAGCACTAAGTGCCCAGCACGAGGCAGCAGGGCTGGGGATGGACTGCCTGGAGGGATGTGATGCCTTGGCAGGTCTTCAGCCTGCTCCCCTGCTGCAGGGGCTGACAGCACCGAGCAGAGGTGGCATGTTGGCCAAATCGTTTCTTGTGTCTTGTCCTGCTAGATAAAGTCACATGCGGTTGTGTTCCTGTCCTGCTAGGAGTCTGAGCGTCTAGAGCTCATGAATGCTGAGCTGAAGGCCCAGATAGAAGAGCTGAAACAGGAGAGGCAGCAGCTCATCCTGATGCTGAACCGCACCGCCCCACCTGCATCGTGCGCGACAGACAGCATCAAGACGCCTGAGAGCGAAGCCAACCCACTGCTGGAGCAGCTGGACAAGAAGTGAAGGTGGCACAGGGCCATGAGGAGGAGACAGTGGCACAGGGTCTTCCAGGGTCTCTAATGTATGTACTGTATGAAGAACTGTACACCCAGGCCTGGTGCAGCCAGGACCCAGTGGGCTTCCTTGGGAACTATGGACCAAACATGGGAACAGAGAAGATCAGGAACCTGCCAACCATGTACTCTGAGGCTGAACCTGGGAGCAGGGCTGGTGGTGCCAGTGAGGGCAGCCTCCCTGTGCATCTGCTGGCTCTGAGCTGGGTTTCTCTGTCTTGTTACAGCTGGATGAGGAAGAAGAGAGGAGGAAAAGGCGCCGGGAGAAAAACAAAGTAGCGGCAGCACGATGTCGTAACAAGAAGAAAGAGAGGACGGAGTTCCTGCAGCGGGTGGGTGCCCCAATCTCTCCCAGGGCACAGCAGGAACCTCCCTAGAACAGTGCCAGCTGCAGGAAACCTTGCCTCCTGAGCTTCCCTCTGCCACCCCTTGCTCCAGTGCCTTTACCTGGGAAAATACAGCCCCTGCTTTGCATGAGGCTGTGAAGGTGGTGGCCATGTACGTGCCCAGACAGAGCTTACCTCTGGTACCAGGGCTGGAGGGGGCTGGAGGTTGGCTCCAGGCTTGTGGTGAGAGAGGAATAATAATGGCTCTGCCTTGGTGCTGGAGCAGGAACACCCATATGGTGTGTGGCACAGGACAGGGGCTGGCAGTGTGCTGGCCTCTTGACCAAGTCCTAAAGATTTTCCCACTCAGAGGCCAGGTGCCCATTCTACCTCTAACTCCAGGGCAGAAAAACTGTCACAGCACCTTGCTGCTTTTCTGCAAACAGTGGTGAGACATGGGCAGATGACACAACTTGGAAGGAGTCATTTCACAAGGGTAGATACTTACAGATGGGCTGGGTGAAAACTTAAGCACGGGTTTGTCCCCAAACACCTTACCAGAGCACGGAAAGCAGCCGGGCACAGGTTTTGCTGGGGTGTGGCAGAGACCTGCCCCAGGTGGTGGCTGTGTGTTCCTGTGTGACAGCACTAAGTGCCACGCACGAGGCAGCAGGGCTGGGGATGGACTGCCTGGAGGGATGTGATGCCTTGGCAGGTCTTCAGCCTGCTCCCCTGCTGCAGGGGCTGACAGCACCGAGCAGAGGTGGCATGTTGGCCAAATCGTTTCTTGTGTCTTGTCCTGCTAGATAAAGTCACATGCGGTTGTGTTCCTGTCCTGCTAGGAGTCTGAGCGTCTAGAGCTCATGAATGCTGAGCTGAAGGCCCAGATAGAAGAACTGAAACAGGAGAGGCAGCAGCTCATCCTGATGCTGAACCGGCACCGTCCCACCTGCATCGTGCGGACAGACAGCATCAAGACGCCTGAGAGCGAAGCCAACCCACTGCTGGAGCAGCTAGAGAAGAAGTGAAGGTGGCACAGGGCCATGAGGAGGAGACAGTGGCACAGGGTCTTCCAGGGTCTCTAATGTATGTACTGTATGAAGAACTGTACACCCAGGCCTGGTGCAGCCAGGACCCAGTGGGCTTCCTTGGGAACTATGGACCAAACATGGGAACAGAGAAGATCAGGAACCTGCCAACCATGTACTCTGAGGCTGAACCTGGGAGCAGGGCTGGTGGTGCCAGTGAGGGCAGCCTCCCTGTGATACATCATCACAGCGCTTCAGCCTGCCCTCAGCCCTGGGACCCACAAAGCCACAGCGTGTCCTGCAAGGAGCAGGCAGCCCGTGGGTAGCAGGGGCTGCAGGCTGAGGAGTGGCAGCTGGGCAGTGCCCACCGGCACCCTGCCCAGAGGCTGCTGCCGCTCCTGGCACGCTCCAGAGGGAAACCCAGACCCAAGAACCATAAACACTTGATGCAGCCCCATCTGGTGGGCAGGCCTGTCGGGGCTCGGTGGCGCAGGCGCCCCCCACAAGCACACTCAGTATAATGTTTACAGCCCAGCTGTCCGTGTCGGCCGTGCTTTTGAATGCACATTTTTACACTTTTTTAAAGTATTTTTTACAAAGTTTTTATACAGTGATCTCTATATGGATTTATATAATCACTAGATGTGATCCCATAGAAATGTATGTTATAATGGTCTGTTTGTTACAAACACATATGCCACAGTTATCTCCATTGTGTTACTTGTCCGGTAGCATCCAGCTCCTTTGCTGGCATGCTGGGAAGGGGGTCCAAGCTGCCCTCTGCAGCGGTGTCGCTACCCTCTCCATCCATGTATGTCCTTCATAATACTCAGTTCTGTATCTCTCAGTAAATGTTACCTTTGTGTACGCTGTCCTGTAGCTCTGTTTGGGTCAGCACTGCTGCAGCAGTGGGTTCCTGGCTGAGTGGCACAGTGGAGCAGATCCCAGAGCTGGTTTGATGATTGTGTTAGCAGCTGTGGGCCAGGAGAATTCACCCTAGAAATCTGGCAACCTTGGAGGCAGCTCTGACTATTGTCAAGCAAGAAGTAGCTCAATGCTGCACCAAAGAGGACAGGTAGGCATGCTTGCCACTTGGAATGGTGGAGGGAGACCATGTCATCCTTAACTGGTCCTTTGTGTTTCAGTCCCCAATACAGCAGTTTGAACTCATTTCAGGGATGAGAATGTGACAGGTCCCCTGTCTCTATGTCCTTGTGCTGGTGATCCCTTTATGTGCCTTTGTGCTTCCTTCTGCCCAGACTGTGGGCTCCATGGCTCAGATCTGACCCATTTCTCAGCTGCTGTCAGAAGCCAATCTTCATTCTTTGAAAAATGGTATACCTCTGCCTTTCATTAAGCTTTGCTGAAAAGATGGGCCTCCTTGTCTTTTCTCTTTATTTCCCTCTGCAAAGTGTACATTGTAATAAATTCCCTCTTTGGTGGTCACTGGGAGCTCCCTGGGGATACCAGATGATCCAGGCGTCTTGTCCACAGGCATCCTGTTCTTTTTGCTCACCTGGACAGCCTGTGTGCTCATCTCCACTCCACTGACAATGCTGTGGGTGCAGGTGATGGCCTTTCTCTGATGAATAGCCACATTGCAGTAAAAATTTCTTCTATGAAAACAGCTGGCTTGGAAGAGAAATAAAAGGTGCCCTTTGAAACCCAGCATGCTAGAATCAGCTAGCAAAGACAGCAGCAGAAGAGTGATGTATCTACATCAGTTTAATGCTCAGCTATTCAGCCAAGGCTTGGGCAGGAGCTGAATCCTAGCAAGGCCCAGGGGTTGGAATGAGATTTATCTTTCCTAACCCAGTCCACTCTCTGATTCTGTCACCCAAACAACCTTCTGCTGTATTTCAGTCAGTACCAAGGCATTTGACATTCAAAGTTTAGGGCATTTATTTTCCAGGTGACTTGTTTGGGCTGTAAAACAATAAAGTTAAAGCAGAGGGTTTGGGCCTCTTCCCCTTTATGTCACAGCCTGTGACTGTTGAATGGAAAAGGTTCCATCTCTGTGCAGTGCAAAGTTCCATCTCTGTATACTGCAAACCCCTCCTGGTTTCTGTTGGAGACAGGCTATTTGATGTTCTTTTCTCTGGTAGCAAAATCTTTCAAAATCCAGCTCCCACCTTCTCAGAATTAAAAATTTTGCTATGGGACAGATGGTCCACTGGACAGGCTTGTGCATTACAGTGACGTCTCCTGGGCATGGGCAGGAGCAGAGGGCACATGCCAGGCACAGCCTCTGTTGCTTCATGCCAGAACATGCTCCCAGACCTAAAATGCAATGGTTCTACCTGTGGCAGTGTCCTTGCACTTGGATCCGCTTCATGCACGGACTGGTCATGTGGATGTGCTTGGAAAAGTCAACTGACACTTTTCCAAGGCCAGGAAGCCCCCTCCTGGCCATCCCACACCAGCCCGCCCTGTCTCAGGCGCAGTGCGGACCACTACCGGAGCAGAGCTGAAGGGATCTCCTACTTACGGGGCAGGGCTTGGTGCCCGTGCTGCTGCAGCCGTAGCCTGGGAGTTGTGAGCTGTTGCCAGCCGCACGTCCTCGGTCCAGCCAGCCGTCGAGCTGCATCCCTCGTTCCGCTGGGCGCGCACACGCGGATCCCTCCCGTGGGTAGCTGGAGCTGCTGCAGAGCCGCCGTTGGCTCTGAAACGCAGAGAGCCCTGAGGACGGCTGTGGCTGCTGGCACACAGCTCTGGTTCGCTCGCTGGCCGCTCCAGCCCGAGGCTCTCCCGTGCCCACCCAAACCCGCACACGAGGCGTCTGCAGACAGGCGCGCAGGAGCCGCCGGCGGGGGACGGGGCAGGGCGGGCCGCTCCCTCTCCCTGAGCCCCCCGTGCCGGCCGCTCTCGTGGCCTCGCTCCTCACACGGCCCCGGCCCCGCCGCTCCCCGGTTGCGGGCGGAGCCGCCGTGCGCTCGGCCGGGCGGGCGGAGGCGGAGGGGCCGGGAATGCCGGCAGGAGGCCCCGGAATGCCGGCAGGAGGCCCCGGAATGCCGGCAGGAGGCCCCGGAATGCCGGCAGGAGGCCCCGGAATGCCGGCAGGAGGCCCCGGAATGCCGGCAGGAGGCGCCGCGCGGCCGCGGGAGCGCCGGGGCCGGGCCGGGCCGGGCTGTGCGGGGCTGTGCGGCCGGACGGTGCCGGCTCCGCTCCCGCCCGGTCACGGCCCTGCAGCATCATCTGTCCGCAGCAGTGGGCAGAGGGACGGAGCACCTCTGCTGGGAGAAAAGGCAGCGAGAGCTGGGGCTGCTCAGCCGGGAGAAGGGGGGACCTCAGAGCACCTTTCCAGTACCTAAAGGTCTCTGGGTAAGCTGGAGAGGGACATTTTACCAGGGCTTGTGGTGACAGGACAAGGAGCAACAGTTTTAAACTGAAAGAGGATTTGGATTGTATATAAGAACATTTTTAAATGAAGGGAGTGAGGGACTGGAACAGGTTGTCCCGGGAAGTGATGAATGCCCCATCACTGGAACTCTTATTGGACAGGGCTCTGAGCAACCTGGTCTAGTGGAAGGAGTCCACATGGCACATGGCAGGGGGTTGGAACTAGATGACCTTTAAAGATCCCATTCAATTCAAACCTTTCTGTCATTCTGTGGTTCATGGTGCCATCCCATGGTTCCATCAGATGGTTCTTGTTAAACATGTGAGCCCACCTGGCAACATTGGTGCTTCCTGGCTATTTCACCTGCAGGCTTCTCTGCTTCTGAGATACCTGAGGTAGCTTAACCAGGACCACCAGCAGGAATTGCCAGGGTGCCAGCAAACCTCCTCCAGGACGTCCCCATCTTCTATTTTATGAGATCCTCATTCAGGTCATAACTCTTGTGCTCCTTCTCACACTCACTAGTAGTTCAGGCCAGAGCTCTCCCCAGAGTGGTGTGATACCATATTTTTCCTGAATCCCAGGTAGGTGAGCTGCATTACTTTTCCATTGTTTAGATGCTTGTAACACCTCTCTGGTGCCCTTCACATATTACCCCAGTTCCCTCTGCCAAGCCACCTTTTCCCCTTCACTCCTAAGGAAAGGTAGGTACCACTTTGCCCAAAATTACCAGGCCTGAGCCAGTGGGGGATAAACTGGCTGGGAGTCCAGCTACAGTAGTTTGGTGGGAGTGCTCTACACTGCATGCCTGACTGTCTTCTTCTTGCTGGACCCCTGACAAGTGTCAGGATCCATGGGCAGTGAGAACCCTGTTTCCCCAGAAGTGTCTTGCCAGCTCCTCTCCCCTCTCTCCTGCAATCAGCTCACCCCAAAGAGGCTGAGCAGGCCATCACGCTCCCCAAACTTCATTGTGCCCCTCTTCCTTTCCTCCTCATCCTCTCCTGACCCACTGCCCTGTCCCCTTGTAGGCAAGGTATGTGTGCAGTGCTGGGGATGGGGCATCCAGCCCCTCCCTCCCTTGGCTTGCAGCAGAGGAGGTCATTACTTGGAGGTCATTACTTTGCAGTTTGGGGGTATTGTTCTCACATTGTCTATGAAAAATTGCCTCCTCTGCCCTTCTCGTGAGCAGCTGAGGGCAACTCCCTAGCTCTGTGGTAAGTGGTATTAACTAACCTTTGCCAGTGACCTGTCTCTCTTGTTTCATTTTGAGCCAAGGGCAACAGGTATTCATTTGTCTTTGTCCTTATTGGTTCTTCTACTCAACTTGCTGGAAAACAAGCCCCAGAAATCCCCAGCCTTGATATTTACCAAGAGTCATGGAAACTGTTTTGATTACCATGGGTGCCACACTCTGCTGAGCACTCCTGGCACCAGCACAGCCCATGGCTGGGTGCAGGACTGGAGCTGGGGAGAGCTGTGCTGCCAGGATGCCCACAGAGAAATGAGGAAAACCAATGCTGCTTCCCTGAGCCTGGAACATCAGCTGGCTCCCCAGGGCTTTGCACGCTTTTTTTTATTTGTGGTCACTGGTTGCTGGCAGTTGAAGTGGGGGAGGGCAAGAGGGTGGGAGGTGGGCACAAGTGAAGGGAATGGGTCCATGTGCATCCCATGCTCACATGGAGGCATCATGTTCCTGCTGGCTCAGAAACTGCTCTGTGGGCAGAGCTGGGTGGGTCACTTGTCCCTGGTTAGGGGCATGAGTGTTCCCACACCATGCAGCTGGTGGGGTGGGCAGGCTCATCTCCCAGGTGGGTGATGGAGGCAGGCAGGACAGCTGCTGTCAGAGGTGTAGCCAGCCCCATGGGCAGGGAGCTTGCTGTCAGCGGCTCTGTCACCAACACTTTCCATATGAGGAGAACACCCTTCCCTGCAGCCAGGGCGTCTTGCTGGTCAGGGACAGACACCACAGCACCCACGGCATAATGGCTGCAGTTTGCCTTTTCTCTGCATCTGAATCCTTGGGAGCACCTGTCAGCTCAGGCTGACTCCTCCACTGCAACCGAGTTGTAATTCCAGGCACAGCCAGTGCTTGTGATGCTTCCCCAGGCCTCAGCAGCTGTGACAGCCTCAGTGGCTCTGGCTGCATGCAGCTGGGTCTCCTGCCCAGAACAGCTATTTCAGCTCCTCACACACTTGGGGAGAAGGTGGTGAAGGAGCTGGTGCTGAGTCTGGCAGGGAGACACAGAGCAGCTCACAAAGGCCAGAACCAGGCTTTGCAGCCCGTGCACCATGTGGGGCTGAGTTTAGGCTGAAGATGCAGTGTGTGCTTGTGGGATGAGAGAGCTTAATGATGTTGAGCCTTTGGTTTTATCTGTCAGGGTCAGCAAGAGGTTATTCCCAATTAGCTAAAGTGATGGGATAATTTGGTGGTGAAAAACCCTGCTCCAGATGCCTTGCTGTGGAGTTAAAGTGGGGTTTCTTTGGTTTGGTTTAAGTGGAGTAACCAACTCAAGTAGACTTCAGCCCAGGGACATATTTGGTAGAGCAGGCAGTGGTACGACTGCCTGGGCTGAAAATTTGCAAGCAAAGCCTACCCAGGGGGCAGGGAGTGAGCCCCATTTGTACTAGGATGGCTTTAATGCTGATTAAGAACATCTGCCAAGGAGTTTATTGAACTTCAATCACTTCCAAGAAGGAAGGAAGGAAGGACTTTCCTCTCTCCAGTCCTGTGTCCTGCTGTGCTTGTGCAGAGTGTAAGTAAGTGGGGTGCCATGGGGACTGGAGAAAGGTTGGGCCCTGAGGAGAGGGAAAAGCTTTTGCTGCTCAAGGCAGGCGGTGGGTCACTGTGGGTGAGACTGACAGCTCTGCATCCCTGTGTAGTTCAAGGGACTGTGCTAGACAAAAAGGCCCTGTGTTAGCAAGGGGATGGACTTTTCCAGCCCTGGCTCCCAGCTTTGCGACCTGGAGCTCCTAGGAAATACCAGCATGAAGCTACTTCCAGAAGCCCACACGGGTTTCAGCAGAAGCAGAGTTTGGGTCTGCTTGACAAAAGGGTTTCACAGCCGCCTGCCACGTCTCAGATGAAGCTTCAGGAACAGGATCGTTTGCCAGTAACCACCACCTTGTGCTGATGTTATCTAGTTTCTGCAGAATGAACTTGCTGAGTTGTCATCTGTGACACTGTCAGGGGAAGTCCTGGCTCCTGACACTGCAGTTCCTGCCTCTGCTTTGCCATGGCCCCAATTCCAGCAGCATCATCTGGGCTGGCTGGATTTGCTGGGTACCGGCTTGTGCTGAAATGTCATGGGGTTGTCAGAACTGGGCAGCAAGTCTGTGCTGCAGGCCTGTGGGCTCCCAAATCCAATGGAGACACCAGCAGGCTAGCGTGTAGTTTCTGGCTGAGGATAAAATGGCTACTGACAGCTCATCTATGCAAGTTGGTGCTGGACACTTGGTGACCAGACAAGCAGCAAGAGGGGTTTGCACTAGAGCTAATGTGTGGGTCTTGGCAAGTGCCTCTCAGTACGTGGGCTACTGACTTCTGTGACAGAGGCAAACTCCGTGGGTGCCAAGCAGAGGCACTGCTGCATTTTGCAGGTGTTTGCCAAGCGAGGCATCCCTTTTCTTCTGTGCAGACCTTCCCTGAAGGCCGTGACCTGTTTCACTCCCTGCTCCAGACAGCAGTAATGGATGAGTGGCCAAGGTAGTCAGGTGCTGGTGCATGCTGGCACTGCTGTATGGCCGGGCAGCATGATGGCACCCCATGCAGCCAGTGTAACAGGCTGGCAAAGCCAGACTCACTGGTCCAAACAAACCCCTCAGCTGCCGGTGCAGGGCGTTCTCCCTGTCTGCAAAGTGGATGTAGGCACCTGTTCTGCTGTCTGTTGAAAACCTGCAGGTTGCTGGATCATGTGCACAAGTTTTAGGAGCAATGCAAGCAGCCAGTGTAGCCTGTGTGACATGGAGCCTCATTCAGGCAGGGCTTTGGAGCAGCACATTTCTTCATCTGACAGCAACCATCTGCTGTGGCTGCAAGGTCCCACACTGCTTGGAAGCCGAGTTTGCATGCTGGGATAGCAGCAGCTCTGCATTTCTCCCAGCCATGCTCTGGAGTGTGCCTAAGTGCCAGCTGGTACCTGGGTGGTTTGGATGTGAGTGTCAAAGGGTTCAAGGCTGTGCTCCAAATTCAAGATAGAGCTACCTGGTAGGTCCCTCTCACTTGTGCAGCAGTGGGGAAAGGAGGAATGCTGCATGAGGAATAGGATGAAGAGTAGTACACACATCCTTTGTAAGGGTAATGCCATGGTAGATGGGGGGAAGTTTCCCTGGACTACTGTGTGTGCTTCTGTCTTTCCTGCTGTGAAATCAGTAGACATCCAAAGATGGGTGCTGACCTAAATGAGGTCTGCAGGAAAATTTCCCTATGCAGGGACTAAAAGTCCCAGTAGTTTAGAGTGGAAACTAGTGAAATGCCATGTGATAGAGATGTGCAGAGCAATTCCTGGCTTAGAGATAAGTCTGTTCCTCTGCTCACCCCCTCACAAGATGTTCAAAGAGATGGAAAGACAACTCATTTCACACTGGTAAACTGACACACTTCTCACAGAGCCAGCAAACTGGTTTGTGCAGGTGGACAAGATGCCCTGCTGGCCAACAGTTTCAGATGGCTCACAAAGGATCAGGTATTGAGATGAAAAACAAGGATACCCAAAACTGAAGTAAAAAACTTTGGCTTAAATAAGATAAAAGATGGCATGATTCTTGGACATCTACTTTGGGGTTCAGGTAAAGAATTGTGGCAAGGAGTTTCTATTTTTCTGTCCCTTCTTTGAAACCAATTTGGGCATCATTTATGGCACCAGGAGGACCAAGTCTTCAAGTCAGGGCCTTGCACCATCACTGCTGGCATGGCTTAAGGTGTAGCACATCTCCCTCGTCCTGCCTCCAAAGCACCATGAGGGATGAGGTGCCATGGGAGGCTGCAGGTCACCTGTGTCTGGGCACTGGCTGGCAGCCACATACAAACCTGTAGGGAAAGTAGCCATGTCCTGGGAGGCTGATTACAGAACACCTCTCTTGCCAGGGTTCCAAAATGCAAGGGTGGAAAGCACAGGGTTGGTGATGACCTGAAACTGCTCCCTCTCCCTCCCTCTCTCCATCTGTTGCTCCGGGCCCCCAGGGGAAACCTGTGGGACTTGACAAGCCCTCTGAGACAGCCAGCACTAAGCAAGTCCTCCCTTGGTGTTTGGGTGTTTGATCATGGGCCTGCTTCCTTGTGTTTCTCCCAAAAAGGCGTTGATGAGGCCTGGCTGGGGGCTCTGGGGGATGGACCAGGTTTGGGTCAGGGGCTCAGCCTTGCCACTGCTTCCCTCAGCAACCTGCTCTGGGACACTGGGTTGTCTCCCAGAGAGCTGGCAGCAGGCGAGAGCTGAGCATGCCAGGGTGTGACAGCACGTGCCAGTGCTCTGTCCAGGCTGATGTGGCTTATACCCATTTGTGTATTTTGGTAACTCTGCCAGTGTGGTTCTGCCATTCAGTGCTTCTTGCACAGGCACCAAGTGTACCTTCTGCACAGCTCTCCTGTCCCCTCCTGCACAGCCACTCTGCCCCACGCTGCCTCTGACGATGTGCTGGGCTCCAGCACTGCCTGTACAAGCACCACACGTGCCTGGGCACAGCCTCACTGCAGTGAGCCCATCAGCACAGCTGCTTGTGCTGAACACCTCCTCCAGTCATGCTGTGTGAGCTGAAGGATTTGGGAAACTCTTGTTCCTACCAGATGGGGTGGAAAGAAGGGAAAACTGGTGTACACACCCCCGTAATCCAAAAGTGAAGCAGATCCCAGTGGGGTGGAAGTAGAGTACTAGCATGAGTGTTGTTCACAGGCGTCTCCTGCTGAGGTGGGTGTCTCGGAGTCTGGCTGCAAGAACATGCTCTAAATAAGCTGTACTCAACCCTTGGGAGTCTTGAAGATGTTTTGTGGTGACGGGTGGTGTTGAAGGACATTTTCCTCTGAGTGGAGTCATGAAGCAGCAATGTAATACACTCAAGAGTCATATATTAATTTAAGAAACACCATTCACCCCATGCCATGGATCATGGTTTCAACCAAAGCCCTGTGAACATCAAATCCTCCATCAGGCATTGTTCATCCCCTGGGAGCACAATATTTGCTGCTTGGTTGCTGCAGCTGGATTCGCTGCAGCAGCAGCAGGGTCCCAAGGTTGAGTCCTGTGGCCGAACAGCCACATGTGCCTCTCCTGCTCATCTATCGCCTGGAAATGCACACACTGGGAAGCACAAAGGAGGCTGGGCCCATGGCCCCTTGCCATCACCAGTAAGTCTACCCCTGGGTGGATCAGCCCTTCTGGTTAAACGGGTCACTGCCCTTCCTCTTTGGGCCTTCCCCATCATCAGTGAACGAGACTGCCAGCGAGGTGAGTCAAACCGTCAGACACCATCTGCACCCTGCACACAGCACGTCCATGGATAGCTCAGACACCATCTGCACCCTGCACACAGCACGTCCATGGATAGCTCACCTGGAGGCTCAGCCCGGGCAGCGGAAGCACAGAAACCCTGGCTGACTGGGGGGCGTCTGGTAGCTGAACCTTTCGGTGTCACCCAGGCGCAGCTGGGTGATCTGGTTCATTTCTGACTGATCCCAGAAGGTAGGCAAGGCCTCTGAAGACAGCAGTGAGAGGAAGTTTGGCCTTGAATGGATGTACTCTACCAGGGTTTGAGATCTGCTGTCCTGGAGACTCTTGTAAGTGTACATCTGAGTACTTGCTTATGAGCTGCTAAGTCCTTGCCAGGAACAGATTAGAGGTTGCTCAACTAAATACACAACCAGTTGATCTGTACAGGACAGGAGAAAGAGAATGTGGTTCTTCCCTTCAAAACAGCCTGGGGTGAACTCTAATAATTGGTGTCTTGAGACTGAAACTCCCCGATCTGCAGGAGGTCTGACCCTGCCACCCTCCTGTCAACCCTTCAGCTTAGCCAAGCTTGCTCTTCCTCTCCAGTGGGGTCAGATGGACCCATCTACCTGGAGCTTGGTGTCCATATCTGGAAAGCTAGCACATTTGGCATTGTCTTTCTACAGTTTCCTTCTTTTAAAATATGGACAAAAAATAAAAGCATTACTAATGGCATTCAAAAAACCCCACATTCAAGTAGCAGAGTCAAATACCAAAGACCTAGAAATTGCCAGAAATGGGTTTGCCTAGGCAGCCTAGCTTCAGCTGTCTTGTGCATATGATCACTTTCTGCATTTTGCCCTGGATTGCCACCTCTTCAGCACCCAGGCTGGACCTTAGTGGAGGGAGCAGTAAGCTGGACAGATAGGCTGCCTCCCTTCTTAGCAGGGCTGGGAAACTCCTTTCAAGTTGGTGAAGCAAGACACTGCAGAAAGAAAGGTGGTTCTCCTGGGTAGACAGCTGATGCCTGCCTGGAGAGCTCAGTCTGTGTCTACCCCTGCCTTGCAGTTACTCTGTGAGTTGGTGAGCCACACGAGCAAGAGCTTTCACAGGAGCAGCCGCGTCTTCCTCATTTCCCAAGCTGTTTTACAGAAGTGCTAAAGATTTGCAGATGCAGTCACAGACATCAGGATCTGGGGTTTGACTAAACTAAGTGCTGTATAGTGCCAGAACCGTAAAAAAAATTAGATCCTAGTTGGTTCAAAATGTGTATCTAAAATGAATGAGTACTTATGATGTAAATCTCCTTTGTCTCTTATTTTGCACCTGTTAAATAGGTGTAACTCCATTTCTTTATCCTCACCTCTGGATCTGAAAAGGTGCCTGAGAAAACAGCTTCATTAGTAACCCTGAAGCAGTCACTCAGTGCTGAAGTGCTGAGCATTAGAAAGAGTCTGTGAAGAAATGGAAAAGCAGGATGTTGGAGCATGCAGGCTGCAGGACAAGATGAAGGTAACACGGCCATCCCAGGGGATAAACCCTAGTGGATCATGCAGCTACAGGGCACATTACACAGCATGAGGGCATAAATGCAGTGTGCTTTAGGGATTTAATTGTGGGATTTCCATAATTTTGAGTGCTTGACTTACAGCCCTTGTCATTTATCAGACATTCCAGGTGTAAAGTACCTGTTTTCCTGTACTTTGGCTGGTTGCACCCAGTAAGGACTGAAAGTGTTGGTGTTTGCTGTGTGCCAAGTGGGATGAATTTGGTGGGACTACGCTTCAGCTCTCCTGGCACAACCTCACTCTCACACGCAGCTCAGTCAAGATGAAATAGCCCTGGTGACAGAGACTGGGGAAGCTGCACACGTTGCAGACAGGACAACAGGTGCTGGCAGAGTGGGACATGGCAGAAGCATCTGGTAGAGAGCAGGGACTTTGTTCAATGCAGCCATTCTCAGCACTGATTTCTGCAAAAGTCTTCAAACTCATGTAAGGAATTATAAACAAGTCTTTGCAATTGTCCAAGTATTGTAAGAAATTATTTGCATAAAATGCTACATGTGAAGCAGAAACAAGCTCAGTGGTTTATAGGAGGCTGGAGTTGGTAACTGCTCTAGGCTGAATTTTTAAATAGCACTCTGCACTGAATGGCTGTGCAAACGAGATGAGTGAGGTGGATGGGCTGAAATGCTGTTTTGAATGTTGCTGTCATAAGCCTGCTGCAGGCAAGAGCTCTGGAGCAGCAGGTTTACAAGGAAACTCCAGCACTCACCTGTGCTGAGGAAGCTGGTTGCAAAGGTGGGACATAGGGAAAGAGGCTTTGAAGCAAAGCTGGTTGAAAAATAGCCCATGTGCTCTCTTGGTTCTGAGAAACCCATCCTAGTAGGGCACTTTTTTCTCTCCCCCCCGCCCCCCCCTTTTTTTCCTTTTTCCTTATTTAAACCCTGGGAACATAATTCATAACATAATCCATCCCACAGAGGCAGGATTCAACTTGGATTTCTTTTGAGAGAGGTTTCTTCCCAGCTACTTCATATAAAGGGGCTTGAATAACTTTCCTGAATTGCCCATCCCAAGGTCTTCCTAATCTCATCTTGCTTCGAATATCAGACCGCCACCATTCCTGCTGCAGTTGGAGCCTGTTGCTTCTTACCCTGCTTTGGCTGCACAGAAACCAGCTGGCCATCCTTTCCATTACAACATATGAAAGACTGTTCCTTCCTCACCACCCACTTCCCACCCCCAAGACTTCTCTTTTCTAGGCAAAATGGGCACAACTTCTTCACTCCTTTCTCTTAGGGCAATATTTTTGTGTGTTTATCCTTTGTATTTTCTTCCAGACTACTCCATTCCTTGTCCTGGGACTCTGAAAGTGTCCTGCACAGGCAGCACAAGGCAGTCACCTCCTCTGCCCTGCCCAGAACCCCAAGTCAATACCTGACCCCTTTGCTGCTGACAAAGCTTCAGTTTTCAGTGCTCTGCAACCCCTCGATTTTTGCCTCCTATTCTGCTGCCCCATGGGTTATTCCCCAGATCTTCTACCTACAGCTCTCTTTACTTTACATTTGCATTTGTTCTTGCTGAACTGCATCTTGCTGCTTTCAAACCATTTCTCTGCAGGTCACACTGAGCCCAGGCCCCAAGTCCCTGCAGCCACTCTGTCCTGGGAGAATGAGACTTCCTCCAGCATTGCCTGCTGTAATTTACAAGGGACAAGAACAAGGTTGGTCCTGCCCTTCCCCTAAAAACCTCTGGAACCATCCTTTCTCCATCAAGCTGCTGGTATGGCAGTAGCCTAACATTGGTGAGTTTTTCCAGTGCCACTGACAGTGATTTCACAGCTCCTGTGATTAAGATCAAAGAAAACGAAATGATTCCAGAGAGAAAGTCAGGGAATGTTATTCACAGTGTAAATTTAGTTACCTAAGTCATGCACAGAGATTAGGAGACTGACTCCTGAAGCTCTCCCTCATAGAGGGGGAAGCCTGGGCAGAGGCAGCAGGAAATCAGCTCCCCATGCTGTGCCTGCAGCAGGTGCCCAGGCCAGTTCCCACAAAGCTGTGAGCAGATGCTGGTGGAGCCATACTGGTGGTTTCTGCTGCTCTGGGTTGGGGGATCACATCTCTGACCAGAGAAATGGCAGGGGGCTCTCTCTGCCTGGGAGGGGACACCATGGGTCCAGCTCAGCCCAGAGAAGCATTGTGAAGGTTCTGCCCATCTTCCCACCAGAAGACACTTGTCTCTCTTACAGATGTTCATAAGTGGCAGGAATTCATTGACATCGTGGCCAGTTCAAGAGAAAAGAGTGTGTTTGGACAAGGCAAGCAAAAGGATTCTGTCTTATTCTTGCTCAGAAGGACCAAGTGTACAGACCCTCTCCCATGCTGTTGCTCTCTCCTGAGGTATCTTCATCAGCTGTTCATAAAAGCCCAGCTCTGGGCAAATCAAGGTGCACTCAAAACCTTCCTCCTCCTCAAAGTACAGCCTTTGCCATAGCCACATGCTGGACAGTTTTGCCCTGACTGTCCAGCTCCTGCCAGGACACTCAACTTCCCTCTCTACCTTCTGCCAACAGCCCCACTACCTTCCCAACTGCCTCCCAGACACTGGCCCTGCTAGCTACAAAAGGAATGAGTTCAGCTAATTTGTCAAATGATGGAACGAGGATATTTTTCTCTGAGGAAGGAGCTCCCTCCATCCAGCAGCCTGCAGAGCAGGACAGGCCAGCTGCTCACCAGCAGAGGAGTGTGGTTTCCTCGGGAGAGTGGGAATCCAGCAGTGTGCTTCCTGGAAAGGAGGTGCCACAGGGGTTGCAGAGTTCAGAGGAAGTGTAGTGATGCAGTGAGCTAATGGATCCTTCAAGGGTTGTGCTGCTAGCCAGTGCCTTGGGAGGCCTGAACTCAACACCTCTCACCTCACTGATCCCTTTAGCTACTCCATTTCTGGAACCAGCTGCACCAGAAAAGCCCTGTGTGCTGCAGGGGGGCTGCACTTCCAGGAAATTGGGTTCCTCAGTGTGGGTCATGCCAAGCAAACCCTTGCAGCCATGTTAAAAAGTGGTGGATCCTAGCATTTCCATACAGCACACCAGGAGGAAAAATACACTCAGTGCTGTGAAATGTTCAGATAAAAGGGCTAAGAGTAGAACACCAGTGCCACAGGATGTTTCTAAAAAGGGAAATGGGTCAAATGGAGTAGTTTTGCTTTTGGAGCTAAATCAGGAGATTTCCCTGAGCCACCCAGCCTGCAGCCAGCCCCACACAGTTTTTGGTTTTGGCCATGTTTGCTCCTGTGTTGGCTCCATGAGTGGCAAGGATGGGAAGAAATGCTAGCAGTGCCCATACTGCACTGTCTTCCAAGCTCATGCTTCTCGGCAAGTGTGTTTTCCATGCTGCAATACAGAAATTATTTCCAATACTTTTTCCCAAATGATGACTGCATCTCAAGTGCCCTTACCTATGTCCTGTTGTTGAGACTTGCTAGCTGTTCCTGTCTGAGGCAGGAGAAACTCAACCAGAAGACCCACAGACAACAAAAAACAGTAAGTTGGGAACTGGGAATAGCTGTTTTCCACAGGAGTGGGTTACTGTAGATGGCTTCATGCCTGTTTCTAGGTCTGCTCCTTATTGCACATGCAAGAATTAATGCTGCACATGCAGCTCTGAGGTCATGTGCCTCTGTCTGAGGATGGAGAGCCTGTTGGCATGTGGCTCACCCTGCTGGATCTGGTGACATGAGCAGACCAGAAAGCGAATGGTCCCTGCTTTGGCACTTCCTACTCCTGCATTGTCACCTCTAGAGCCACTATTTTGGAGTACTCTGAGGGTACCCCTGAAGCACTGCCTAGGGGCTGACTGCACATCTTTAGTCTTCTGGGGCTCACACTAAGGGTAGTAGTAGTCCCAGGGAATGAAGACTGGAGGACAAAGGGGGGATCCAAAGCAGCTTCTCCTTGCTGCTGTCTGCATGGGCTGATCCATAGATTCTTACATTTCCAGCACTTTGTCTGTCAGGGCTGCTATTCCCTTATGGCCAGTGGTGACATACTAATGAATGTTTTAAAGTGCCAAATAGCTTTGCTTTACAGAAAATACTAGTCCCTCCCAGCCCAGTCCAAATGTTGTATGATCCTGAGCCTCTCTCCTTAACTGGGGCTGGCGCTAATCGTGCCCACGCGAGCCACCTGCACGAGCAGTGTTGATGCGGCAGCTGCCGAGGTGCCCGTCCCCTCCCCGGGACCCGCGTCAGTGCTGCCGGGGGCGGCAGGAGCCGGTGGGCGGCTTGTGGGGACATGTGTGCCTGCTTGGGAATTTCCTCAGCTGTGCTGGGGCACTGAGGTTGCCTGGGGCTGGACTGACCTCCTGCCTGCATAGGGTTAGCATGGGACGCAGTAGCCCTGGAATTTCTGGGGCTCCCAGTGTCACCTCCTCCGCACAGCCCTCCTTTGAGGGTCCAACTTTCACAGCCAGAGCTGGGGCTTTTCTTCCTTTCCATCTCTGCTGTTTGTCTCAGAGAAAACCCGTCGTGGTGCTGTTTTTCAACTGCCTGAAGGTGTTTTTCGGGGGTTTTTCAGGCTATTTTGAAGCTCGTTTTTCCCAGATGTGCTTTTTTTTCTTCTTCTTTCTTTATTTTTTTTTTTCAATTGGTTTTTTAAAAAAATTTTTCTTCTGTAACTTTACTTCTTTGCCTTAAAGTTTCCGGCCACGTGACTTTCAGCTTGCATCCCTGAGGTTTCTGAAAAACCACAGGAGGCTGAGACCTAAAGGGAGGTACAGAGGCTGTGAGAGGAGAGGCAGCGAAAGTGTCGGAGTGCTGGGCAGGAGGACAGAGAGCTTCTGGGACGGGGGAGAGCAGGAAGACAAGGGCCACATCAGAGCTGACACAGGAGGACAGAGAGGCAGAGAAGCAAGACAGAGAGCAGGCACACCAAGAGCACAAAGAAGCTGAAGAGACCCTGGGAGCCAGAAGCAGCAGCTATGCCCCACAGCTCTGACAGCAGTGATTCCAGCAGCTTCAGCCAGTCTCCCCCTCCCAGCAAGCAGGTAAAGCAGGGGCCCTTCCCCAGCTCTCCCCAGCTATTTCAGGGTGGGCCACGGGTGGGCAGGCAGCAGGGTGGCACCCACTGTCTGCGTTTTCACGGTGCAACATGGCAGAGCTTTCTAAGAATGGCTCTGGGGACAGAGATGCAGGGCTCAGCCAGGGGCCCTGGCAGAAGCTCCAGCCACTGAGCTGGGTATGGGCAGAGAGAGATGACCTGGTTCCCTGGGGCTATTCCAGGGGCAGCTGGGGGCCCAGCACCCCCAGGCATGGTGGATCCTGTGATACATGCCAGGCAGGCAGGAAGTTTTGGTGTGATTTGGTGCTCTGGTGAGGAGCCTGAGCAGGCACCTCCTGGCTGTGGAGCAGGGCAGCTCAGGGGCAACCTGCCTGCTTCCTGCTTCTGTGGACAGCACTCAGGACCCAGAAAAGCCTTGTTGCTTTGGATCTGCTTTCTTTACTCCTCAGCCTCAGCAGTTTTTCATGTCAGTGATGCTTCACAGCGGGATTTTGTTTTGTTACACGGCATACCTTAATGGTAGGTCTTTTGCTGGCAGATACAGACACGAGTCTGAGCTATTCTCACTGCCTTTTCTGGCTAAACTTTATTTTATCTGTCATTTGCCATTTCTCTAGGGCTGGCAACAAGAGCAAGTGCCTGAGACTTTGCTCAGAAATCTTGGGGTTCATTAAAGCAGATGATTTTTGGCTTCCAAACAAGGATGGGAATGCATCCTGGCTTGCATCCTAGTAAAGACAGGGATTAAGCACAAGGTTTTCTAAAGGATAGGGACTGGACTTGATGCAGAATATGGGAGGTGCTATGTCTGAGACATTTTCAGGGTATTGAAGGCAAGGATAAAACGGTTAAGTTCAAAGAAAAATATCTTGGGTTTGGGGGAGGGGGGAGAGGATGTGGACAGATAAATGGGCTGGGAAGATAACTTTTGTGGCTGGGTTTTGTAGTCTTGTGGAGAAGTGGTGGTGTGAATGTTAAAGAGTCCACAAGAGGGGCAGTGCGATATGAAAATAGAAGATGAAAGTCTGTGTGACAGTTTCAACTGTCAGAAGGCAGCAGAAGGACCAGGTCTCAGCAGAGAATGGCTGCTGCATGAAGCTCATGACCTGAAGCCTGGAGACCTCTGTTCTCCCCTGCCTAAGGGGCTTGGGAGTGTTGCGGTCAGCACTGCAGGCATTGCTAACGGGGGACTCCAGAAAAGAGCACGGACAGAGATAAGAGAGGTGAAGCAAATAAGATCTGTGTTAAAAACAAAAGCTCTGAGTCTGTCTAGTTAAACAAAGCAGGGGCCATATTGTGTTGTGAGGGTCTGCAGCAAATAAAGCCTGAGACAGAAGGGTGATGGAGAAGAGAGGGAGCAACAGGGGTAAAAAGAGGAAAATACAGCTGAATATCTGGAAAAATGGTAAAGGAGCTGGAATGTCTGCACTGCCATCGCCCTGCAGAGAGACAGGAAAGGAAATGGTTTTCTGTAGAAGAATTCAAATCGTCTTCTTTCTAGAGGGAGGTCCTTACTCTGGTCCATCAAACTATATCCCAGGCTAGTGTGTTGGTGAAGAAAGAGTGGTCATTTCCCAGCTGTGCTGGGATCCCCAAGGATGTCAGATGTGTCCCTCCTGGCAACAGGGGTGCTAAAGGCATCACACGTCCCCTGGACCACAGCTTTAGCGTGTGTCCTGTGCTTCAATGATGTTATCTGCTGTGTCCCTTTCCCAACTACTGCCCCGCAGGAGGAGGTCGAGGGAGAGAATACCCAGTCATTTCCATGCCTTGTTTCCCTAGGACTCTTCTGATGACATGAGGAAAGTCCAAAGGAGGGAGAAGAATCGCATTGCTGCCCAGAAGAGCCGCCTGAGGCAGACCCAGAAAGCAGACACACTGCACTTGGTGAGCACTCCCACCCTTCTCCCCTGGTGCTGAGGACTCATAGGAGACACCTGTGCTTTTCCCCTGGGACTCAGAGCAGAGATGCTGAGGGGAGGCAGGACAGGAGAAGTGAGGCCAGGGCAGGATGTAGGAGTCAGTGCTTGCAGTGAGAGCACACAGCCCATGATGACTGCCACTGAAGCATTTAGTTTTGCAGCTAGTTTTGAATCCATCTTTATCTCTCAGTCTTTCATTAGTGATTTCCTTTCCCAGCCTCTTCTGACTGAGCTCTTTGAAAGCATAGTCTCACCTGGCTTGGCTCTCCCCAGGTTTGAGATTCATGCCACCACTTGTGCAGAGGTGCAACAGCAAAGAAAGATACTTTTCTGCACCACTGTGAGCAACCCCAACAGCTCTTCCCAGTGTGAAGAATTAGATATCTGCCTTTCAGGAGGGATGGTCACTTCTGGCTGTGTGTGTTTGGGCAGGTGTATGGGGTCAGTGTTGGAGTATAAGGGCTGGCATGCTCTGCATTTTGCACATTGATAAATGTGTCCCATGTATTTTGGGCCACTCATGGGAAGGATGAAGATCACGCAGCTTGCAGGGGCAGAAACCATCTTTATCCCTGTGCTGGGCTTGGTTGTCTTTTGAAAAGTGGTAGCTTTTCATGTTTTTTCATGTTCAAAAAAACATCCTTTGATTCAGCAGTCTCCATGTTCCCATTATTGGAAATAATTATTGAGAATCCAGTTCTGAACCTTCCTCCTTACATAGTGCCCTTAGTCCATGGATGGAGCTAGGTTTAAGGGAGAGATTTCACTCTCTTCTCAGTAGCTGATGAGCCTTCTCGAGCTGACATGGTTCTAGGCTGATTGCCTTACATCAGCCAGCAGCAATGGCTCTGGGCAGCTGTATCTGAGAGAGGCGAGAAAATACCCTTTCCTTGGGGTCAGTGCTCTCTCTACAGTAATCCTAGAGGTAGTATGGGCTCTGAGCTCCCCCAGGAAAATCCTGCCTAGCTGTGCACCAAGCAGGATTGGGCTGTTTTTCTTAGAGCACTTGCTTATGAGATTACTGTTGCTCAGCTACCACTGATAGCAGACAGTCCTTGCCTTCCCATTGGGAGGGGGCACTGGGGCTAAGTCCATTTTAGATCCCAACAGGCAGATGAAAAATGCAGGGAGGCAAGTAGATGATGGGTGGTAAATTTCTGCTAGCTTTTTTTCAGTTCCAGTGGACAGTGACCCCCTGTTGCTCCTGGGTTCATTCCCTGAGCACTCTTTGCCTTTGGTCGCTCCTGCATCAGGGACTTTGTTTCTCTGATGTGGTTCTTCACAGGGACTTTCTCTAGCTTTTTTCAGTGTGGACAGTGACCCCCTGTTGCTCCTGGGTTCATTCCCTGAGCACTCTTTGCCTTTGGTCGCTCCTGCATCAGGGACTTTGTTTCTCTGATGTGGTTCTTCACAGAAAATCATGACTCCTTTTGAGCTATGGTGGTGCAAAAGGAGCCACCAGCTCCATCTGTCCCAGGGTTTTCTAGCTTGTATTTTGAGGGGAATGAGTCATAGGAAAGCTGGGACTCCTGGCCCCTCGGTGATTCCCATCAGTTCCTGAGTTCAGCAACAGTCATGATTTCCAAACCAGTTGGTCTCCCCTGAGAGATGCTGTTTGCTGTGTGAGCTCCTGCTTTGGGAGCAGCTGTAATTGCTGGGTGCATTTCAACCTGTGCACAGAGTGGGCACCACCTGGAATCAGCACGGCAGCAGAGGGGCAAGCAGAAAGTTTGCTTTGCAAAGGTGGTGGTGCAGTTTTCCAGAGCCTCCAAGTGCTGGGTCTTTTTTCAGCACACTCTGCTGAGTTTCCAATCCTCTGGTCCTGCCCAGGCTGCTGGCTTTATGGTCAGTTGATGCCTGCAATGCTTCAGCCTGGAGCTGGCTGCACTTCAGCAGAAGCAGAGGTATCAAAGGCTTTGATATTCTCAGTATTGTTGAGACAAGGCTGAGCATCATTATTAACCCCTTTGTTGTTATTCTCATTCATACCAGTATTAATTCAGTTCTTCTGAGGCCTTAGTTTCTCTTTTCTTCTGACTCAAGCGTCTCCTCTTCCTCCCCAAAGGCCTCTGCTTTCCTCGGCTGCTAGCAGGAAGCAGTGAGTCTCTTCTTTCCAGGGCCATGACAGGTTTCCTGTGGCAGGTGGTTTTCTGGTTAAAGACGGCGGTTATGAATTCAACGTGCTCTCCAGGGGGCTGGGCTGCCTGGGAAGCGCCCGGAGATGTGTGTGTGCATGAGCGGAGCGGGAAAGCCTGGGCGGGAGCAAGCCACAGGCGCTTCTCGTAAGCCGGGCCCGGGGAGCGTGGCTGGGGCTGCCGGCATCGCACCCACACCCGGCCTGGCCAGCTGGGGGAGGAGGGTTTGCCCAGGCGTGGCTCTGAGACGAATTTACCAGAAATATTTCGTTCTGGAAATTCTGTGGGGCAGAGAGGCGAAGGACCGCAACTCTCACGTCCCGAGCTCATCCCTGTGGGTCCCATGCTGAGGAAGCCCCTGTGGTTTTGTCTCCTCAGGAGAGTGAAGACTTAGAGAGACAGAATGCTGCCCTGCGCCGGGAGATCAAGCAGCTGACAGAGGAAATGAAGCACTTCACCTCGATGCTGAGCTCCCATGAACCGTTCTGCTCCATCCTGACATCCCCCCCTCCGCCTCCAGAAGTGCTTTATGCCACACACTCTTTTCACCAGCCCCACATCAGCTCCCCACGCTTCCAGCACTGAGCCAACCAGGAGGACAGCAGCCTGCCAGCTCCACTGATGGCAAGAAGTAACTTTGTGGGGCTTACTTTCCCATCCAAGGGAAGGAATTGGACAGACAGACGTTCCTTCTTAAAGTATGTATTCTGAGTGATTTGCCTAAGACTTGCTCCCTGTGCAGAAATGGCAGAGCCACCATGAGGCATCTTTGGACAGTTTCCAGCTTGGATTCTGGGAGGAAGAGGCAGTCACGAAAGGGCACCATCCCCCTTCTCTGGTCCTTGTTTGGGGAGGCTCACGGGAGTGTGCAGCAATGGCAGCCTCCATAAGAGCAGCTGGCTGTGGCACACAACAGCCAGACCTCTAGGAAGAGGAAAGGGAGCAGGGGTGGAGGGGAAGGTTGGGGGCCACAGAGTGTCAGAGCAAAACCATTTTATTTTTGTAAAATAAAGATTGAAAATGCTTAACTCTTTGTTTCCAAAATAGGATTTGAGTCACTCCTAAGGCCTGGCGTGATACAGTGAAGACACAGGCAGCAGGATGGGATAACTTGGGGCCCAGAAAGCAGTTCTGTATGCACAGGAATCTAATCCAGGGCCAGCAGAGCCCCACTTTTAGAAGGGGGTCCCATGCATGTAGGCTGGGCAGGCTGAGGAGCAATAGTTTGTGGGGTAATGAGGTCTCTGGGGAGGATGGGTCCCTCTTTGCTGCAGGGCTCAACCTGGCTAAAGAGTGTGACATGACATGCAGATCTCTTCCCTGCTGACCCTCTCAGCTCCCTGCTACTGGTGGCTATGCTTCCACATGCTCCCTTGCATGAGTGGAGGTGCACTGCCATGTTGTGTCAGCTCCCAGGTCTTGGTGGGCTGGTGGAGCCTTCAGTTTGGCCAGCAGCACAGCTGGGAAGCAGCATCATGGCATGGAGGGAGCTGGTGGTGTTTTTCTGGAGTGCACAGGAGAACACAGGACCTAGCAGAACTCCTGCTCAAAGAATTGCCTTACCCTGCTAAGGCATGTAGCTGCAGCCTACATTCTTTCCCCTTGCCCATCAGTCACAGCGCCACAAAAGGCTGCTGCACTATCTCATGCATTGAAACAGATGAAACCTGAAAGGTCACAGAGGAGTAGATTAGTACTCCTGAGTCTGATTTATTGGAAACACAACCCAGTCCAAAGAGGCAGACTCTGTACTTTACCCCACACCAGCCAGCAGCCCATTTATCAGCCCCACTCTGTACACAAGGCTGAAGCCCACCTGCCAGTGGTTCTGTTGCTAACAGTGGCCCAGGACTGCTGCCACATTCAAGGAGCACCAGCTGCAATCTTTTCAGCAGAGTACCACAAGTAGTGCTGCTGAGGAAGGCTTTTAAATGAGGGAAATAAAACAAATTTATAGATATCCTTCCTGCAGGCCCAGAGAAGCAGCCTATTTCCAGATAGCCCTCAAGAGGTAAAGTCTGTAATGTGTTGTGCTGTGCATGTTTTCTCTCTCTGGTTTGCACTAGCAAGATGATAACCAAATACTGTTGTGTCTCAGCAAGCTGTCCTCAGGATAGGCGCAGGTAGCACTGTGATTTCTCCTGCCATGGTTTGCTCAGAGGTTTGTGAGCTTCCTACCTCCAGAGTCTGTGCCAGCATGGGAGGCACTGTGGTCAGAGATGCCTGGTGCCAGCACACTGGCCTGGGTGCCACTACCTACAAGAGCAGTGCTGAGGCAATGGGTCATTGCACTGGCCTGTCTCTGTAGCTCTGGGATGAGGGATGAGCACATTCAGGAAAGGACACAGGGAATGATGGTGGTTATTCCAGCCAGGTAGCTGGGTTTCTGCATATATGACATGCAGAATATATCTACAGGAACAATTTCATTGTGTCTTACACCACCCCTCTGTGCTAGATCTCACACCAATAGGCTTCACTCTAACCATCAGTTCAACAAACAGCTGCTGATTCATTGCACAGCCTATGCTTTGAGCCAGTCAGGCTACAAAGGCTCTGCCCAAGGTGCTTTTCTCTGAAATTTGTCCCTTTAAGCCTGAGAGAGACAACTGACTTCAGCTCCAGATTGTCTTTACAGGCTCTGCTTCTGCTCCTTGAGCTTCTGGTGGATTTTCTCCCTGATTTTTCACTTTCACTTTTGCTGTTCCTTAGAGTTCTGATGCTCCCATGCTTCCTGGTTTACAGTCAGAGAAAAAAAACTACTGCTACCTTGATTGGGGTTTGCTGTGTAGGGCACTGCAGGCTCATGCTCTTCACTGGAGGATGCAAGAGAGTCCCAGTGAAGCTTGCAGAGTTGCATACATGAGACATCTCCATCCTTACTGTGACCTTTGTATTTTCTCCTGGCTATAAAATGCTAAGCTTTGTTTTAGCTGCAGATGGAGAAGGTCCTACTGTGGGGTGTATGTGACCTATGCCCACACAGATACAGAGGCAATATTTCTGCTGCAAAGCTGCTGAAGTCTAGATCCTTCAGGCTGGGTGGGGTTTCTGTGTAATGCCCACAGAATTGCTAGACCCAGTCACTGGTAACGTCTCAGACATATTACTGCAACTCAGAACGAAAATAAACAGTCAGTGGTGACACTGGGAGACGGGTTTGCAACAACATCCTCTCCAAAACCTAAACAATATTCTTGGCATCATCAGTCAATGTGTCCCCTCTGCATGGCTGACTGTGAGCTGGAAGGTCTCCTACCTGTGTTGTGCTCAGCCATTCTGGCCAAACCAAGCCGTTCTGGTGTTTGCTGGTCCTAGGAGACACATCTTCCAATCTGACCTGGCTTTGCCCCAGTCTTGCCCACAAAAACCTGGTCACAGAACATAGTCTGCATGGTTCAAGCCAGTTTTGACCTCTGCTTTCTTCTGTAATTGTGAGGTATGTGGGGGGGCAGTCTCCCAGTTATAAAGAATGGTTATCCTGGGAGAATACTCTTATCTGCCAAGCAGCAGGGGACAACATATCCTTTCTGCCCTTTTAAACAGTGTAGGGAAAAAAAAATCTTTTCCTAAGGCTGTTTCCAGAGCTGCACAAACTGCTTGCTCCAGCTGTGTGAGGAGATTCCTTCACTTCCCTACTAGTGCTGTCTCTTGCTTCTCCTTCCCAGGCTCCCGGCCTCTCCTCAAGGCTCCTCACACTTTTCATTTAATTCACCTGCTTTTCATTTCCGAGTAGCGACGTGCCTATCCCCTGGTGTGGCACTCACTGCTGCCCGCAAATGAACTGCAAACGAGCCCAAACGAGGAGCAAGGTGCAGGGAGGTGGCCAGGGCAATCACTGCCGATTGCTTTCGATTGCCTGCTCCTCCCAGCAATGCAATTCTTGTAATTTTCACTTCCTTGGCATCTGGCATTTCTCAAGCGTTGTGTGCGTTATCTGGCCATGCCCAGCCTTCAGGAGCACTGAGTTGCTGGCTGCTCCAAGGGAAAGGGATGCTTTTGGGCACACAACTGGATAAACCGGGTGATGTCCGGGCCTGTGGAAGCCTGTCCCTGCCCCAGCAGAATGTCAGCGCCGTTCTGCTGTGCTGCAGAGCTGCTCACTGAAAGCCTCTCTCAAAGCAGTACATAAACCAGGGCTCACAGGAGGCTGAGAGACTCTTCTCCAGCCAGGGAAGGGCGGCCAGGACAGACAGCTCTGCCCTGCAAGCGCAGCCGGCGAACAGCGCGTGTGTGCTGGCCTCTGCTGGGCGAAGCCGAGCGCTCCCAGCCGCTCCTGCGCTCCGCTCGGCACAGCCGCTTCGGCAAGGGACAGACTGAGCAGCTCTCTTGCCCATTTCGCTGTGGCTCCAAAGTATTTAGGCACTTGCTTCACAAATCCCGGCTCAGAATTCACTTCTGTTGGAGCTGTCAGACTGCATCAGCAAGAGGATAACCTCCTGCACGCTGAACCAAAGGAGCAGCCCACAGAAGAGACCCTCTGTCTGCTTCCTGCAATGATCATAGTGTACAAAGCAGCACTAGTCACACAAAAATGCTCTCTGGATGCTAATACTTCAGCACACAGAGATCAAAGAAGATCAGGAATCACTGCTAAGAGACAAAGTATTTTTATAAATCACAAGATGTCAAGAACAGAAAAACCAAGGCATGTCACGAAATGGCAAGAATTTCTCTGAATGAATAACCCTGTGTTCACTTTGTCTGTGTTCTGCTGTTTTTGCCACCTTATTGATTGTTGATCTGGAGGAGATTTGAGCAGTGAGGCAGAGTTATATGTATCCATGAAATTTTTTTAGGTTACTCAAAAACCCTACCCAACTAAATGTGAGGGAGCATATATTCACTGCTTGCCAGGGCAGGGTTCCAATCAGTGTGATAAGGTTAGAATATGAGACTATAATTTTTAGCAGACATCAGCTCCTGAGAGTTCTCCTGCCTCAGAAATGCCCATGCAGTGACAACACACCTTCCCCCCAACTCTTGTACCACTTCTGTGCTTTTTGCTAAGACACAATCAACTTTTCTCCCCTCACAACAGTGGTGGTTTGGTGCCATGGTCCTCAGAATTTTTCCCAGGTTTGGTTTTATTGCTGCAGTGTGAGTGGGAGGAAGATGAAGGACATGCCTGAGTTCAGCAGTGAGTCTACACACATTTCCAGCACTCTTTTGTTATTAATTAATGTCAGCTGCAAGCAATAGAAGATTAAAATCTTTTTCTCATGTCATTTCTCATGCCATGAACTAGTATGACCCACTGAGATGGAGGCTGGAGGATGCTGAGTAAGAAGGGCTTATATACTTGAAGCTTTGACATTTGGGGTTAATCTGTGACCCTGATCTGGACTGGGTGTGGAAAACTAGACTATGGCTGAGTTGAGGCTAACTCAATCTTTTTTCACTTCTTTTATTCTGAGCTGAACAAAGAGAATCGTATCTCATGTGCATGCCTGGTGCACAGCAGAGGAGTGAGGTGTGTTTGCTCCAATAACATTGCTCATGCACAGCTTTCCTCATAGCTGTCTATATCTCCACAGCTTTTCACAAGCAAAGGTTGAGAGCTGGGCTTCGATACTCAAGCAGCACAGCAGGCTAACCACAGCTACACAGTTTTTAGATTAGAGCCAGTTCTCATCCGGCCTGATCAGAGGATGGGGCAGAGCAGGTTGGTATGTTTGCAGGCCATGCAGAGGTAGCACAAGCACCCTGTGCGCAGGGGGTGTGTACTAACCAGAAAAAGGCACCTTTGAGGTGCCTTGTGCCCAAGTTCTCTTCCATCCTGTGCACTTCTTCTACATCTTTTTCTTGCTGCAAGGAGGCAGCTGTGAATATTAGCACTTCAGCCATGCCCTCCCATCTACTCTTCACAGTTCGGACTTACACGATTCACCCACACAAACCTCACATCTGAACTGGGCAGGGTTAAATTAAAGCCATTGCTCTGTTAAAGCCAGGCTTTGAACAGGGAGACTGGATTGGCAAAGAAGTGACGAATTCAAGCTGCTCTTAGGCAAGCCCTTGCAGCCCATGCTGGAAGGTGTCAAACTGGAAAAAAATCCTGCCCCTGGCAGGGCCACACAAATCACCATAACTCTTTGTGGCCCTGTAAAATAGACACAGATGATGCATCCTCACCAAAGCTCCCAGAGAGTGAGAGCTACACATGAAATATGCTGAAGGGGAGCAAAACATTATTTCTTTCTCCTGAGTTGTACTTTTGAATGGCTTAAAGCTTTGGAGAGTACAGGTTTGGTGCTCAAAGTTAGCCCCTGCACAACTTTGGTTGTTCTGAGGTCTGCAGTCTTCTTCAGATGAGATTTTAGACTGTGCAACTAAGCCATTGTGTTTTGTGTAGGGGAAGGTAATTTTTGCAAAATCTTGAGTGCTGCAGAGGTTGTCTGCTGCACTGTTATGAATGGAGTTGTCCATCACTGTTCATGTACCCAGATCTTCATACAGAAAATGTAACAGGAAAGATTCTTAAGGGTTTAGGGTATCAAAATAACTGCGTATCTAAACTACAGTAATAAACTAATCCATTGCCTTTAGTAATAAATTAATCCATTGCCTTTATAAGATGCATTCTGGGTGGCTCTTGGGATGCAGAGAGCTCTGGGTGCCAGCAGAGGGCTTGCAGGGTTCCCTGCTCCATGGGGGAACACCACTGGTTTTGTCCAGAGCAGCAGCCCTGCCAGCCCATGCTTCACCGTGTGTCTCCAGCTGAGCACTGCATCCAGGTGTGACTCCCAAACGAGGCGCTCTGCCAGCTGTTCGAGTCTCGTCATTTGGTTTTATGCTACAAGCACCTAACCTACAAAGAACTTCACTAAAGCAGTTTAGGTGCTGAACCCAAAAGAAAACCTTCTCCCTCCACTAACAAAGATCTTGTAATCTTTCCTGCAATGTCTGTTGTGAAAAGTTATGTGTGATATCTGCTGACAGCTCTTCTAGACCTAAATGCTATCAGTCAAAATGTGATAGGGCCACCTAAGAGGTAAGCTAGTTAGGCTTTGTAAGTGCAATGATGAAATTTAGAGGCACAAATAACAAGGCTGACAGTTTGAAAGCAAGGGACATCCTGTGATCCTTTGAGGTTAGATACTTCCATTTAAAGGGAACCTAAAGAACTGCATCGATGTAAGATCTGGCAGATCCTCGAGTACTTGCTTTTCCTTAGCAGTTTTCTTCTTTTCTTCACCTACTACTTGGATCTCTGAACCAATGTGGAGAGAAAAGACACCAAGGAATTATACTTTCCAGAATAATTTTCTACAATACCTTTGTACACCCTCCAAGCCAATTTTCCTCACCCATTCATATTGCCTTGCTTGTCATTGAGGCCTGTTGCCATCTGGATTATCCTTGCTGTCACCATCCCTAGCATTTGTATTTATTGGGAGGACTTTGAGAATAGCAAGCTTGTTGCAAGGCTTTACATAACATAAAGGAACTGTATGTACTAATTGGTCATAAAGGCAGCATATATTCCAAGACTGTCAGTGTTGGATTTCTTGAGATCAGTAGGGAAGATTACAGAGGTTAGGTTCTACCTGATGGCCTGTACTCTAACCCTTAATTTGGGTCCTGCTTCTTTGTCTGATTTAGTGCATTCCAGTCTTCACAGATTCTTTTGGCTCTTGGATCCTATAAGCTTTTTAGCACTTCTGTTAATCTCCATGTAAAGGAGATTTCCCTCTCGCTTTAAAATCCACTTCAAGGGGTTGTCCTGAAATATAAATAATTTTTCATGGCTAAGAAATTTTTATATAAATATGCTGTGATGAGGGAAATCCAAAAGCAGCTGCTGTGTTGTTTCAAGAAGGGAAAGAGGCATGTGAGTAGAAACAGATGCAGCATTAGAGGAGGAAATGCAAAGCACAGGGGTTTTATTTTAGTATTTTATAATTAGAAATTGGCAAATTATATAAAGGGGTGATTGAGTAGTTCATGGAGTTAGTAACAAAACAGCCCTGAAATCCAAGGACAGGAGTTCAAGGAAGTGTGGGCCTATAGGTATGAAAAACCCTTGTCTGACTCGGCTTTGAGGAGCCAGTGTTGCTTCTCTGCCTGGCTCATGCTCACTTGACAGGCTGCAGTCACCAGTGGCTGGGCACTGCTTTCATGCATCTCATTTCAGCTGTTATTTTCAGCAGAGTCTGTGTTTTAGTCATTCTTGACTTCCCATTTGACTTTTCTGACAGGACTAAGACATGGGAGCAAATGGCTCCTTGCTTGGCAGGCTCTGACTTCCTACAGATCTTATGTTGATGCTGGGTAAACCCAAGGATTTTTGAGAGAAATTTAGGAGCTGAAGGTGGGACAAAAACAAAACTCAGGATGACAGACTGTTTTTGACCCCAGTGTGGAGTACAGCTGGCAGGAGGCAAAGGACCCAATGTGTGTCTCAGTCATCCCTCATATATCTGATAATTTGTCTATTGCATGTGTGCTCTTTTTTAAGTACTATATTAAGAAATTTAACTGTACTCTGTGTCTTTCTGGTGTGTGACAGTATCTCCTCAATTCCTAATTTGTTTTCTTTATACTTTTTCTGCTTATTCTTTTTCTAAAAACCACATTCAGTCACTGATAGCTTCCTCTTTGCTGCCCAGAGGCCTTATGACAGCAGTTTGCCATACAGTACCTAATTCCATTATCCTGCATTTATCTGAGTTTACAAATTAAGGATGCCATGGACTGTGATAATACTTTCAGTTACAGACAGCTAAAGCTATAGTCCTAAAGTCATTCCAGCCTTAATACAACATGTAGGTGACATATTTAAGTTAGGCTTGACTAACTCAATAATGTCTTAACCATCTGCAAATTTTATTCCTTACAGTGCTAAAGGAATAATAAATGATGGTCCTCTGAGCAAACCTAGCTTGCCATCCTAAAAGTTGCCTGTACATTTATTTTCTTGACTTTGTTTTTCAACTGCTCTTTGATCAATGATAGTGATTACCTCTGTGTAATTTTGATGTCTGTATAATATTGTGGAGAATTTTATAAAGATATTTTCAAGTCTTATCAGTCCAGAAGTTAATCTTCTCTACTATCTCACTGTTTTATTGTTAGAGTTCTCAGACTAAGCAATTGTTGAACCATAATAGTCTAATTCCTGCTCCGTTTCACCTCTGCCCTACCTGCACTGCTGTCACTCATTTCATTCCTAATAATATGCAGATTACAAATTTGTTGCACCAAATTCCTCTGTTCGTTCTGTTGTTTCAGTGCAGAGCTTCAAGTTAACTTTGGTTGCCTAATTTAATAACAAATGGGACTGAAAACCTCTTTTCTGGCTTTTGCTTATGAATTTGCCTCTCTTATTATGTAAAAGAGCTGCATTATGACTATGTTGTACTGTTGTGAGAAGCATCCCAGCTGAGGTTCATTGGTAAAGCTGTGGTCTGTGGAGGGAGACTAGGATGGTTTGCAGCTCTGCCCTGTGGAACTTTCAGCAGGGTACATAGGGAAGACTGCACTGGCTCTGCTCATCTCCAGCTCTGCTTCTGGCCACCGCTGGGAGTAGGAAACCCAAGCAGGTGGCAAGAAACAAACTCTGTGAGGATACACAGCAAGAGCCACTTATAAACTGACATTTGTGCTCCTTGCAATAATTTGTGCAAAACTTTTTTATTTTGGGGTTTTGTTTGTTTTCTTTCATGGTAAATAAAAACATAAAAGGCATCAAAGCTGTCTGTCTTTGCTCCTGACAGTAGGTAGATAACTCAGAGGACAGCAGCAACAACCTCTGACAGTGCTCCACCAAGTGTGTAAAAAGGCTACGTTATGATGCAGCTATCAAGTCAATACAAGCCAGAAAAACTTCACTTTTTCATACTCTGTATTCCTTTGTTTCAGGAGTACAACATCCTAAAGACACTGCTCCCATTTTTCCAAATGAATTTTGACCTGTGTATTAAATGCTGGAAGAGAGCTGAACACCAGCAAATTTGCGTCCTTGTGCTGAGGAATGTTTATGCAATTTAGGTAACATGATGCTAATTAAATGAATTGTAGATCATAAATGATCTCCAGGCAGGCATCTCCCAGTGGTGAGTTGCTCAAGTAATGGGAAAACAAGCGCTGACTCATTAACTGCGAATTCCTCATGAGAATGGAAACAAACACCACTTTTGGCTCTTTTACTTCAGTGACGCCGAGATGTTTTAATTTTCATTTCACTGGATATTTTCACTCTGTAGTGTGCCATGTTGTGAGAAAAACCATCAGAGGCCAACCCAAACGAAACCCAAACCGGTTCCTCCTCCAGGACTCCACCTTGGCACCTCGGGCATTGCCCACTGGCTCACAGCCTGCCCCAGGTCACAGTTCTGCTCAGCCCACGTCCCGTCCATCGCTGGCGGCCCAAGCCTCTCCTGCCTCGGCCCTCGTAACGCCGGGGGTGCCTCTCAGCGGGGCCGGGCAGGGGCGGGGGGGCGGCCGTGGGGAGGGGTGGTGGCCCCTCTGCTGAGGGGCGGGCAGGGCAGCGGCAGGACCCCGGGCAGGGCTGCGGCAGGACCCCGGGCAGGGCTGCGGCAGGACCCCGGGCAGGGCTGCGGCAGGACCCCGGGCAGGGCTGCGGCCCCGTCAGCGCCCCGGCGGTGCGGGGAGCGCCGTGACCCCCGGGCGGCCCGGGCCCTCCCCGGCCTGGCGGCGGGGCGGGGCGGGGCGGAGGGCGGGGAGGGCCGGGCCGGGGGCACCTCCCCGCTTGGCGGCCGCCAGTGAGCGCGGCGGGGGCGGCCGGCCGGGGTGTTTTGGGCAGGTGGTGCCAGCGGGGCCGAGCCGAGCCGGGCCGGGCGCGGCCCATGGTGCCGGCATGGTGTTGCAGGAGCCCGCCGGGGCGCCGAGTCCGTTGACTGCGGCGGGAGGGGTGGGTGATGCCGCCGCCGAGGTACAGCTGTCCCGGCTTCGCTGGGTCGTGCTGCTGCTCTTCAGCAGCTACTCCCTGTGCAACGCCTTCCAGTGGATCCAGTACGGCAGCATCAACAACGTCTTCGTGCGCTTCTACGGCGTGAGCGCCTTCGCCATCGACTGGCTTTCCATGAGCTACATGCTCATCTACATCCCCCTGCTCTTCCCCGTCGCCTGGCTGCTGGACAAGAGGGGCCTGCGCCTCATCGCCCTGGCCGGCTCGGCCCTCAATGCTATGGGTGCCTGGGTGAAGCTGGGCAGCCTGAAGCCGCACCTGTTCCCCGTCACTGTCCTGGGACAGGTAATCTGTGGCCTGGCCCAAGTCTTCATCCTGGGCATGCCCTCACGCATCGCCTCGGTCTGGTTTGGCTCCCAGGAGGTCTCCACCGCTTGCTCCATTGCGGTCTTTGGGAACCAGGTAATGGGCAGCTGCACCCCGGCTGGCTGTGCTTGTGGGGCGGGCTGTCACCTGCCTGGCTGGAGTCTGGAAGTGCTAAGGGAGCAAACCAGGGAGGGGTGAGAGATGCACAGGGCCTGGAGGGCAGCCACAGGGATAACATGAACTTACATGAAATTTCCTCTGGAAAATGCATCTCATATTTGGAAGGATGCCACTGGTGTTAGCCTGAGGGCTGATAGTGATGGCAGAGGCAAATGGGACCTCCATCCACAAAGTTCGGGGCAGCATGGGGGTTAGGTATGATTCTGGCTTTCAGAGGTCTTTGGCTGAGGCCCTTCTCCAGAGCCCTCCGTTTCCTGTGTGTGCCAGTCCCCAGGTCCAGGGTCTGATTCAGTAGCCTGGGGGGGGAAGGCACAATGCTGAGAAACTGCTTCAGGCAGAGTGTCTTTCAAATCTGCAGTTGCATCTGGACTTGACACTGCAATATCCTCTTTCTGCTGACAACTAGATGGGACAAAGGAGATTAGCTGTCTGCTGAAAGCATTGTCATTGGGCTCTGGAGGAAAAGGACTTTAGCACTTTCATACCTCTTAAAAGTAGGTACAGTGTTTACACAAGCAGTTGCTCTGAGAAAAAGAAAAGTTCCATCAGGCTGGTGTGAGGTCAGCTCTCTGAGCACTCTTTTATCAATACAGGTGTCTGAGGCCAGTGACCCACACTTGCTCAAGCTGTGAGTCTCTCTTCTTGAAGCCGGAGGAGATAATTTTTTTACACAGCTTTTGAAAGGATCAGGGAAATATCTTCTTCACCCTTGCACCGGAACAGCTGCTCATTCAGCTGAAAGAAGTAAATATGCCAATACTGATGCAATGAGGCATGAGTGAAGTGAGCCTGGCTCTGCAGCCCTGACCCAAAGAACAGGAAAGTGGACGTGGCATTGGCTGCTGGGCCTGTGCCCCTTGCTTTGAGATGCAGTGTACTCCCCTGCATGTGGCTCTGTGCTCCACCCTGGACCGTTCAGCCTGTGAGTGACTGCCATTCTGATTTGAATGGTTTTCAATTCAGGTAGCTCCTAGTGCAGACTGCTTCTTCCTGTGCTTCTGTATTTATTTAGATACTGCTGCAGTAAAAAGAGGTGAATGCTTGGAGATGGTATTTGAAGACCAGAAGTTTGCAGAACAGCACTAGGGAATTAAGGGGACTGCTTTACATCTTCAGGAAAGAGAAAACATACTTCTCTTTACTTGAGTGCACCTAAGCTATCCTTTTTGCTCTTATCATCCCTTCTAGTGGACTGGTTTTTATGTGTTTTTAAATGAGTCTGTAGAGTGGAAGGCATATAACTTGGCATGAGCCAATAAGTAACTAAGCATTTTGCTGTCAGACTTTTAAAAAATTATTCAGGTGGAGTTACACAACAATGTGCATTAGAAATCCAAACAATGAGGCTGTCTGCCTGTGTGGAGTCATGAGCATCCCAAAAGGAGTGGCTTAGTGTAATGGTTGTGAAAAGCAAACTTTAGCTGCCCTTTTGGTGCTCCACGCTGCTCTGGTGGTTGCACTGACATGACAATGAGACCTCAGTTCAGTACATAGACTTTGCTTTGTAAGCCCAGACTTTCCTTTTAGAGAATCAGAGAAGTCAGAAATAGTAGTGAATGAAGACAGAGCACACTCCATAGGGAAGACCTATTTATTCCCATAGTCAGGCATAATCCCAGTGAATGAAAACTAGCTATTTTGTTTATTGCTGAGGTTGGGCAGGGAGAAGAAATAGAGGCATACATTTTTTCTGACTGTAGTTAAAGACTATATTAGAGAGTGTTAGCAAAGGGTATAGTACAGTGGTTTTGTAATTGCAGTATGGTAAATTATTCCCTATGCTCGTTCCTCTACAACTGCATGGTCTTCCTTTCCTTGCCATGTCACTTAGTTTAATTATTATTATTATTGAATACCAAGCACTGTTGTCCCTCTCCATCAAGAATTGCAAGCAACTGCATGAAGAAGCAGGGAAGCATCACTGCTTCGTTATTTGGTATAACTGCCCTCTTTCTGCTCTTGCTCTCTTGGCCCCAGGCTGCACTTCAGCAGTGCTGTCCTGAGGGAGGCCCTGTCTGCCAGGGCCATGTTTGCTCAGGACACCACCTCTGCTTGCTGACTGATGGTAACCTTCAAGTTCAAAGTTAGCTCTGAAGAGTAAATGATTGAATCAATCGGACCAGGTGTTAAATGCTCCTTAAGGAAAACAAACAATCCCTAGTAAGGTATTAGAATCACCTCACTTGTTTCTGGCCATATATTGGCTGTGGTATCTGAAGTGCAAAACCAGATTAGATTGAGCACTCTTGAATCAGTGCCCAGAGCTTCTAGAAGAGTGTGAACATCTGTGGACATGATCACATTCTCTTGTTTACCCCCTGCTGGTTTTCATGATATTTTACTTTTCCACATTTTAGCAGGAAGATACATAGGTGTTTTTCCATTCTTTTTCCTTGTCGTGGAAGCTCATATGTGGGCAGGTATAGAATAAAGTTTTACTATAAGATGCCTTGGCATTAATATAATAGTGTTATTGAAATACTACTGGCTTCTCATTGCTTGAAAGACTAGGAAAAATCTATATGGGGACTCTTCCTCATGCTGAAGATCTGGGATAAAGAAGCAGAAGTGTTATGGAGAGTTCACTAATGTTCTTCAGAGGTATTTTAATACTAGCAGGAATTTGTCTGACATGCTTATGAAATACAGCTGTCGGTAGTAGTGTTCCTGCTACATCAGCAGTGCTCCCTGTGGAGCACCTCGGTGCTGGATATCTGTGTGAAGTCCCACACATGAGGTGGGTAGGAGAGAGCAGTCTGAGTAAGGCCATTTAGTTGTATTGATTCATCAGCTGTGTCCCTGTTTGGGACTGTTCACACCTGGCTGGCAGCAGCAAGCAGGCTTCTGACCTTCTGTGCTGATACCAGGACTGCAGTGGGAAGGAGCCTGGGATAGTGGCATTTGCAGGAGTGTGTGCTTGCTGGAGCAGCAGGTCTTGCCCCTTCATTGAGCACACTTGCGCTTCTGGAATGTGGGGATGAGGAGGCACGTGGTCCTTTGGCGTGACAGAACTAACATGGTGGTGGGGATGTTTAGGTAGCAAGGTAAGTTTTCATGGCACTTTGAAATTGATAAGCTGCAGTCTGATGGCTGGGTACCAGCTCTCTCCTTCAGCTGCCGTGGTGCATGCTGAACTGCTGGGCCTGGGTTTTATGCATATCTCACTCTAACTAGTTTATCTCCCTGTTGTCACTTGATGGGCAAGGGGCATGGACAGCATTCAGAGAAGTGTATAACTGTGTTGCACAAGACAAAGAACATTTGTGGATTTGATTTGTATTGGTTTGCTGCCAGTATTGGGTTTTGTTGATTGAGAGAGACCTTGTTCCTGTTTCTTACTGTTTTGACAAAGAAACAAGCCACTGATAGGCTTGGGAGTAAGGATGTGGGCCTGTTAAATTATCTTTTTGCAGTAATTTTGCCTTTTTTTTTGTTTTTTTAATGCATGGCTTGAAAAAAAGTGATGTGATTTGAGAGGAAAGAAAACTTCAGCCTTATATTAAGCTCTGCTTTAGAGAAAAAATCATGCAGCACCTTACTGATCTTAGGATTTGTCCCTGTTCTGATATAGCTGCAATGTGACTTTAGATATTTAGGGCTTTCATAACAGAAACAACCTGAGGCAGTGGTTTTAGGTGGTATCTGCAGCCTGCTGGGATTGCCAGTCTTGAAGTGATTAGGTGATGGCTTTTGAAATGGACAAACCTGGTGATAAGCTGTGAATGAAATTCATGGAAATGTTTTCTCTGTCACTCCTGGAGGGTCCTTTCATCTGTTTTGAAATGGGGGAAAGAGTCTGCCTGGGTAGTGGCTGAGGTGGGTTTTGCCATGTAATTGGGTCTGCAACATCTGAATAGCCATTGCTTTTGAGCTGGTGATCCTACAGTGCTGGGTGTGCTGGGTGTGTGCCATTGTTTGATGCCTCACTGATAACTTTGTTCTGTACCTTTTGTGCTTCAGGGAAGGCAACATCTTAAAGTCTAAGAAGCATTTTGGAAATGGATCATGTGTTGTGGAGTCCCTGTCTTCCAGTCTTTGAGTGGACTTCTAGATCTTCCTTGGCTGCCCTGTCTCTGCAGGAGGATTCCCATCCCTTCAAATGACTCCCTGTTAGAAATACGGACAGGATCTGTCTCACAGCTCTCTAGCTTGGCCCTGTATCTCTCAGTTTTAGCTATCTGAATAGAGAAGATTTTAGTGGCAGTAGCTAATGTTGGCATAGCTGCTTGTAGTGATAATAGTTAATGGGTGACATTCTCCAGCCCTCTCTCCTTTCCCTCCCTGACAGAAAAAGAGCAGGGTGGATCAGAGCACTTGGATCTCAAGGAGTGTGCTCTATGGCTAACTCTCTGAGATCCTGGCTGTGGCTCACTGTGGGAGGGCATGCTGACCAAATAGCAATGTGGCTTTTGCAGGAATTCCTTCATTTTCTATAAATGGACATGAGAGCCTGAAATGAACTTTTTCTACCCATTTCATCTGGTGCTCCCTTCCCAGACATACACCAAAGGCAGCTCTCCTTTCTCTCTCACAGAACTTGGCTTTTGGATTAAGTTCTGCATGGGAGTTTAAATGAATGTCTGCAGTGTTTCTGATGGGAGGGCCAGCAAGCACCCTCAGCACTTGCCCTGCAGGATATCCAGGATTGTCTGTGTTAGGTGACTGGAGTAGGTCCTTGACCAAAGCATATCCCCACTGAGGGTTCAGGTAGCAGCTGAGATAGCTGTCAGAGCTGAAACCCCTCTGTTTTGTTCTCTCTCCTGTCCACTGCTGTTGTTTTGCTGTGTTGCATTTCTTTCCCAGCAGACTGGGGGAAGGTGCATTCAAGGCTGCCAGGCCCTGAATGACTTGCACCGGGGAATTTTGACCAGTCTTCACTGTACAGCATTGCACCATCTGAAGCATTATGAGATGATGGCACAGAAGCAGAAGTGTGATGTGGAAGGGAGTTTGCTGTGTTTGCACATGAGCTTTGGTTGTGCAAGTGCGGTTTGGAGAAGCAAAGTGTCTCCCACATTAGTGGGAAAGTAAATCGAGGTTAAACCCTGTCTTTTCTCATCACAAGGCTCAATTACAGTTTTTCCTTCCACAACTTGTGTACTTACTTTTTCTTAAAACACTGAAAGAAAGTTATGCAAACTGTGCAGAAATGTACATTGGCTTCCTGACTATCTGGATTTCAATAGGCTCTTCTAATTTTGCTGCCAGTGGTATGGAAGAAGCATATTCTGGACACCAATTCATACAGTTTACTGTGTAGGAACTGGCAGCTTCTAAACAGCACCTCATTTGGCATTTTCAATTCTCCTGTAGCCTTTTATATGGCTGGGACCTGTACTGATAGCAAAGTATTGGGAAGCCAATGTGCAGTTGGGAGGCACAGGGTGTGAGAATGGGGTAGCTGTCTGCTCTCTGCTGGTCATGGTATGTGAATTATAGGGTCAGAAGCTTCAGCTGCTCTGGTGAAATGTCATAGTTACAGTTTGAGGGGCACCTGCAGTTAGAAATGGACAGAGGGCCTAGGACAGAGCTTTGATACCCAGACAAGAGTATAAGAGGATCCTGTGTCGCCCAGAGCTCTGGAACAAGCATCTCCTCAAAGGAGTTTCACTGGGTGAATCCAGAGGGAATCAGGGGTATATCCTACTCACTCTCCAAAGTCTTGGCTTGGGAACTCGCTAAGACCATACTGAAATCATGGTTTCTGAAAAGCCTGTTGTATTGGTGTTTATCAAAGCATAGATCTTTTGATTGCTACACTTTCTGTCCAGTTGGCCAAACTAGCTGGCTGCTGGTTTTGGGGTTTCCTGGGACTTCTGCTTATGCTGAGCCTCCTAAAAATTAGCATCACTTTTCTCTTCCTCCATTCCCAATTTGAATATTTGATCAGACATTTGGTATATTTGTATGCAAGTAGCGTGGATTTTCTGTTGAGTTTTTCTTTTGAACTTGTAGATGAATACCAGCTGGTCCTGATGCGTCATAGAAGAAATTAGTTTTAAAAAAAATGAGTAATATCTTCCACTCATAATGCATCATGTAATGAATGTCCAAGACCTCTTTCTTGAATGTTCTCCTTCCACACTGATCATCTTTTGACCCTTCTGTCAGGTTTCCTGATTTTCTTGTGTTTGAAGCATTTTGACTTAGTTTATAAAGCTGTTCTGGTGCCTCTTTTGGCCTAATTATGGTTTTGCTTTAGCTTGGTCCAGCTTGCTGTCATTTTTCTTTGCTTGAAGAAATAATGTCTCGTTTTAGAGCTGGGTAGTTTATGTTCTTGTTGGTGGTTTTTTCTTTGGTGGGTTTTTTTTGGTTATTTGTTGGGGGTTTTTTGTCTTTATTTTTTACTCAATTGCAGTTACTTTATTCTAAAATATTTTGCTAATATTCTCTAGGCTTACAGTGAGCCTCTGACTGAGTGTTTTTGCACAATCCTAGTGACACTTAAAAGCATTTAATTTCTTAGGCTTTTCTTCTTCATTTCCATTTAACACACTTTTTTCCTTTTAGGCAGCTTCCTCTTTTGAGTTATATATTGCTGTAGTGTTTTGGAGGGTGTTTCCTTTTTTTGTCACTGTTGCAAGGCAGCCGAATTTTAGTCCAGTACAGAACCATTCTGTAATACTGATCATAGTCACACTGTGCTGTTCTGTGTTGAAATCACGAATTGTGCTGCCTCTTAGAGGTTTTCCTTAGAAAAGGGTATTTATGGAATCCAAAAATGCAGTCTCTGCATCATCCCTGTCATGACGCTTATTTAGCTTGCAAGGGCATTGTCAAAATTTCTAACTGTTGTGTATTTTTGCTTTTGCAGCATCTTTCTGTCTTTTAACATTTTAATTGACCTTCTGTATTTGGTGGTCCCCTCTGTCAACATTTATACCTACTTACAGGTAGGTATAAATGGTATATATGGAATTTTGCAGGGCTTCTGTGTTCCTGTTGCTGACTTGTAGTTTTCTTTGAGGTGGAGGTCCACTCCTGCACTCCTCCATCGATCACTCATTTACACCACTGGTTATCTTCCTTCAGGAGACTCTTGGCAGCTAACCTTAGACATGTCATTTTCTGTTTCAAGTCTTTGGGTACATTTATACCACCTTCTTAGCTACTTGTTCTTGGTTTTGCTGCTTGTTCTTGTGCGCACTTAAATATTGAATAAGATGTTGTTGTTGTGACTGATCCTTCACAAAATTCAGGTAGGAAATACATTCCTTCTATCCTTTACTAGTCTCTAAAGAGTAGGTCATCTGAACAGTGCTCTCTGTTGTAGTTGTTGACTTTTCTGGTAGTGTGTTTAAGAATTACCCCAAAGCCTTTTTAAAATAAAGTGCCAGCAGCCTGATCTCCTGGAGAGATCCTCAGAGATCAGGACAGTGCTGGGTGTTTTGGGTGAGAGGATTGAGTGATGTACCAAATTTTGAGAACAAGCTTATCTGTATAGGTATTGGAGACTTATCTGCCTGTACAGAGGTTGGAGATGCAAATTAAGTAAGAGGGTCCATTATGATCCCTTATGACTGATGGTGTCTGTGACGAGGGTAGCATGGACTTTTACAGAACTAACCTTATTTTTACATTGCTTTATTTTCCCTGATGTGCAAGGTGTGGAGAAGGGAGAGGTGATTTTTCCCTTTCTAAGTCTTCTTCTAAATTTTCTGGTTAATTGGCTACAGTGTTTCTGTGGGCTGATGGTAATGTGCACACTGACCTGCTGAAAACCAGGCTAAAAATCTCCTTGTGAAAGGTAAAGTATATGCAGTGTAATAGTCATCATGTTGTTGAGAGCTTGTCTTCTTTGCTAAAAATGGTATGAATAATCCAGGGTCTGTGAGTGTTCAGGAAATCTTCAGTTTTAGTCAAGTCAAAGGGCCTTATCTTCATGGAATTAAGAGCATGAGTTGCTCTGAAATATAAAATGTAGCTCCTATTGCTATGATTTTTTTGTCCATTCTGCTACCTGATTCTTATGAAAGGTATAATGAACTTCTAATGGATAAAAGTTGCTTCTTTTTGGGGGAGGAGAAGAGAAACCACAAAACACCTGTTTGTGCTTAGAAAAGTTGTTCAGGAAAAGCCTTCTGAAAAGGCCAACAAGTAGTTCAAGAAAACTGGGTGAGTCTGTCACCCAGTGGGTAAGTGATGACTGTAGGACCTCCCAGAAAAAGATTTCTAAACAATTTGCAGCACAGACTCTCAATACCTTCTCTGCTAGGTATATCAGGTAGATCCTTTTTCAGGACTGAGCAGCTGGAGGGAGAATGGAAAAGATTGAATCTCAACTGTGGTCCTGGAGAAACTTGTGTCAGAGGTCAGAATAAAGCGTGGGTTTCTCCTCTCCTGTTGGTTTGCTGCTGTTCAGCAACTCATGTGATTGCAGAGAGAAAGAAGCCAAGAAGTACCTAGCACAGGAATCCAGCTTAGTTCTTCCAAGAATGAAACAGTGGTGAGACAAAAGGTCAGTTTCCAGTAAGGTGTTTGTAAACCTTACTTGGGAAAGGGTGGGGGGCACCTTGAAAACCTGATCTGTGAGACTCAATAGGACTCTTCCCTCAAATGGAAAGGAGCAATATTGAGAGTCTTTTCTTCAAAGGTTAAATCTTCAGAAATGCTCAGGAGATAGGAGTGAAGCCCAGGCTGGCTGTGTCCTGGGCTGACCAGGCACACCAGAGGCACAGGCCTGCACTTGGCCACAAGGAGGGCAAAATAAATGTGCTCCAGAGGCAAGCAGGCTTCTGCCCTCTACCAGCCATCTCTGAGAGCTTCTGTGCTTGATGCCATTACCTTTTCTGTGCAGCTGCAGGCTTGTGTAGGGAAGGGGAGGCATGCAATTTGATGGAAATGAGAGCTTGAAGCCTCTAAACCATGATAGTTGTGCTCACTGTAGTCAGTGGGCAGTGCAGAGGAGGAGAGTCAGCCTGAGTTGCTGTGATGAAAGGCTGGACATAGGTCATATCTGAGCAAAACTGGGCTCTGGCAAGTTTAGTCCTGTGTCAGAGTCTGTCTGTGCCATGTGGGATTTAGGAAGGTTTATCCTTCTTAATGATCTTTTAAGTTTCCTCCTGAACTCAGTCCTTGACTTGCTATCTGAGATGGCACAGTTTGGGTTTGTCTTCAGCCTATGTAACCAAGCCTCAAATGTTCTTATTCTTGACAGTGCCTTGAACTGGTGGGGCACATCTGAAATCTCTCAGTGGCTCTTCTCACTAGTTCCCTGCAATGTCTGAGATAATGAATTTAGTGTAGATATCTGTTGCTCATTCTGACCCAGGATATTCCAGGTCCCAGTGGAGGATACTGTTTGGTACAGGAGAAGTTTGGTCAGATATGGTTGAAAGTTACTTGTTTGTAAGCTAAATATGGTGCCTGAGGGCAGCAGATAGCTGTTTGAATCCTAAGCATTCTTCTGTCTCAAAAATACACCAGCCGGATGAAGGAGTAGGGGTTTTGTGGAGAGTTTTCTGGGGCTGGGTAGCACAAGCTGATTTTTAACCTAACTATGAGATACGGCAACTGAAATATATTTGTTCTGAGATCTTTGTCTTGCCCAGTAAGTCAGGCCTTCCAGAATGAGCCTATCAGCATCCCAGAAACACAGAGACATGTCAGAGAAAGCACAAGGAGGTTTTGCTAGAAGACAGCCTGGGAAAGTTGTCCAAGCTCATGACTGGGTTACAGGGCTCTTGGGTCTTCTGCTCTGTGCTGACATGGTTCAGTGAGGTTTATGGGCTGCACAGAACTTGTCTTCCTTAGTCCTTGCTTTCTGTACACTTCAGAGCAGTTTTTCCAGGGACAGTTGCCAAGCTCCATTACTAAAACAACCTCGACATCTAGGATATGTGCCATCAACACTTCCTTTGCTTTCAACCTTGATGCTCTTCTAGGTTCTCCTGGTGGTCATAGGATGAGCCTTGTCTTGGGAGACTGCTCATTTGAAACTGTATCAAAGTTGGCTGAAACAGATTAATATCTCAATTACTTAGAGTGGTCAGGTGTCTCGGCCCTTGCACTTACGTGGTTGGAAAATAAATTGGTTCAACTCATTAACCCAGCAAATATTGTGGTTGGTTTTGATGGTCTTGTTATCTGCTCTTTTTAATGAGCAAAATTGGATTACTAGGTGATTAGGCCAGCTCTAGAGCAGGGGCAAGGTAAGGAATGGGATGTGTGTGTGAACAGGAACATATATTTGTGGGGGAGGTCAGGGCAGGCAAGACCTCCACTTAGATGAAGCCAGGTGTTCATTCTGCTCAATTGTGTTGTAAAACCTTGCCTTGAATATCCTGACAGTTGTAATTGCAGTGGGGAAACCTCTCTTATGGCCTAATTGAAATAGGTATCTGACTTTTAATTATTGGGTGGTAAAGAAGAATTTCATCTTGGTTGTGAAATTGGATTAGGCTCAGTTGAGCCTGTAGTGAGCTGTAGGGTAGTTGGCACTGTTGCAGTTTCATGTCATGCCTCTGTTTATCCCCTCTCTCTCCTCAGCTTGGCATCGCTGCAGGCTTTCTGGTCCCTCCAGTTCTGATCCCTAATGTGGAGGATGTGGAGAAGCTGACCTACCACATCAGCATCATGTTCTTCATGACTGCAGGTGTGGCATCAGCCCTGTTCATCCTGGTCATTATAGGTAAGAAGGTGGGAGTGTGCACATGAAACCAGATGGGACTGAGATTGGCCAATGTGTGAGGGGGGCCTGTGTGCCAGGAGATGGGCAGGGCAGGCCATCTGGGAAGGTGTCCTACCATGCAGCTGAAGGCTTATGCAATACTATATCTTGCTGCTTCAAACCCTTGATGAACAGCACATGTTGAAGGGAGGTTGTCAGCAAGCCTGCCAAATTGTTAATTTTGTCCATTGCTTGCATAAGAAATTCCAGGCATGAGTAAGTCCTTTAAAAACCAACAGAAATCTCTCATAGTCATCTTCCCTACAAGGAGGGTGCTGGGCCCTGGGTTATGTCTGGGACCTGCCTACCCCTTAAGAGTAGAGAGGCAGATGATAGGGCATCACAGGAACAAGCTGTTCCCAGTTATGAGTGGAGAGAAAAAAGCACGAAGGACAGTAGCAGGACACAAGAGGTGCAAATCCCTGCTCAACACATGAAGTTGAAGCCAGATCTTTAGCATGAGAGATTGGCATGCTCACTGGAGAGCTCAGTTTAGTTGCTGAATTCCATGCAATTTTTCTGATAGGCTCCTCTTGCCAGTTTGTTCATGTTGCTGATGGCTGAATCAGATGTAGCTTCAAATAGTGTGGGGTAGGGAATAGACAAGATACAAAAATGCCTGTCTAGCACCTGGCACAGCAGTATCGCCTGTGACTGGGATTTCTGGATGCTACTTTAATGACAGTAAGGGGCAGCAGATGGCTTGGCCTGAAATAAAACCTGACAAAGGTTATTGTTCCCTGGGCACTGGCCACTGCACAACACTAGGCCACCTTTGTCAACTGACTTGTCCAGTTCCGCTTTGTCATTTGTAAATCCACGTAACACTTTTGCACCTGGATGGTCATCCTTCTAGAGAGAGAGGCTGATAATAGTCCTGAGAACTCTTTTGGTGCTGCTGGACACTGCGTACACAAAAATCTAATTGAAGGCAAGATGTTGCCTTGGGGAAGGTGACAGGAGCTACTGCTGGAAGAGAGCTGTTCTTTCCTGTTCCTGAATAAGTTCATGCATGGAGATCAAAGCTTAAGGAAAATGGTGTGTTTTGTACACTTGGTTCTAGCAGCCCCTCTGCCATCCCTCAAATGGCACAATGTGTGCTCAGGCCCTCAACTGCACCATTACAAACAGGTGTACTTTGTGTCTGCTTTCAGTCTTCAAAGAGAAGCCCCCGAACCCTCCAAGCCGAGCTCAGGCCTTGATCCAGTCCAGACCAGCTGTGGAGTATTCCTACGTGCAGTCAATCCTCCGCCTGCTCCGCAATGCCAACTTTTTGCTGCTTATGGTCACTTATGGTAAGGTCTGGTCTCCTTTCTTCTTGTGCAGTCATCACAGCTTCTCTCTTCCTCTCTGTTCTCTGCTGGGACAGTAACTGGTTTGAGTTGTTTTAGGGGAACATAAAGATAGCTCCCCTGTGCTGCCACAGACCAGGAATCCTTATAGCCCAGTACTCTTCAGCACTGGTTACCAGTGAATGCAGCAGGGAAGAACAAAAGGAAGGCAAGCACACAGAGGATATGTCCCTACAACTGTTCTCCCAGTCTTTGACTGTTTGCTATTCAAGGGATTTCCTTATTTGTTCTTTTTTTTCTAGTAATTTAGCTAATTGCAGCAAGCCAATCAAAGTGCTTACATAAGAAATATATGGAAGTGTCTGAGTGCAAGTCATAGAACTGAGTGAAAGTCATTTCTGAAGGCAAGGATATGAATATGACTGCCAGGCATCTCTGTAGAGGTCATATGGAATATGCAGATGTGCAGACTCTCAGCTTTCTAGGCGGTCCCTGTGAAGCAATTGGGAGGAAGGACTAGAGAACATTTTACGCCATCTGTCCTTGCATGCTGAATTTGCTGCTTGCTTCTCTTCAGCATTCTTGGTCTGTTTGTTTGAGGGCAGTGTGATCTGTTGAATCTATTCCCTGATGCTGAATTGGCATATGGAGAAGTGTTTTTCTTACCAGCAAAAAGGCCGTTGTGGTCTCTGCCTGGCTGCATAATAGGTTATACTGTAGCCAGTTAGTCTGTGGGTAGTTTTGTCCTCAGTCTTCCTACCAGCTTGCTATGGAAGCTTCTCAGGAGGACAGTTAAATATTGCTGAAAGTTCTGCACATTCTGCCAGCAATTGTATCTGAAAGACCTTGTGGATGAGTAGGCAGGTTGGAAAGAGTCAGATGGCACTGCTCATAGTGCTGTGTACTTGCTGAGGATGCTAATGGTCTTTGGAGTTGTTGGAATCTCTGCTCCCTTCCTTCTCAGTGCAGTAGACTTCTAATAATGCCCCTCTCAAATTGCTCTTTAACTCTCCTGGTTTGCATTGCAGCTGCTGGGTTTGGCTTTTTTTTCATAGTACATAATACCCTCTCAGAAAGTGAAGACAGAAAAATCTGTCAGGCAGACTGTGTCTAAAGTTGGATTGTATCATCTGCTCAGTTCACACTTGCCCTTCAGGAAAAAGAAAGGGGAAAGCATTTGCTCTAATAGGTATAAACAAGTCCTAGAGGAGAGAGGAGGGCTCTCAGTACAAAGAGCATGTTTAGAATCTGACTTTCCTGGAATAATTCTTTTCTGGCAGTCACAAACAGTGTGGAAAATCTGTTCAGTGGCTCATAATTCATTTTCTCTTGCTGCTGGTCTGTGCATTTTTTCTGTTCCTCTCTGTGTCAACCTCATGCCAATCTCCAGCTTGACTTGAGATGGTGACTGTTTACTCAGAGAGGGAACTATGCTGTGAAACTTTTTTTTTTTAGCTTGTCTGGGTTTAAAATGGTGACAGTTTTTCCTACTCAAGTCAAAAGTTACGTTGGCCGAGATTGAAGACATCTGCAGCCACATGAGTGCAACTGAGTCATCCTGTCTACCTAACACAAAGATATCTGCAGCCTGTTGGCTTTTGTGTTAGCATAGCATGTATCAGGGGAGAGAGGAGCTAACCTGCTGCTTG